>JAPDFJ010000002.1:0-641200 GCA_027569595.1 Penicillium sp. G339 | reverse complement strand
CCCTCATCCTCTTTTCTCCCCTCACCAACTTGAACCTCCCCCATCAACCTCCCCAGCGGATGCTGTCATTGTGCGCCTCCTCGTCCACCGTGCTCACAGTGCTGTGGACGAGTCCATTCCTTTCCTGAACCTCCGCGCCGCCCCTCCAGTATATGCGCGCCCGCCGGCTAGGCGCCTATCGCCAATCATCGACCTTGTACATAGAACCATGGACTCACCCTCACCCTCACCCATCGAGTCCGTCCTCGACGAGCAGAAATACCGAACAGACGTCCTCCGTCTCGACTCTGCGGAAGCGGAACAAGCGCGGGCGCAACAGCTTTCTGACGAGGCGCACACTCTCGGTCTCAAAGTGCTAGACATCGAAGCCTCGGCACCGCTGGCTGCTTCGATCGCCTCTGGAATAATCGACCTCTCCTCCCCCGTCCTCTCCTCGGGATCGGGATCCTCGACCGATCGAATTTCCCTCGCCGATGGCTCCGTGACCCCCTCCTACGAACCATCCTCCCCCTCCCCGCTCGACCAGGTCGTTTCCTCTCCATCCCAAATCACAATTGCCTCCGAGCGCGCGAAACCGGGGAGTACGCGCTCGTTCGCCTCGCTATCCACCCGTCCGACTTCGTACTGCTCCAGCGAGAGCAGGAATTTGCCCAGCGCCTATGCAAATAATGCGGATGGATTGTCGGCGCCATTGAATCGCATGTCCATGCTTAGCATTGCGTCGGCGGATAAGAAAGAGAAACGGAGGAGTAGTTTGAAAAATGCCATTGGACGGATCCAGTTTCGCAAGAAGCGGCCTTCCAGCGTCTTGCTTCCACCTAATTCTCAGGTTCTCGTTTCTAAGGGTGATATGGGTATCGATCGTGTGTACCTGGAACAAAAGAGAGAGGCGCCGACTAGTAATGGCCTGGGACCTCGTCCAGCAACAGCAGAATCGCTTCCTACATTGGAGATCCCCCGCTTCGATAAGGAATCGCTTCAAAGAAGCGTGGACGATCCCGAACTAGGCGAGATGCAGGAACGGCATCGAATGGAGAGAAATAGACACATGGCATTCCAAGATACTGCTCTCAGCATCGTGCGGCATAGACATCAGAAAGCCATTTCCGATCGTCAGTCTGATAATGAACGTCAGGAGGAAGAGAAGCGTGAGAAGGTGAGAGCTCACTTACCGCTACATAACATTGCTATTTCAAACCCGACTAACCCATTGAAACAAATAGAATACCGCCGCCGGCATCCGACTCGAAGAGCGACAACTCGCCATCGAAATGGAGCAACATCGTGATTTCGAACGCGCCAAGGTGAACTCTCGCACTCGAATTAAGCATATGGAGGGCTACTTTCGCAACTCCAGTCCCCCTCCTTCTCCTTCCCCTTCCCCTTCTGTCGCTACCACCACACCTACGACCACAAACACGCTCACGCCCACACCCACACCCATACCCACAAGCACCGCGCAAGAATCCTCCGACTCAATTTCCGAATTTAACGGGACCCCTCCAACCCGCCGCTTCACACAGCAACAAAAAGAACAACTAGAGCAACAATACCACGCGCACGAATCCATGGATGCCCTCCACGAAGCCCGAATCAAGGTATTACGAGACAGGCAAGAGTTGAAATTATCCGAAGCAATCGAGCGCATGGAGCGCGAACTGGATACACTTCGCGAGCACAATATCAAGAGCATCAAGAGTTTGCAGATTGAGCATCGGAACGAGGAAACGGCTGTTATTAAGGCGTTGGATTCGAAGAAGACGGCTCTTCGGCATCGTTGGCACCTTGAAGAAGCAATTCTTCGTCGTAAATTGGAACAGCGGAGTGGGAAACTTTATGGGCCATTGCCGCCTATTTCGTTTAATGTTTCGATTCCTGAGACGGGTGAGACTGGACCTGAAGCTCAAGCTGAACCTGAACATGAACCGGAGACGAGGACGGAGACGGAAGCTGAGGCTGAGATCCGAGACTCTGCTATTTGTGTTTCGGAGGGGTCACCTGTTACTGAGCAGAAGTAATTAACTTCTGTGCTATCTAATTTGGTTGGTTGGTGATACTCTTCCACCTGCCCACCTTGATACCGATACCCACGCCCACGCCCACGCCCACGCCCATACCCTTGATCATTCCATTCGGCTTTGTACCGAATTCTGTTTTATTTCATGTCCCTACCATTCTTGTAATCACCCTTTCGTGAATATTGCTGTTGATGTACTTGTGCTTATGCTGAGCTTAACTTGAGCTTGACTTGACTTGTCGATACATCGCATTGCGGCGGCTCTTTGATTTCTACTGTGCATAGCATTTGTTTTTGGGGTACTACGGGTCTCATAGAAGTGATTAAATTTGATAATTTCTCGTTGCTATTCGATGATGCTTTTGCATCGGGTATCATAACTTCAACTACCTCATAAGTTCTCCGAATATACCATGCCCATGGTGGCTAGTTCAAATCATGCACGACTTGACACCTCCTTCAACCGATCAAAAAGCGTTTCCACCCTTCCCCCACCACCAGTAACAGCATCTTCCATCATCTTATCACGACCACGATGATTCATGAAAACCGCCCGCTCAACAATCCCCGCATTAGACAATTTAAACCGTCCAACTCGACCATCCTCCCACTCCATCCGCACATATCGCGCCTCAATAGCTGTTGATTCAATCCCAACAATCCCCAAATCCTTTTCGGGAACTTTCTCATCTGTATCGGCTTCCGCATCTTCACCAAGCCCCAACTTCTCCCGCAAGAAAGCTACCGCATCAGAACGAAGATGCCAAGCAACTAACTCCCTCCTCAACTCACGCACAAACCCACGTAAATCCTGCCTCCTCTTTTTTCCAGGTTTCAGCGCTGCAGTCTCATCGTCATCAACTTCCTCCGAGCCCGCTCTCCCATCCCCACTCCCAGACGCAGATGTAGAGGCAGAGGGTAAATAAACCTCCTCAATCCTCCCGACCGAAATAAACGCCGGAATCGTATGCCTATACACGCGCAATCGACTACGTTCTCCACGCTGTGGTTGAAGTAAAACGTAATACGGTTTCGCGAAGCGGCCATTCCGAGCGCATACGTCGAGTCGGATGCCGAGGAGGTTTATTGGGGATGTTGGAGATGGGTCTTTGAATGGGAATGCGGTGGCGCCGAAGGCTATGCGGTGGTGGTTTGTGTTTGTGTGGGATCCTGCTGCTGTGGCGAGTGGGGAGAGGTCTTTCAGATTGGTGGTTTGTTTTTGGAGGAGGGGTTGGATTTTGCGGGATGATAGGAGGCTTGTTGTTAGGATTCTTTTGCGGTGTTGGAGGACATTGACTGGGGTCTTTTGTTAGTTTGAATTTCTATCTTCTTTTGCTTTGCTTTGCTTTGTTTTGTTTTGCTGGGACGTACTCTCTGCGTGGATGGAGTTCATCTCGGTGTCTAGCTCTTGCGCTTGCGGGTCTGGAGAGACGAGGTGCCGCGCTGTGTAGTTCATGTTGACGGTGGTATGGGATTCTGAGTGATTTCTGGCACTGGGAGACAATGTTTCTCCCAGTAGTCGCCGGGTTGGAGTTTGCGACGCGGAGCAAGTTCAAGATGGAATTGGGGCGGCGCATCTCCGACGGTTTGTTTACATGCACGTGACCTGTCAGCACCCGGTCGCTTTGTTTTTCTCTCTTCTGCTTTCCTTTTTTACTGTTCTCTTCATTTCTTTTCTCCTTTAATTTTTGTTGGACGGTGCTCAACCCGATGTCAAGTTTAATTCGTAAAAGGATAGGAACTGACAAAACAAGCTGACGGGTGTTGTTCCCTGTTATGCTCTGGAAGTATATTCTCTGCCTCCCGATAGAGTGACCACGGCGATGATCCTGTAATCCCTGCTCGCATGCGCGGACATGCTTGGCCTGTCTCATTTGGCAGATGGTGGGTACCGACGGATGGCATACTACTAGCCTACCCTAGGCATTTCCATTGGTCCTTCCATCGGGTTGTGCGTTATACTGCACAGTAGCTGTGTTTGACTGTATGCAAGTACAAGCCTAGTAGAGCAGCGAACCGCGACAATTATATCACGAGTATACCAGCATTTAGCATTTAGACATTGAGACAGGTATGAGTAGTTTGTCTTTCAATTCGACTCTGATCGAGTAGATAGAGAATAACTATCCCCAAACCTACCCTACATGCACCATCCATGACCTTAATGACCACTGTCCCACCACGCAAACCTTCAAACCTTGAGCTGATCTCATCTGTACAACCTCATCACCCCAACATCTCGGGACACGCGATAAGCTTGAACTTGAACTCTCTAGCGGAGCCTAGCGACTCCACATCGACCCTGAAAGCTGCAAGTTGGGCCCCTCGGCCCCTCGGCGCCCCAGACGGGAGACCCAAAAGCCCCAAAGGCCCAAAGAGGCCAGCTTGCCTCTCCACATTTTGGATTTTGGATTTTACCCTCACCAACTCCTGCACCTCCTGCATGCCAACACTCTCTTTGATCCCCCACGCCTCCATGCATTGTCCACTCGTTCTCCTCGCTTGACGCGGATCCAACCGACTCGGCGAACTTCAACCACTTCCTCTCCACCTGCACTGCCTCGAGATCCACGACCTACCATTCCCCTCCTTAACCAAAGAACTGCCACCAACAGCCATCCTCGGCATTCCAACTTCCTCCTCCTTCCAACCCTCAATTATTACGCTCACACCGCCCTCGCACGCTGTTACCCTGCACCCACGCATTAATCAATGACACGCAAGAGCGCCACCCTCTCCAAGCGCCGCTCAAAACCGAGCTTGAAAGTAGCAACCGGCCAGAACGGCCATGCGAACGGCAACATGAACAGCAACATCGAAATGCGCAAACGTGATACTCCCTCTACCGAATCCTCCACCGAACACACTGCCCGCGTAATGGCCAGCCCCAGCTTCTCCCTCGACAATGAACCCGTCGGCCACAGCACCGTCCCTCAAACCCCCATCATGACCACCACCAGTTTCCACAACCTGCCTAGGAGCGACAAACGGAATTTCCTCCTCCTCTGCGTCCTATACTTCCTGCAGGGTGTGCCAATGGGCTTGGCCACCGGCTCCGTGCCCTTCCTGTTGAAACCATATCTCTCCTACGGCCAGATCGGCGTGTTCTCCCTCGCCTCGTACCCTTATTCCCTCAAGCTCTTCTGGAGCCCCATTGTTGATGCCGTGTGGAGTCCGACGTTTGGTCGGCGCAAGAGCTGGATTACACCTGTTCAGATCATTGCTGGCCTGGCGATGATCTATTTGGGCCGCCACATTGGGGCGATGATGGAAGAGGCCGGCGCCAATGGGGGTGCCGGTGTGTGGAATTTCACATATTGGTGGTTTATGCTGGTTTTATTCTGCGCTACGCAGGATATCGCAGTTGACGGATGGGCTATTACACTCATGTCTCCGCCTAATATCTCCTACGCCTCCACCGCGCAAACGGTGGGCTTAACGGCAGGTCATTTCCTGTCGTACACTGTCTTCCTCGCTTTCAACTCCAAGGACTTTGCCAACCGCTGGTTCCGGGATATCCCCAGCGAGAACGGACTCCTTTCACTAGGTGGATACCTTACCTTCTGGGGCTGGGCCTACCTTATTGTGACTCTGTGTCTGGCTTTCCTGAAGAAAGAGGAACGTACCAAGGAGCGTGACAGCATTATGGATGTGTACAAGAGCATGTTGAGTGTGTTGAAGTTGAAGAATATTCAGACTATCATTATTATTCACCTTATCGCCAAGATCGGCTTCCAGGCCAATGACGGCGTGACCAGCTTGAAATTGCTGGACAAGGGTTTCGGCCAGGACAACATGGCATTGGTTGTCTTAATTGACTTCCCATTTGAAATCATGCTTGGATACTACGCCGGTAAATGGTCCACCGAGTACGGCGCCATGCGGCTCTGGGGCTGGGCCTTTGTCGGCCGATTGGCAGCTGCTGTGGTTGCTCAATTCACCGTGATGATCTATCCCAGCGGACCTAGTATCCCATTCTGGTACCTCATGACCGTCATCTTTGAACATGTGATCTCGACATTTATGAACACCGTCATGTTCGTCTCCATCTCAGCCTTCCACGCCCGTATTGCAGACCCCGCGATTGGCGGAACATATATGACCCTCCTCGCAACGTGAGTCCTATTCTTCTTCCCTCTATCTATGACCTCGTATTGACAAATCCCAGGGTAAGCAATTTGGGCGGTACCTTCCCCCGCTTCTTCATCCTCAAGCTGGTCGACTTCTTCACTGTGGCCACCTGCCTTCCCCCCAGCACACCCCCATCCGCCGATACGCTGAAAGATGCACTCGTCACCTCTCCCTTCTCCTGTGCTTTGGAGCCGGAGAAGAACCGCTGCGTGAATGGCGGCGGCACTTGCCAGGTCGGTCGGGACGGCTATTACATTACCAACATCCTTTGTGTGCTGATTGGTGTGATCACTTTTGTGATGTTCATCAAGCCGGCCGCCACTAAGCTCCAGAACTTGCCTCTCCGAGCGTGGCGGCTGATGCCGAGCACGCGTGAGTAGTAGAGATCTAATACACTGCTCATTTTGCCCGGCAATATACGAATATGAACTAGATTGATTATAAAAATTAATTCAATTACGTCCGTTCCATGATGTGTACATGTACCTGTAGATTATACCGTCGTTCCAACTTCCATGAACTGTACTGTCGATGTACTAAGTTTGCCCCCTGGAGCATCCAGACCAGACCAGACCGATCGGACCATAAATAACCCCTGACGAACTCTGCATCAACCCTGCATCTCAGCTCGTGTCTGCACCCCTCCACAATCCACCCATTCGCCATGTTCCTGAATGCGAAAACCAGCATCTCCCAACTCATGCCCATCCACCTCTTTCATCCCTATCCATCTCCTACCTCCCCCCAAGTCTAGATTTACGACCAGGATGTCTTCCGCTCGATCCCACAATCAAAGAATCCACCATCCCATGAAACATACCCTATAAGACGAATCACACACCCATAGCCTCGCCTCGCCCCGCGACACAATCTTCTGCGCCAAGCAGACCCCCACCAGCTAGCTGCAGATTTCCCGAACGCGCTGGGTTAGCGCCGACGGCTGGATAATATGGGTCGAGAATGGGATGGTGTCTAGAATCAGACCTGTCAGTGCAGCCCAGTACAGTGCGGCGCTACGGTGTGTCAGATGGTTTTATTATAAAAGATTATTTATTCCCGACATATGCATCCAGTTCGTTCCCTCCTATACATTTACATCCACCCCGCTCTCGCTCTATTCCATTCAATCGATTCCCTCACAATGCACCTATCATACCCCCTTCTCGCAATGGGAGTCGTCGCATCAGCGGCTGGATTGAAAGAGCGCGGTACGGCTGCTATCCAGCGTTATACGAGTGTACGTCTAAAAAGAAACCAACCACTGAGACTGGCAGTGGCTGTTCCCAAGTATCCTAAGCCATCGCTAACTCCTTGAGAAAAGTGGCAACTCCGCCTCTTCAGCGAAGCAGAACCAATCTGTAACCCTGAGGAATCGAATGTGAATCTGAGCATTTGGACCCGATCTGCTCGGTACGGTCTTGTGTGTGAGGAGTTTGATGCTGCGTATACTGAGGACGGGACAATTCCTAAGAGTATGTCTTTTAAGACGGTTGATGGTGATGATGCGAAGGACTTTTGCATGTTCAATTCGTTGAATTGTACTGCCGATACTTTGATTGATAGCATTACCTCTGGGTGGGAGGTTTGTTATCCCTATGAAGGGTGGGTGGCTTTTAGTGTTGTTGCTGCTGGGGCTAGTTGTGTGTGATTTAGGTGTGGTTGGAGGGTTGAGGGTTGAGGAGGAGAGTAGGTGGGATATTGTATAGTTCAATGGCACGTTGGGTAGTACAGAAGCGCTCAACATCGGCTTCCATGTCGGAAACATAGACATGTTATTTCCAAGTCACCAGCACTATTATATTTGATAACGTACATGAGATTAACGGGAAATATCTGAGATACGACAGGTTCTAACTCAGAACAAGTTAATATGTACAGTAAGGGCTACATCGACCACTGAATCATCGTGAATAAATTGCAAAGCAAAATAGAACAAGAAATAAAGTGATTGATATAAGACACAGGATGAACAGGTTAAAGCTAAATGGTCACACCTCACCACCTGAATGCTTACCCCGAGTTGGGTGTGCTGAACGCCAGGAACAGATCATTGAGCCGGTGAAAGAATCTGAAGGAGAGTCCGAGTCTGATCCTGGAGCAGGTCTCCAGAAACATCCTCATCATTTCTTTTCTTTTTGCTAGCTCCGAGTAGGGCGGATACGAATGAGACCTATGATAGATAAAAACCTAAGGTACTATGCGATGAAACTAGCTCTTCAAATCGACGAATCAGGTAAAAAGCGGCCCGGAGCTTCGTTTAATCACAAGTCCTTTTCGTCGTCGTCGAGAATCATCGAGAATGTCTCAGGTGCAATGTGTTTGCGCAAGGCAGAGGCAGAGTCAAAAGCCAGAAAAGCGGATTCATCCGGGGAGTAAACGATGCAAAATTCCTAAGGAAAAGGTAAATGCACGTCGCGGTAAAAGGGTAGTAGCAGGGAGTAAAGAGGTTCAAAAGACATACCACACCGACCTGACCCGTCAGTTGCTCCAAGATCCATCCAATAGGTCTTCTGTTATTCTGACTTGCAGTGATCCTATTTGACTTTTCATTAAGATCTAGATATGGACTGTGAAAAAATTGTGTGTGGCCCAGCTCATCAGACCAAACGATCTTTGTTGGGTCCATTGCTCGCTCATCAATCTTTTCATAGGCCTTCCAGGAATAGATTACAACTGGTGGCGAGGTCGAGTGGTGGGAATGCTGCTGAGAAGAAAGAATCTCCTCTATATGATCAGACATTAGTTGACTGAAAAATTCTGATGGTAAAGAGAACTGAGAGAACGCACTATACCAAGAGACTGCATTTTCGATACTCGCCTGGGCTGCTAGATCAACCATAATAATAGCGGCATCGCAATCTTCCATCCATTTAGCCCTATCCTGAGCTGTACTATGAGACCCAGAGAGATCCCAGATATTGAACTTGGCAGTGCCGATAGTCTATGGCCAACACATATCAGAAGATGTTGGTGGTAGGGTATAATAGGGAGAAGAAACTTACAGTTGGAAAGTTGATTCTCTCACACTTGTAGCCATTTGTCGGGGTATATTCAGATTCATAGAAGCCGTCTAACAGGTAGGATACCCAGCATGACTGCAAAATTTAGGCTCAGCCACCTTTCTACGACCCAGAAAATACGATCTTACCTTGCCAACATGTGCATCGCCGACAAGTACTAGCTTGAGCTCTTTCTCAAGAATATTCATAATGGAAAGCGTAAGACTAGTGTTAGATATCCTGCGTACAAAGATAGCCCGGGATCAAACTAGAGTAAGTGAGGTTCAAAGAAGGGAACGATGACGGAAACGAAACGAAACTCGAACAGACGGGCGACTGTGGATGCTTCGAATATCCCCGTCGCAGTGGGGTGAGTAAGTGGGGGCGGGGCCAGCCCCCATTCGTGAATAGGAGCAGGTCGGACCCAAAGCAAACAGGTATGTATCCTTGTTTTTTTTTTCTGGGTACCCCTTCTCAAGGTGATCTCAATCCCATTCTTCTTATTCATTCGAAACACGGGGGGTACAAGGCTATCAGGGAAAGACTTTCATTACTTGGTTCAAATTCGGGTCTCCTCTCTACACACCCATTGGATACCAGTCCAAATCTTTAAGGAAATAATTTGGAAAAATTAGGTGAGCATTCTATTTACTGAAATACAACATTTGGCATCTGTGCCTGAAATTTTGTGTTCAACTTTTCGCTTTAAAGCCACCGGGAGCATTTATTGATCCTCCGGAAGCCTCTTCAGTAGATTGTTATCACTGTAGAGGTGTTCATATATAATGCTAAGAGGGCTGCGGTCAGTCACTGTCCTGCAGCATCTATTCAAAATAGCAAAAAGGAAGTAGAAAAACGCCTACCTCGTGTGATCATTGCGAATGTATCACAATTGTGCCAGCTCGCATCCTGGCCTGGCAGTGCCTCACATTCAGCATAACCATATTTCTCAGTTTTCTGAAATTTTTCATCAATTATAAGCGGGACTGTAGAACGCGAGTCAAGGTTAGTTCTTATCAACATGCACGTTTATGCGACTCTGAAACCTCTTACATTGCTCTATGTCTCCCAAATGAATCATCTCATGAATTATTGCTGAGCTGAGCTGCGACCCAAGAGAATCAACAGGGAATGAGTCGATATTGGTCACCAGATTGTTAGCACTGAAGTAAGATCCTGCAATTCTAGGGTTGGTGTCGTCACTGAGCAGGCCTTGGTAATTGCAGATAAGGATTCCTTTGTGAGTTGCACCCTTATTGTGAATGCCGAGGCCGATTAGACCCTTTTCGCATGGCCTTTTAGCGGAACCGCTATCGGCATTCCAAGAAATGCCCTTGTATTCATCGTCTTTGTCCCGCCATTGACCGGCCTCCCTAATGAACGACGAGTCGCCACAATAGACTTTCGCATTGTCGGACTGATCGGTAGAGGTAAGAAGAGTATCCTTTGCTTTGCTCGTGGCCGCTAGGAACTGTCAGCTGGCTAGCCAGAAATGAGTGAGGTAGATCTGAAGAAGTCTCACAATAGATTTTGCTCCATGTATTCGCTGATTCATCCCCGAGAAATGTCACAAGCAAGCTGTTACTTTTTTCCCGTCGTGGACGATCACCACCATCACCGCACCACTGCGTCACCTCCGACAAAAGCTGGTGGTCAACCTCTTTCTGAGTGCACTCGACTTCACATTGTTCTGCAACCCTAGCGGCATTTTCAAGAGCCAACTTCGCTTCTTTCACGGATTTTTCAAACGCAGTTCGAGGTTTCCTGAGTCCGTCTTGCAAGATTCGTCGATTATGTACGCATTGCAGCTCGCACTCGCCAGAAGAAGGCCCAGGATGAAAAACTTCATTTTGGGATGGAAACTTGAGAGAGAGTACAAAACTATCAGAGATGAGTAGAATTTTTCAGCTGTTTTACTGGCCTGGCCAAGAAGAGCTGATTCTTTTATAATTACAGGATGGGACTACTCGTACGATCAATACGCTATATCTTTCCTTGGCCAGATTAGTTACCCGAATGATTCCATGGGGGCCGTTGTATCTATTTCACCCCTTCAAGTAAAGGATGGACAGGTCCTTTTACTATTTGGCCCCCAAGCCCTAATCTCTTGGGCCCCCCCGCTCTTGGCCCCAGGAACCACACCAGCACTAGCTATGAATGCCAATCATCTGTTACATACCAATCTGTATAGATTCTTTTTACAGAAAAAGATCAACAGGTACAGCCTCACCCCTTGGAATTTATTGACCCAGTTCTTTTCCCCCCTATAAGTCTCTACGGAGTAGGTATCGTCTAAATTAAACAGCATAAGCTTACGAATAATCTCTCAGATGCCGGAAATTGGTTGGAACCCCAGATCCTAGATCGCTGCGCACGTCTAGACTTTTTGCAGATGATTAAGGAACAGAATAAGTTGTATACTCCGTAGACAGTCACTCATCGGGAGATTTGAGAGCCTGTGGTATCCGTAGCAATGATCACCCATCACTCCGGTGCTGATGGTACGCTGTGGGTAAGCATCACTCTGGGCAGTTGGTATTCTAGCTCATGATACGACTTAATATCTACTCCACGACTCCGTAGGCAATACAGGATGAGTCCTGTATCGATTCTTCACCTGTTCTAAATATGCCCCTGATAATTGACCCCTTGGGGCGGGGGCCGCCAAGATTGCAGATTTTGGGGCCATGACAGGTGGATTAACTTGGTCTACTCCGTATGGAGCATTGCTTCATTCTTCACAGAAGCTTACCCGTCTTCAATTTACCTAATAGTGACGAGCTATTAATCTTGGCCCCAATTGGCAGTCATTCACTTCGCAATTAGCCAAGAAATCTGTGCCGCAGAAACAATCCTTCGTAATCTATAGATGTAGCTATTCCTATCTAGTGACGCTATTCAGCATCGGGTACTGTTTCACGGTAATATTCATAAATTCTCATGATTTGGCCCCAACCGGTACATTTTCTATAAATGATTTCTGTCCTCCGGGCTCCCCAATCAATGAAGCCCCATCAGCGAACCAATTCTCCTCATCATGGCTATCAAGGGCAGTCTCTTGTTAGTGCTTCCATTTCTATATGGAGCTGGCGCGGATTGGACCACGACAGTCAACACCACGCTTGTTGTCCCCAACACCGTTACTCCTGTCGTTGACTTCGTTACACCTCCGCCACCAACCTCAAAGCCCTCATCGTCAACTCTAACGCCATTGCCATCTACGTTCGACCGGGCAAAGAGCCATAAGCTGAAGCTTACCTCCGTTGTCACGGTGCCGGACGGCCAAATTCCCACTCTTCATTTCAGTCCCATAACCTCTGTCACCAACGACGGGGCCGCTGACCCATCCGTCACTCCATCGACTCAACCCGCCGGGTCAGGCGGAGGCTTAGATACTGAGGGATCCTCTGGGATCACAAGTTCAGCTCCAGCACCTGCCCCTACAGATTCAACTGGATCAACCCCCCCAGGATCCTCTCCTGCTGGCCACATAAGCTCAAAGCCACTCATCCCTAATGGATCTACGGCATCAGACTCTCCAACTAAGCCCACGAGTACAAAGCCAGATGGCCGAGGCTCGACTGCTTCAGGTTCCACTTCCTCAGGTTCCACTACCGCTGGACCTTCTGGCGGAACTTCAACGCCAGAACCATCAAACGGGCCCTCCAGCTCTCAGCCAAATGTTCCGAATTCAACTGGCTCTAATACGTCAAGCTCCAAGTCACTCATCCCTAGTGGATCTACGGCATCAGACCCTGCAGCTGGAACCTCAAGCTCCAAGCCGCTCATACCACATGGCTCTACGACATCAGACTCTCCAACTAAGCACACGAGCACAAAGCCAGATGGCCTAGGCTCGACTGCTTCAGGTTCGACTTCCTCAGGTTCCACGACCGCTGGACCTTCTGGCGGAACTTCAACGCCAGAACCATCAAACGGGCCCTCCAGCTCTCAGCCAAATGTTCCGAATTCAACTGGCTCTAATACGTCAAGCTCCAAGTCACTCATCCCTAGTGGATCTACGACATCAGGCTCTGCAGCTGGAACCTCAAGACCTACCCCGGAGAACTCTGCAAGTAACTCAGCATCACCTTCAAAGTCTCTTTCAGATAATACATCAACAGCCGATGGAACATCTTCTAGTCAGCAGGCAACCACCTCTGGGCAGCCACCTTCAAGTGGAGACCCAAATTCCAGCACGACAGGCCGTCCCAGTTCGATACCGCTTGTGAATCCTTCTGATCAAATTTCCTCGGTAAATTTGGCATCCGCCACTGATCTGGATTCCGCCATAGCAGAGGCCACAGGTAGCAATTCTGCTATTGCCGTTTTTGCGCCGACAGCATCGCCGTCTCAGGAAGAATGGGCTACCATTCCGACTACCACTGAATCTGGAAGCGCAGTTACCACTAGCTCTGATACTGATATTGCAGTTCTTCTGAGCAATCCTTATAACAATATCGATGATCTTAAGAAGGACCCGAAAAAATATAAAGAGCACCTTGAAGAGATTGACGATAAAACTTCCGAATATCTCTCCAAAACGAATTTCGATTCGAGCAAATCTCCCTGCTCAAGCTCAAGCTCCAAGAAAAGATCCTTAGGGAAGAGAGGTCTTTTTGATGCTGTTACCAATATTGCAAACGAAGCTGTCGATGCTACTGTGGATACTGCTAAAGACATCGCCAATTCTGCACTTAGCTGTGTAGCGCCGATCATTGATGACATGAAAGATGTGATCCCCGACGATGTCGACGGTATAATCCCTGAAGTTGAGGATCAGGTTAAGAAAGGAACTGAGTACCTTGAGGAAATCAGTAATATTGTGGAGAATATGGAGGAAAAGGAGAACGATCAACATACATCGCAATCTCAATCTGATTCCTCAACATCTTCTGAATCAACGACAGCTACTTGTACGTCAAGCACTACATACTCTGATTGTACCTGGGATACAGTTGTCAGTCAAGTACCCGACTCAGACACCACTACAATTAGTGTGATTACCAGTACGGAGTCATGCACAACACGAACTGCTTGTGACGCTACCCCGACCACATTTGAAACAACATCCACATACGCAGCATGTTCGCGTCGTCGTCATAGTAAAACCGCTTCTGGGCTCCCAAAATCAGCAACTAGTGACAGTGAGACCGCAACACCTGGTGCTGGTGGCTCTGCAGCCTCAACGCCAACGGCTCCCATGACATCTCCTCCGGGATCTTCAACCAAAACAACAAGAACTTCTGAAAGCTCTGCCACCCCAACAGGACCTACATGCAGTATGGCTCATGTTGTTGACCAGAAGCGCGGAGAGGAGTACTGTGTTTTCGACTGCACTGACTATACTGGGTATACTGGTAGCTATGTGACTGCCAGTTCTACACCCGGCCAGAGTGACTACCAAATATGCCCTTACTCTCGACCTCCTTCAGACCCGAATCTGTCATGGAAGCCAGATAATAGGGGCTCCTTTACCACGACTGCCTATGATGGCATTGTTTACTCCTGTGACGACTCTCGTTACATTGACAATAATGTCGGAAATGCCAAGTCCTGTGTGACCTCTATGGAATCTATTACTCTGATTACTTCTATATATACGTCATACACTGCCTCTGTGGAATCGGCAGCATCCGCATCACGATCCAGTGTTAGTGTTTCGGAAGCGAGTGCGTCGAGCGCTTCAGCAGCGTCGGCAGCATCAGCGGCGTCAGCGGCGTCAGCATCGGCCGCTGCAGCTACTCCGAGTAGCTATGTTTTCATTGCCTACATATCAAACAGCGGTGACGGCCTTACCGGAGGTGGAATGCCTGGTTATGAGGTTTACAGCAGTGAATATTCCGACCCCAACATTTGTAATCTTGAGGTTATTGGGTCGGACAACGATTTTGGAGACAGTCCACCAGACCTTGAGATTGATGGTGAAGGTTTCGAGGACTGCAAATATGACAGTGGCAGTGACAGCGTTGAGTGCGACGATTTCAGTCTGCCCTGTAGTGATGATGAAGATGAGACAGGAAAGCCTTCCACAAGCCAGTGTGACGCTACAGTCAAGCGTGTCTGTCACCGTGACATATAGGGCTAGTTAATTACATCTATCAGATACAGAATAGACTTGTGAATATGAATATGTTCCTTCAACCATCTAGCAGCTACCTCAACTATTTGTGTCTAATCTAAGATATGCTCTGGATTTCTTGTCTACATCTCAATTCGGAATTGGCAGAGATGATTGGGTTTATAGCAAAGAGTTGTAGCAGTATGGATATCAAGGTAGAGTACAAACCGAAAGAATCAAACGCTGAACGAACGAAGAAAACCTAATCCTTTCAGCCACGCTCAACCTCCTTCGCCGCAACATCCAGTATCAATCGCGCATACCCCCGATGCAATCGATTCGTCCACTCCGGCAAAATCTTCTGTCCATACCCCTCCGCGGGCACAACCTCATAATCATGCGCAGCAGAGAACCTCACCTCGACAAACTTGCCTTCCCCCTTCACCTCAAACGGCTCGGAAACACTCATCTCATGCCGCCCACCAGACATTAGCCGCCACGGATACCCCCAACGGGCAATCTTCTCAAAGAAAAGTCGCGGGGCGTCAGACATATTCCACGAAATCAGTAGCCCATTACTCCCACACTTCCGCGGCTCCTGCTCAACCACAAAAAGCCCATGTAAGAGAGCACGCGGCGCCCCAGTCTTCGAGTCAGCAGTGAATCCCTCTTCTCCCACGTCGCCGGGGGTATAACTTCTGTTCTTGAGAAGTCCAATAACTGAAGCTTCGGTGCGGATAGGCGCGCAGGAGAGAACTGCTCGAGCCCAGGCTTCTTCTAGTGCGGTCTTTCTGTCTCGGGAATGGTCTTTCTCGGGGATTCGCGATTCCAGTGCGGAGAGGCGGATCCGCGCCGCGTAGATGTCTGTGTATGCGCAGCGTTGATTCGGTTTCATGGGTGTGCTGAGTGCGGGGCTACCTGCTGCAGCTGGGAGTGTGGGGTATTTCTCCTCGAGGTGGTTGAGGCCGAGGTGGATGGCATAGCTTGTTGCAAGAGTTGGGATGGTGATGTAGCCCAGGATGCGGAGGGCACGTCGCGACATGATGCAGCTTTAGCAGCAGTGGCAGTAGAATATAGAAGAGATAATTAATGAGGGAGAATTAATAAGGGAGAGGGAAGGAGGAGGACGAAGCAGTTCGAGGAGAGCGGGGGAATATGACCCCGTTGGGTTGAAGTTGCGCCGTGAGAAGTGGTGGTGCTTGGGGGCCATGCAGATGGGGCCGAAAATGTTACAATTACACAACTGGGCATGGATGATCTAGAAGATAATGGTAACCCTGCTATGCTTTTAATTCTGTAACTGCAATTATAATCTATTCCATTGTAGTTGGTAGTGCTGTATAGTTCTATTTTAATGCTCGGCCCGGACCCGCCGATCTCCCACTTTTTTCTTCTCCAACTCGACGGACTCTTCACTGCCCTCCAGCTTGGGCTTCAACTGCACACCTCGCACCTCGCACATCATTCTAGCTACAGGTTACGAGCTACATTTCTCAACTGCAGTCTACTCAATGCCCAAGTCCCACGACTCTAGCTCCCCCTCCGCCGCCTCGCCCGCCACCACGATGACGTCCACCCAAACCGACCAGGCCGAAGTCGACAATTCCCTCGACGACATCTTCGGCTCCTCCCCACCAGAAGGAACCAATATCCCCGGGCATCACCAAGCCCAGACTCGTTCCCAACCCTCCGCTGACCCCTCTGACCTCCCCGCTCTCCGCCGACAGCACGTCACAGCCGGCTACCGCGACGGCGTCTCAACATCCAAAGGCGAACACGTCCAAGAAGGCTTCGACGCAGGCTTCCCCGTCGGCGCACAACTCGGAATGAGAGCCGGGACTATCCTCGGTATCCTGGAGGGAATCACCCGCGGGCTGGAGGAACGGAGTGGCAGCAGCGTCGTCAAGAAACCCACGCGGGGCACCTCGGCGGGGTCAACAGAGACAGAGACGCGTACAGGCGGAGCGGAAGACTCGCGTCGTGAACTGAGAGATCGCATTACAAAGCTCTACCAAGAAGCAACTAAGGCATTGGACGTGCAGTCCGTTTTTACAGGGTTCGAAGCTGGACCAGGCCCAGATCCGGAGAACGCGGGTCATAGAGCCGAGGAAATGGCTGAGACCCAATTAGGTCGGAAGGGAGACGCTGTCGTGTCTGGCTGGGAAGAACGCGTCGCTGTGCCGCAGTGGGAGGAGAATATGGAAGCGTTGGAGGAGAAGGATGTTTCGAAGGGAGACAAGGGCGTAGCAAGTGAGCGGAGCTGAAGCTTTCCGCTGCAAGTTTCCAAGGGCGTTCTCCTCCTTCCGGCCGCTCCTCGAGATGGCTGTTTACCCTACAGGATCCTATACGAGATTCTCCCCTGGCTCGGATCGGCGCTCGTTGTCCCGGGGAAGACGATGCGAGACGCACGCTGCATCGAAGCGGGCCATGCTGTCTCTGTGCGCTGGGCCGGCCCCGCTGCCCGTCCCGTCCTGCACGATTGTTTCTGAGCCCTTTGGCAAGTGAGACCCATATACCTGGATCGGGGATGCAGAGCGCAGGGTGCAGGCAGGCAGGATCGCTGCAAGGACGGGGCGGGAGTCGGTCCGGTGCGAAGGGACGAGGTGAGGAAACGGTCGAACTTCTCCGAGACACTGTGGGACAATGCCTTTCTTTGCTGTAGGGGATTTGTTTACCTCTTGTTCAGCCATTCTGCAGAACAGCCCTGCGGTGTTATGGACTGGGAGGGAAAAGGAGGAACAAAATACCTTCCGACGACTGCCTCATTATATGTAGGCAACATCACGAAGGATTACCTAGTCCAGACCGCGGCTTAGTGCTGTCATTTGCATTGGCCACGCTAGATCGATAGCGTGTTTGTCCAGCAAAGACCTGTTCTGCTCGGCAATCTACGTCTGCGCCGCGCCTTTCCGATGCGGATTCGCGGATGTGGACCCCCGATAGATCTGAAAGCCCCCAGCTGGTCGGGTCTGGGTCTCCGGGATGTCCAAGCTTGCAGCCGGCGGGATCGGTCACCTTGCCTTTGATCGGAGCTCCGAGTTGGGTGGGATCAATCACAGCCTCCTCCCGTCAGTGGAGCCGATTACAAGGTTTAGACTCAGGCGTTCGTGGTTGCCTGCTGGGTGCTGATGGACTCACATGCCAGGGGAATTGATATGATAGTTATCGAAATGATACTGCCGGTTATAAAGATGATGAGTAGATTGTACGTGAATGTGAAGTCGGCTCTACTGCCAATTGCCCCGAGAAAAGTGCAAACAATGGAGATTTCTGAAGCCAAGGCAAACTGTTCAAATGTACGTTGAAGTCGGGACGTTGAGGGGTACGCAAGGGGGAGGCGACACGTCCTTTCGTACTTTTTTTTGTTGTACTTTTTTATACTTCAGGGCCGCCGCTTTAGCCAAGTAGCATGGAAAGGTGATGAAGTAAAGCGGCAAGTGATCGTACCTAGTCAGGTAGCGGAAACGAAATATACTTCTCCCATTACACCCCTGTCTAGCTGGGAGGTCAATCGCGCTTTTCCCCTCAATTGCAAATGTGCACTTAATTGCCGAGGCACCTATTACCCTGCGTTCTGGAGTACTGAACTCAGCGAACCTGTCAGCCGCAGCGCCAACTCCACTCGCAAGCCCCAAGCACCATCACATCCACATCCACATCCACATTATGGAATAAACCAGTTCTCAAGAATATTCATGCGAAGATTGCCCTGGCATTACTAACACAAAGTCCAGTCACATCTGAATTCTACTCTTTACAATCATACGTGCAGAAACGGTCCCATTACCAAGGTTCACACCCCTGTCTGCGCATGAGACATGTACATGATCCGGAACTAGGGTAGCTGCAAGTATGGTACCTTTGTTCTACCCAGCACAGCGGATCTAGCTAGAACCTGTTTCCTTTCGATTTGGGTAAGTGGGGAGGTGGTTCTTCAAAAATAAAAATAAAAATAATAAAATGAGGATCTTTTTGATGCCTTCCCGGGGCAAGGATGCTCAGACATACACCCAATAACTGGCAATAGTCTCCGCAACACCTACATGCACGAATATTCGATCTAGACCCTCTGCGTTAATTGTCATGAGACAATTGGGAAATTATCAACTGTCCCGTGCATGTTTTCTGGGATATGTTCGAGTCCGGGGCGTTGTCATTGTCGAATGCCAGTTGGTGAACGTCAAGGTGAACATGCCGACGGTAAGTTCCTCAGCTCGAGCTCCAGCATTCCTGAGAGCACAGCCATCACCGTGACAACAGGGTAGGTTACGAGAAGCATTGGAAGGATGAGAATGGCAGTGATAATCATGTTTCATGGTGCATTTTTCTTTCTAGTCAAATCGTGAAGTATTCATAGTTCATTTCATGCTTTTTTGTTTTGCGCCGAATATGATGCGATGCAGTCTTGGTCCGAGACACCGAAGTAAATGGTAAATGGTAAAACAATCGTACAATCAACAACTTGTTCCTTGATCATATCATTATTGCAGATTCACGTAGAAGAGGAACAATCAGACAGTCAGACAAAAAAGAGATAGTAAAGAAAAGAGCTTGGTCAGAAGCCGTGAGGATCAAATCAAATCAATCATAAGAAACGTTTTCAAGAGACATAGTTGTGGTATTACAGCGGATTGCGCTGAGGCATAAAAGCATAGAGATCGTGGGAGGTAGAAACCTCGGGAGAAGTTGCCGCGTTTTTCTGAGCGGTGCTCAATTCAATTCGTCCGTGATATCGTTGACATAGTTCCGGACTTCTGCCAGGATTCAATCCTGGCAATCATTAGGATCGTTGAGGAATCGTCCTCTTAAAGAATAAAGAGTGTGATGTGTATTGCAACACAGGACAGTAAAGAAAAGCATGACAGTGGTCATTGTCATAAGAGGGCGTTTGAGAGTATTCGTGAAAAAGCAGAGAGTAAAGCAGAAACGCAATTCCCATCCCAAACGCCAAAAGCAGTGGGGGTATCAGGTATCATATCAGATAGTAGTGACATTGGATTTCGTGGAAGTTTTATGGCAGCTCAAAGAGCGGAGGGAATCAATGACCTTCTTGAAGAATGGTCTATTGTCCGCAGCCGGGTCAGGGAATGGCACGGGAGAATGTTGCTCATAGCACATAGATGTGAGCTGCTCTTTGTCTGAGTTATACTCAGGTGTATCAGAGCGTTGCCGACGTCTTTGAGCCTGGTTCGCTGCAGCCGCGGCGCGGTCGACGTCTGTCTCGCGGATACTGCTGTTGTTGCGGGATCGGCTGGATAGAGGCTTCATGAGGGAGGTTGCGGATGGAGCCACGAGACGGAGGGTTTGAAGGGGGTGGTGGGCTGGTTTGAGGCCATCTCGACTTGTGCTGGGACGGTCGAGACTAACGCCACGAAGGGAGTCAATGACTGGTCCGCCCATGACATCGTCTGGGAGGCTTGGGAAGCGCTCTGGCATTTGGTCGTCTAGCATTGCTTGGTGGAGCTTTGGCTGGGATTTTGCGCCGCGGAGCTTGGCTCGGCTGCGGACTTTGCGGAGGGTGTCGATTGGTTTGCGGGAGAGAGACTTGTGGCTTAGAGACTCGTTGTCTGAGTCCGATTCCCAGACTGATTGTTCACCGAGGTGTGCGTCCATTGTGGAGGTTGATGGCCGTTCCATGGATGTTGCTGTCCATTGGCGGGAGATGGGAGGGGAACTAGCTGAAGGGCTGGGGATTGGACTGGCAGTATCATTTGCAGGGATGAAGAGTGCTTGGTCGAAGTGTGTAGCATGCGGCTCCATTGTCACTGGATTGATCAAGCTAGGAGGGGAGATCATGGATGGGTCCAGTGGAGGACGAGTGCCAGGGCTAGATTGTTTCCTCCGCGTGCTGTGGGAGCTTGTGCCGCGAGAGAGATTCGGCAAGGTGGGAGGCTGTTTTCTCCGGCTCCTGCGAGAGGACGATGACATACTTGATACTTCGTACTTCATTGTGGGGGTGTTCGAGACTGGCGTCGTCGGTCGAGTCAATGCCTTGGGGAGCGAAGGCACGGGTGGAGGAGGTGGGAGGGAGTATTTTGGGGGAGTCGAAGGAGGGAGATAGAAAGCGCGTCGAGGCTCGTTATGAGCCTGTTGAGCGTGGTGATAGAGCTTCTCAGTCGCCTTGATGACGGCGTCTGGGCAGGCTGGAGAAGAATAGGTCGACGAGAAGGATGAGCTCGGCGTTAGGTCGGGAACAGTACAGTCTGTTTGCACGGAGCTGAACGAGTCCTGACTGCCGTGTGCTGGTCTCCTTTCGTCCGTCGAGGATGTATAGCTGTGGAAGCTGAGGCTGTTTTCCAGCTCCAATTGTGCGAGGGTGGATCGATCTGGGCCGGTGTATTGCAGCGAGCCCTGATGAGAATGCTGGTTGTGTTTCTCGGATGTCAGGGACAATGTGTAGTATTGGCTATGATCTTCACTGTATCTCTCATCGCGAATGGCCGGGGTGTATGCGTCGAGCCAAGTTGGCGTCGCCGCCAGTGATTGTTCAAGGTAGAAGGGGTCCTGGTTGGATTCCTCCAGTGCCTTGACACCCGCGTTGGGGTAGTAGGAGGAAGCTCGCTTCACAGGCGAAGGAGAAGGCAAGCAGATGGTACTTTCTGATCTGTTCCGGTCTGTATGCAACGCGTCCAACTCGCCGGGACAGTAGGGATCTCCGAGAGCCATGGACTGTGTATTCAAAGCAGGATAGACACGGTGGAGCCGGACACGGGGGCCCAATGGATCATGAAAGGAATCACAGATAGAGAGTAACTTGAAGTAGGGAATAGAGGTTGCGAGGAGGAATCAGGGGTGTGGAATGGGGGGCGATGGGGATATGTTTATACACGTCCCCAAAAATAGGCCCTCGGACCAAGGTGGCCGGGGGTGGAAGCTGATGCATACCAATGCAGGTAAACAAAAGAACCCAGCACGGACGATCTGACCTTACATGACGTTTCCGTCCGCTGTAGGGATGGAGATGCAGCAAGGACAGCGAGCAAGGGCGCGCGGATCAAGCATCCGATGGGCTCTGCCCACTGCTTTCTGCTTTCCTGCAGGACTTTGTTCGAGGTACTTTGTCGATGTTTCCCACCAACACGCACTCTCATTTGCTTTCTGGTTCCCACGGTCCTAGGAGAATAGACGAACTCTCCATGATGCCCATGGCGTAGTTCCCGGGACCTGAAAACCCCTTCTCCGCGTTGCACGGGGCTATTCGTACGACCCGCGCGCTGATGGATCTCATCCATCGCATGGCACAAGGAATGATTGGGATGGCCATGATTCTTGTTTTGTTCTTATTGCCCAGTGTGGACTTCTGAGTGGCAGACTGCTACCGCGTCAAGAGCTGCACCCTGCGGCCACCACTACCCACTCCCCATGCAGAGGCTGGGCCTGGGAGAATGTGAGATGTCGACCGGAGAGCCTTCCCGGTGGAGTCTGCCCTAACTCGGGCTGATCAGTGCAGTGGAAGAGGCCAGAGCAGCGGCCAGAGCAGGCCAGACAGGTCAGAGTGCTACTCTCTGTACTCTACTATGTCCTCTACGTGTACTTTGGTTCTGACACAAGCCACAGCCATTCTTCATCCCCCATTCCTGGGAACCGCGCAACGGCGTAGACTCGAGCCTCAATGCTCTCCTCCCTCAACGCAACGTTCCATCGCCCGGATTCTCCTCCAGTAACTATGTTTGAATGGCAGACTGCCTTCGGCATCATTTCATTGCTTTTCCCTCGTGGCTGGCTGGCTCAATATGTAATTTTCTTTTGGTGGTTAAGTCGTGCCACCACCACCACCACCGCCACTACCCTCTATTGACAAACCTGTCCATCGTAGCGACTGTTCCACATTGCGTAGACAGTTTCAGTCTTCTCCACGTCCCTGTGCAGCAGAAGCACATCCAATCGAGGGGAATCCCCAGGGATCCCCCAGATGAGATCTTAGGTTTGGCGCGAAGGGTTTGCGCGGGACACATCGACGTCGATTGACAGTTGATATATCACATTTGGATTCGCCCCTTCACGGGAGGAGAACTGCTCCTCGTCACGATTATTGGCCCATCGTCAGAGCTGATGCGCTCGGTCCAATGGAGTCTTGCGACACAACAATTGTAGCGCGCGGGGATTCCCATTGGTGCTATGCTGCTGATGCTAATGCGATGCTCGTGATGCTCGCGTGTGGCTCAGCAGGATATATCGATATATCTATCCTCTGCCACGAATCCATGCTGAACCTACCACCTACCAACCAACCCACCAGCCGAGTGGTGAAGAAACTATCCTAGTAGTATGTGATCTGAGATATCTGAGATTGTATTCCAAGGTTACTGTCGGCATCTCCGCCGGATGCACTTCCATCGGCCCAGTCGGATGCGCCCAGAACTTTGAACTCTCTGCATTTCTTTGCACTGCTCTGCTTCCCCGTTGACTCCCCACATTCCAAGGAAAAGTCTGTCTTGCATGCATCCCGCAAAGCAGCGGGCTCCCCGCCGACGTCTACGCAGTATATATCTACGGTGCAGCCCCTGATCGACAGGTCCATCTCCGCGGCGCGGCACCGCATCTGCTCTCTCTTCATCTGCATTTTCATCGGCCACGCAGGGCCCTCACTTCTCCCATTCACCTCACATTCTTCGCCGTTAGGCCTGGCCGGCGACCTCGCAGCCGTCCACTGGCAGTGTAGATGTACCGATGAATATTTGGAATCACCGGCTAGACCATAGAGGGGTAGGGGTGCAATTACACTACACCAGGGGTGTCCTCGCCCTCGCAGCCACTAGACAAGCCTTTCTAGGGGGTATCCAAAGAAACGCAGGATCATAGCATCACGTAGAACGATCGAGGGTATTCAATGATCTACCAAAGTCCAAGACCGGACGAGACCAGCCGATCCGAGACGCTGGCAATAATCGCAGATCACCTAGATCACTCAGATCAAGATCATCCAGATCAACATCAATCTCAGCCAAACTATCGGGTCGGAAAAGACAAGGTCTCCCCCGGCCCTTGCCCTCGTCAACGGGTGTCTAGCACCGGGGAAAGGAAGTGAAACATGGCAAGATTCGAAACATCGCAAAGACCCAGCCTATCAGAAGAGCAGCAGGCCTCGGGGAGAGCAGCGGAAGCAGTTCCCCCGGGAGGCACCGTTCGATCTGAGATTTCCCCTGGGAGGCTGCAGCTGAGGCTGCAGGCTGCAAGGCATGGTTGAAACCTACCTGGATATTGGGACTTCGATCCCTCTTCTCGATCGTGGTTCACGATGGAAATGCAATGCGAATGCAAGCGGGAGGCTTCCCCGGGCTTGATGATATTTTCCGAGTTGGCCCTTGTTGTCTGGTCCTTGCAGGGTCTAGACGTGTCTTGGGCGACCAGACAACAACCAGCGACCAGCGACCAGCGATGTAACAAGGTAGCAAGTAACAAGGTAGCAAGTAACCAGGTCTCCCTTGGGGTCTGCTCGTCAATTGCGTGCACTGCACTGCACCGCACTGTGCACGGTAAATGTAAATAATGAATCAATGGCTTCACGCGAATGGCCCATCGGTGGTGGCAGTGGGGAAGTTCGTTCCACGAAATCGCCCGAGGTGAACCAGTGGAACAAAGTGGATGACTGATGAACTGCTGATTCTCGGTTATTCTGTATATATTGGTGTAGTTGTAGTCGTAGTTATAGTTATTACTTATTAACGTAGTAGTACTGTTCGCTGTCAACTGTAATTGCATCGCTGACATATATTCATGCCCGACATCCCGCGCCAGCGCATCACAGTAGACAATAGCGCCGTCCATGCGTACATGAATTAGTTCGTCTAGCTCAACCGTGGCTCGACTGGAGTAGATCAGTTAGTCTCCTAGGAGAGTAGTCTGGAAACAGGAGCGATTCCATCTTTTTATTCCATTTCATTTCATCTTTTGATCCTGCTTACTACTCCTACTACTCCTCCTACTAAGTTACTACTAACCTACTACCACTACTACTAGATCTGACTAGATCTCCGCCAATCCCGATCGCTGTGCAACTTGAACCAGTCGAGTGCAGCAATTATTGAGGTTGTGCGTCGTGCTGTACCAGTTGGGCTATTGATGTTAACGTGAACTGTGAACTGTTCTGGGAGTTGCCATCTGGTCGACTACTGTCTCGAATTGAGTGACGCAGTGACCATTCCCGGCATTCCAGGCATTCCTGCCCAACCAACGCCTCGAATTACCCTAGGGTACCCTAGCTACCTTCGACTTGACTCTGCTCTGCGCTTCTTACCAGCTTAGCAGCTCTGCTGCTCTCCTTGGTGATTGCATCCCGGGTGTTGGCGATGTGCGGTGCAGCCGCCCCCAGCCATCCGAATTAACCAGCCAAACCAGCCACCCCACAGCAGTTCAGCCAGTTCAGCCAGGTCTCGCACTTCCCTCCTCTGCTCTTCTCCTATTCTCAACCCTCTGGTCCTCATTGAGTCCATTTGAATCGATTTCTCTTGTTCCTGGGTCATCTGGTCCGTGACTGATCTACTGCGACCACCACGACCACTGCCACTACCTGCGATCGCATACCCCGGAGCTCACAGCTCTGCTCAGCTGCAGCTTCAGGAACTCGCATTGTCGCCCAATCCTCCCCATTATACCAGACCGGTGCTAGAAGTGTATCGCCACTCTCGCAGACCGTCTTACGAAGTCTACGACCTTAACGAATCCTCCACCTTTACGACCTCCGCCCAGCGCCAGCAGCAGCAGCAACAGCAACATCAACAGCAGCAGCGCCAGCAGCCAGCAGCTCCTCGTCCTTCTTCCACCCATTCAACTGCAAACCGCCCCTCGTCGGCCTCTGGTGGTCCTCGTTACTTGCGCCGTGCTCGTCGCACCCCCGAGCCCCGTCAATTGCCTCATCGCCGAGCCGTCTCCCTCGACACTTCCACAAGACCAACGCCGCCTGCTCAACCCCAGCCGGCGCATTCGCATTCAATCCCAGTCTCTGTCCATCCGACTCCAGACAGTGGGATCGCCGGCTTACGCCCGGCCCTTTCAGAGGCACACACAGACGAGAACGGGTCGACCGTCGACGATCCATATCAGCTTCTCGATAGCTCATATTGGCCCTGGAGAACCACCACTGTCTCCTCGCGTACCGCCTCGGCTGTCCTCTACGCCCTTGAGGACGCCATCCGTCGCCCCTTCACCTTCACGACCGATTGGGACGAAGTGAATGCTTCTATGTCAGATATGGTAGGCGTTGCTGGTCCCGCTGGTTCCGCTGGTCCTGCCGGGCCCATGGGCAACGGCCGCGTTCAAAATGGCGCTTCGCGCGCAGCCCAGCCCCCTGCACCCCTCTCCACACATCCTCCGAGCGGCGTTCGCACTCCGACAGACATAATGAGACAGCGCCGAGATCGAGAGGCACGTCGCAAGGCTGAGCAGGAGGCCCGCGACAAGGAACAGGTGGATATGGAAAGACTGCAATTGGAGCAAGAACAGTCTCAGGTGGAAGCTCAAGCTCAGGCTCAAGCTCACGCTGAAGCTCAAGCTCAGTTCCAACAATACGCTGCTGGCGCTGCTGCTGGCCCAGCACCACAACGCCGAGCTCAGCCTCCTTGCGCTCCTAGGGGAGCTCAGCCTGTGCCTGATGCAGTCTCTGGACCAAGCTTTCGCCCAGGCGCAGCTGCGACGCCGAGCACTGGTGGACCAGGATACCAAGTACCCCCTGCTGCAGCCGATATGCCGTCTCAATCACGACCGGGGCCTTCCTCAAGCCAGCAACAATTCGCCCCGGGTCCGCAGCATGCCCGCTCGCAAAGCGCGGCCGCTGGAACTGGTGGCCAAACTGGCTCCCGATCTGGGCAAGCTCCAGCTAGTCAATCCGGGGCCCCACAAAGTCTCCAACAGCCCAAACGCGCCGGCTTCCCTCATGCCTTTGAGCGGTGGGAAACGCTGTCTTCGCACTGGGAGGGCCTCACCAGCTACTGGATTCGCAAACTGGAACAGCACAATGATGACCTGGAAAAGGACCCCCTCAGTCAACAACTTGCTCGACAGATCACCGACCTATCCGCTGCTGGCGCGAACCTATTCCACGCTGTAGTCGAGCTGCAGCGGCTGCGTGCATCCTCAGAACGCAAATTCCAGCGCTGGTTCTTCGACACCCGCTCGGAATCCGAACGCGCAAAGGAATTGCAAGCAGATCTAGAACGCCAGCTCAAAACTGAGCGACAGGGTCGTGCCGACGCATTCGCTGCAGCGCAAACCGCAGAGCAAGATAAATCCAAATCCGACGAGCTACTCCGGGAAATGCGCCGCGAGCTCCAGATCTCCAGAGAAGAAGCCCGTCGCGCATGGGAGGAACTTGGCCGTCGCGAACAAGAAGAACGAGACCGAACCAACTCCCTCCGAAACGGCGAACCCACCCTCGTCGGCGGTGTCCAGGTCGTCCCGATGGTCCAGGGTCTTCCAAGCCGGCATACAACACGGCCATCTACCCGCGATGGACCATATCCAGGCGGTCCAACAGCTACTTCCATGGGTACGGAATACGAGACCAAACCCACCGATCCGAGCTCAAGCCATCGGTATTACGATGAAGCCCCGCCAATGTCACCAGCTGGTTCAGACCCCTTCATCGAGCCGAAAAAGACCGATCCACCATCCACCAAAGTGCCCTACCCAGAGCAGTACGAGCACGATCCCACCAGCGCGGCATACCATGGCGCACCGATCTCCGAACCAGATGACCGCTCCTACGTCGGGAGCAGCGATGCCGGAGATGACGATTACGCGCATTACCCGAAGCCGCACGGCAATTTAAGCTACCCCCCGCCTCCGCTCTCAGAGGGTAGTGAGGAATACGCGGACGAGGGACTCTATGTTACTGACGGGGCTTACTCCAGTGCGCCTACCTCGGCCCCAATGCAAGCGCCTTACCCGCCTACTACAGCTGATTATAGCGGGTCCGGATGGGGTGTTGGAACGGGGTGGGAAGCGGTTACGCCGCGACATCGCCATCCGACCCGTTTGAGTGATGTCCTGGAAGAGGATGAGCCGAGTCGGACTAGTCCCAGCCGTGCTAGTCAGGCTAGTCGGAGCCAGGCGAGTCGTAGTCAGCCTAGTCGCAGTATACTGTGATCTACCACTGCAGCTGCAGACATGGCCTGACTTGACTTGATAGAGATTGGATGGAGATGGGCGGGAAGGGAACCGTTTGCATCTAGCATCGGGTTGCACGATTGAATCGCAGTCTCGCTTCGCTTCGCGGTGGGAGATCGATCCGTTCCGCTTGACCATTAAATTTGAATCCGCATTGAGTTGCTGCGTACATAAAATGGGGTTGCTATGCTGTTGCTTCTTTGTTGCTTTCGCATTCGCTTTTTGCATCTGGCACGAGCGTCTCATCTCTGGTCATTACCTTTTTTTTTCTTTTTTCCTTTTCTCTCTTTAGGGGCTCCTCATAGTCTGGTTCTCTTGCGGAACCCGTTCTGCTTCTCATATCACTCCCCCAATTGTTTTCTATTGGCGTTTCCATTATTTTCATCACTTTCCTTGTGTTTTGTTTGTATTTAGTTTGCAATGGTGATAATACATAATTGCTGGCTACTAAAATAGTACCCCCTTGATGCATCTGCGTGCTTTCCAAGCAATTGGCTTGTATAATCAGATAAGAAACTCTCAATATTAGGCTATGCACTAGGACGGGTTCAAGTTGATATCATTTATCTTCACGGCCTTCGTTCAAGTTCAAGTTGTTAACATCAGCGATGGAGACCAGGATATATATTCAGCAGTAGTAGAATGGATAACGCCACGCCGGGATAGCTAGCCCAACACGGCTACTGCACTGCCAGTGGCAGTGGCAGCTTCGGCCCCCACTGCATAGCCTGAGATAGTTACCCCGCTCAGTATCTACCAAGTCTCAACTTCTAGTACCAACCCATATATAGAAGTTACTACATAGGTACCTATTCTTCTATCTGACAACCACTACTGCAACTCAAAGTTTCACTGGCATACGCGACCTAAATATGTCTTCTTCCAGATTCAAGTTGGCAACGGCACTTGCCTCGACTTTAATTATATCAACATATATATTCACGCGCCAACCCGACACGGCAAAGATCAAACAACGCACTCTAGAAGTCGTCCAAAAGGTCGAATCTCGGTCCTGGGCCAGTTTAAGACTAGACTTCCTCCTCCCTCTCCAATTAATCCTCACAGAAACCCTCTTGGAAAAAGGCTGGAATATCGTACACAAATCCTTCGGACCCATTGAGAGTGTCGGAGACCCAATTATCACGAAAGGATGGGCTCTCACTTCCGTGAAAATACCATTACGACTTCAACAAGCAGACTTCGGCCTCCTGCTACAAATGACACACGGAGGCAGTCTGGTGGGTCTTCAGTTTACTGGTCTTGGAAATGAGTGGAAGGAACCCAGCTACGCAGGCCAAGTGATTGAATCGGAGATGACCCTCGGAGAAGAATTCCAAGTCGGAGCAACTCTTTGTTTACCCCGTACCGGCGAAGAATCAAAAACCCCTTGCGTGGTCTTCCTATCCGGCTCAGGCCCTTGTGATCGGGACTCAACAATTGGCGGAAATAAACCACTCAAAGATCTAGCGCTCGGTCTAGCAGCTCGTGGAATTGCATCAATACGATTCGATAAAGTCACCTACACATTTCGCAGCCGGAAGAATATCAATATTACACTGACAGATGAATATGTCCACCACGCAGTGGACGCGATACGACAGGGCGGGAATCATCCGAATATCGACCCCGATCAGGTCTTCATTCTTGGACACAGCCTTGGTGCGGTCGTTGCTCCTGCTCTGGCTAGGGATACTTCTGTCGCCGGCTGTATTATCATGGCTGGGCCCGCCGAGCCAATTTATAAGATTCTTATTCGGCAGTTGGAGTATATTGAGTCACTGGATGGTCCTGAGTCACGGCATCTCAGTAGCCAGATTGATGATGCACGGGTGAGGGCTGAAGTGGCAGACAGTGATGATCTGACAATGTCGACTCCTGCGAAGAAGTTGCCCTTTGGAATTGGACCGGCCTATTGGCTTGATTATCGCAAGTTTGATCATATTGAGACCTTGAATGGGTTGGAGAAACCGGCTTTGGTTTTGCAGGGTGCTAGGGATTATCAGGTTACTGTTCAAGATGATTATCAGCAGTGGTGCAATACTCTTGGTGCAAAGGATGGTGTCCGGTTTCATTTGTATGAGCAACTGAACCATCTCTTTATTGCTGGGACTGGGCTCTCGACACCACTTGAGTACAGTTTACAAGGGAATGTGGATGAGCGGGTCGTGGGTGATATTGCTGCCTGGGTGCTTGGATCATGTTAGGTGGTTCTGTGTGCTAGCTAAGGGGTGGAGGATCAGTTTCCAAATTTGCACTATTTATCATCCACACTATACCGTTCGACCGGCCAAACTTCTCAATAGACTCTTTATTAGGCCGTAAATTACTAAGACGGGGCTGTCCGGTTATTTTCAGTCTTAAGTACATTCGGGGACCGATTCGGGCTGGACAAAGAAACTAAGATCCCGATCGTATGTTGCCAAGTCAGAACTTAACATAGATTCGCCTAGACCAATAATATGACCATAGCCATGGTACTGACTAAAGACAGGATGATGCGCGCTGTCCCGGAAATATTCACAGTCATTCAGATTGCCAAAGTATGCCATGAGCTTTCAAAATATACGCGTGTGAACACACGGTTCTAGTAAGTTGATTGGGATGCTGACAGACAGATCACTGTATTGCCGACAAGAGATATGGGGTTTAAAAACGGAGAAACTCCCCCAACCCATTTTGATTTATTTCAAGAGGGTCGCGTGGCATGGTGGACAAGACCAAGACCAGGTCCGATTGGACGGGCCAGCAGAGCCGCACTAGCATCGATACGATCGGCTCAGCCCAACAGGACAATGCACCTAGCGCCCGCTATCTATGGGATTTAATAATATTTGTTGGTCAATTTTCAATCAAAGATAACCTTAGTGTAGCAGATGGGGGGGGGGCTAATGGGGGCTCAGGTACGCACTCAAACTCGGGTTCGGCACACAAGAAGTCAGACATCGGGCCGAAATCGTGTGATGGCAGTGGTGACCAATGAAAGCCGGGTCAGTGGGGCATGTCGGAGTTTATATTACTTAAGAATGCCCCACACCTGAGAAAGACTTGGCTGTTTTAGGAAGGCGCCGAGAATTTTCGAACAGTTCCGTTTCGAGCTTGACTTGCCCCAATTTGATCAAAGTCAAATTCCATTTTCAGGTTCATTTTCTCTTGTCTTTGCCCTCTGTTCCTCCGCCTCTACGTGTCACCCATATCCTTACCTGACATCCTCGCTTCCTTCTCCTCTATCTCCATCTCTCCGCCGCATACCGCATATCGCATATCGCATACTACCTTAGGTTTCCTCAGCACCCCACCTCGATCCGATGTCCCCGAAGCCCAAGGAGGGTGGTGAGCTTTTTGCTCAGGATGGCTACGCAAACGATGGATTCGGTGATATGAGTGACCGCGAGAAGCAGGTTTACCAAGGTGGCGTCCAAAAGTTCAACCAGCTAGGTTGGAAGCAGCTCACGATCGTTTTGATCGTCGAAGCTGTCGCCCTGGGAACTCTTTCGATCCCCTCCACGTTCGCGACGCTGGGTATGGTGGCTGGTGTGATTTGCTGTATTGGTATCGGTCTCATTGCCGTCTACACCAGTTATATCATTGGTCAGGTCAAGGTCAAATTCCCGCATATCTCGAACTACCCAGAGGCTGGTCGACAGATGTTTGGCCGGATTGGCTATGAAGTTATCTACATGATGCTGTGTCTTGAATTGCTTCTGTCAGCAGGCTCGCACTGTCTGACTGGAACTATCGCTTTTGTCAATATCACTAATAGTGATATCTGTACCCTGGTGTTTGGTGTTGTTTCCATGATCATCTTGCTTATTTTCGCCATCCCGCCGAGTTTCTCGGAAATGGCTGTTCTGGGATATGTCGATTTCATCTCTATCATCATCGCTGTCGGCATTACTATTATTGGAACCGGTGTCCAATCCAACGACTCTATCGGTCTTACTGCGGTCAACTGGTCCGCCTGGCCGAAGGATAACCTGACCTTCTCCGAGGCCTTCATCGCTCTATCCAACATCATTTTCGCTTACAGCTTCGCTCTCTGCCAGTTCTCGTTCATGGACGAGATGCACACTCCTACAGATTTCCCTAAGTCGATCTGGTCTCTTGGCCTGATGGAGATCTTCATCTACACTGTGACTGGTGCCCTCGTCTACGCCTTTGTTGGTCAGGACGTTAAGAGTCCCGCTCTTCTCTCTGCTGGCCCGCTGCTCAGCCGCATCGCTTTCGGTATTGCTCTGCCGGTTATTTTCATCAGTGGATCGATCAACACGGTTGTTCTTGGCCGTCTTATTCACGGTCGTATGTTTAAGAACTCCAATATTCGCTTTATCAACACGAAGATGGGTTGGATTACCTGGCTAGCCGTGGTATCCGTCCTCACTGTCCTGGAGTTTGTGGTTGCTGAGGTCATTCCCTTCTTCGATGACTTGCTGTCGGTGATTTCGTCGCTCTTCGTCTCCGGATTCACCTTCTACTTCCCCGCTATTATGTGGTTCATGTTCATTCGGAATGGTAGCTGGACTACCCCGCAGAATATTCTGTTGACTGTGGTGAACACTCTTATCTTCTTCGTCGGCTTGATCGTCCTGGTTGGCGGTACCTACTCTAGCATCGTCGATATTGTGAGTTTCCTCCCTGATTGTCCTCCATTCTGCAAATACTTACTAGTAAACAGATCAAATCGTACGATGAGGGTACAGTCGGAGGAGTGTTCTCATGCAAGTCCTCATCATAGAATACCATGCAGCGCATGGTCAATGTACAAATATGGCATAGATCTCGCTTTGAATATACTACATGAGATGCAAATAATTCGGTTCATCTTTTTCGTTACTGTAACTGTTCAGAAGCAGAGCACTTCATTCGAAGAAAGCAGCTTATAACTTTATCATTGAACATGACTCCATACAACTGCACCCACGTGTAAATCGTAAAACGCCCACGCCCAACATAATAGGTCACCCGAATTACTTTTAAAGCTTACCACTACTAGTCCCAACAGGAGAACCAGATTCCTCTCCACCAATCTTATCGTTTGCCCCCGGTGAATAATGAGCCTTGCTAGCCATCTTCAACTCTCGCTCCAAGGCCTCAGTTAATGCATTCAGTAACCACTGAACTTCAGTCTTCTCTCCAATTAAGGGATTCTTCTTATCGATCCAGCTCCAACGCCTCCCCTCGTGCACCCGGCTTTCATCCCCCTGCTTCTCACTCTGTGTATCCGAGACAGGTGGTCTATGCTCCCCGGAGATAAGAGCAAGGTAATATTCCCACTCCAGGTAATCAAACTCCTTAGCCAAGTCGTTTCGGGCATAGTCCATGAGCTTGCGAATTTCCCGGAAGAGAAGGTAGTGATAGTGGTGTATACTTTCGGCAGAGATGTCACCGCGTTGGCGAGCGATTTCTTCCCTTTTATGTTCTTCTGCTTCGACAGCGTCCCGCTTTTTGCCGGCGGTTGTTTCCTTCGCGTTAGATCCCGATTTGTTGAAAATATCCTGCTCGTTCCCATTTTCACCAGTAACTTCTCGCAGCCACCTCTCTTTCCATGAGATATGTAAAATGTCGCGGATGCGGGAGAGAAAGGGCTCGTCGCCTGGTAAAATGGTTATCTCGCCGAGGAATATAGTGACATCACGGACGAAGCGGATGAGTGTGTCGCCAATGTTCGAAATGAGTATGGTAATGGTTGGTATGGCGAGAAGAGACCAGAAGACGAAAAATGCTTTGCCCAGACTGCTGATAGGGTAGAGGTCGCCATACCCAATGGTCAAAAGGGTCGTGTAAGCGAAATAGAGCGCCTCGAAGTATGACCACTTGCGTTCATCTTCGGAGCGCCAGAAAACAATGGCACCGATCAACCACATGGCCATCCACATCACCAGTGATACGATGAGAGAGATCCACTTATGCTGGACGGTGGCTAGCTGGCGAATACGACGCATGGTGATGAACTCTCGTTTCTCTCGCTCCCGCTCGCTAATCCCAGTGGTTTCGTCATTGTTGACAGATAAATTTGGAACCAACCCGGGAATCCGATTGCGATCAGAAGCGGCCTCTTTGACAAGAAGTCGGCGCGTATGTTGCATGAGAAGATCCGCGATCTTTTGTCGGCCACGTTCGAGCATGAGAGTGCGAATGGAGGAAATGATCAGGCCGAGAATAACAATTCCACCGACCGCATATGGAAACAGAAGGCCGCGGCCCAGGTGCGTCGTCGGAGCGAAGTTCCCAACGCCAATGGTGAGGAGGGTATAGTCAGCCCAGTAGACAGAATCCAAGAAACGCCATCCTTCTATTGTCGCATAAACCTCGGAACCAATAAGCAGATATATGAAGAATATGATTGTTTGCAGCATGAGTGTCCGCTGGCTGGTTGTCAGCTTAAATTCCCGATCATAGTGGCCCTTATAAGCTCCGTAGGCTGTCACAGTGAGCAGGGACGAGACGATAAAGTATAGACCAGCCGCGAAGGCTCCATAGAAATAGCTCTGCGCATAGATGCGTCCATCGTTCTCGGGCTTGTACATCAGCACCCCGATAGGAATTAAGATTCCGATGAGAAGTGCTGATGAAATATACCAACCGATGATAATAATCGGCTGAGCAACCTCGAAGCGAATTCGGCGGGCCATATTCAGGGAGAGGAATAGGTTGGCTATTAAAGCAAATACCAAGGAAATCGCATTGATCGCGGTGACCCTGATTCAATGTTATTTCTGGACACGAAACGAATGGGGCGCTGGCCATACCACTTTGGATCTGCGATGTCCTCACCCCCCAGTTCCATTCGCCATGGCTGTGACAGGGAGCATATACTGAAAGCGCTGGCCATGGGCCCGAAAGTACCCTGCTACGTGTAAGTATGGTCAAGAAGCACATCAAGCCTTCTGTCTGCTTACTGCTGCCAACGGGTATGCCGTACTGGCCAGCCACCATCGTGCCGCGTGAGAGACCTCGGCATCTGATACATTTTGCAACTCATTCCCGGAGGCAATGCTCCTCGCTTCCTGCTCGCCGGTATGATCTAGAGCGTTCGCTTCATCAGCGATGGCATCGTCGAGGCCAGGATCGTTCATTGCTGGGGAAGTGTGGAGATGTGGAACCAGGGCGCTTGGCAGGGACAGGGGAGGACCCTTTCAAGAGGGATGCATTGTATTTAGAGAGAAATCCCCGTAGAGGAGTGGAGAACTTGAAATGCACCCCCAAGTGAACTGCACGACGCTGGTCAGCAATCAAGCTTTGAATAACAAGGCAGGCGTGCCCGTCATCGATCGGCGCCAACGGCGACGCGCGACGTCATGTCACGTGTAGTATAGAAATCCATGGGAGAAGATCGGGGAAAAAGCAGGAAATAAGTGATCATCATCAAAGACCCTCTGAGTACCTAGGAAATAAGAGACTGGAACTTGAAATGAATATGTATTCGCATGTGTAATAACAGGCTACCCAAAGCCAAGATGGGATAAGATGAGCAGAAGAAAAGAGTGAATGGCGGCCTCGCAGTGCTTTTATTCCACAGAAAGAAAAAGAAAAAGGGCCAGAGAATCGATCCCTGTACATCGCATCGATCTACTGCTATACATTTCAGGTGGAACAGCAGAATAGAGCAGAGCCAGCTCCTGCTTTCTCAACACCCGACTTCAAGAACGGATTGCGCAAGACCAAGCAAAACGCGCAATGCCAGAACATGAAAGAAAATAAATAAAAGGAAGAGAAGAGGAAAATTCCCCCATGAAAATAAGACACCAAAACTCCACTCCACAAAATGACCCGCATTGCCATGGTATTGAGGAGACAAAATTCACAATGTCGTCCAAGGAGGTCAAGTTAAAGGTTAAAAATAGGGTATCGCAAGTAATATGTCGGTGAAATCATGTCACAATATATGCATGGAATCACGCAGAGAGATCATCAAACTGGATATAGGTCAGCATGGATTACTTCCAGGACGCGGGTTGTAGAACACTAACAGTGGGCACCTCCAGGCGTCAAAGCCGACGGTAGGTTTTGCTGGGGTGGAGGCCGAGGCGATGGGCGACGCGCAAATTGAGGTTCGACGTCTTCATAGTAGGTGGGGCCCTGAGTATCGTTTGCATGCACCGGCGATGGAGTAGGGCGGGGTGAAATCCCACGCATGTCAGGAGCACCCCAGCCCGCACGAGCGGGGACATAGGATTCAGTCCGACTGTATAGACTGGTAGGGCTTTCAAGCGGCGCATGTTGGCCATCTACAGATAGCGCGTGCGGGTTGTCGCCGCTCATCGTAGAGTCATGCGTGTCGTACCGCCGGGGTTGAGGCTGCATTTCAATCGCTTGGCCCACGGTATCGGGAGACACTGCCATTCCAATGGGCCCCGGAGACGGCTCGCGCATCCCCCCAACGGGTGCTTGTCCTTGCGAGTCATACATTTCATCCCCAGAGGGTACCGGTCGACCGTAAGAGTCAAAGCTGCGATTAGGACCGGGCATGTAGCCAACTCCACCGCCACGGGGACCTCCACGGCCAGGCATCATGCCACCGCGACCGCCCCGTGGAGGCATCGGGCCCATATATCCGCCTCTAGCGGCGCCTGGAGGGCCGCGAGGAGGTCCCCCGTAGGGTCCTCCACGATAACCGGCCCTAGGAGGGTATCCTCCTCTCCCGCGGGGTCCGACTCCTGGTGGACCACCGCCGCGTCGAGAACCCATGCTGCCATCGGAGTACTGATTACGCAATCGAGGATCGGAGGGGTTGCGCATAGGACTGGCGCCATAGGGGCCTTGGGGAGGCATACCGGCTTCATCCTGAGCGTAGTACGGGGTTCCATTGCGGCTGGGGTATTGATTGTCTGGCAGCGAGGGCACATCATTCATGCCATTGACAGGTGTTCGGGAATTCAGCGGAGTGCGATCATCGTCGCTGTCGCGAGTATTCGTACGGAAGGTCGCGAAAGTGGGACCAGACTCGGAAGTGGGCGAACCAGAGATAATGGCTTCTTTATTCTCAGTTGTGACCGGAGGAACAGTCGCCTGTGCCTGTGCCGCCGCGTTCTGTCGGTTATAGTAATTTTCACCACTCATTTCAGCATTCTCGGCAATCCGGCGTTTCCGCGCCTTGCGGCTCACCAGAGTCCGGCGCATGGCGCAAGTCACCACTCCGCAGGAAACATGGATTATAGTGGCCGCCAGCACGATCCAACCACCCCATTGTAGATGCGGCACGAAGAGTAATATATCGACCAAGAAGGCGAGTAGGGTCACAAGCAAGGTCGGCAGGAGGAGGATGAGCAAGGCGAGCAAGTAGCGCGGCGAATGAGACGGGCCATGGAAGTGGGCTGCGGCTGCCAGGCAGAGACAAACGAGGGTTAGGAAGGCAGCGACAGGGTGAACGATGAGGATCGCGGACAGGGATTTGCGGGTGCTCGAGGGGAGATTGAAGTCATCGCCAGTGTTATTGATATCATCTGTTGAGAAGCTCAGCCACAAGTACTAGGCAGAAGCCAAAACGGGCGCGGGCGCGGGCGCAACTCACTGCTGGTGTATCCCACATGGATGTTGGTGCATTTATCGCTCTGGCAGTAGCCAAAAACACCGTAATCAACGTCGGTGAAAGTCGCTAGGGGGATTCCCTTGACGATGGGGGTGGAGAGGCAGGTGAGTAGCAACAGCGCAAAGGCGACCAGTAGTAGGATGGTGAGGGGAGTTGCGGGCTTGAGTAACATGGTGGAGAGGCGACCGATCCCTCAGGGACCTGGTATTACGCCGGGTGAAAAACGAGCGAGGTTCCGACTTGCAAATGCAACGCTTTCTGGAGAGGGAGGTGTTGCGAATTAAGCCAGCATTGGCAGGGACATTGCAGGTCTCCTGAGACGAAGGCGGGAGAGGGAATGAGGGGGAAATGGGAGAAGTCGGAAACGAATAAGAGCAGAGGAGAGGAGAGTAGAGAAGAGAAGAGGACAAGACCAATCAAAGAGAGTGAGGGGAAACAAGAAAAGAGTGAAAGAAGAGACAAGCTACTTCCAAGGCTTGGAGCAGACGAGGAGGAGGAAGAAGCCCAGCATCAACCATGGGCGGTCGGCAGGGCTGACTACTCCTTCCCACTTGGTTAACTACCATGTACATCTACATCTACCATTATCATTACCCACTACTCTCTACTGTACCAACATCATCAATATCACTGTCTCCTTGATTTGCGATTCTATAATGGCCATTCTTCTCATCCCCCCATTCCCACTACGCTGACTGCCGGGCACAGATCCCCCGTGGCCGCAGGTAGCGCCGCCAGGACCGGGCCTCTCATTCGCTGCGCCTCCGACGTCGCCTCGGGGCGATTCCATGGACCACCCGCGCCAAGCCTGTTCGATGGTGGAATCACAAAGTGCCGGCGAGAGTCAAGGTCGAGACGGCCTTTCGAGAGATATAGTTTGACGAGTCGCAACCCCCACACTCAGGAAGATCGGGGCTGCTGAAAAGCTCAACACCATGGCAACAATAGTGAACTTTTCAGATCTCAAACTTCTATTCAACCGGCGATTGAGACCGAGTTTTCATCGGTTCCAGCCACCAAAGTTCCGTGGACACGACCCTCGCCACTAACCAAATCGTAATCGAAGCTTAATGCCCTCGTGGCTACTTGGAATTGGCAGTCCTTCTCTCGCTCCCCTCCTCCCACGCGCCAGGTACCCGAGCTACCTACCCAAGACTTAGTTCCGATTCTCTTCTCCTTAATCGTGAAACATTGATCGGCAATCATGAAATCTATGCGATTCACCGGACCCCTGGGAAAAGCGCGTTATATCCAGCTTCAGGATTTCGAACATCCCTTCCCGACATTTCATCTTGTTATACGGAGTAGTCCACTCTGAACGCACGGTGCATCGAATTTACTGGGGTGGCCCCAGTCCCCAGCGCCATCTGGACCGGGCTTCCATACCGTTCTGGCCCACAGCCCGCGTTTTAGATGAAACAAGCGGACCTCCGCCGGGATAAGCTGGCGTCCAAAGTAGCTTTGCAGCTATGGCTGCCTGAGGTCTCTAGATTTACCTTGGTAGCTGTTTTCGATAATCAGCACCCATTTATCCTGAAAGTAGGGAAGCAGACAACCGAGTTACAAAACTATCTATTCTTTCCCAGCATTAAAATCAATTCGGCGGGAAGCTCGCCCGGCCAGTTACCCTTAACGCGACTGGACGCGACTAGAAGGTATGTCCTTCCTTAAGGCTCTTATGTAGCTTCTCCAGCGAATCTTAAGGATCGAAGTTTGTGTATATAGACTGAACCTGTGTAAAATATATTGTAGACTAACTGGTGCTTCTACTTATTTCTGTGGTTATAATCGTTGATGATGAGATGTGTACACTCATTCTCGAAATCGGCTTGACCAATACACACTGAATAACTCTTTCCTGGCCACACTACCAAGGCCTTAGCGCAGATAAATTATTGAGCAAGCCACATTAAAATGAGGGGCAACATCTTTGGTACAGGGAATTGATGGATGGATGATTTCATGTACCCTGACCCCTCACACTTTGGAACAATGGGAGTCGAAAACAGAGTCCCTGTCGCGTATTCAGGAATTGTTTCCTGGGCCCTACCTTAGAGCGCACTGATCTATCTTTGGCTTAGCGGTAGATCTCCCTTCTCTAATAATGGGACCGTTTTTTACAGAACGATGCTTGTACTCCAAATAAAGCATTTGACAAGAAAAATTCTACACACATACAACCGTCTGTGGTTGGCAGCACGAATTGGGAGACTCTCGAACATCATTAGATAGTGGATGATTGGAATAGATGGTTATAATCGCACGCTTGCTGCTCCGAACCTTATAACCGGTTTAAAAAGTCGAGAGTGTGAACGAAGACGCCCGATGAGAGGTCACTTCACACCAGGCGTTTTCTATGTAACGAGCACTCGCACAGGCTGGTGGAAGGTTGAATTGACTCTGGCTGCTTCAGACTCGAAACACAGCAATAATCTTCCGATAAATGCGGGGTATGGCGGAAGAATCCAATATGTTTGCCACGTGATGGCGAGCCCAACCTGAAGCTGTCAAGAGAGGCGGGTGGCTCGCATTAAGTTTGAGGAGCAGCTGAATCCCAGACTTTTACTGTGATGATGGCATCCACAGTATCATTTAGCGAATATAATTCTGGATTACAAGTAGGAATTAATCATGGACCCATCACTGCTCAGTTCCATGCTCCTACAGGCAAGTCAGAAGAAGTCTTTTATCCAGATAGACCCTACTGACTGATCTTGAGATATTCTGGACAAGTTGCCCATTGCAAATGGAGCTGAATTTAACTCATATGGATCAACATGAAGATGAATGCCTCCCCGGGACTAGAACCGATCTTCTCCAGGAAATTGCAGAGTGGGCTCTGTCACCCCAGGAAAAATGCATATTTTGGTTGAACGGCATGGCTGGAACAGGGAAATCAACAATCTCCCGGACAGTATCCAAATCCTTTAAGCAAGCGAAGTCGCTAGGAGCGAGCTTCTTTTTCAAAAGAGGTGAAGGAGACCGAGGGAGTGCCATGAGGCTTTTTCCGACCATCGCAAGGCAATTAGTGCTTAGGTTTCCTGAGCTAATGCCTTGCATTCGGAAGGCAATCTACGATGAACCCGACATTACAACAAAATCGTTGAAAGAGCAGTTTGATAAACTGATTCTTCAACCACTGCTGGAACTTGAGCTGCCTAGTCAGCAAATCCCGGCCGTGTGCATAGTGATTGACGCATTGGACGAATGTGAGCACGACAATGATATACGCGTTATACTCCAATCACTACCTCGGCTGCGGCAGGCAAGCACTATTCGTATTCGGGTGTTCTTGACGAGCAGGCCTGAACTGCCAATCCGCCTAGGATTTTCGAAGCTAGAGAAGCATGTATATCATGATGTGGCTCTTCATAACATTGCCGAAGAGGTGACCGAGCATGACATATCATTATTCTTGAATCATCGGCTTTCAGAAATCCGGATAGATCGGTCACTCCCTCTTAACTGGCCGGGAGAAACGAATACCCATACACTTGTGACACTATCAGCTCCACTATTTATCTTTGCCGCTACCGTGTGCCGATATTTGAGGATCCTCGATGGGATCCAGAGAACATACTCAATGAGATCCTCACGAATCGACATGATAGATCTCAGCTTGATGGAACGTATCTTCCTGTGCTAAATCAACTACTGAAAAACCAGCGCGAGAAACAGAAAAAGCAGCTAATTCAAGAATTCCGAGAAATTGTGGGTACGATTGTGATGCTCGAGAGCCCATTATCGCTCACCTCACTTTCGAGACTTATTGGTGTCTCTGAGAGACTCGTCGTCATAAAACTAGACTTACTACACTCGGTGATTACTATGCCTAAAGAGAACATGATACCAATACGGCTCCTTCATCTATCATTCCGTGACTATCTCCTTGATCCGGAAACTAGGGAGAAGACACCACTGTGGGTGGATGAGAAAGAAACACACCAGAGGTTGGCGGGACAGTGTCTTTCTGTGTGCCAGAATTTGAGACGAAATATCTGTGGACTACCAAGCGATGGAACTCAGCGTGTGGATGTTGACCCTCAAATCATCAACCGCTGCCTTCCTCCAGAGCTACAGTACTCCTGTCTTTTCTGGGCACAACATCTCGTGCGGAGTAAGGAGCCGAATTTGTTGATGCAAGATGCTATTTTATTTCTACAGAACCATTTCCTGCACTGGGTGGAAGCTATGAGTCTTCTCGGTCTTGCGTCTAATGTTGTGGGGATAATAACTCTACTACAGCCAATCATATATGTAGGTTGCCACGGATGACCCTGTATCGTTTCTGACGCTAATTGGTGTAGAGAGATATTGACAATGAGCTTTTCAAGTTCTTACACGATGCAAAGCGATTTATGATGAAAAATCAACAGATCGCCGATATCGTCCCCTCCAGCTTTATTGCTCAGGATTAGTATTCACACCCAAGTCAGCTGTAATCCGGAGGCAGTTTTATGAAGAGCTCCCGGCATGGATATCTGAGTTACCAGAAACTGAACAAAATTGGAGCGCTGATTTACAGACACTAGAAGGACATTCAGGTAGAGTGAATTCGGTGAACTTCTCTCCGGACGGCCAACTTCTGGCGTCCGCCTCTGACGACCAGACCGTTCGGCTCTGGGAGGCCGCAACTGGCGCTCTGCAGCTGCGTCTTGAGGGGCATTCGGATCGGGTTCAGTCAGTGACCTTCTCTCCCGACGGCCAACTGGTAGCATCCGCCTCAAGTGATCACACCGTCCGGCTCTGGGACGCCGCCACGGGCGCTCTAAAACTGTGCCTCGAAGAATGTTTAGATGAAGTGCGCTCCGTCGCCTTCTCTCCTGATGGCCGACTATTAGCGTCTGCCTCCTTTGATAAGACTATTCGGCTGTGGGATGCCGCCACGGGAGCGCTACAGCAGACTCTCAAAGGCTATCTAGGTAGAGTGAACTCGGTAGCTTTCTCTCCTGACGGTCGACAACTAGCGTCTGGCTCCTTCGATGAGACTGTATGGCTCTGGGATACCGCCACGGGTACGCTAAAGCTGCGTCTCAAAGGCCATTCAAATCGGGTACAATCGGTGAGCTTCTCTCCCGACGGCCAACTGCTGGCATCCGCCTCCGACGATCAGACCGTCCGGGTCTGGAATACCGCCACGGGCGCTCTACAGCAGACTCTTGAAGGCCATTCAGGTCGGGTGAATTCGGTGGTATTTTCTCCCGACGGTCGAATGGTAGCATCAGCCTCCTTTGATAAGACCATCCGGCTCTGAGACACCGCCACGGGCGTGTTACAGCTGTGTTTCGAGGGCCATTTAAGTTGGGTGCGCTCAGTGGCATTCTCTCCTGGTGGCGAAATGCTGGCGTCTGCTTCCTTTGATAAGACCATCCGGTTCTGGGATACCGCCACGACCACAACCCTGTTACAAGGACGTCCTAAAGGCCATTCAGGTGAGGTGTGGTTAGTTGTCTTCTCTCCTGACGGCCGATTGCTAGCATCTGCCGCCTCTAATGATCAGACTATCCAGCTCTGGGATCCTGCCACTGGCATGCCACAGCTACGTCTTGATGGCCATTCAGGCCCAGTGAACTCGGTGGCCTTCTCTCTTGATAGCCGACTATTAGCCTCTGCCTCAAGTGATCAAACTATCCGGCTATGGGACGCCGCCACGGGCGCGCTACGGCTTCGTCTCGAGAGCTATTCAGCGGAAGTGCGTTCGGTGGCCTTATCTCCTGACAGGCAACTGCTAGCGTCCGCCTCTAGCGATCAGACTATTCGGCTTTGGAATGCCGCCACTGGAGCTCTACAGCAGACCCTTAAAGTTCATTCAGGCTGGTTGCGCTCGGTGGTATTCTCTCCTGACGCCCGTCTTCTAATCACTAATCTCGGATCCTTCGATATCGAACACAATATGCAAGCCGGCTGTAACAATGATACTCACGAGTCATGCCAAGGGAACGTAGAGATATTCGTCCAAGATCGTCAATGGATAGTCCTTCATGGCAAAAAGGTCCTATGGCTTCCTCCTGAGTTCCGGCCTACGTGTTCAGCGGTGAAAGGCAGTGTTATTGCTCTTGGACACGCATCAGGGTGGGTTTCATTCATGTGTAACTTGGTGAAATAGTAATACGTACAACTTCGATTTTCCCTCCTTAATTTTCCAATCTCTTCTTACAGCAGGCCTACGCAGAACCGGGCAAGTTGTAATAGTCTTTGCCTTGCGAGTAAGGTCTGATAATTTTGAAGGTTTGAAGCCACAGGGAAAAAACAAGAAGCATGTTCTCCAACAGTGCTAGTCCTATACAGCACCGGCGCGGCCTTCTTTCGGTATACAGCAAAACGAATGGTCGAAAGCTGCGTAGAAGAAGGTACCAATGGACAACGTTGTTGCCAGGGCGCCAGATCTCCACTGTGAGGTACAATAAAAATAATTCCTTTTTAATTCTACAGGAATAACTACATTTGAATCCCTTTCTTTGAATTCAGCAGTATTCGCTTTCTAAAAGATTTTACAAACTCTCTGTGTGGGTTACAGAGGCATTACTCGGCTTTCTACCTGCCTTCCGTGCTGGCAAAGTACACTAAAAACGAGGTTTGACTTCTTGGAGCAACAGAACCCCACACGCTAAGTAGTCCATCACTATTTATAGAACTTCATGCTTATGTTTCTGGCTCATCCTCTCATCCATCCTTGCAAGGGCCGCAAAAAGGGGTAAGTGCCGCACATCGGAAGTCCAGCGTACCGCGAGCTAAACAGAGTTAAGTCAGCGAAAACCGGCAGAAACTCATAGTTTTTAAGCGCAAGACTTCCACCATCACGACTCAAGACCGGGTCACCTATACAATATGTCCCAATCATCAGATTTTCTATACCCCATTCGCGAAATCTTCAATGACCGTGTCAAGCTCGTCCCTTTCAACCCGGACCTACACACGCGCACGTTCTTTCAAGAATCTTCCCCCCACCCAGAGCTCTACACACATATGCCGATGGGCCCCTGGGACTCAGAAGCAGCACTGAAGGCTGAGTTCCACTCACAATCCAAAACATCAATTCTATCATTTTCAAATCCTGCTTCCTTCGCATTCGCCATTATAGACAAAAGTCGCTCGCCCTCTACCGATGATCCTGAAGGCGAACTGGCCGGGACTATCAGTCTAGTGCGGACATCAGATGTCCATTTATGCACTGAAATCGGCTTCATAATTGTGCTGCCGTCATTCCAGCGGGCCCACATTGCAAGAAATGCCGTCGGCCTAGTTCTGCAATATAGTCTGGAGGCCTCCCACAAAGGAGGCTTGGGATTACGCAGGGTTCACTGGCGAACCAGTACGATGAATACCGCCAGCGCCCGACTAGCGGAGAAGATGGGCTTTGAGAAGATTGGCACTGTGCCGTGGCATATGCGATTTGTCAAGGGGCGTCTTAGGGCGAAGACGGGGAATAACAGAGAGTTGCCTCCTGACAGTGATGCCAATGATCTGTGGAGGGATACTATCGACTACAGTTTATCGTGGGAACGGTGGGAAAGGTTTGCAAGAAAAAACGTAGGCACGCAGATGACATTTTGAAACACATTCAAGTTTCACCCACCAAGATATTCTATCCTAAGGAGTTTCCATAATTAGACAGCGGTACTATCCGCATATAGTTATTGCTTTTCATACGGATTTAGCCCCTCCTGAAATGATCTCAAAAGATCTGGCTATATCCCTTCCTTCTCGAGCATTAAGCTCACTAGCCCTAGACTAGCTGGTTTGAAATGGCAACAACCACATTCTAATACAATTCTGGAGGTATGGCAATGCGGAACTTGAGATCATCACCATGGAGAAACCTCCGAGGATCCTTACAGAGTTATATCGAATTATAGTCGATATTCGGTTCTCAATCCGTATATTCGGATTGACCTGGTTGCTATGAGCAGCAGATCAACGACCTGTAGGCGCGGAATCTGGGCAATAAAATGAATGGCAATAATGAATTCATTTTCCCGGTGTAGCTAGCTCTAAATGCATGCAGATGTACTTTCAGTTCTACCGACAGCTAGAAAGTTGTCGTCCGCCATCTGTAAAGCAGCGCAATAAAAATCGTACTATAATCCATCGGATTCAAATTCATTGAGAATTCTGGCCTCTTACAACACTAGTTCCGGATCGTGACATGTTATCTTCTGAGCGCACGGTGAACGTCGCACGCATCGTCCGCCAAGGATGAATGCTGGGTTGATGACAATGTTAGGAATGATATACAGGGGCATGATTTATGAAGGTGTTCACAACTTAATCCAGTTTTAAAACTGGATCTCCGTAACCTTCTCAAAACAACTTCCGGATGGTTCAGTGGGTAAGTTGCTGAGGTAGCTTTCGTACAAATAGTGATCTGTCACAAATTTTCGTTCCAATTTTTGAGACCAAAGAGGTGGCAATACCATCAATCTCTCTCCACCAGCTTCGAGGCAGCATTGGTAAAACCAACAATCCTGACAGGGTCCGATCATTGTATTACCAATTTGAATCGAGATTTACCGACATTTAATATCATATAAAGATATATTCGTTTGTACAAGTCTTATCCTCAATAGTGATCATGATATTCTGGAGAGTGTTTATCAAAACATTTAACATGACAAATTCTTGGGAACATTGATATCACCCTAAAGTTTCCAACTTATTTCAACTCGAGCGCAAGAATATCACAAAGATGTCAAAGAGAAAAGAGCTGCAATACAAGAGCCGGCAGTAGCAGAGCCTTGAAATAAAGTTCCAATCTTGTCCGCTGGCCTAACAGCTGCAGCCACAGGCGCCGCAACCACCAGCACCACATTGATCACTTGGAGAGCAATCGCTCACGCTCGAGCAGCCAATCCAGTCTCCAAACCCGTTATTCTCAGCTGTCCAGCACCACTCGCCGGAGCCAGGCTGCGCGCAAGACTTGTAACAGTGACCACCCGCACTGCATCCGAGGTGATTCTTATACCAGCAGCTGCGCGACTCGAGGCTGCGAACTTGGAAATCGCCCTCAGTTAGGGTCTTTCCCGCTTTTCCTTCAGGATGCTCTTTGCATGTTCGGACAGCGTTCGGATCAACACCCTCGGGGAGGTTTGAGGTATCCATGACGCCGAGATCACCACAAAGTGACTCGGCCTCGGCCTGGGAGAGTTTGGCAGCGGAGGCGAGACCGAGAAGGCCAAAGGTAGCAATGAAATTGATAACGGTTGTTGGCTTCATGATGATTTCAGCAAGGTGAAAAAATATTGAAAACAGAGATGTTGATTTCTTCACAGATTGAAAGATATGCTTGCAAGACTTTGATGGTGAGTGCTGAGGATGGATTCGGTGGAAACATCTAGGGCTTTTATAATTGAAGAGAACGTAACTTGTGTTCCGGGTTTTAGTTGCATAGACCCCCAAACTCACATACCTGATATTATAGCCACTGGGATTGACAAGGCAGACCATATAACCAAGTTGTTGCTTACAGTGACCCACTTCCAGGTTTAAAATAAACGGCCAATAGAAATTCTACAAGTCTAGCGCTGAAAACCTCTTACAGCATGACCGCTCTTAAACTGCTAAAGCCAGTTGTCTATCCATAACTAGAATCTATTCTACTTAGAAATTCTATATTAACGTATCTATATGCCCCGATTAAGTAGAGAGATATGTGTGGGTTTTGTGAAACAAAGTATCGTTTATTGCCATTGGGAAAAGTCGACGTGAAGATAATATGAAGATTCTGCAAACTCGAAATCAGCAAAAGGATATTTGAGAGCCTGAAACATATGACGATTCAAACCTTCCAATTGCGGTCTTTTCCTCCACTACCCATAAGCTCCCCACGACATGATGTGACTATTCTTGGATCTGTAGCCGTGGCAATCACTCGGGGCCAAATTCAAGAGGATCGCCTTTCTTCTTTTGCCGTTATGGGAACCTTGCTGGTATATTTAGTATACTAAGTATGCCTTGCCAAACCTAAATTGTCTTCAAAGATTCATTGGACAAGCGCATAAGTTCATTGAAAGGTGCCAAAAGTAGGGTCCATAATGCTCAGTAGCGTCAGACTTGCTGGATGGCTATCCTTGATAATGTTACATCGCCACTGAGCTACACAGATGATTGCATGTAGAGGGGCTATTTTAACGCTTTACAAAATAGCCCCCAACTACTTGTGATGATGAGCAAAGAAAAGGCTATTTGGAAATCCCTCAGTACTAATCAATAACGGGAGCGCAATAGACCATAGTTGTTTTAACTTTCATCTTCAATTCTCGGATTGGATACTGACCCCGCTGTTCTCACTTCGTCTACTGATCTTCTTTCGACTTCTTGTAGGCAGCTTGGTTCTGTTCCACCACCTTGCGCGTTTCCATGTCCTGCTCAGAATCCCCTGGTTTATTCGGTAGAATTCCAGGCGCGGGATGAAATAGGCCTTCTTGACTTGTCACTTTTGTACCGTCAACATCGTGAAAATCTTCTCTTCGTGCCAGCTCGGCCGGCATGACATCTAAAAAACCATTGATCTGCTCGGGACTAAGGCCACGAGCGTCAAGGACTTCGTAGTTGCCTGAGATGGTACGTAAGACACCGTCCTTGCCAAGGTGGGTGAATCCTCCGCCTGAAGGATCACGCTTCATGTGTTTCACAAAGTCAGGGAGGACCTGTGCCCAAGATGTTAGTTTTGTGATAAGATATTCGACGTCGCTTAGATAGGGGGCAACTCAGCTGTAGGCAGTACCTGCAGCTTTGCTCAGTGTCTTACACGGCAGCTCATATTGAAATACGTAAATAGGAATCTTCAGCGGTGATCAAGCTTCAAAACTATTGTTATGTACCAGAAAACACCAGAAAGAGGACCTTGGCATCATCTTAAGGCGAAGCTTGGAACGGGGCGAAGGGCGGGAAGGACGGGAAGTGCCATTGCTGATCGCCAAGGGTTTAAGGCCCCCCACATTGAGTCACATCCACTTAAATAGGGCAGCCATATTGTCATCCAATTAGAGTTAAGTTGACTGACTGCTGCGCTAAGGCTGAGTAATTCTTGCAACAAAGCTGACATCATGAGCTGCATAACTGCCGTATATTTCCTAGTTAGCGCTAGTTGAAACTTGCTGAATTATACCTAAGCGGAGAGAAAGTGGATAGTATGGCATCGTATCATTGAGTTTCTAAATTTTCCATTTTTATTTACTGTTATCAGTCCCGACCTTAGGTTGAAATACGAGCCTTTGGCCCCATACAGATTCTACCGCGCCAATCTTAACTTCTTCGTTGAGGCCTCCCAAGACAATAAGCACTAGACTTTGGCCCCATACAATGCTGGCATCTATTATTTCATCCAGAAACTCAAACAACTCTCTAATTACTCTTACGCTTGACCAGGGGCCATTTTTGGTAACTATTTTGGTAACTAAAGGTTTGTGCCGTTGCCTCAACGCGTACAAGGCTCACTCGGAAACCATTACTCTGGATTGGTCTCCAGCACGATATTTGAGGTATAGATTTCGAGTATTTAGAGCTGGTGTTCTCCCTTCATCATTGAACAGGCATACCAACAATCACTCAATTCGTTTCATCACTGCATCTCAGAAAACTTCTTTGTCTTCTTGCTTTGATAATCTTCCACACATTATTCAAGAAAATGAAGATCGCATTTGTCCAAGTCATTCTCGCAGCACTGGCAGTTACCCCTTCCCTTGGGTCTATGCTAGAGGGTCACAATGACCTAGCGGAGGCTATCAAGGTACGTTATTGTCCTTTCTCTTTTGCAATTAGACACCTATTTATGTATCACATCCGAGGAATCGCTAACATAAAAGCAGGGCCTCACCAGAGACCCCGATGCCCGAGGATGGATCCAACTTAGTGATACTGGATCCCGACTTCAAAGTGTCGACAACAAGGGAAAGGTCCTGGATGAGATCCAGTTGACTGCTGATCAGGAAGCTGATCTTCGCAGCAAGCACGCCGCCAAGGTGAACACAGTCAAGGGGGAGAACACCACTGATTCCTCTGCTACTTCGACCCCCAAGCCACGCTCTGATCTCGAGAAGAAGGCCCCCGGATGTGCGGACTGGTCGAGTCTCTGTGATGAAGGACCTGATTGCTACATGTACAACTGCGATGATTGCTTCAAGATCAATCCCATTGGTGTCTGCTTCAGTTACTCCTAGATGAATGTGGTATGGGGAATTTGCATGGCTCTTGGATTCGATAGCTTTTGACCTCATCCCTGTCAGTACAAGTGACGAGAAACAGCAAACATTTCGACTGGACTTGATGACGTTTGAGAATACTTTCATATTGTTTCTAAGTGAATCTATGGAGTGAAGATATATTGTCAGATCTTTTCTGTCTACGGGCTTGCCTCATGAATGGTAGCAGTAGACATCTCAATAATTTTAGTAGTAGGCATCTTCAGAGACTTAGACAAACGCATGGCGATTTATTGTCTTGAATTAAACCACAGGAAAGCCCTTAAATATACAAAAGAGATCATATGTCACTAATATTCGAATTACTTCTATCTGTCAGCGGGCCGAAAGGCCCGTAGATAGATAAAAGCTATCCTAATGCATCGGAGGTGGTGGGTATGCTTGATCTCCTCTATGTGGTTATACCAGTAAGTACTGTAGTACCAGCTATTTAGGGTGGACACTAGTTGATATAGTGCAACGATAATTCTGTATAATGGAAAGCACTTTATTCTTAAAAATCACCAGATAGCCGATAAAGCACCGCTTCAGATTTATTGCGAAGGATTGGGATTTGCACCTCAAAAGGCAATAATTCGTACATAGTTCAAGCAACGAGTTGAGGAAGATGGAGCGCAGGATTGCAGGCCCTCGAGGACCATTCAGACTTGGTTCAGGCGGTGGTATTCTCGCCCGACGGCCTGCTGTTAGCGTCTAGCTCTTTTGCTACGACCATACGGCTCTGGGGCACGGCGACAGGCGGCCTTCAGTCATCGAGTCATTCTATATTTAACTCTAGAATTAGTGCGAATTTGTACTTCAGGACTTATTGGTGGAGATGCTTGCTAAGCCTTTCTGCTCGTGCCAGGGTCCCATTGATGTGCACTCAATTTCCGGACTAGCGTCTTGGCGATGGGGCCCGGAATGAATGAAAGTGCGCAAATTGGTGAAGCTGGTTTTGCACTTTTCTATACTTTTCTAGATTCATGCTCGTCATCCGTCTGCGTGAGAGTGAAATGTTGTAGCATAAATGGCCGAGACCAATTAAGCTTACGCCTATCGCCCTGCATGCCTATATTTTCATAGATTCACAATTTGATGCCATGCTGGGAAACCAAATCCCACCCTTAATCATTTAACCAGTCGCAGAATAGTGCGCCCTCAAGCTGTGTGCTCTTTATCTGAGGAACACAAGCCACAGCCGGCGTGGGTTACACGGACAGCGGTATTGTTACAGAGTCATTCTGTAGAAGCAATCCGGCTGAAGTCGAAAGACTGCATCTGATCAATGATGTTCTTTGGTATAAATCATTGGGTAGCGATACCCGAGACCGCAGGGCTATTTCTCAGCGAAAGCCAAAGATTATTACAGCGTGGAAGGACACTTTACTGAGGTATCTGTAGCATGTAAATCAGATTAGAGCCCTTGTAACCTAGAACCATGAACCGAGCTCATCGTGTTACCAAGTCTGCGTAACTCGCATTGCTTAATGGCAAAGCACATGTTACATAAGTGTCGAATTTTGCCCAGCTGTCTGTTCCCAAGCAATCAATAGCATATTCTGCCAGGTCCACGCAAGTAGCCTGGGACAGCATCCATTTTATATACCTAATTCCCGTTGAATAAGACAAGAGACATCGCGTGTGCTTCAATCATTATGCGCCACCTCTGGAGATTATGGCCATGGTCCAGACGCAAGCCACGTAACGACGAGGATGGTTCGTTAGCCAGTCGAACAACCATAGCCCAATCGTGGGAAATGGCCCTACGGAACGAGACGCCTGCCAAAGATCCTGAACTGAAACTCGAAGAGCGTTATGTTCGATTTGGGATCGGAGGTGCTGGCAACATACGCAAGTCCTGGTTCACTTTCCTTGCGGACGAATCTTCGTGTGCTGACTGCCTGCCTTGATGTTAATAGGGTCTCATACTATAGCGGACGAACAACTGAAGTAATTGCACGTTGAAATTCTCGTTTTTGAGCCGGTTTATAAGTCCTTCGGGTACAGGCGAGAACCCATGCAGACAATGCAAAGGTTTTGGGAGAGTACTTATGATAGAAGAGAAGATTATTCAAATAGTAATTGAAAATGGGAAAGGATTTCATGTTACCGCCCGATCATCCAAGTTTACAAATGGATTCCGGCAGGGGAAACATCATTTGATTGCCAGTGAGAGAAAACAGAAGCTATTTCCGTATCTTCCGAATTGCATATTTCGATCGCCACAGCCTAGTTTGTTCAACCTGGTTCCTACTATATTGAAGTGTGGCCATTATACACTGCCTGACCGTCAGCGAAACATGTAGGTAGTATATTCTCTATCATGTTTTATTCTCGATATGTCATTTGAGGACATTCCAATTGCACATGATCTCTTGAGCACACTTCTACTCGTACTCACTTCTCACCTTTTGATAGTTATTGTCTGGACTGAATCAAGATCGTGGATTGCAGTGCTTCATGTTTGATTTATTGGTATTGACACTGAACATGTTACATGTTGTTTCTATATCATTCAGTACGTCGCGCTCGGCGTATAGAGGATACATCAACATTGGAAATAGATAACCAAACAGCGGTGCATCTGACCCTGTATCCACTGATACTGCTCTGGAGGCAAACCCAACTCAGAGGAACAAAAGTTCTTTAGAAACGGAAAGATATGCCACGGGCCCATAAGAGGGGCAGACATCAAGTGCGTTTGGGTAACGGGCCGTGTTTCTGACCAAGGGTATGCGACCAAGCCAGGTTTCATGCGTACCGATTCAACCTGATCTCCAAGAAAATATGGCAAAGAAGCACAAATGTCATCGGCGAGCTTACGAAGGGTGTGCTTGATGGCGGCGACCCTCCTTCCATCAGAATCAAGGGAGGGAGTCATTTCAAGACATTTTAGTATGATTCTCTGCACCAGAATGCGACAGTCGCGGAATGTATTCCATGTTACTGCTATCCACATATCGGTGTAGCAGTCGCAGCTTTGGCGATACATACCTGTGCTACGTACTGACTCGGGGATAATGGTAGCTGCTATAGGAACCCAGTGTTTTGGAAGCCAATTTGTCCACGACACAAGGTTGATGTCAATCTCATTGGCCTTGCGGAGAATCGCCTTTATTGTAGTTTCCTCTTGGGGTTCTTTCAGCATGAGTTCCCACGTTTGGCGTAAGTGCACTATATCTGAAGCGATTGCTGACAGTACTACTTTGGGCGAGGGATCCCGTGCATGAGGTAGAGGCCAAACACTGGGTGCTGGAACCATAGGGTTGGCAAATGAGCGAGTGTTCTTGATCTGTGGGGTTATGAGTTTGCGACCAAAGAATACTTGATTAGGGGAGCTCATACTAGCTGAGCCTCGAGGGCATGAGAAATTTGCTGAGATGGTTTCCTTTCAACGGACTTTGATCTTTTCTCGTCGAGAAGTGCAATTGCACCTCGCAAATGCGCTCTCACGGGCGACTCAGAGTTCTTCGTAGCGACCAATTCCTGGTTCTTGTGAGCTTTTATTTTTTGACTAAATATGGGAGTTGAACGCACTTCATACGTGGATAGAAGGAGAATTGAGACTAGCATTGTATCAATATCCGCACCTCCTGCTGCTTGTAATGCCTCCCGTATCTTTGGCAAGGCTTTCATGAAATATCGCTCTGATGCTCGGAGTAACGATCCTTGACCAGTCCAAGCAGCAAGCGTAAAGAACGCGACTGCGAGAGTACTAAGATGAAGGGGAGATTCTGGTTTAGCGCTGGAATACATCCCTGGAAGGACTTCCATAAATCCACTTCGGACAGATGGATCCTGGGGTAGATAGAGATATGCGTTAAACCAGAGTGGAACCACCGTTTCCTCTATCGGTTGGTAGAGATCAGCGGGACCTAGAGGTGGAGGCCAAGAATAAGATAATGAGCTTGTTGGCTTGACGGGGGAGAGGGCTCTGGACCCTGAGGGACTCGACGTGTCTCCATCGCCAGTGCTTGGTTTGGACTTCTCGTTTGTTGGCGACGAGGCTCTTGGCTTGTCTGTCGCTAATGGACCCTTAGTCCCTTTGAAGGAACGTGTATGGTCTCTGTGCATCAAATCAAACAGATCTGGATACCCCGGACACATTCGTTTTGTTCTTATACATGCTCTGCAGTGAGGACGGGTTTCATCGCACTTTCAACTTATATCAGCCTGATATTCCTGTACTTGGTCTTTTATTACCGGCGTACATACTTTTATATGACGCTGTCGGCAATTCCGACATCCTGTACTTGGCTTCCCACAGTAAACCATAGCTGCCTGAGGGTGTGAAGCGGATGTGTGTCGATTGAAAGCCTTAGGCAATCATGTGAAGCGGTCGATCTGCAACATTGGGTGTAATTCAATAACCCCAAAGGGACCCCATAGCATACGCGCAGAGTCCTACGATGTTTCGAGAACAACCAACGTAGTAGATGAGATGTAGATGAGAGAGTCCAAGCTCTCGACACGACGAACAAGCCCGGTTGATGCCAAGCCCGCGTCACGTGTGGATCGGCATAGGTTGCTCCGCCTCCGCAGATGCGCGAGATGTCACTCCCTTGTCTCTCAACATACGAACACTCATTGCATCCATTCAGAGTCTCCGCAGAGTCGAGTAAACTTTGCAGGCCGACTCGAGAAACCCATCCCTCCGTGTCAATTGATCCACCTCCGCCATATCCCGATTACGCAACGACCCCGGGCTGGCAATTCTTCTCCGCAAATCTCACCAAATCAATATACCCTCTTGAAACAATGCTTTCCTTCCTGGGATGGGGCTCTGGCTCGAAGCCAGATACAAATGAACCGAGTACCAAAGATAAAGTGCCCCCGAAACAAGACCAAACCCTCTCCAACTCCGCACCACCTCCCTCCGAACCGTCAACACAAATAGCCCGACCACCCACAACACGAGACAACACTAATGTCAAGCTCTTTGTCGGCGGAATTGCATTCTTCGCCTTCTCGATATTAATCACCCGCCGATCCCTCATCAAGAAGCGCATTGCTGCCGTCCCGCCATTCTACACATCCTCCATCTACCACCAGCCCAAATACAACGGCGGGATGGAAGCATTCGAGGCTCTCAACCTTGCCACAATCAATGTCATGTCATTCGGAATGATGACTGCTGGCGGTATCATGTGCATGCTTGACATCAACGGGATTGAGGATATGCGGCGAGTCATGCGGGGTGGATTGGAAGGTGCTGCCGCTGGCAAGTCGGACGAGGACCTGGAGAAGGAGGTTACGGATTGGGTTGCTAGCGTATTTGGAGATCGATTTGACAAGCAGCTTGAAAAGGAGCGGGCGAAGAGGCGTGATCAGGGTGTTGAAGTGAACAACTGAGGAGTGGCGCGCTGTCTGGGCTACAGAACATAACACAACACCAAACTCCGCTCATGCTTGTTACCTTTGTACAGTATGCATCTCTCTGATATACTAAGCATATCCAACCGGCGTTCCCTGCTACAATACCACAAAGGAAAATTCCCTACTCTTCTGTGCAGTTGTTTGATATCATTTATTGTACATTTCAATTGTTCTCGGTCCAAGCTGCTAGCCGTCAACGGTTCATCTGATCGTATCTTTGACGAGCGGTCGCTCTGGTCTTTTCCAGGAATTCGTCATAGCGACCCCGGGTATTTCGAGCCGCTTCTTCGCTTGCATCGCCCAATTTGCTTCCTTCGGCTCCCAACCCTACACCCTGGGCGTAGACCTCTGTAGCAATGGGGGCTGTAACACCTGTACCTTGAGCGCCCAAGCCAGAACCTGCTGACCATCCCATCTTGCTGAGAAGAGAGGCACCCTTGGACGTTGTCTGCACTGCTGGTTCCTCTTCTTCTTTCGGGGCTGGTGGTTTCGGTCGAGCAGCACTGGCCTTGCCGCGGCCAAATGCCTTTCGACGTTCTCGGGCACGGTCACGATATTCAGCCGTCGGCGGGACGATACCGTGTTTGATGAGCTTCCCCATCCCGCGAGTCCTCGCATTTTCGTTCTGTAGGTTTTCTCGGTGCAGCTCACTGAGTCGTTCGTGGCGGTTGACATTTGCAGTACTCTTGAACTGGCGCATGCACAAATAACAGCAATTGCGACTCAAGTCTGCGTACGACTGAGAAGGCGGAGCATTCTGGCCAGCAGATTCCGACGTAGCTTCAATGACATTGCCATTGCTGTCTTTTGGAATTCCGTGAAGCTCGGCGTGCCGGTTGCTCCAAAATTGCAAGTGAGAGGGCATGGCAAGCTTCTTCGCATTTGCATTGGCTGCTGCATCTGTCTTTCTCTTCTTGGTCTTCTCGGTATCCTTTTGCCCCTTGGATTGGCCTTCTTGCTGACCTGCAGCAGGTTTGTCGCCCTTAGGCTGATCATAGCTGAGGTCCTCTTCAGGTGACGACAGCATGAGCTCTGTAACATAACCCTCGTCATCCCAGTACATGAGTTTAATCGAAGGATTGGCAAGCGGACTGAATGTGAAGCGCTCTGTACTGGGATGGGGATCCATCACTGGTACGAAAACTCCTGCATGAATGTAGCTAACCATGACTGGACGAGATGAAATGGTAAATTTGTCAAACGAATTTAATCGCTGAATGGCAGCTTGAGCATCCTGCGCCAGATACTGTCAGTAGTTGTAATCGAGAACCCACTGGTCAACATACCATGACATTGGCAAATTCAGCAAATCCATAACGCCAACTTTCGTTTGTCTTGCGATCTCGAACCAATAACACGCGCCGGATAGAACCTTCACGGGCGCCAAGATTAGCATCTCCAGTTGTTGATGCAACTTTACCAGCTTTCTTTTGGGCATTGGCAGTGTTGTCGCTATTTCCTGTGTTCGGTCGGTACAATTTGGCCACGCCCTTTGCAAGAAGATCCTCGTTGACAGATCCCTCCAACCCTCGGATGAGGATGAATTGAGAGGGTTGGTTTTCAGGTGCGGCATCATTATCGCCATTATTCACTACTTTCGGAGCAGGGACCCCGGGGGCTCCAGGGGGGGCAACAGGGCCCGATTCTGTTACTCGTTAGCACTTGAAATCACAAGTGTAAGATGGAATACCGACCGGGCCGAGGAGCGTTGCATCGAAAGCATTTCCCACGGGTCGCAAAATTGACAACAGCACACTAGCAACTCAATGTTAGCATGGCATACGTATTTCGTGTTTTCCTGCGAGAGAGATACCATCCGGCACGTCCAATCCCCCTCCGCTTTTGTGCGAGTTCGGTCTTCTCGCTCACGGCTGTATTGTATGCGGACCTTGGTACTACGATCGTTTTCTCCAGCCGTCGGACCATATAGGTAGATGCACGGGTGGTTTCGTTCTAAGAAGTCTCTGGAATAGTCGATACTTCGGAATCGAAGGAATCCAAGACCTCGCGAGACCTCTGACAATGAAATGCATGAGTTCTAAGCATCTCCCCAGCAAAGAATCCCGTTTACTCACTTGTTTGTCTGTCACGGATAACGCGGATTTCTTCAAGGCCGGCGATGTTGTAAGCCTGCTCGAGTTCGGCTGAGACCTGCATTTGGAGAGAAAGGGTCAGTCGGATTCCTGGCATTGAAAGATGTGCGTTTTTCTTCTTTGAAGCGGAGACTGTCTCACATCGTCTTCTGCCATATCTTGTGGCAGTCCATCCATCATGACTTCTTTGCTTTCGCGACCAAAGCTCGGCCCGCCTCGTCGGGGACTGCGGCTGCGGCTGTAGCTCCGACTACGACTGTAACCAGGCGAGCGATATCCCTCCCGATCGCGATCTCTGTAAGCTTGTCGTCCTCGCCGCTGAGGAGATGGTGATTGTCTTTGGCGATAGCCACTCTTTTCTCCGGGTGGCCTTGCGTCTCGACTTCCAGTGTATTCGGGTCTGCGATTGTTGTTGGCAGAGCCAGAGTAGCCTTTTTCCGTAAAATGAAGAGAAAGGGATCAGTCAAAGTTCAAGAAGAAGCAGTTCATAAGTCCTTTTGAGAGGAAGAGTGCATAGCTAAAAAGCCATGTCCATGCGGGGAGGATGGTATACCACCAGGTGAGCGAGATCGAGAGCGGTCGTCGTACATGCGGCCGTCGCGATCATCGCGGGGAGGATAGACCCGCCTGGGCGGGCCTGTTTGTTGTCTACTATCGTCGTATGGATGCACCATTGCGCACCGACGAGGAGGCAAGGGCGAGACTGGAGGGAGATGAAGTTGGAGTTCCAGTTGGAGCTGTGATGTGATAAAGCGGCAGAATATCCCAGACCGCTCGGGGGTTACTAGTATACTCTACAGCATCTGCCAGTTAGTCTTTGAATGTATACTGTATTGTACATGTTCATTACGATGTGAATAAGTTATACAATGCATTACGGGTAATTCAATTGGTTACTAATTGCACACATGAATTCAAGATACTAGCCACGACAGAACCCTCTCACCTATGGTAATCACCTACAACCTTTCGAAGGTACATCCCGCGAATTTCAAGTATCGATTGAGATATAGATAATCTACAGCTTCTAGCTCCAGTTCAAACTCAATAATCTGGCCGACAATCTACCCAACAATCTGGCCGACAATCTCGCCGACAATCTCGCCGAGATCCTTGAAGCGGGCCATAGTTCCGTTGCACCATTGCACCGCGCACGGTGGAGACACTCCACCAGGTCCGCAGTCCACGGCGTACAGCCTTCAACGTGGCCGCTCATGCTGCACTCAACTTGACCAAGCTGATCGGCGCATCTAGTAACATCTCGAGAGTAGTCTCCACCGTGCCCCGCGGTGGGATGTCTGGGTACTGCTAGACTCCGACATGAGCGATTGGCTGTCTGCACCTTGGTGGGAACATTTCCCCTACTTATACGGCCAGCTACCCTCTGTAATCTAAACTCTTTGTTCTTTTCTCACGAATTCGGCCTTCTCATTTCACATAGCCCCAATCCCTTCCTCGATATGGCTGAACCGAATAAGACAAACCACCGCGCCTGGTGGAAAGAAAGCTCCGTCTATCAGATCTGGCCTGCCTCGTTTAAGGATTCAAATAATGATGGCATTGGTGATATCCCAGGCATTATCTCCGAGCTAGACTATATCAAGAACCTAGGGGTTGATATCGTCTGGTTGTGTCCTTCCTATAAGTCTCCACAGGTCGACATGGGCTATGACATCGCCGACTATTACAGTATCGCCGATGAGTATGGCACGGTCGCAGATGTCGAGAAGTTGATCCAGGGTTGCCATCAAAGAGGAATGAAGCTTCTCATGGACCTTGTGGTTAACCACACAAGCGATCAGCATGAGTGGTTCAAGCAATCGCGCAGTTCTAAGGATAACGAGTATCGAGACTGGTACGTCTGGAGGCCTCCTCGCTACGACGAGCAAGGCAACCGTCAGCCTCCTAACAATTGGATTTCTCATTTCCAGGGTAAGTACATTCTTCCGGACCAATGCAGAATTCTGGCATTAATGCATCTTTAGGAAGTGCATGGCAATTCGACGAGCACACTGGCGAATACTATCTTCATCTATACGCCACAGAGCAACCCGATCTCAACTGGGAACACCCTCCAGTCCGAAAAGCAGTCCATGATATTGTCCGATTCTGGCTCAACAAGGGCTGCGATGGCTTCCGCATGGATGTCATTAACTTCATCAGCAAGGACCAAAACTTCCCCGACGCAGAGGTTACAGATGCGCGCCGAGGATGGCAGTGGGGTGACAAATTCTACGCCAACGGTCCCCGTCTGCACGAGTACCTACAGGATATCGGTAAGATCCTCAAAGAATACGATGCCTTCAGTGTGGGCGAGATGCCTTTCGTCAAGGACGAGAAGGAAGTACTCCGAGCCGTGCAATTTGACCGGTACGAGATTAATATGATCTTCAATTTCGAGCACGTCGACATCGACCATGGGCCCCATGCGAACAAGTTTGAGCCGGGTAGTTGGAAGCTCACTCAGCTTAAGGAATTTTTCGCCCGTTGGCAAACTTTCATGTATGCCAATGATGGATGGAATGCACTCTATTGGGAGAACCACGATCAGCCTCGCTCGATTGATCGCTTTGCGAATGCCCCTGAAGAGTACCGCCGTGTCTCATCTAAAATGCTGGCCATCGCACTGGCTTTGCAATCTGGCACGCCATTTGTGTATCAGGGCCAGGAGATTGGTATGCGGAATGTCCCCAAATCATGGGGAATTGAGGAATACAAGGACATCGATTGCCTCAACCACTGGTACGGGTAAGTGGGATATCTTTTGCTTTCAAAGTATATCTGGCCATGTCTGACATCTACAACAGCGAACAGAAGAAGGACTACTTCAACGCAGAGGCCCAAGCCATTGCCCGACAAGAGTACCAGAAGAAATCACGCGACAATGCACGTACCCCAGTGCAATGGTCCGATGCCGAGAACGCTGGCTTCACCGGACCGGGCGTCAAGCCCTGGATGTCAGTGAATCCGGACTACGTCCGAGTCAACGCCGCGGCGGAAGTCAAGGACCCCAACTCGACCTACCACTTCTGGGCCTCGGTTCTTAGACTCCGCAAGAAGTATCTGGATATCTTCGTCTATGGAAACTGGGTCCAGGTTGATGCACCAAGCGAGGAGGTGTTCGCGTTCACCCGGAAATATGAGGACCAGAAGGCGCTGGTTGTGTGCAACTTCACTGCGAATACTTTGGATTGGAATGCCGGTAGCAATGGAGTCGCCGCCACCAAGGAGGTGCTTCTTAACAACTATGAGAGCGCTTCGGAAGCTGCTCAGCGCTTCTCCGGTGACAAGTGGTCGCTCCGACCTTACGAGGCTGCAGTCTTGCTTCTATAGATCCGTTCAGCGGGGCTGCGTACGCACCCAAAACATCAAATACATAGTAGATAACTGAATGAATGAAATTGAATATGATAACCCTTTCCAAGCCTCAATGGACTTGTAATCATAATCACAATCTCAACATGCCCGGTGGACTCCGCCACTTCTTCAGTATCGGAGTCCACTTATCCACCGGTTCCCCGCAACCGATAAGCGCAGCAATTCAACCTTAGGAAACATTTCACTCACAACCCAACTTCCCTTCTCAAACACAATCGCATATGCATCCACAATGACAACAGAAACATCTCTCCCAGGCCACCTGGATCCGAAAACCTACCCGCGCACGCAGCACGATGCAGCCAAAAACATCCACCTCACCTTAACATACACCCCGCTCGACGCCAACACCTACCTCTCGCAAACCTCCTCCCCAGCCGCGGGCGCAAACGTTCTTTTCCTAGGAACAACGCGGGATACATTCGAAGGACGTAATGTTTCCCAGCTCAGCTATACTTCATACCCACCGCTTGCGCTGAAGACCTTCACGGAGATTGCGGAGGCCGCCGTGGAGAAGCACCAGCTTCTGGGCGTGAGCATCGCGCATCGCATGGGGACTGTGCCGATTGGGGAGGCTTCTATTGCTATTGCTGTTAGCTCGGGGCATCGGGCAGCGGCGTGGAGGGCGGGCGAGGAAATTCTTGAGGCTTGTAAGGAGCGTGCGGAGATTTGGAAGAGGGAGGAGTTTGTGGATGGGGGTATGGAGTGGAGGGCTAATGCTGATCGGGATTCTGAGGGGAAGTTGAAGACTGGATCTGCGTCTTGAGAGGAGAGGTCGATAGCCTTTAGATTGGCGTTTTGGAATGGCATTGGGCGAGGGAGACTCTGAGTACTTCATGTTTCTCCCATTGCCTTGGGATAAACGCTGAAGCTTGGATATACGGCCATCGTGATGATTACAAGATATGTTTGACTTCACCATCTTCCATTAAACAGAGTTATTTGGTTATAAAATGGAGTCATCTCTTGTGAAACGAACAATGCTAGGTAGGAGAAAGCTTGGATGTTACAATGAGTAGGGTATTCAGATTTGACAGGCTTATGGTACAATTTTGATAATACATCTTAACCCATTTACTCCACCTTCAGCGGTTTGCCCTCACGTTTCCAGTCGTTGATGTGCTCCAGGATAACCCTGGTGGCGGACTCGGGGGTGTCTTGGCGACCAATGCACTCAACAAAGTCGTTGTCGGGGTCTGTGACGGTATGTTAGCCTCCAGCTATCGAAGGGGGTGTAGTATAGATCGTACCCATCAGGTAGAAGTAGATGCTGTGGTCAACCAAGTAGTCTTCGCCAGGCTTAATATCCCGAGGGGTGCTGAAGTACACACGGTACTGACGGCAGACATTCTTCACCTGTTCATAGGTGCCAGTCAAGCCGACAATGCCCGGGTGGAACTCCTTCAAGTAAGCGCTTAGCACCTCGGGGGTATCGCGAGCAGGGTCACAGGTAATGAAGACAGGCAGGAAAACGTCGTCGTCCTTGGTAGCCTCCCTGACTTTGTCGATAATCTCGGCCATCTTGTCCAACTCGTCAGGGCAGATATCGGGGCAGTGGGTGAAACCGAAGTAGACCTGTAATTCGAACCAAGACAAGACAGTCAGTACTGATCAATCGAGAGCTGTTCCGTCAAGGACCGAAACTCACAAAGCTGTATTTGCCCTTCAGATCCTCCGCCGTGAATTCCTTCCCATTGAGATCCTTCAGAGTAAACGGACCGCCAACCTTCGGCTTTCCAACACCCTTGCTCATCTCCGCGATGCGTTTCCGCTCCAAGCGAGCCTTCTCGACTCGGAAGTAGATCATCATGCCTGTGCCGGTCAGCACGAAAAGCAACGCCGCCTTCCACGAGAAGGGGCCGGTAGAATTGCGCTGCTTCATTTGACCCATTGTCTTGGAACGAGCACAAGAGGCACTTGTCGAGAAGCCCTTCTGGAAATTGAAGGCGCTCTTGATGTTCTGACTGCAGCGAGGGCGCTGCGCTTGGCTGTAGGCGCGGGATTGTGATCGCGAAACACTGCGGAGGAGAGGAAGGATGCGGTGGGATTGGGTGGACTCAGCGGAAAGTGTCCGCGTGGCGGGGCCGAACAAGCCGGAGGCCATTCTCAAAGACGACGACATTCTCGGTGGTATGTTGTTGGAGATCGAAAGGTTGGCGGATGCCGAGCTTCCCAAAAGTCTCCGGATTGTCGCCCGATCGGGTTAGTCCTTGCGCCTGAGGCTAGGAGGCACCAAGGCACCAAGGCAACGACGGTCTATATTCTCGAATATCAGAGATTTGATCAAGTTTATCTAACAAATTTATGATTTGACGAGCCTTTTACTTACTGCATAGTATTGAGATTGCATTAGTAGCTTACTATGTCACGATACATTAGTTTAAGCCCAAATTTGCTGATGAATTTGGAATATTAACATGAATACATTATGCCGAAGTAGCATCGCAGCGAGAAAGAGCAGTATTATAACAGCAGCCTAAGTAAACGATGAAACATTCAAACTTTATCACTCATATTCCAGACAAATATCTCATCCTCTAGGTTTAACGCCAGATATTCCACAGGATAAATCAGGTCGTGATCATCAGAATCTTGTTGTTATACTTGTCATCGCGCTGGGAAATGAGATTTTCAACAATCCACTTCCCTGAATCCTCCCTGGTGATGGTGTACCCAATAGCTTCCGATTCACGGCCAGTCCAGTGGTCTTCAATACCAACTCGAACTGTCCTGGTGGTTTCGCCATTGGTCAAGAGGCTCCCACGGACGACCGTATATGGTTCACCACTATTGAAGAGCATGGCTTCCATTTCATGTTTGTCTTCGTGGGGAACCCTGAGAAGAACGAGATACATGAATGCCAATGCGATGGGGTAGTCGCGACCATATTGAGACATTCCAGTCGTGCTGAACGGGATAATGTGCGGGTTGCCAGTAATGCCGGCATTTCGAAGTTGGACGAGGGCCTCAAGGATGGTTGCCATGGCCTTTCTGCAGCAATTTGGGTCTTCGATGCTCAATTTCTTCCACACTGGTCGGCTGCCGATAGTGGACACGATGAAATCGACAAGTTTTCCTTCTCCGGCGTTCAGACACTGCGAAACGACTTTGATATCGTGCGCATTTCCCTCGATAATCTTCAGATTGGGTGTTGACTCTGGCGGGAAGATATGAGAAAGCTTCGAGGGAACTCGGCAGATTGCTATACATTTGTAGCCAGCGGCGAGGGAGTGCCTGAGTGCTGACAAGCCAACTCCGGCGCTGGCTCCGATGAATGCAATAGTTTTGGTCGAAGACATCACGACGGTGGGATGAGGAGTCGAGTAGGTAGGGTGATGCTAGTAATCGGTGGTTGTATAATTGTTTTGATGGGGTGTGAGGATGAAATGGATGAAAGCTTGTCAATTCGAGGATGTTTAGCTCTTTTATGTGCCCTGGACGCCATGAGCCTACACCGAAAGATAACCGACATAGAAGTCCGAACATAGATCTACGAGAGATTCGGTCGTATTTCGCCTCGTGAAGGAGTGTTTCTAGGGGCGATTGTGGCTGTCACGGGGCTTCGCCCCATCCGGTTGCTGACATCGCGAGCTGGCGAGGCTCGCATCGCCAATCTAGCGCATGGAATGCTTGAATCACAATCATCATAAGGTGATCTGTGACTTGTGTCATATGTGCTTGATTTAGCTGCCCCGAAGCATGTCGCAGGAGCCCACCACACTCCCCAGCTCGCCAGCGCTCGCGTCGCTCGCGCCCGGCTCGGCCTTGGGGGCCGAGAAACACGCGAGGGCGACTGACGAAGTCTCACCCCCACGCGCTTCTAAGCCACGCAGCTGTGTGACGTGTAGAAGCCGCAAGGTCCGCTGTGACAAAAAGTCCCCTTGTTCGAACTGCCGTCGCGCCAATATCGCTTGTGTCCTCCCGAGTATAGACCGACCGCCAAGATGGGCTCGTCGTTTCCAACAGGGACAGGGACCATCAGGCGACGTCACGAACCGCCTGAGAAGCTTGGAGAATCTCGTAAAACATTTGAGCAGTCAGCTTGACCAAGCAAACGCTGCTGCTTCTACTTCCGGGGGCTCCCCTAGCAACGGGCATGGAAGAGATACTGCCCATCAAGCGAACGGTTTGTCTCCAAATGCAGGGAAGATGGAATCACACTTTGGGAGACTTGTGGTTGAAGATCCAAACCGCAGTCGCTATCTTGGTAATGGATTTTGGTCACGGGTTAATGACGAGGTATGTCAATAGATACATTTTGGATTAATTCAACTTGAGGAACTGACGCGGTTGCTAGCTTAACGAGCTGAAAATGGATACGCAAAATTTATCCCCCGAGGGATACGAGAGTTCTGATGATGAGGCGTCATTGCAGCAAACTCCATCTACTCAAGAACTTGAGCGTAGTCCTCTCGAGCGCCATTCTTTCATATTCCGACACAATCTTACCTCCGCGACCCAAGACCTTCGGGAGTTTCACCCATTACCATCGCAGATACCTTTCCTGCTGGATGTTTTCTCGGAGAATGTTAACTCAATTACCCAATATATTCACATTCCGACGGTCACCAAAATGATCCGCGACCTACGAGGCGACATGACTCGGCTTACATCGGCTAATGAAGCCTTGATGTTCTCAATCTATTATGCAGCCGTCACATCCATGGAGAATGAGGACATTGTCATGAACTTCGGGTGTACGAAACAGGAACTGAATCTCAAATATCGTCTTGGCCTTGAACATGCTCTTGCCAAGGCCGATTTTCTCAATGTTCCCAATTTCATTTTGGTGCAAGCCTTTGTAAATTTCCTTGCCCTTCTCCGCCGACATGACAGTCCAAGCTTCGTTTGGATGATGACGGGTCTGGCTATTCGGATGGCCATCTCGCTGGGACTTCACCGTGATGGGTCAAAGTTTCCAGATTTGAGCCCATATGATGTTGAAATGCGGCGCAGGGTCTGGTGGAGCATTTGCATGCTTGACGTGAGAACATCTGAAGACCAGGGAACTGAGTTTACTATCGCTGAAGGGAGTTTCGACACAAAAATTGCTTCAAATATTAACAATGCAGATATAGGACCGGGTGTGAAAGAGATGGCCCCGGAGCGCGAAGGGCTGACCGATATGACTTTTCCGCGAATTTCTGCTAGAACGGTCATTATAGTGAGAGAGATGATGGCACAAGACGCTCAGTCCTCAAGCATTGAGGAGAAGAGCCGCCTGCTACAAAATATCTGCCGCAGTACAGAAGAAATATATCTGCAATATGAGAGTGAATCGAGTATTGGATATTGGGTTTCAGTCACAATCGCGCGTCTAGTCACAGCCAAGATGACATTATTCATCCATCTTCCACTTCTCTTCTCGTCGCCCAGTGAACAACTCACGGATGAAATCAGGGCTAAACTCCTCGTTTGTGCGATTGAGGTCGCGGAATACAACCATGCTCTGAATTCTGAACAATCATGTCGCCATTGGCGTTGGGTTTACCAAACCTACATCCACTGGCATGCAATCGTTTACATGTTGATCGAGATTTGTCGAGTTCCGTGGTCACCTATCGTTGAAAGGGCTTGGATTGCGCTTCACAGTGCCTGGCTGATCCCTCCCCAGTCGCATCTGAACAAAACCACCCGGTTTTGGTTCCCCCTGAAGAAATTAATGTCAAAGGCTCAAGCTCATCGTCGAAATGAGATTGTGCGGTTAAGAGATGACCCCCAAGCTGTCGTAGATCTCGAGAAGGAGTATGCAAAAATTCCGCTCCCATCCAGTCCCGAGTTGGTTTCCAATGGGCCAGAGTCGTTGCTTATGCGTTGGCGCCAGCTTCTTACGACAAAAATGGTGGATGAAGAGCACGCCTCTAAAAATGAGATTGGATTATTTAACATCAAATCTTGCATGCAGACAGACCTTGGATCTACTTCAACCTCAGCCTTTCCATCACTTTATTCCACTTCAGGCTCAAGTCAGTCGGCTCCGAACGTCACGAACGATTCCCCCATAAACGTTGCTTCAGAAATACACCGTGAATTATTTCCAATCTCACCTGAGCAGGTTGGACAACAAATACCTGGTAGCCCCCCAACAGTTTCAGGAAACCGTCGAGATGGGCACCCAATTGGCCCAGGAATAGTTCCATGGCTCTGGGATGATGAATTTTCCTCGGATCCAAATACACATACTCTTGATATGAACATGGAAATTGATGATATTGACTGGCTTGGCTGGGTGGATTCTGCGAAATGTATGCAGTGGGATGCAGGGCCAGGAGTTGGTGGGGTTTGAGAAATACGCAAATGTACTACTGATAAATACGCCCAACCCCATCTGGCTTGCTTTTTTTTTTTTTTTTTTTTTTTTTTTTTTTTTGTAAGGCTTAGAGTGTCTTAAATAAATATTATGGTAGCAAGATGGCCGTGTGATCTAAGGCGGTACTATTTCCAGGTTAACTCACCTTCAAAAGGTACAACCAACTTCCCTGGACCCTTCACGTACGTGGTCGGATCTCACATTTGTCATACATGTGTTCTGAGATACTAGTTATATTCATTTCCAGATACCCTGTTAGGCTCTACCTAAAGTTTGGGCTGATGCTGCCCAAACAGAATATTGCGGGCACCTTCACGCATGGATTTCACAATATCCCCTGCGGGAATCACTTCTCTGATAAGTCCGACACCTGTCCCAGCATATGTGGTAAGTCTCCCATTAGGTCCGTAACCTACGTCGCCTCGATTCAGCTCTTCCCGATAGAGTTCGCGATTTTTAATCTCGCTAAGACCGCCAAGATGATCAAGAAAAGTCTTGTTTATCAGACCGCGGCCATCATAGCCCTCTGGCCAGCCATGAATGTCGCGAACTTTGTCATATATCTTTGTTCGAATCGTGCTTATGCCTCCATCTGAGGCATCTAGAATTGCCTTTTGATAGCCATGAGCAACCATTGACTCGGGACTAGCGAGAAAACGTGTTCCAAGAACACAACCTTGAGCACCAAGAGCCATAGCAGCGACGACACCTCGACTGTCACTGATTCCGCCAGCAGCTAGAACATCGGCTCGCCTCTGAGGGTAGGGACGAAGCTCTTGAAGTTTGTCGTTGATTTCTGGCACAAGTGAAACAATGCTGGCTCCTCGGGCTAGTGAATGCCCACCGGCGTCTAGACCCTGGACCACGATGACGTCCGGGTCGATGACGTGAACTACCTCGACCGCATCGGAGACAGAGCCGACTTGCACCCAGATCTTGGTCCTCCATGCAGTGGCCTCTCTGATCTTAGTCGCCCAGGGAATAAGGTCTTGAAAGCCCTTTGGTGGAGCAAAAAGCCAAACAGCAGCAGGGCAGTATCTGGAGAAAGATGGGAGTGCCTTTTCCAGAGAGGCACTCCAAGTTATAAACCCCACGCCGATATGCAAGAACTTTGGGACTCCTCTCTCACTCTGCGTTGAGGTGTCCGCTAGTCCGTCCTGGAAGAGATCTTCGGCTTCCTCTAACAGATCTTCAAGATGGTCACTATGATACCCGGCTGCAATAAACCCCAAACCCCCTGCTTTGGAAACAGCCACGGCGAGTTTGGGCATGGCAACTTTCGCCATGGGCGCCGACACTATGAGCGGAGACACTACCCAAGTGTAGTCGGCACCAAGTTTATTCGGTAAGCTGTCGAGGAAGTGCATTTCGAGTATGATGCGAGGGAAATTTAGAGAGGGGGAATGTGCCCAGTCCTCAGCAGATATGAAAATAGAAGAGATGCCAAAAAGTTGACGAGAGTTTGACGAGAAAGCTGCGCGGGTCCGCGAACGGTCATCATAAGACAACAACAACCGAAGACCGGCCAGAAGGTCGTCTTCTGAAACGGTCTTCCCCGCATATCATTCTCCACCAGTACCCCAGATCTCATGTGTTTAGGGGACGCGATAAGGAGCACGAAAACAAAGTTCCAAGGTATCCGTCACTCTCCGCAATACCCGAGCCATTTGCATATCCGGAAGAGAATACCCGGGGCCGGGTCAAGGAAGCTTGATGAATGGGCCCGCAATACCCGTTTGATGATAAGAGTCCTCAGACAACAAATCTTAGAACACCATCGTGCCAGGTTCTTTCAATACTAAATAGCACTCAATAATTTCATTGTAAGTCTTATCACATAATTATTTTGAAGCAAGATTCTCAGCAGTGCACCCCGACGCCTCATCTTGCTGGCATCTATCTCCCTAGTCGAAATGGCTTCTGACACCGCTAGGACAGCTTCAACAGGCTCAACATTGCGCATGTTGCATCACCCTATCGCCTCCTTATTACGCGTGTCCCATAGTCTTACAAAGATTTATTATAGCTATTCTCTGGCAGTTAATATATCTAGCGGCTAAGCACCCCTTTATCAGATACTACGAAGTACCTATATCAATATGAGGAAATTCATGTCTAAGTGCAAAGGTTAGCTTGCAATGATATCCAAGGGGTGATACTTGCCTTCAGAGAAAAGACACTACTTGCGAAATGGGTAGGAGCTTGCTACGTTCGATATTGTTAGGTATCGTGAGTCGTTGGTTTAATTCCCAAAGCCGGGAATAAATTCTAGAGTAGACTAATAATAAGTTCTAGGACTATAGATATAAACACAAATACAAAGGTCTGATTACGACTTATTCTAATAAATTCTGCTTGCTAGTTCAGAAAACTCAATTATATGCCAATATTGGTATCGATTCTATAGATTCTGGCAGCTGAAAGTGATAAATGCCACGTCTATTCTGATTCGTTATATTATCTGAAAATAGTAGAGAACGTCGAAAGTACGTAACTTCCTGCGATTACTACCTGTGACTATAGAAACAGATCCCTACGGCCAATTCCTATGATTATAAAATAAATATCTATGACTATAACTCCCACCTATGATCATAGGAATGGATCGCTACAATCACTAAAATAATCTATCGGTGCATTATTCGATAGAAATATTAAAATCTTGAGTAGTATTCTCCTTTAAAGCTGGCTGGTCTCGTAAATAGCGTTCCTAATAAGTAATCTTTAATACTGACCCTAAAAAATATCTCAAGTACCCAAATCACTCGTGTTTATACGCCTAATCACTCTTATATAATATCCGTGTTTGTCTAATAAGTCATAGACACCCTGGTAATATACGCTATTATAGTAGGGAGCTTTCTCCTAACCCTTACCTTGCTTAAAGTTCTTAGATCACTCGTGTAATAGAAGAGCCTAGTACGAGCTTTCGTCTTCCGTTGTTTTGACAGTAGTCGGTATCGCCGCTCCGGCAAATGCATGATATTGCCGTCGGCACAGTTGAATTTATGTGGTGGGCAATCCATCAGTACTGTACAGGCAGAAGTAGCCGAGAACACAGTTAGCGTGGCAACTCAGAATGGTGGCGTTATGAAAGTTTTTTTGGTCTGTCGGGTTTTGCTGGGAGTGGTTGGCCTAGGCGGTGCCCTGGCTTCGTTGGAGCACAACGGGCCATGACCGATATGCGTTGGTCTTCCCCTGCAGGCTGAAGGGGATGTTCCAAGACTCTGGATGCGCTCATGTATGATGTCGAGCTTGGCGCGTCAAAAAAAAATATGCGAGATTCCCGCAACACTCTCAGTTCATTCAAACTCTTCTCAATGGGTCCCCGGAGTCAATAACTTTAACGAGCCCAGCAAGCTGGTGAAGCCGGTCATTGTGGGGCCTCGGATTGGCCCTGCCCTCCCTCCCTTGTGATGGTTCTGGGGACGATCGCCAATGAGAAGCTCGGGCCCCGGCACCACCCAAAGCGATAACCCTATTAGCTTTCCTTGACCGTGAAACGAAGCGGAGACGTGGGGGAACGCGGGGAAATGGTGCCCCCACGGGCGAACGCAACACCCTTTGCCTATGGGTTAATGATGCGTGGGGTAGCCAAAGATAAATATCTCTTCTCCCGTGAAGCTCGGTTGGCTTTGTCTGTGTTCATTTAAACAGTCATCCCAGCCATGGCCAAACCAGACGCTATCCACGACGAATGCCCATCGTTGGCAAAGGAGGGCCAGACGATCGAGGCTGATATCCCACATGTGCCTTTGACGGAGGAGGACAGTAAGCGGATCTGCCGCAAGACTGATCGGACCATTCTGGTGGTGTTGATCTGGGTCTACTTTCTGCAAATTCTAGACAAGACGGTTCTTGGCTATGGCGCGACATTCGGTCTGCAGACTGACACCCACTTGACCGGGAACGAATACTCTTTGATCGGATCCATTGCTCCGATCGCCCAACTGGCCTGGCAGCCGTTCTCATCCTACCTGATTGTAAAGGTCCCGCATAAGATTCTGATGCCTGTGCTATGCTTGGGATGGGGCATCGCTCAGTCGTGTATGGCGGCTTGCCATAATTTCCAGGGGCTGATGGCGGCGCGTTTCTTCCTGGGTCTGTTCGAAGCCGGATGTCTGCCCCTGTTCGGAGTCATCACGAGTCAATGGTACCGTCGTGCGGAGCAGCCGTTGCGCATCGCCGCGTGGTATGGTACCAATGGACTGGCAACCATTGTGGCCGCTGCACTATCCTACGGCCTTGCACATATCAAGTCCGATCTCTTACAATCATGGCAAATGTAAGTCTGCCTGCTACAGAAGAATGATTTCATTTTCTAATTCGCCTTTTAGCATTTTCCTATTTGTCGGCCTAGTGACTATCGTCTCAGCCCCAGTAGTGTACTGGCGCATGGACAACGACATATCCACTGCTCGCTTCTTAACGGAGGAAGAAAAGCAACAGGGCATAGAGCGACTTCGGGCCAATCAAACAGGAACAGGAAGCACACAGTTCAAATTCAGCCATGTGTTGGAGGCCGCACTGGAGCCAAAGACCTACATGTGGATCGGGATGGCAATGCTCCTCAACATCGGTGCTAGCGTGACTAACACTTTCGGCCCATTGATTCTGGGTGGCCTGGGCTATGATAAGTACACCACTAGTCTGCTGACCATGCCCTTTGGCGCGTTGCAAACTATCATGATTATGCTCGCTAGTTATCTTGCCCAGACTGCGCGCGTCAAGGGTGTCATTCTGTCGGCGTTCATGCTCCCGGTAGTGGCTGGATTGGCTATTCTCTACGCTGTCCCTCGGAAGGATTCTGCGGATGGTGCACTCCTTGCCGGATACTATCTTCTAGCCTTCCTCTTTGGTGGAAACCCGCTCGTAGTGACCTGGATTGTCGGCAACACAGCCGGAAGTACCAAGAAATCGGTCGCGATGAGTTTATTCAACGCCGCTTCCTCTGCCGGCAACATCGTGGGCCCGCTGCTCTTCAGCGCAAAGGATGCGCCAGATTACCATCCTGGTCTCCGTGCCTGTCTCGGCATATTTAGCGCAATGGTTGCCATTGTGCTCATCCAATGGGCCAACCTATGGTTCCTCAACAAGCAGCAAGCCCGTCGCCGCGTGCGCAATGGGAAGTCTGCACAGATCATTGATCATTCGATGCAGAGTAACTTCCATGGTATCGAAGAAACCGCCGAGGAGGCTGAAACGGGACACCAAGTCGCTCATGCCGGTGCACATATGGCTGAGGATCTCACCGATCGGGAGAATGATGAATTTGTATATATTTACTGAGACGACAGAGTAATATAGAATGGCAGGGGGAGGAATGGATGGATGAGTATCGAAAGCTGGAAATGAGTGAACTGTCAGTTAGGGAGGAAAGAAGGCCCGAAGAGCTTCATGTCAAATTGAGTGACTATTATCTGGCCAACCCTCTAAAATTTGACACGCAATTCCAATCAATTAACGGTCAAGATCATGCTCAGAAGGAAGGATTTCCTCCAAATGTCCAAGCTTCAACATCCTATGCTGGTGTTCAATATGAACCAGAGTTCGAAGAAATGTACTTCTGGGATATAAAAGGTAGCCCAAGGAAAGAGAAAATTGTGTTATATATATGTTCTACCCACTTCCTTCAGCAACCAAAATACCAACCTACTACTCCAACACCCAAATTGTAAGAGAATACCAGGTTGGATGGTGCCGGGTGATTAGGTGAAGGTTACAAGATGGACTTGAGATGGAAGGAGGTAGGTTGGGTAGGTTCTCATAAACAGAGACTAACGCTTGAGGAACAGAGGTTCCTCCTGCGTGAGTCTAATAAATACACCTCAGCACACCGCTCACATGATATGTACAATTCTACTATCTCAGGCCATATGATTGATCAGGTCGGATCTGCCACACATGATCTGCCAGGCCTTCCAAGTAGGTTGTCATATTTTGGTGGTAGGCTAAACAATATAGGCATAGCGTCTTATAGAGTGGGTCAAGGCAAAGAAAGGAAGAGAAGGAAGTGGTGAACTAAATTCGATCCATGCTGTATTTCGCGTAGAATAGCGTCATATTGGTTAAAAAGCTTGTAGGTCACCCAGTTCGTGTGGGTGGTTTATTGTCCCGTAGTATGAGGTTGCGATGGCCAGTCTTCATGGTAGTTAATATCAGGTGTAATCGCTTATGGTTAATGGCTACTGGGAATGTGGATGTGATGGCTAGAGTTGATGGTACGTTGACGGTAATTGGGCTTGTAGCGCCTGTAGGATATTTTATTAACAGGGGAGAGGACGTCAATATGCAAGGCGGTCACTATAGCCATGCTCTCTAGAGTGCCTCATCAAGAGGCTATCAAGAGATTGCCAAACTACTCTTAGACCAGGGAGCAGGCATCAACAAGCAATGCGGCCGCTATGGCAACGCTATCCAGACTTACCTTATCAGGAGTATGTCAAGAGAGTGTCAAACTGCTTCACCGAATGGACGCTATCATATCGTCTTCAAAGTGCAGGGGGCGTTCAGGTGAAAGTGGTGAAGGTGCTGAACTGGTAGTAGGGTGGCAAAGGCACTTTCCCCACAAATCAAAACTATAACAAAAACATACAACAGCAGGGATTCGCATGTGGTCACCCACCATACTACTAACCTGCCGGCGTGTGGCTTAAGTACGGCTGAGCGGACGGGAAGCCCTGTTCTCCACACCCTATGGTCGTATGTACTAGAAAGCCTTAAGTTAAGAAATATATACATCATTTGGGATAGTAGTGAAAAAGGGGTGGATATCGCTATAGAATAGTGTGACTACGGGTGAGATAGGTGAGTGCGTGATAGATAGGGTGAGAATCAAAGTTAGCTGAGGCTAAATCTCACCCTACTAGTAGTCGCGCGATAACTAGAACCCTAGCTGAACCAAGGTCAAACTTTTATTAGACTATAATGGCTATTGCTCTTGAACACTAGTGTTTTAGTATCTACTAGTATATATAGTCATAATCTTATATGTCTACTTGATAAGTCAAAACTACTTCCCGTGCACTCTACTATAAACACTTTATTGTGGTGGGCACTCTGAATCTTCGCTGAATAGATAATACCCTAAGTCAAAACGGTTTATTGAATCTAGTTAGTATATAGTTTTCACTATTGACGAGCGCGAAGTTACTATTAGTTGAATAGCCTAAAAAAATATAATAATAGAAGAAGAGAGAACAGATCTATCTATATTTAAGAAAGCACTCTAGAATCAAAAAACCTAGTTGACTAGACTAGTGCTTATTATATTACCTCTCTCCCTTACTTTGCTCTTAACATTTAATAAGTTCCTTTAATTGTCCTTTCAGTAATATATAGGCTATCTAACCGTGAGTATCCTCTAGAATAGCCTAACTTAAATTTAGTATAGGGTATAGCCTGATAAATGATTAGATTCTATTAGTCCCCCTATATATTGCTATAGCGATCATCTATATTATTAGCTTATTCCTAGTAGATCGTCTATACACCTATAGGTATATTAGAACTGGGCATGCCTAAATAGGCGTGTGTCTATATGGGCACGCCTATTAAGCCTATTTGGTCCCTAAATTTGGATTATTATTATACAGAAAATCAAAATTACTAGTATATTTTATCTATATTTTAATCCCCCCCCCTTCACTATAGTAGAATACCAAATAGATTACAGTTGGAAGGCGGTAGAACCACATATACGATGGTACCAGTAGATGGAAATGAACAAGTCTGATTTCAATTACAACCCCTGAGCTAACAATTTATAAGGGATAAAACTAACCACTTAATCAATCATATTTGACAGAATTACCTACCAATATCCTGTAAAAGTAGGGATGCTCTAGTAGTGATATTCAGGAGGTGCTGATCAGGTTGAACTATTGGTCATGTGACCCGCAAGTCGAATTGACTGGATGCCATGCCTTTTGTCGAGATAGCTGCTTTGTCTGCTTCCAAAATCTTATCCTTACTATCACCACCATCTATCAAGATTGTCATAATCATCATCGTCATCTCCATTACCCCTCTTCATCAAGGTCGCCTTTCTTGATCCTATATTTATACTGGTCCTCAACATATAGTATTGCATCGCGCGCTCAGGTAGCAACATCCGAATGTATCCAACCTTGGAAGGAAAGAACGCTGCCATAATGACCACCTGCCAGGTGGGAAGGTGCTACAGAGACTCCGAGTCGGAGCATCTGGCCTGGTGGCGAATGTGAATTCTAGTATTCACTCTCTCCGAGCCCTCTACATCTTTCTATCTCTCTTCGACCTCAGGAACTTTCCTCCACATCCACCTGGGCACCTCAACTGTCAACCTTGGAAGGTTTGAAATTCCTTTTTCCATATCTAGCTTTAATTGCACCGTAAATTACAAGATCTTGGCCTCGCACTGCAGAATCCGTCACTGCTGTGCCCTACAAACTTTCCCCCTTCCTGAAGATCGTTGTTCCATCTCCCTCTCTCTCCGTCAATAGCGGTAAGCTCTCGTGTCAGATTGGTTCTCTACGTTTGGTTTACTAATTGTTGGATTAGAAATGGCGCCCTGTGTCAATGAACCAAAGTGGCCCGCGGAATTCGGCCTGTCCCCCTCGCCGCCAAGAAAGAAATGGCGTACTCTCAGCAGCCTGGACAACACAGAGATGGATTATGAAGTCGCTGAAGTGACTGTAAGGTTTGACTAGCATACGTGGGATCTGGACAACATGGCGGTCGAGCAGGAAGCCTTGGAAAGAGATGGATTTGGAGTTGAGCAACCTCAGATGGTGAAATGGATGGATGCTTCACGATACTTAATCGGTCTGGCCTGTAGGAAGGCAATCCCAGGCGCATTTGGGAATACATAAAGCCATCTGGCTTCTGTTACTTTCATGATTATTGAGACGCTAGCATGATTGATCTATTTTCTCATTTGTACTTCGGGCTACTAACCTTCAAGATAACTAAAACCACCTGCGCCCACACCTCGAGCTCAGTTATCAATGCTCTAGAAGAGATTTTCGGAGACCCCATAATCCTTCTACTCGCTTCCCACATTTTTCAAAAATGCAAGTGCATCTCCAGCCTTTACCGTATCACCCGGCTGGACAAGAACCTTCTCAATTCTGAAGGACTGATCAAAACCATCTTTCTTATCTCTATTATAGGACACAGCGACTTCCATCTTCATTGCCTCGAGGATAGCAACGGCTTGAGTAGAGGAGACGACACTGCCATCTTCAGTGTTGACCTTCCAAACATTTGCGTCTAGAGGAGCATATAACGTTAAAATGTCAGGGTCTGGTGATATTCGGTCAGTATGTTGAAAGTGTGACTAATTCACGATAATTTCATTTACCTTCTCTCAGAAGTTCAATCTCATCGGCAGGAACGTTGTTCTGCGCTTTCTCCTCCATCCACTTGTCCATTGATTCCTTTTCCAGGGCCAGCATTTTCACCTCTGCCTTGGCTTGGCGAGACTTGAATGCCGCTGTTTCTTCGCTGGTTTGGTCGAGGAGATGATTGTGGGCGCTCATATCAAATACGACATCTTCGTACTGGAATTTGTAATTTCCGGACCGGAAACGGGCCATCTCCCTCTCCAGCTCGTCCTTCTCCACTCGATAAAAGGTGATCTGATCGAAGTCACGGAAAAGGCCCGGCTGAGTTGGCGAGAAGTCGGGTTTTACTCCTAATTGGTTGAAGCAGGGAATGGTTTGGCCTGTCATTTGATATCCACCTGGAGAGTCAACGGGATAGATGCTGTTACGATTAGCATTTGAATTTTGTCTTCATTGTCGGGAGTATGAGGAAAGCCTTACTTCATGCATGATCCACCCCAGCTGACACTTCCTTCTGGGGTGTATACACGACTGGGGTTCTGCTTGGGGCATTTTAACCGATAGCGGGGATCGATTGGGAGGCAGATTGTATCGCCACAGAAGAACCCGACACAAATAGCCATGAACTCAACCGAGAGAAAAATATCCACTAATTCATCATGCGTAATGCCGTTTATATTGGCCACGAAGTCCATGTTGCTGGGCAAGAATGGAGCATGTGGTCTTTGCGTCTCCATATATCGCTGGATCGCTTCCTGCTGAGCTGGACTTTCGAAGCAGATAGGAAGACGAAACTTTCGACTTGGAACATGGGAGCTACTGAGATCGCCGACCGCTTCCTGCAGCGACACCAAATGCCGGACAAGCGTATCCTGGGGGAGTTTTAAACCATCATAGTGAATTAAAAGGGCTTTGGTTGGCCTTATGTCAGTTGAAGTTAAAACATCGTGGAGATGAAAGGGGATACTCACAATTACAGCATCCGGTGGTCTTGTACACGGCTTGCCTCACGGCTTCATCGGACTCTTGAGAATTCTTGAAGGCTTCGTTCAATGCTGTTACTCGGCACCGATGATTCAAATTGAACTTTCCATCACCAAATTCGACTAATAAAAAGTCATCTCCACCCTGCCAGGGAAAGTTAGAAGTTGATAGGCGAAGTGAAATCCAGTGTTTCTTACCTGTCTGAATGACATAGGAATACCAGATTCACTCAGTACAGTGCTATGAATCAACGCCTTCCCCCAGGTACCAGAAACAGTCGACTCTGGCAATTCGGAATTGGAGATTGGCTTTATGCTATCCACATCGCATTGTCCGGCTACAAGTCCGGACACATTTTCCAAAAACCTTTCCAATTTCCCACGAGCCTGAAGAGCATCCTTCAATGATACTCTACGGTATTGAATAGTGTCGCCAGATTTAAGCTGGCCCATACGCCACAGGCTGGCATTCACAATTGTAGTAGAGGATATAAAGCCGCCAAGGTCAGGGGCATCCACGGGGAAGATGCAAGGGCTGAAAGGGCCACCCGAGTTAGCGTAATGAACATCAATGTATTCGCCATCGTGACTTACCTGTCTCCTGTCCAGTTCAAGGTTCCGTTCGGGTATCCGTATTCAATCACGTTGCTAGGGTGCTGCCCACCATCGCCACCATCCTCTCTTGCCCACCTAGGAGCAGGTCCGACAAGGCGAATTCCGCCTCGAGTGGCATTATGTGAAACGTCCCTGGAACATAGTAGTTAGTAGCGCTCAATGAGGTCTTTCGTTGCACAAATTGCGTTCACGGAGCATACCAAACTGTGTTGTATATCATTTCCACATCTTCGGATACAATGTATCCCTCGTCGTATGGGCCTACCATGGAATCAATGTCCCAATGAGTGAAGTAGTTCGGACGCAAATGAATCGGCAATGAGACTTCAGACTTTTCTTTGAATGCATGGATCTTTGAAATGGCCAACATATCACCCGGAGCCAGTGCTCTTCCCTGATACCCGCCAATATTAAGTAGAGGGGAGGTTGACTTTGATCCAAAGTATGGGGCACTATTTATGTGATTAGTTCGAGAGTCAGGAAGAAATATCCATAAGTAGTAATAGCTTACATTCCTGGAAACCCTCCTCGAACAGCGAGATATGCTAGCATAGCAAGTTAGCATGGTGGACGTGAACGATAAATAATAACTTACCTCGACAGCCTCCAGATCCATTGAGCGTTCCAATTGATAAGGTTTGGCCAGCTTTGATGTATAGTCGTGTCCACATTGCCACATGAGCCCCATCAATTGTCATTTCCATTGGAGCACCACAGACAGATATCACTGCCGGTGCTAGAAATCGTAGCTCCGGTCCTTTCAATGTAATCTCTAGGCCTTCAGTCCCGACCGGATTGCCGGCCAAAATGTTTGCAACTGCAAACAAGATAGATAGTACGTCGTTAGTGGGTTTCGCTTAATCTAGAAACGTACTACAACTAGTAGATACTAGTAGGAACCTGCATACCTTGAAATGCCAAAGGGTCCTGATATCTATACGTAAGAAAATGTAGAGTTTCAAGGGTAATAGAGTGCAACTAACCATGGGCCCTGCTTGCGGAATTCCACGCCCAGTTGCTGGGCGTCCGGGATAGTCCTGTACTGTTGTATACACACCGGGTGATATGACATCAATCGCAGAAGGTGTGAACTCGAAATCAGCCAAGAAGTTAGTGAGAGTATGACCCGAACGAAATTCCCTGGAATCAACTATTGCGTGTATAAAGTCCAAGTTCGTGGGTGGTCCACAGATGGTGGAGTGCGACAAGACATTGCCCAACTTTTCAATGGCCGCTGTTCGATTGGTGTCATGTACCATCAACTTTGCAATCATGGGATCTATGGTTATTTAGTCAGCGTATTGTTTCAGATAACAGCTTGAATGGAGCGACATACCGTAATACGTGGAAATTCGGGTTCCGGTAGCAACCCACGTATCAATTCGAGTGCCGCTCAACTCCTTCCAATCAACATGTTGAAGCAATCCAGGAGACGGGGCATAGTTTCGTGCAGGGTTTTCTGCGTACACACGAACTTCAATTGCGCAGCCCGAAGGCTTGTTAGGTTGCAAAGCTTCAATATAGGTTTTTTCCAGACCTCCAAGACCGCATAACTCTCGGTCAGCTTGTTGGAGCATGAGCTTTACAATATCAAGTCCGTAACAGAGTTCGGTAATACCGTGCTCCACTTGAAGACGAGTGTTCATTTCCAGGAAGAAGAAATCACCCGATGCGTCATCAACTAGGTATTCGACTGTACCTGCAGATCCGTAGCGAATGGATGTGGTCAAAGCAACCGCCGCGGAGGTGAGCTTCTCGCGAAGACCTGAAACCATCAGTAGGTGATACGTAAAACACGTGGGAGAATGGTGGCAACCTACCTGGGTGCCTTTCCACGAAAGGGCTGGGACACTCCTCAACAACCTTTTGGTGACGGCGCTGAATTGAGCACTCGCGCTCTCCTATATGAATGGCATCTCCGAGACCATTGCCAAATACTTGAACCTCAATATGATGGCTCTCGGGGTAGTAACGCTCCATAAATACGCCCGCGTTCTTGAACAATGTTTCTCCTCTGGACCGGACTTGCATCAACGACTCTCGGACCTCTTCCACTGATTTGCATATCGTTAACCCCATGCCACCACCGCCACCGGTGGCTTTGAGCATCACCTAGAGCAAAACATCGTCAGCGGGGTTGTCAGCCACGAATACGCGCAGGGTGTCGTACAGGATATCCCAGTCTATTTGCCGCATCCACCGCCTCCTGTTCTGTTACAAGTAGCCCCTTTGTCCCGGGTACAACTGGAACTCCGGCTGCCACAGCAATATCCCGAGCTCGATGCTTCTGCCCGAATGATTCAATGGCTTCGGAGCGAGGGCCCACAAACACCATCCCCGCATTGGCGACAGCTTGGGCAAATTCCACATTCTCCGACAAGAATCCATAGCCCGGAATGATGGCACCAACATTATAGGAACGTGCAATCTCTATGATTGCATCTCTGGGTGGATCATCGTCTCAATTTCATAAAGCTTTCGTTTGGGAATGGCAAGGGACTAACCCGTCAATATATGCAGTAGAATCGTCACCCGGCAGTAGGACTGCCTCATCGGCCGCTCGGAGGTGTTGTGATGTCGCGTCAGCAGCAGTGTAGATTGCAATTGTGCGGACACCTAGCTCTCTATCGCGGACAAAGTATTAGTTGGGCTGTTGCTAACAAGCTCGGCAGTGGGACGGTCCGTAAGGGTTTCTTACTTGGCTGTTTTGGCAATTCGAACCGCAATCTCACCGCGATTTGCGATCAATAATGTTTTCAATTTCTCCATTGTGAAATTCTTGATCTCATGAAGTTCCGGGAAAGTCCTGTGGATGTGCAATAGTTATTAGTATCCTAGGATACCCCTGTTCCATTGAGCCGGGCCAATAGATAAGCTTATCAGTACCCCAACGTTGGATGCGGGGAAGTGTCACGGAGTTGGGGTAATTGCGCTCATCCGACTGGCTGGAAACCACCGCTTACTTCGGAGATCTCTCATAAAGAGTCTGGATATCCCGGCTCGGATCTTTCGTCCAATTCCATCTCTCGTCTCTCATGTCTCATGCAAGGGAACACAGACGAGTCTACCAGGTATGTGGGCCGTGGGCCCTTGACTCCCCCCCCCCCCCCCGGCAGTTCCCCCTGTGTCGATCCTCTGACATTGTGATCAGGCTTGTGAGCCGTGCAGGGAGAAGAAAGTGCGCTGCGAGTTGGGATCAGCTGATTCTCCCAGTAAACCACCGTGTGCACGATGTCGGAGAGAGAGCAAAGAATGCTTCTTTTCCGCGTTGCGGTCAAGGAAAATCGCTAATCGGAAATCACAACCTCTTCCCCGAAAGCCCAGGTCTCAACCTACCACTTTTTCTCCCAAATTGATCCCTTTGTCGCACGGCAACTCAACTCCTACTCAAGAAGGCAGTCGACCGTTGCCAGGAGATGGACGTGCCGCAGCTGCTTTGCTTGAGGGTCATCCTCGAACCTACCATGAAGCATTGACACTGCTGTCGGAAGCTTGTGAGCACAGTGAGGCTCGAAAGGAATCCACTGTTTCCTCACCGGCAAACCATCCAAACATCACCGAACATCCCACCGACTCACCTCTCGGCATCGAAACCGTGCCAACTGCCAACAAACACACCAATGATGCCCTCTGCGCCTGGTCCAACCTACGATTTGTCCGTGGCGGGCTATTCACAGCAGAGGAAGCACTGGATATGGTTGATCATTTCTATACGTTCCACTCTGCCTTTTCCCCTGTTGTGCCGGAATACTTCCGATGTCATTCCCAACATGCACCGTTGATTGAGGAGGAACCCGTTTTGACAATCACGATATTGATGATAGGGTCGAGATATCGAAAATGGGAGGGACCCGCCGCAGTCGCGCGTTCTTATATTGTTCACGATCGAATTTGGAGATATCTACAAGGAATGATTTCGCGATTAACTTGGTCGGAGGACCTGTTCGTTGGGGAATTTCCTTCGCTCAACGGGCCGCGTCCGGCATATACAGACAGTTGGTCACATGGGTTCCGCACGTTGGGAACTTGCGAGGCATTGTTATTGTTGCTAGATTGGCATCCACGTGCTCTCCACTTTCCGCCACCTGATGAGGATATGTCTTCGATCGTGATTCCGCAGGCCAAAAAACTGCGGGACAGTGCCGGTAGCCGGTATTATGGGCCGGGGTCCGGACATGACTGGCTCGCTCGATCAGATCGCCTATGCCAATCCATGCTTTCCACTGTTTTGATGCTGGCAGCTGAGATGGGTATCTTCTCAGAGGATAATTCTCTTTGGCAAAATGAAGCTGAACACGATAATTGGAAAATCGCTCGTGAATATGAGAGATTCCATCGTATTCGGTGCTTGATATGGGTTTACGCGACCCAACAACCAGGCCGACCAGGTATGCAATTCCTCCATGAGGAGATCTTACGCGAACCTTTTGGAAAAATTGAAGCTAAGACAGGGCCTCGAATATTTCAGGGCGAAGAAATCCGACACAATGCACTCCCATCGAAAGCCCCGGCGTTAGGAATGATGATACTACGGAATGCTGGATGCGCGTCGCAACAATTATGAAGAATGCAAACGACCTTCTCTTTCCGTCACCCAAATATACACGTGAAATCATTCGTAACGGGGACTACCTTCAGATTGTTCGGGGCCTTGAACCATCGCTAAATGAATCACTCATTCAATTTGACCACGCAAAGTGTATGCATCATTATGTGACAGCCCTGCCGCCGCGTGGATCTACGCTCACTCGATTCTAGTGTCCAAGCAGACCCGATATATCCTTAACATTGAATACGAATATGCCCAGCTCTGCATGTTCAGCCTCGCTTTACAAGCTGCAATCAGTCGAAGCTCTCATGGTCGTACAAATGACACACCAGGAAGCTTGTCTCAGGGTTCCTCAACGGAAGAAGAGAAGCATCTCAGGAGGACTGTTAAGGCCTCCCGAGCTGTACTTAGAACAGTCCTCGTCGATCTACTCCCTCATGGGAGTTTGAAGTATATTCCCGTGCGATCATACTCTAGGATTCTCGGCGCAACTTTGCTTCTTCTCAAGGTTAGTCATTGACATTACTTCCTCCCTTTTTGTTTTTCCCGTACTAAGTCGCGCAATAAGTGCTGCGCCGCCGGCATTAGTGAGGTCGATATACCCACGTCTCTCGATCTAGTTCGCCAAGTCGCTCTTGGTCTCCGCAACTCTGTAGTCGATGATACCCACTTGAGTAGTCGTTGGGGCGATCTCCTCGAATCCCTCGCCAATAGACTGGAGTCCGGCTTAGCCCAACCAGCTACACCCAAGGCTTTAGGTATGACATTTCCATCTGAAGGTTCTCGGGCCCCCCATGAACTACAGCCATCGACCATAAACCATATCTCTCAAGATCCACAGGCACATGCCAACCATGCGTACAATGATCTCTCGAATGTCAGCCCCCTGGGAGGTGCTAAACGTGACACACAGTTGGATGCCTGGTCAATGTGGTGGGATGATCAATTCACCCAGGTAAATCTCAATTACATGCCGTGGTTTCCCACTTTGGGGCTCGTGGGTGGAAGTGATCATCAATTCTCGAGCGATGCATCTGATGGTGTCTTTGAAAGTTAGTGAGCCATTGACCATTGATTCTGAGTCCATAATATCGCAACTTGGAGTGAAACTATATAGTTCAATGCATAATATCGAATGTACCCATTCCCATTTAAACTAAATTGACTGCTACTAGTAACATTTCGTTCTGGTGAAGGAGATCCTTCCTATTCTCAATAAGGCTGCCTTGCAAGATTTTCTAGTTTCAAAAAGCAGATGAAACAGTCATCTGCGTTGCATACAAGTTTTTCCGATCAATGGGCGCACATTTGTGGGTCCTAATCTGAGGGGAAATACAAACGGTCTCGGGCTAATGGAGTCGCCACTCCCCGGGTAGTGCAGGAAAGCGGCTTGATTTCGAACTGAGCCAGCTCCGCATGGCGGGATCATTAGCAGCTCCGGGCGAACCAAATAAACCATACACTTGGGGCAAGATCCGAACTGTGTAGGTTTGGCCGACAGCTTGATTCATCATCCATTTGCCCGCTTTCAAATACCTCCAAAGGATTCTCACTTAAAGCCGATTATCTTATCAAAGGTCAACGCTTGAAGATCTTTCAACATCCCTATCGCTCTCGTGACGGCCATCATCAGCCATAATTAATTCACGGCCAGTTTTCAAGTGCCAAAATGGGACCTATCAAACACAAAGCCCTCATCAATGTTGATCTAGGAGAAGGGTTTGGAAATTGGACAATCACTTCAGATGAAGATTTGCTTCCGTTCATTGATCATGCAAATATTGCCTGTGGTTTCCATGCCTCGTATGTCTTTCTATTTTCCCTCCGTGCAATCGCCAGCATCGCGACGCCTTCTCGGTTACGAAGAATATTATGCAAAGAAATTGCACGAGTATGGAAATTTTCACTCACATCTTTCTGCTATTAGTGACCCCCTCATCATGATGGAAACCGTTCGCAGCTGCAAGGAACATGGGGTGAAAATCGGAGCACACCCCGGCCTACCAGATCTCCAGGGCTTCGGCCGTCGCGAAATGAAACTTTCACAAGAAGAACTCACCGCAATCACGGTTTACCAAATTGGCGCGCTCAAGGGGTTCTTGGACCGGGAGGAAGTCCCTCTTCATCACGTCAAGCCCCATGGGTCACTTTATGGGATGTGCTGCAGAGACTACGATATTTCCAAGGCCGTCTTCAAGGCCGTGCCCAAGGGTGTCAAGGTCTTCGGGCTTCCGGGAACTTGTATGGAACAAGCGGCCAGGGATTTAGGGCTCGAGTTTGTCGCGGAGTTTTATGCGGATGTTAAGTACAATGCGGATGCTTCTCTGCTGATTGAGCGGAAAAAGGAGTAAGTGGTTTATTCTCCCTTGGTCATGCTCCTGTTACTTAAAGTGGTTTTTGCAGGGCTTGGGATCTTGACGAAGTCCGAACACGTGTTTCACAGCAGATGGAAACATGCACTGCTGTTGCGATTGACGGATCAACCTGCGCCTTGTCGGTAAAAGATCACCCCATCTCCATTTGCTGTCATTCTGACGTTCCTGGATGTTTGGAGCTGGTCAAGGAAACAAGGGCCGTTGTCGATATCTTTAACAAGGCTTACTTTCCTGGTAAATAGATATATACCTGGTGTAGTGGGGAATTTGTTGACTATCAGGTGATGTGAGCCTGAGGCCTCAATTGTATGAAATGTTATGTGCAGTGCAGAACGCACGGCCTCAGTTTGCTCTCATTTGTTTCTTCACGCGCTCTACCTCTCATTCCTATATGACTGGGTGGTGATTTTGCGCATCTCTCTCTCTTCGACCCGTCTGCTTAGGTGGAATAGTCGTTGTGTGCTTCCCTCTTATACTGGCTAGTAGTTAGTTGTTAGTACATCAACCTTCAGTCAGAGTGAGGTAGTGGGAATCAATTGTCAACGAAATCAGCAATTTTATGATAACTATTCTAATAACATCAAGTATAGGGAAAGTACGTTTATGTGACGCTCGATCTGCTCCGAGCTCCTTTTTTTGTGACGATACCTCTGAGCTAACTAGTGTAAATTATTCAGCAGAGAACGAAGTATTCTCAAGTACTCCAAGTACTCCAACGGCAGTTACCCTAACAGATCTACAAGGGCGTCCCGAGGTCTTCAATCAAACTACCCCGAATTTCCCTGTCTCGACCCGATCGTGATCAAGTCGACGATAACTCGCGTGAGAAGTTCGTAGGCAATTTCATGTTCATCCGTGGACGTTCACGGTCGCTAGGTTGTTACCAGTACAGTGCAGCACTGGAAATATCGGTTGGAGTCGAGCCGAAAATGGGGCAATCCGATTGGACAGCTCGCTCCGTCTTAACTCGTATCTTATCAACTAAACTCTAGCTATCAAGACCGACTCCAATTCACTACCCAACTCCACACTCAGCCAATGACACCCATATTTATGGTGATAACATGAGTTGAGAAGGCGTTAGATCGGCCATATATTGCGGGGTATCACTTGGCAGCGTGCACTACTGGCAGCAATATGGTCAAGGCTCTCCTTGTTCCCTACCCCAAAATGTGCATTGGTTGAATATTTTATGGCTATCCCCAGACTCAAGCCGTCTATGATAAGCCATTTCCCGACGCCATTGTGATTATTTTCGGGTATGCACAGATATTATATATCTCCTGTTCGCGATATCACTCACTCCACTAGCCCAACACACAAATTTCCCGCCAGAAGGCTCTAGTTTGACTCAGAGTACGCACGGCGTATCCAGCTTTGGAACTGAAACAAACCATCCGAGCCAGATATACTGAGAACCTGAACAGCTGAATCTCCACCGCCTAACAGCAGAGATGGACGATCCTCTTCCAATCCCCGGGACGGTCCAGCAGGTGGATGTTGACCACAATCTGAGCCTGAGACACAATAAAGAGCAAAAAGATATCGTCCTGATTCCTCGCCCGAGCTCTCATCCAGATGACCCTCTAAATTGGTCCCGCTGCCGCAAGTCTTTGAGCAGCACCTGCCAAATGGCCTGGTGTTTCTTCGCCGCCGCCCTAATCAGTGGCCTGTCTTCCTCCTACCTCCTTATCTCGGAAGACACGGGTATTTCTGTGGCAGACCTCAGCACAGGAAATGGCCTGATGTATCTCTTCATGGGGTGGGGTACCCTGTTAACCCAAAACCTAGCGCAGGACTTTGGTCGTCGGCCAGTCTTTCTAGTTGGCATGCTGGGGGCATCGCTGTTGCAGATTTGGTCTGCTTATATCACGTCGGTCGGCGAATGGTATGCCAATAGAATTCTTCTTGGGATTTTTGTTTCGCCCCAAGAAGCCTTGATCGAGCTCTGCATTGCTGATGTTCACTTTGCTCATGATCGGGGTTTTCACATGGGTATTTATAACTGGACTTTATGGTGTGGTGCTTTCTTGTCGCCTATCGCTGGTGGATTCGTTGCCGAGAGATTCGGTTGGAGATGGATCCAGTATATCCTGGCCATTATTTGTCTTTGCTTCACAGTTGCAACGTTCTTTACCTTTGAAGAGACGATGTTCTTCCGCCAAGTGAATATCCAAGAACCGATATTTTCCGACCCCAAAGACACTAGCACACTTGAGTCGTCGCATAACCCCGACGACAAGATGGGCTGCGAATATAAAGAGCCAGAGAGCTCCAGTATACCTCCCGCCGTTACTGAAGAAATCTACGAAGTCAAAACACACGTCCAGAAACTGAAATTGTGGGGGTTCAGAGACCCTTCTCAGCCATTCAATTTCTTTCGGTCGATAAGACTGTCTTTCCGACTTCTGTGCTTCCCTACAATTATCTTTTCCGGTCTTTTAGTTGGAAGTATCCTGGCCTGGTACAATGTTTTGGGAGGCTCCTTGGCGGAGGTTCTGGGTGGGGCGCCGTATAACTTTAGCACAGAGGCGATCGGTCTCACCTACTTCGCAAGTGTGATAGGAGTGTCGATTGGCTGCTACTTCAGCGGCTGGCTCAGCGATATTCTTGCGATCTGGATGGCTAGAAGAAGATACGGTATAAAGGAGCCCGAGGACCGTCTCTGGATGTTCTTGATTCCTGTCCTCACCCATCCCCTGGGGTGCCTTCTTTACGGTGTTGGAGCAAGCCATCAGATTCCATGGATTGGAGTTGTCATCGGAATGGCATTAATCTGCGTCACTTTGCCAATGGGATCTGGTCTAGCCATCACCTACATCATTGACAGCCAGAAGGAACTGGCGGGAGAGTCAATTGTGACTGTTATCATGATTCGTAACACAATCGGTGAGTTCAAATTCGCCTGTGCATAAATCATTATTCTCAAATATGCTGACTAAAATTTGCTAGGCTTTGCTTTCGCGTACGCAGTAAATCCAATGATAACGAACATGGGGCTGCAGAATACATTTATTCTAATAGCAGTCCTGGGAATGGTTTTCTGGAGCGGATGTTTGCTGTGGATCAAAATTGGAAAAGCGGCTCGAACGTCTATTGCCAAACCCTACTGGAACTTGGTTGAAAGTCATGGACTTGCCGCCCACTGAAAATCTCTTTTGAAAATGGGAGGTGGGTGACAGGCGGCGCGATATGAAATCTATCGAAATTCTGTATAAAGTGGTAGAATGTACATTTAACTTTTCAATGCACACTATGTTCAATCAAATGAGGCTTTCTAATCTATGAAAGATCGTAACGGGTATAAGAATGTCGACTTGGGTGCCTGCACCCATTTCGCTTTTGACGTTAATATTGCCTCCAAGGGACATGGCCAATTTGCGTGCGATGTTGAGGTCAAGCCTAATAGCAGGCGATAGTGGGTCCTCCTGAGCGAACGGAGAAAAAGGCATCTCCTTAAGAAAGTCGCGTGAGATTCCATAGCCGGTATCTCTAACACATATATTGGCAAAAGAAGAGCCGATGTGACTTTCTTGCCTTACTTCGATAGTGTCACCTGAATGAGGCCTCTTTTCGTCTATTTTATTGCGTTACCAATAGTATTCAGCAGTATTCTTTTCCACGCACCGGCAACGGATCGCACTATCTAGGAATTGAATTGTTCAATTCGTATCATGACCGAAGCTTCATTAGGTTGACTAGGACGTCGGTAATGCGTATCCGCGCTTGGCCCAGAGGAAGAAATTACAACCGGGATATTGGTGTCATATTGCGATTGTTGGCCAGCACAAAGAACGGTCGCTACCTCTTCGACTAGTATGCCAAGGTCAAAGTCAGGTTCTCGATTTTTCATGGCTCTGGGATCACCCGAACTTTTAGGCGCCAAGTGTTTATCTTGCAATACTCGAGGCTAGAAACAGTAATATTAGAAAGGGCGATTATGATATGAATAGGGAAAGCTTATAGATTATCAATTATGACCAACAAGGTCAAACCTGATCTTTCTATCATTTTTATTATATCATGCTGAGAGGACTAGAGCGGCAAAGATTGCACTAATTCTGTGCTTCGAAGTACCCTGTGAAGCGGAGAGCAAAGCTCATGTCTTATAGATGATATAAAGTCAAATTTCGACCTCTTAGTTGTGTTCTAGTGCATCTAGAAGACCTCAGAAATGATGGAATCACCAAAACTTTGAAGTAATACAGTTCTTTGATACCTAATAGGCGGCGATGGTGATTCGTCTAGACTAGCGTTCTAGCTAACTAACGTGATTTATTCTAGTCCCACAAAGCATAAAAAGTACTGATTTCTTATCTGGTAGATTATGTTTAAGTAGGCGAGAAACCTTGTCTTGTAGAGTGTCGGTCCTATCTTTTATATCAAATATTGTAGTGGGGGGATTGTCGACAGTCAGGTGATGTAAGCCTGAGGCCTCAAATTGTATGAAACGTTATGTGTAGTGCAGAAGGCTTAGATAGAACAACAATCTTACACATCTCTTACTCTTCGAATCGGACTCAGTTACTCAGGCTTCAAGGCCTTACGGCCTCAGTTTGTTTTCTTTGTTCCTCTATGCCCTCTGCCTCTCATGCCTATTTGACTGGGTGGTGGTTTTGCATCTCTCCTTTCCTCTTCGACCCGTCTGCTTAGGTGGATTAGTTGTTGGGTGTTTCCCTCTTTCAATATATTGCTATTTAGGAAACTTTTTATCAAAACTTGGTCTTCCGGTAGGGCGAGCTGAGGTTCTAGGAAAGGCTTATCAAGCCGTGGCATGCCTGTATCATGGTTTAAGGGCCGACAGAGGTTTTCCGAACTATCGGGCGGATGTTCGGTAGATCGGTTGCTGTCAAGACAGTCCCAGGGGTCGTTCAGAGAATCCAGCTGCCTGGAGGTCGAGGAAAGACTTTGGTTCGCAGAAATATCGGAGAGGTCACTCACATCGCGTTAGTGGCTATTTAAGTAGAGGAAAAGGTAAAAACTAATAATTGCGAGTCACTTTGACGAGCATCAAGAAATACCACACCGTCCAGATCCATCACTGATTTGAGGAGTTTAGCGGCGCAAGAGAATATTATAGCCAAATGTTTAGTGATAGATACGTTATCTAGCGTTATATCAGGAAAGTCCTTATTAGGTGCTAATAGTTTTGTTAATTCTGGTGATCCCGAAGTAAGCGAGGATGGTTTGAGGCTTTTGTATCTAAGAAAAGGGAAAAAGCCCTATCCTCTTATATTATTGAAGATCCTAGATCTAAGACCGATTTATCACTACTGGATTTATTTATTGGAAGAAATATATTTGCTTTATCTATGTGAATACCGCTATCTAAGGGGTTTAGATTTTGAAAGCTTAGTTCTTCTTGTGACTCTAGAAGTTAGTAAAAGATATTAGCGCGGTCAGATTTTGTGCTCTATTTGACGAAACTAGTTAGCCCTTTCACTAAACTTTCTCCCTATTAGTTATAATGAATAACCCGAATATTCTCAAGATACTAGGAGATAGCTCTATAATCTCCTATAGAGTGGTAACTTCCTTATCTCTAAACTCTCTTTATATCTTATTGTCTATAACACAATGTAAGCCTAGTATATACCTAGATAGGCTATATAAGGGCACTTTAGTGTAGAAACGGAAGTATAGCTAGTTTTGGACGTATAGACGATCTTTATAGAAATCTTCCGAGGTAAAATCACGGATTATATTATAGGTTCGATTTACGGTGATATTTTCCGTATCTATTATCTTCGATGAATCCTGTCCTGTAAAACGACGAATGGCATAAGGGCAAACCCCCTATTCTAAATCGAGGGTCCGGACGCCGAGGTAGATTCCGTCATTAGGAAGGTGGATGTCTTTATTGCGTAAAGAGACTAAGGCGGTTGCTTCGGCGATGAGATGTTGCTGTTCGCTATTAATTATTGAAACAAAAGAACGGTTATATTCAAAATAATAGACTCCGAGTTGCGTGAGCGCAGTCAACGTAGGATCAGGAGAAAGACGAGGACTGTTTGTCGATTGGGGATCCTGTTGGAATGTACAGTAGTATCTAGGCAGTGGGAAATTTCAAAATCAGCATACGCCATCGGCGAGGTTGGAGAAAGGAAAGCCTACCTTGAGAGATCGCGAATTCTACCCTGTTCCGTGTCAAACCTGATTTCACGGGAACAGGTCGACCTAGAGTCTATTGTCATGTAGTTTGGTGGCGTAGGAAGTACTAGACATTGCGTGTTGAGTTGACAACAATGGGAAGTTTGACTCCGTGAGGGGTGCCAGTGCCAGATCAGATCCGATAACCTGTTTTCCTTATCACCCTTCGAAACAAGGGTACCTTAATTCACCGCTTTTGCCCTCGACAGATAACGGTCAGCCGTTGAATATGGTCGACATGATTGGAGGTCGTGGTGGAGACACTCTTGATGCGTCCGCATACCTGAATTGTGTCTTCATAAACACTCCCAAATTGAGTCAGCACCTAATCAACGTTGTTGAGTTTCCAGGAAAAAAGCAGAAAATTCCAAAAAATTAAGACCCGTGGACAAAAATGAAAAGCAAAAAAACAGAAACATACAACAGCAGGGATTCGCATGTGGTCACCCACCATACTACTAACCTGCCGGCGTGTGGCTAGTGCGCAGTTAATAGTCGGGTAGGTGCCGCTTGGGTGAGAAATGGGTGAGCGCCGCTTTAACGTCGTGCGACCGGGGGTGAGAAGGGTGAGTGCGGAATAGACAGGATGAGAATCAGGGTGAGAACCAGGTGAGAACCAGGTGAGAATCCTTCGCGCCGTCGCGATCGCTGCACTGACCTTCTAGTTGAGCAAGAATAGAACATTATTAGGCTACGAGCCCCTATCTGAAACAGGTGCTCGATCCATCTATGGACTGCGCTGTAGATGGGCTGTGGTCCCTGAAACGTGGATTAAGTGCTCGACAGTTTCGCAGCGGAATGCGCGATAGAGATATATACTTGAATCTGGCAATTTATAACTAGCTAGGGAATATCTAATTACATAATAAATATATCCATTGGATGGTCCATATATCCGATATCCACTGGCGTATTCGTTCCGACGTTTAGTGAAGGTGATTAACCCCCGTCCCTGCAGTTGGTCCCAAGTTGATTGGTTCCTGTGTTCCTTGATTCTTCCGCTCTAGCAGTTGGTGCAGCGGGGTTCGGGTTCGTAACATTTTGTACCTTGCATCTCTGTCTGTTGAACGTAAGATGATGGCTGCATTGGCACTATTGCAACCGGACCTAGCCACACCAGTCATACTGACATGGCTAAATCAAAATTGACACTGCATTCCACTCCGGGCTCAGCACCTCGTACCGTACTGTTCCCCAATCATCCGTCGCTTGTCCATAACCTTTGAATTCTTCCTCGCTATCAGCGAGCGCTGTGTAGAATTTTCCGGTCGCTTGTGCGATAGCCTGGTCCTTCTCCGAGGTCTTATTGTGATACAGATGAAACTTTGAAGCAGCGTAGATAATCAGGCTTTCTTTGTTACCCGGCTTGAAGCTAAGTAGGTAGGGTATATGCGAGGAAAGAAGCCAGTCCCGAGTGTGATTCATGGGCAGCGCCTCGATGAGCTGTTTCTCGGTGTAGGCGAGCAGGACCTGTCGAGAGGCTGGAGGCTCAGCGTAAAGGCAGGGAGGTTTGTTGACCACAAATGACTGGTAGTAGTTTTGTAGATAATTGACAGCCGTATGCTGAGGGGATGCGATGTGAATACACATGGTCACGCAGTCAAGCAGCTCCTCAAACGTGCTGATGGTCGGGAAGTATGGCAAATCGGCACCAACGGGGCTCCGCATCTCCGCAGACCAGGCCTGAATGCGCTCGTCATGCAGGACTTTGTGGTCGGCATCAGGTCCTGGGTAGTCTAGAGCAAGCATGTCTCGCACGTAGTTCCTGATCTTATGCCACATGCTGTGAATACATCTGGCGTAGGCGTAGTTGTGAAACTTCGGACCGTCGAGTTGCTTTGGAGGGAACCCACGTTCGCTGAGATCTGTGGGTACGTAGCGTTTCTTGAAGTCAAAGTTCTTGTACGCGTGCCGGATAAACGCATAGGCTTCATTTGCCTGAAGCCCGATTAATTCAACAATGACATGGGGAACCAGCGTGTTTCGGGCAGCCGCATTGAGTGCCAAGGTCTTCTGCCAGTGCGGATAGAGCAACTTCAAAACAGGGTGGTCCGGGTCGAGTTGCCGGTGAGAGGCGACAATGATGGCTTCTTCAATTAAATGAGTATTTGTAAGGTGCACGGTGACTTCATGCCGAAGCCAGTCGCTACATTGCACGCAGGTCTTGGCTATAACCGAACCGGCAAGTCAGTGAACAACGTAGGGGACGTGATTGGTGGGGGAGGGGGGTATACCATATCTCCAAGCCCAGTCATGAGCTTCGTCTGTTATCTTCTGGTTTTGGTCCTTCTCTTCGCTTCCTGGGCGGAGATCCTTCCGCTTGATCAATTCCCGGTTGTAGATTGTCACAGATGTCTCGGCACTGCCCCGCCAGTCGATGACAATAGCTAGCGGGTAAAGCTGGCCTTTATCATCGAGATAAAAAAGACACACAGATGCGCAACCATATCGATAGCTTTTTCTACTCTTGCCCTTCTCATCTGCTTCATCGAACTCACATTTGATTACGGCAGTCGGATCCAGCCCAGCAGCCTCGCGAAAGTAGCTGTAATCTTGCATGTACAAAGACTTTCCACAGCTTTTACTGAGATCGGCGATGGTCTTCTTAACAGCTTCATCCTCTGGTGCGTCTGCGGCTTGGATAAAGTGCTGTAGCCAGCTTTCCGAAGCCAGTTCGATCGTTGTAGGATTCGTCCCTGTAAACTGCTGCTGGGCAAACCGGGCATCGCTGTACCAATCTGTCAAATCGCCCACGTTGGGAAGATCGAATATGTCATTACGACATGACCCACGAGCCTTCCTATTATACTTTTCCACATCTTCGAGCGTCTCCCCTGCATCGGGTCTGCCCATAGACCCAAACCAAAGCCATGCAGTGCTATCAGCAGCTGCTCTTATGAATTTATTTGGCACGACGCTAGGTAATAGCGAGCTTAACTGAAGCAGGCGCATCTTATTAAAAAGAGAAGTTGGCTGAAGTGTTGATCTCTGGTCGCTTTTATCCTTCTCTGCTGCTGCTACATTGCCAGCAAGGTTGAGATGGGGCGGGTAACCGTCTTTGCCATCTGTGAAGGCAAAGAACTTGCGTTTTTCGTCCCTGGTCAGAGGCGACGGAACTAAAGGTTCGAAATTCGCTGTATCCATGAAGGACATGAAGCTGTGGAGCATATTAGCCATCCCCGAGGAGCGAAAAGGTCCGATGCAAGTACCGCTGTTCTATAAGATCATAGATCTTAGTAAGCGCCAGTTGAGTCCCCCGATATGTTCCTTCCTCAATTGGAGGCGGCCCTTGTTCATAGGCTTTCCAATGTAGGTTCTCGGGGTTCTGCTCGAAGGCTTCCTTCTCGCCGTCACTCAAGGATTCGAGCTTCTTCGGCAAATGTTCAATATCCGCCAATTCATTGATCAATACGCCGGTGTCAATGTCGTTGACAGCAAGTTTTTCAGGGTCCCTGGGCCATTTCCCCTGAACCTCGGGATAGCCAAGCACGACGCCAGGAGTCAATGTCGTAGCGTTTTGAGCCATAACTGCTGGAACGGAGTTGTATTGTTCGGCAAAATCAGGCCGAACTTATTTAGCCTAGACTCTCAGATGTAATTAATCCTGCGTAAGATGATTCGGTGCATGAGATTGAAAAGATTTAAATATGCGAAGCCTCCAAAAAAGAGTGTGGATTTCATCAGTCTGACTACTGCGTCGTGATGTCATGACAGTGGTCGCGAATTAACATCAAGGTTCACGTAACATACTGTGTTGCATCCGCATCTTACATTGACCGATAATGTTAAGCGCAGTAAACCCTAATCAGCTATGAATATGGGCGAACTACTGCTTTTTCGATACCGTTGGGGTTGGACCAAAGACTGGGAGATCCAATGTGGCTCCAGTTAGACCCGAAAACGTTCTGCACCATGGCGGAAGTTCTAGATCGGTGCGGGGACGGAGTTCAGGGTTGGGGGGGGATTACATGCAACAAAGGGTCTGTAACGTTAGTAGTGGATGGCTCGTGCTATTTCCCAGCCAATGCTAGCCCTCGCCAACTCGCAAACGTGTCGGAGGTCTGGATCCTCAATTGTTACCCGCCCAACCCCAACCCATGCGGGTGACATGTGGGTCACCCGCAATAACCCTAAATAAAATAACTAAAATGATGATTCATCTTCATAGATTACGCCTATTAATCAAGTTATGTAACCACATTCCTTGTCAAATTTGAATAAATTCTATTGTATATTATTATCATCAAGTAGGAAATGAACTATTCTTCCGGAATTATGAGCGTTGTATATACATCTGTGGTCTTGTCTGGTTTACAGAAATTGGTGTCAGTGCTTCAGGGTTGTGCAGGACATTTGGGTGAAGAATAGAAGGCTTTCGGGGGGTGAAAGATAGGGCGGCAAGGGTACTTAGCCCAGCGAACCAGAAGATAAAAAAAGAAAAACATACAACAGCAGGGATTCGCATGTGGTCACCCACCATACTACTAACCTGCCGGCGTGTGGCTTAAGTACGGCTGAGCGGACGGGAAGCCCTGTTCTCCACACCCTATGGTCGTATGTACTAAGTGGTGACTAAGTAATCTTCATAAAGGTTATAATAACTATGGGCATCGCCCACGAATAAAGCCGAGGAGAGCGCAAGTGCGTAATAGTAGACAGGGGAGGAAATTCTGTGAACTGATATCAGCAGTGACAACAGCATCAATATCACTCTTAACCCAAAGGCATCTAATCTGTTGAAACACCTTACTATTGTGCAAATAGTTGCGAAGGTTTCCATGTCGATAATAATGACTCACCCGAGCAATCTGACAGCCAAGCTGGATTGAAATAAGCCACTGGACCAAATGATGCGCACACACAGTTTGATCACTATATGCTGTATTTCCACTGACACAATCTCATTCCCAGCCTACAGCTCTCGGCATAACTCCGATAATAACATCTCCGAACAACCCTTTTTTTCGGAAGGGCTTTTTTGATTAGAGTACTATAGATTAGCGAAGACATTGAACTTACAAATAACCGAAAACAGAATGAGATCAATGTCGATCGAGTGAGTAACTCATTCTCATCCGGCAGAATTTGATAAGCTCTATTAAAAGCGGCTTAGAACTTGGTAATATCGGGTTAGAGTAGATTTTTGCCGTGGTTATTCTACCAGTAATTCGAATGACCCTGCAACTAGTTGTGAAGTATTCGTCGGCCACCTCACAACCACCCGAAAACATAGCCAGGACATGAAATCAGCCAAACAGGTCAAGGATATACTTACCCTTGTTGTGTATTGTGGTACTGCCCGAGTTGCCTGCTAGTAAACTAGTGAAATCACTAAATTTCTGGAACGGACGAACTCTCGAAGAATGACTGAAAAGCTGAAGACTGTGTCAAATGTACTTGTGAGTCGGACGCACTAAACCATATCTAGGTTGAAATATTCCTCGCCTGTCCTACACTCGGCCGCTTCATTGTTTCCGATCGAGGGCAAATAGTTGCAGTAGGAACTATAAGGTCTGGCGAAGTTCTGTGGCAAACTATAAACTTGCCCAGGTGGTTTACCCCTTGATCTTGAATATTCGAAAATAATTCGTGAGCGTCCCATGCTGAGAGCTCCCATGCTGAGATTGAGGATACCCCCAGTATCTAAATTCACCATGAAATCGTCCATGTCAATGCAAAAGCCTTAGTCAAATGTACTTCGCCAGATGATTAACATATTGGACCAGAGTAGAGTAAAATATAACACTGCTGAACCCTTCCATTTCCTGATTTACTTTGAGCCTATGTCTTTTTTTGGGTTTCGCAACAACTAGGCTTTATCATCACCTATCAAATGCCATGCCCTCTATTGAATACTCTTTTTTCTTTCTTTCTCTCCCATAACACCACCTTGCACATGGATCAAAGGTTACTCGTAAAATGGCCACATAGTCCATACGTCTCAGAAGTCTTGCTAACGGTGTGGGAAGGTCAGTATTTGGAATAAGTGAAAAGGCCAAATCAATTAATTTGACGACAGATTAACGCCTATCGATCTTTTTTCACATTGACTTTGCCCATGTTGAAGGACGTATTAACCAAGAAAAGAGATGTTTAGCTCCCGGAGACGGCCAGAAACTTGCTTATGTACGAATGTTTTTCCTCCTCACCAAGTCGCTGGTCCAAATATCTCCCCATCCGCGACTGTCTTTCTAACTGCACTAAAAAGATAGTCCTGAAACCACCGAATCAGTATGTACACCCAAAGGATCTTTTTCAAAACGTTACCATTGTCTCAAAAGGAGATGTATTGCCCCACCAGTTAGGCAAAGAAACATTCGAGAATGTGATCGCAAAGAAAACCACGATTGTTGAAAGGATTAGCCCAGTATCAAGCCCCGCAGCTGTGATATAATTATAAGTGTGCCACCAACCACGCCATCGGCGTTGAACCCAGTAGTTGAATATGAGGCCAAACATCACCCAAGAGAAATAGCTCAATGGGGTTGCACTGTGTAATATTAAATGTCAGAAATAGTAATTGCGGGCCAGAAGCTTACTCACGGTGGGATCCAGGACATCGCACCAAGCATCCTATCAATTATAATGATCCAACATTAATATGATTCAAGGAGAGTCTGGAGTGTCTATACTTACACAGGCGCATTCAAAAGTCTGGCCTTTGACCTTGGGAATACTCGCATCAGGATATAGAAGGCGACTGGAAGAAGTGCACCTAATAACCAGAACCACAAGATACTATTGTATATGGCACCTGGACCAAACATTCGTTGAGGACCAATGACTCCTATATTATTATAAGCACTTCAGCTACCAGATCATTGATTTGTTGTCATCTTACCCCATGTAATGCTATTAGAGAAAAAGGCTCTACCATTCGGGCATGTGAAATGTGCTGGTTGGTCACTAGTTACCGCGGTTGATTAGCAGAGGTAAGTTGAAAGAACAGAGAAATTTACTTACGAAGTGCAAACATCCTCGATATTTCCTAAAGTCCAGTTCATAACTGCGATCTGTACAAAACAAGCCCAGATTGTTGCGACAACTTGGCACATGAAAGTAACACGAGGTGGAACCTTCATATAGTGTGCAATCTTTAGATCCTGGCAAAAGTATTGCCTGCAGAATATATAAGCCATTATCCAAAAGGTCTATCCGTATCCGGAGACTCTGTGGACTTACGCTTGTCCTAATGTTATGGTACTGAAAACTTTGAATACCATCACTCCGATTGGTTTACCAGGAATCATGAACCCAGCCAGGAATGGAGATATAACATTCAGAGCTAGTAGTAGGGTTAGCTCTATCGAAGTTTATTTCAGTTACCAAAACATACAAAGCTGGATGTTGGTGATAGCCAAAATCATGCATGTGGGAACCTAGTAGCTGTTAGAACAGACTTTGTTGAAGCAAATGTCATACGTACAATAAACACAGCTGCAATAATGATGGATACAAAAAGGCCCCACCCTGTATAATTTGTCAGAATTTCTCAGCGCAGAAATGGGCGAATTCCTTACAAGGGAGTTGCGAGTCGTACGCCAGAATCCCTGCCAAACCCAATGCAATAGAGCCAACACCCAGGGCCGCATACCACCATTCAGGCACTTCTCGATACTTCTTCATCAAAGTCAAGTGAATATCTGACTCTTGCTCACGTGCTGCTGTGAATCGATGCCAGATTTCCTTGCGGTGGAACAACGCGATATGTACAATTGCTGCTGTCAAGGCAGCAAAGGAAAGACCATAATTCAATGCAAATGTTGGAGCAAGGAACATAGGTGAGTATGCTTTGTATTTTTTCTCATCGAAAGAGAAACTTTGACCTAAAATCTTGGTCACGTTATAAGTCTGTTGTGTGTTATCAAAGGTCGACGATGTATTAATAGGAAGGTAAGCAGAATAACTACAAAGGCTCGTTAGGCTTAGTTCGAGTTGGTTCAAATTTCACTTACAAAGCTCCCGTATAGGAAATTCCAATGGTAGCAATGATAATGAAAATCATGAGTCCAATGAAAGTATTTATTATGGCATGGGCTGGTGCCAAAAGCGGATCGAGCAGATAAGCCGAAACGTAGCTAGTTCCAAAGTGTGTCGTTAGCAAAGTTTCACCCCTATCGACTTTGGAAAAAAGGAAAACTAACGTCCAATCAAATGTGATTGGGATTAAGGATAAGCCTGAAAACCCCCCGAATAGCTGATTCAGTACAACATTATTCGGTCGGATCCCTAAGCATTTTATTATCAGATTTGGAACGGATTGTTCAATGGGATGTAACTGACAGGTAACAAAGGCGAAAACCGAAAGACCTTGCCAGATAACCCCCGGGATCCTACAGATAATTCAGTGATATTATATAAAAGGGTTTTTTAATCAACTCACCAATACCAGATAAATGCCCCAGCCATAACGTAAATGAAGTATCTGTATCTTGATATGCTCCAGCCATTTGTCTCGAACGGGTCAGAGGGGCGCTTGTCATGAAGAGCGTGGAACAAAGCAGTGTTGGCAAATTGGCCAGGCCATATCATAGCGGCAGGCCTAATCCTTGTTAATATACAAATCCACATCTTAAAACACAACTTTACTCACCACACCAAGAATCGGCGGAATATTCCAGCCAAAGCAATTCCGATCACTTGGCTACTCAACGCAAACAGGAGCTGAAAGCCCCATCCAATTTGGAGGTTGTAGAGAGCTGTTCAGATCAGTAAGTGACAGTAACAGAGGCAGTTCAGTCTCACGCTTTGCTTTCAAAGCCAAAAGAGCGTCGGTACAATATGCATATCCTATAGATACACTGCAAATATAAATTAGAATTTGCCCAGAAAGCTTGGCTATATGGACTCACTTTGCCATGATCTAAAAGATGTTAACAGTTTGAAATGCAAGGAAGGATAATCAAGTTTTACCGTAATTACTGTATGCTCCTTGATATTAAAGGGACCAGTGTTCAAGGTCCATTGTAATCCAACCGTGTTGAACACTCTAGTTGGCATGACTCGAGCCCAGAAACATCCAATGGGGTAGACAAGTAATTGTACAACAATGGCCGGGAAAGATATTGCAGGGCTCCTGAAAGGTTACTTAAATGAGTTTTCTAGTTCACAATACAAGAAGGGAAAAGACTGAATACGAACCTCATGCTCAGGAACATGTTCAGCCCACTACCAACAGTCGTGAAAAACAGCCCCAGAATCCATGCCCGCAGTGTGTTTGCAACTTCACCCCCGTCGGTATTGCGCACGGCCGCACGGACAGACTCGTATTGTGAATCCTGCGCAAGAGATTTGTCTAACTCAGCCGCCTTCTCGTAGTCGTCGTTAACAATGGCTTCTTTGATTTCGTCGAGCTTCTCCTGGGGTATATTTGGGTCCCATTGATGAGACGCTTCGAATTTGTGTAGTTCCTGGATGTTTTTTGTCACAGATCTTGCATTTTGAGGAGGTTCCTCCAACTGCGAAGGCCAAATGCCGTCAATATCGGGGGCAGGTGAATGCATCCTGCAAAAGACGTGGAACTTCTGTTCAATAAAGTCGCAGTGGCAGTAGACCAACCCTTATTTAATGACAAGTCAGACCATCGGGACCCCCACCCAAGATAAGCTTGCCCAAGCATTGCTATAAAACCTTTCGGAATGCAAACCTCTTTCCCCGCATCCTCGGCCGACCTCCAAGCCGCCCTCTGGCCTGATAACAAAAATGGCTTATTTAGGCAAAACTGCGGAGCAAGGCCACGCTAGCATCATTGATTTCGCGTCGCCATGCTAGATATGACCAGTCGTCCAGTCAGTTCGATGCCCCACATATGCCAGTGAGCCGATGGACAGGCGGGGTATCCTACTCCCCCAGTAGGATTTGACCCGATTACGCACGGCTGTTCAACTGCGTTGTATCACTGATGGCCCGGTTGCATTCACATTCTTTCACTATTACTCACCGCTTCACGGCCAACGATACCCTTCCTTCTTCCCCCACCCCCTTTCCGCTTCCTTATTCCGTCTCTCGCGAGCTTGAAAACGATTCGTGATGACTTTAACGGCCATTTATAGTGAAAGTCCGCGGATCGAGCCGCCAGGCTCTACTTTCCGTGGTCTGGTTGAGCGAATCACGGAGGATTTGAAGGATATCGAGACATTTCTTCCCATTAAGATATCGAATAGAAGAAAGGAAAGAATACGCCGCTTCCTGATACTGGAACTCAACTCGTTGAAACAATACGACCGGGAGTTTGAGGGCGCTAATCACGAAAGCCAGGTGGACTACATTCTCGTAAAGAACTACATGGAACAAAAACTTCGGCAATTGGACCTTGATTACAAACAAGACAAAAAGACGTTTTCGCTACTTCCTTTCGCAACTACTTTGGTAGATCTATGTGAGGCAAGGGCTTTGGTTCTGCCAATGAAATCACAAGAGGCTGCCCAGAAGTTGTTAGAGGTACACATTCAAATCACGGACATCATTGGAAAAGTCAAGGATAAAGATCCTGGACAGCAGGTTGAAAAGTCGACCGCATTTCGTGCAGCTAACACTGCTGATGCCCTGCGTATGCATTTAAATGAATGGTATTCATTCTACAGAGGATATGATCCATCTTTTGATTGGTGGGTGTCGCATCCCTACCACGTCGTGGAAAAGAGCCTACAAAACATCTCCAATGTTATTCGCGATCAGCTAGTTGGAATCAAGCCAGGAAATGACGACGCAATTGTCGGCCAGCCAATTGGGCGTGAGGGTCTTCTTGCAGATCTTCGCGCCGAGATGATTCCGTACACGCCGGAGGAGATTATTTCCATTGGGGAGAAAGAATTTCTATGGTGCGTTGCGGAATTAGAGAAAGCCTCGAGCTGTATGGGATTAGAAGGCGACTGGCGACAAGCTCTTGAAAAAGTCAAGAATGATTATGTGGAGCCTGGGAAACAAATACAACTAGTTCAGGATCTTGTTTTTGAGGCTTCTGCCTTTGTTGAAAAGCATGATCTTGTCACGGTTCCCTCGGTAGCCAAGAATACCTGGCAGATGTTTATGATGTCGCCAGAAAAACAGAGAATCAATCCATTCTTTCTCGGTGGAGAGTCAATTATAGTGTCATACCCGACTGACACGATGGATCACGAGGCGAAATTGATGAGCATGCGAGGCAACAATATTCACTTCTCCCGCGCGACGGTCTTTCATGAAATGATTCCAGGGCATCATTTGCAGATGCACGTCAATGCCAGGTCTAATCCTTATCGACGCATTTTCGACACCCCGTTCTCCGTGGAAGGATGGGCCCTCTACTGGGAATTTCTTCTTTGGGATGACGAAAGATTTGAAAAGACTCCCGAAAATCGGATTGGAATGCTATTCTGGCGACTTCATCGATGCGCCCGTATCATCTTTTCAATGAAATTTAACCTCGGCCAGATGACGCCTCAACAGTGCATAGATTTGCTTGTTAATGAGGTTGGACACGAACGCGCAACTGCAGAAGGAGAAGTGAGGCGGTCTCTGAGTGGTGAATATTCACCCCTCTATCAAGCTGGATATATGTTGGGTGCATTGCAGATCTATGCTTTGCGGAAAGAGGTTGTGGGTAAGGGGATTATGACCGAAAAGATGTTCCATGATACATTCTTGAGGGAGAATCGGATGCCAAATGAGATGATGAGGGCATTGATGCTGGGCCAAAAATTGACCCCAGATTATGAGCCTAAGTGGAGATTCTATCTATTCTGAAGCAATTTAGTTCTTTTGTTTCAACCTTGAAAGGTCTGGGTCTGCCTATGCCAGTAACCACTACTAATTATTAGTACCTAGGCTCCAAAGGTAGTACTAGTACTAGAATATTACCGATTTATGATCGTCGTATGACACCGGCAGTGCTGCTGTTCATGTGCCACTCAACATATATATTGGGCAGGTTTATTGAAACTTTAACGAGTGACCTCTTTTATGAACCAACAAACAGTATTTGAATAGAGTTGTACAAGCTCCATGAAAGTAGCATCGCGCGCTTGACGCTGAAAACTAAGTAGATGATCTGTACGAGCAAGGTGCTGTCAGACAAGATCTTGTGGCCTCAGGCACCAAATGCTATTTCTGCGCGCGGAGGTCGGGCGGGCCAACTTGTCGATCTTAACCTCCAATCCCTCTACCACTCTATCATGCAGTATATCGAAAACTTGACTGGACCGAGCCGGGACGGAGCCACTGGATATGCGCCATGGGTAGTTGACCACATAGTCCAGCTTTTCAAAGGCCGTCAGCCCTCGGGTCCAGAAAAATGTGACGAGATTGCTCGCTCGCTGTCAGGCGCATCAAAGATCAGATATCTCGTTTCTGTCGTCCCGGGTCATCCAGAGGAATTTGATTACTCCGTGGTTTGCTCTGGTCGTCCCAAAAGCCGTGGTCGCCCAAAAGAACAACAAGACCTTCTTGTATCCTTCCTTGAATATGCCCCACTCCCTGAAAGCCACATGAAGGCGCTGGCGAGAGAAATACATGGGGATTTGATCCCACCTCGACCGACTTACCACGGCATCATGAATAATTCTGACCCGCAACTTCACATATACTCGAAAAAATACTCCGAGGCAGTTGACGGATATCGGCTCCCCTCACCAACATGCAAACCATCGCACCTGCGTTACGTGAAGAGCTTGGGTAGGTAGGCATTAACCCTCGTTTGTTTTTCGCCCAAGCTAAAGGTTACAGCTATTTTGCGCGAACTTGGCTGAACAAGCAAACGATTGAGTCTCATGAAATGCTCGAAACCGAGACCGAAATGCGACAGAAACTCGACATAATCAAAGCTTCGTCGTCGGTTCCAGACTCACTAATTTCGGAGCTAGAATATTCAGTGACGACTACCCCCAAGTCCTTGCGAATGGGGCCCTTTCCTACGAAGGAATTGATATAAACGACCAGACCGCTGAAATATGCGGTATCTACAACTGGAGTCATGCAGCCCTGCTTCCATTTGGAATGGAGCTTGAGGTATTTTTCCAGACATTAGGATATGACGATTTAGACGGCTGGGAAGATGTTCCATATAGGAACGAGCTGTATACAACATTTTGGAACAAGTTTTGGTCGGCCGCAAAAATCCGAGAAGGGGCTGTTCATAGGAATGCGATTCGCGATAAAGCTGAAGCAGCAGCTAAACTTGGCATTTTAATAAAAAACTGCTTTGAAGAGGAGAATGGCGAACTTTGGGCACCTGCAGCGAAATATCAGGCAAACCTGATCGAGGCGTGGTTTCAGGAATAGGGAACATTATTATTTAAACAAAGGCCAAATGCTTCACAGGAATCAGAAATTTCATAAAATATCCCTAGAATTTTAGAGTAAAGATCTGTCTCATCGTTAACAACATTAAATCCCTATTAACGGGATGCACGTCTTTGTTCACAACCAAAAACGAAAGATTCCTCTCGGCAATATAGATGTAAAAATAGTCCGCCTGCCCACGAGAAATAAAAAGACTATATATTATACCAGAACTACTACTTTGGTTTAGAAGACCACACCCTTGACCTGTTGGACTGCCTTCAGGTCAATGTTGCGAATCATCATAGTCCAAGGAACGGCGAGGACCATGATAGCAGTACCAGCAGCAAGCATCCGAGTCTGGGCATAACCATATGCCTGCTGAATCGCAGTTCTGACGGGAGAGCCAGGAACATAGAACATCTGGGTCTCGACATCCTCATAGATCAGATCGAAGTTGTCCATGACCTCTTGCGGGAGGTTTCTCCTAAGTGCCTTTTTGAAGGTGGCCTGCCAAATGACACCGCAAATGGTGGACCCAGCAGCATCACCAACAGTTCCGACAACGTTCAGCAGAGCAAGAACGGTGGCGATATGCTCATGGTCAACGGCGGCCAGGATAGCGAGCTGCTCGCAAATAATGAACACAGCTCCACCAATAGAGATGAAGACTTGGCACATAACGAGATATCCAACCGACTGATTAGGGCGGCGGAAGTAGATCATCAAGCCCTGGGCGAAGATATAGAGAGGAACGGCAATATAAAGTAGCCACTTAAAGCGTCCAGTCTTGCGGATCATAAAGCCAACTCCGAGAAGGAGCACCCCCGAAACAACGTCAAATGTGTTTGAGACGTAGCCGGCCTGGGCGATAGTAAGATCGTTGACTACCTGTAGGAAGGAGGTGAAATATCCGTTCCAGCAGTAGTAGCACAGCTGGTAGGTTGCGTCCAGCAAGCAAGCGCCGATGACAGTACGATCCGAAAGCAGCTTCCAGGTTAGCATCGGTCGAGGAGCGACATAAGTCTCGTAGATAACAAAGACGAAAAGCATGCTGAATCCCACTACAATCATGGCAATGATGTAGCCAGTGTCCCAGCCCTGAGGAGCTTCCTCTGCAATTGAGAACGGAAGGAGGAACACAACAAGACCGCCGGAGAAAAGGAAAACGCCGACGAGATCAAGCTCATTGGTATAGTGCCAGACGTTCTGCAGGAAGGTCCGATTGCTCGGCTCTTCAACAAGCAAGCCGGCCTTCTTCGCCTTTTGAAGGTTCCACTTCAGCATGCAGTAGAGAGGAGCAGCAATGATGGGAAAGATGATGGCAAAGCATCCGAACCCCCAGCGCCAGCTGATATCAGTGTAGAATTCTTCAGCTACCTTCGGACCAGCGAAGGCGGTGATGATGTAGGGAGAAGAAGTAAAGGCGAAGGCCAATCCTCGGTTTTTCAACTTGGACGCGTCTGCGGTCACGACGTCGATAGAATAAGTCATGCCGCCAAACCCGATACTGTAGAAGACCTACCAGAGAGTAATATGTTAGTTGCAAGAAATATATCTAAGGGGTTGAGCTACTTACATAGGCAGCACAGAAAGTCGGAAGGTTATGGCAAGCTGCCATCATAATCAAGCCAAGGGTCGCGAAGATGGCCATGGCCAAGAAGCCTTCGGCACGACCAAATGTATCCATGGCCCGAGCCAGAGGGATGTAGGTTGCCGCCGACATACAGTCTCCGACAACATAGATGGTGTTAAGCAACGAATGCGAGGCGAATTCACTGGTCACGTAGGGGACCAGAGTCCAAAAGACCGCAGACTGGAAGGCATTGACGAAGTAAAGGAACCAGATACTATAAGCGAAAATAAAGTCAGTTAAGGTCCCAAACCTACAAGGTTGGTGATCGACAGGATGGGGGCAAAACGAACTTGATGAAAACAGCGATCAGCGTGCCCTTTGTCCAGGTCAACGTTGTGGCCTCGATATTCTTAACACCTCGTTGCACATCGGAGCTCGGACGCTCGGGATCAGATTGCTTCTCTTGAGAGGCAGCGCTGACCGGAACCGTGCTCTCAACGACAGATCCTATTTTGGGCTCTTCTGTCATATTGGTCACTGTCGGAGCAGTCTCAGTCGAGCCGCGCCGAAAAGCGCGGAATCTATTAATGACCGTCATTGTTGTAAAACCACACAAGAGGTCGAAGCACGAAGGTTGAAAGAACTCGACGAGTCTCAGACCGCAAGGGAAGGATTTTTCTTTTATGCATCCACTAATTTTATCGGCTACAGAATTCACTGATTGATAAATCTTCCTCGCGTGTTGTGTTAGTTTGGTGGTACACTAACGGGGTTTGTACAAATGCCAAGGGCCACAAGGCCCTTAGCTGACCTTGGCATCGCCTAGACCTGGAACCTCTGACGTCCTTAATTCGCTGGTGGCCGGACGCCACGCGGATAAGATTAATTGGCAACAAATCAAGCAGCATCACCGTCCTTGTGCATTGGCCTCCGATGCAAGCAAATCGACGCTCGTAGTCACATAGTCACGTAGATACCAATGTCAACGAGAGGAGAAATGGCAGGCGGACAGCCGGACAGCCGTGCGTGTGCGCGGGCGGAAGAAGGGGGGACGTTATAAAACAACTGCTGTGAGGAGGCGATTGGACCTCAGGGCCCCATCTAATCAGATGATCGGCCAAGCAGGAGTACCAGCGGGCGCGGCGCGGGCGGAACCGGCGCTTCAGTTTCCAAGTTTTGCTTCTCAGGTCCCAAGTCCCACCTCTGCTACAATCGAGTAGAAACAAGCGAAGCGAAGGGGGCTGCCCTAACCGTCGTGTAAATGTCCCGAGATGGAGCCACAATGGGGCCGGTGGCTAGGCCGCGTATTTAGCCCACGCATAGCCAAGACATTTGCTGCTTGGCGGGATGGATGCCTGAGGAGGCACGAGCTCGGTGCTGAGTACCTGAAAAAGGTAAGGACAAAGTTATCAGATTCTTTTCTCATCCGGTCCGTGCGATGGACGAAGCGAAGTGGAGCGATTCGGAACCAGCCGACTTTGCTCGATTCCCGGGGATTTATTACATACAGCTAGTGGTAAGTGACGAAGATACAGTATAAAATACATACCACACTTACTTACCGGAGATACTGTATTATAGGGGAGATGGAGCATCGCTGTCAGACTACTCGGAGTTGCGGAGTTTAGTACTCTTTTGGGAGGATTTGCAATATGAACTCACCATTTGACGTTTACGGAAAAAATCCTTGAATCATCCACGAATAATATGTCTGTGGTGAATACCTTGTCGCCATCTATTCGGGACAAAAGTGCCGAGTAGATTATTTAGTACACGCCCTACCGGACCAAATGCAACGCTATACGAGGCCAAGGTATTCAATTATCGTGACTAGTTTCTTGGATGTCTGGGCAAAGCTGCATCTGATAAGATGAAATTTCTTCACGAGTGAAACACAAGGCGGAACCCGCAAACCCATGGGCCTGTCACGCCACCATTTAGCCATCCCCAGGGAAAGCCATCTGATTAGATTAAGTGAAATTTTCTCTGTCACAGGCAACACTATAGTCTCCCTCTTCAGAGCTTCGAATTGACCCAGCACGGAGGTCGCTTCTCCACAAATGCCTGGATCCCCTCGGAGAAGTTTGCTCCACCCATCAACCGAGGATACCATTGATCCGCCAGGGTAGACACAGCCTCCTCCACGCTGCCGGACTCCCAGCTCAAGCGAACCCCTTCACGACCAACAATCAACGCGTCTGGACTATTCTTGCACATTTCCTGCGCAATCTTCACGGCAGCATCGGCAACATCTGCCGGGGAATCCACCACTTGGCTAATGAGGCCCCAGTCTTGGAGAGTCTTCGCGTCCACATTCCTTCCAGTCAATACCAGGTCCATGGTATGCTGGAGCCCAATCGTACGTGTTAGGCGGGGAAGGCATCCAGCCACAGGAACGATACCGCGCTTGACTTCTGGTAGGGCGAATGTCGCAGACGAGGACGCTATTACGAGATCACAATTGGCGACCATCTCGAAGCCCCCTCCCATACAGATTCCGTTGACGGCTGCGATAATCGGCTTCTTGCCACTCCTTCTGGGTAGCCCTGCAAGCCCAGGTGCATCCATGCTGTTGACCTCTCCTGCCTGGTTCATCCGGTTCCATTCTGCTCACGTAGGCCCCGATCAGCTGGTGTCGGAGGGATTGTTTTGGTATCGGAAAGGAAGTGAATGTACCTTGTAGATCGGCTCCAGTGCAGAAGGCCCTACCATTACCGGTAATAATTCCAACCCATAAAGTTTCGTCTTGGTCGAATAGTTCCCAAATCGTCTGGATCTCTCGGCTTGTTGCCTTGTCGATTGAGTTGAGCTTCTGCGGCCGGTTCAGGGTGACTTGGAGGATGTGCTCGTCTGGGAAGGAGACATTGACATTTTCGTAGCTGAGGGTCTTGGATCGCAAAGACATGGTGGCAACTGCGCGCGTGAGTACCGATCAAGACAAGGTCTGGACGGGGTGAATATTATACTCATATCTATACGCGGTGGGTCCTTGGGTCTGGACTGAAGGTTGCCACTGAGTCGCCTTGGGACTGCCACAGCGGAAGGAAGCGACATCGGTGCCAATCCGGGATTCTGGTGCCAGCCGAGGTTGTCGAATCAATATGTGAGGACGTTCGCTTAAAAACCCGAAACTAAAAGTACCAACAGGCTAGCAATCCAAGACCTCGGGCTCGCTATCCTATCTGGTAATTTCATGGGGTTTCCGTTGATCTATTTATTATTATACAGCCCTATAGAATCCTTCCATGTCTTAAATGTGATCCAAATGCCACTGCATTCTACTGCACTTAATTCCTGTTCAAGCTTATACCACTAGTCACACGGTCATGGCGTCGATTTCTGCACACCAATATCCGCTGGTGAAGCTACCACACCCTTTTTTGACCGGATATCGGATCAAAGATATCTCCAACACAAGCACAGCCAAGCTCAATTTAGCATTCGACTGTCAGCCATCAAACGGACGTGCTTTGCCTGAGCCTCTTCACCTTGATTCTTTGACTTGGCGCAAGCTCTCTCTCATCCCTGAAGACCAACGACCGCCTGTTAATGATAACACCGCATGGGGCCGAGCACGTCGAAGCCCGGAGACGATTTTTGAATGGACTGGAGATAGCGCACCTTCTCTGGGCCAGATCTGGAATGTGATTCATGCGATCAACCTGACACACCCTACAAACGAATGTTTCCGCCTCCATCTTCAAGGTGCCGGCAACGATGTCATTCGCAGCGAGCTGCTATCTACCGGATTGGCTATTGTCCACCCTAAGCCATTCCATCCCTGGTCCAAAGGTTCCGAGGAGTTTGATGAGTTGCTTATCCTCCGGAGTTCCTTCTGGCAGGGTGCCGCTTCTCCGTTGGGTCCTCGTCCGATTTGGGTTGTTGGAGATGGTACAGATGGCCCTGTGCGCGAGACTCTAGCAAGGTATCCCATAATGCCCGAGAACTACCAGATGACTTCCAAGTTCCCTGTGGAGCCGATATACACCCGTCATCCGACACGGCGTCCGAAACCGCACCCCGGGTCCATTGCCTACAGCCGCTACATTCCCGAGATAGATGAACACTTCTCTCTTGAGGTGGTCGACTGGCAGAACCCTGGGCATTTGAAGCTCTTCAATACGTGGCAAAATGATCCACGTGTTGCGAAGGGATGGAACGAGACTGGCACATTGGATGAGCATCGGGAGTATCTCCGCAAGTTGCATGTCGACCCCCATGTTCTTTGCTTATTTGGTCGCTTCAACGAGTCGCGCTTCTCTTATTACGAGCTATACTGGGCGAAGGTAAGACTTTTCATCTTATCCCGTCATCTCCTGATCTGAGTTGCTAATGGAAATACTTTTACCTAGGAGGACCACTACGGGGCCCATTACGATGCCGGTGACTATGATCGCGGTCGTCATTCACTCGTCGGAGATTCTTCGTTCCGAGGCGCAAAGCGAGTGAATGCCTGGTATTCCAGTTGCATCCATTATTGCTTCTTGGATGACCCCCGGACCGCCAATGTGGTGGGAGAACCCAAAGCGACGGGTCCGATCATCCTCTCCTACGAGAACGCTCAGGGTCTAACAATCGGCAAGTATGTTGATCTCGGCCATAAGAGATCGGTCCATTCGATTGCCAGCAGAGAAAAGTGGTTCCAACTGTGTCCGCTTTGGTGGGACGGCCGCGAGCGACCGCTCGAATCGGCCGATCGTGCAGCATGGAATGCTAAGCTGTAGTCCTGTCCCTGATATATTCAAGTTGCTGGCCTTCGCGTATATACTGCATGTAGTTTCAAATAGCAATCAAGATCTCTTCTTTGAGCCACTGAATGATAAACTTTCATGTGCACCTTTAGCCTTGCATTATTGCCTTGGAAGCGAATGTTGTCATGCGATAGATCCTCTCCATCGGAACAGGCCCGATTGGGCTGAGTGGGGAAATAATTTGGTGTCGAAGGGGTTTCGCCAGTTTTCCGAACAGATCCATCCTCTGCGAGTGGAGGACGGTGGATATTGAAAACGTGCTCGTTTTCTCGCGTGGCAGGATGGAGTAAAATGAAGCGGAGGCCTGGCCTTGGCGTATTTACAAGTGGAAATACGGCGTGAAGTTACCGCTAATACAGCATGCTGTATACACATTGTATCAGGGAGGCCCACTGTACATCCCAGAGTACTCGCCCCACTGGACTCGGGGCTGCGCAAGTTGAGCTCGTGCCATACTGCTCCTCTTGTGGACTTGATCTGCTTTGGACTCAATGCAAGCCGGTTAGGTGTGGACCGATGTCGGCTGAGCCCTAAGCCCATTCGGGTTATCGTCAGGGCCCCTGGGTGATTTTTCTTGAAGAAGGATAATTCACTTTTGACATGCTCGAGCTTCCAACGAGCTTTCGCCAACTTTCAGCCGCCGTCATTATTTACAAAGTGTGGTCTCGAAAAAAATTATCTCTCACCAAGGGTGTGGTTTTGCTTAGTGTCGTGGCGCTGTGACTGCTGCTCTATTGGCAGCCTAATCTTATCAATCAGCTGCTTCCCATCAGTGTTGCAGGCCAAAGCGCCGAAACCCGATCACGATGAGAATCCTCTCCAAGATGGCGGGATATCCCCGCATGCTTCTAGCTGGTGGTCCATCGAAGCTCGAGCTGGGAACACTGTTTGTCGGTTTTGTTACTGCTTGTGCCTCCGGTGTTCCATTCCCATTGATTGGAATTCTGTTCGGTCAATTGCTCGATGACTTCAACGAGGCTACCTGTTCCGCTTCTGCCGGAAGCTCTACTGCTGCTTCTGATGCCTCAGAACAGGCCGATATCAACTCCAAAATTCTGATCATCTTCTATCTGGCGATCGCGCAATTTGTCACCATCTACCTTCACCTCTCTTGCTGGACTACCTACGGCGCTCGCTTGGCGCAGAGACTTCGCGAGAGATACCTTCAGAATTTGCTACGACAGGAACCATCATATTTCGATAATCTTCCACCTGGCGAAGTCGCCTCGCGATTGAACACAGACATTCAGACAATCCGATCGGGATCATCTGAAAAGGTCGGAATTTGCATTTCGAGTTTCTCTTTTTTCATTACTGCCTACATCGTCGCCTTCATCAAGCAATCTGTTTTGGCAGCTATGCTTATCTCCTTGATTCCCGCGTACTTCTTGATGTCCTTCATTGGAAGCCACTACATCGAGAAATACTCTGCACGGGTGTCGGATTATGCTGCCTCTGCCGCATCGATTGCTTCCGAAGCACTTTCCAACCTTGTCGTCGTCCAGGCATTTGGTGCAAACATTCGATTGGAGGAGAAGTTCTCCAAGGCCCTGAAGGAGAGTGAGCGCGAGGGAATGAAAAAAGCTACGGCTGTTGGTGTTCAAGCCGGTTTCCTCTACTTTATTGCCTACTCGGCAAACGGCCTAGCTTTCTGGCAAGGAAGTAGGAAGGTTGCGGAGTCGGTGGAAAATTCCAACGCTGGTGCCACTGTTGGGTCTGTTTTCACCGTTATCTTCATTCTAGTCGAAGGCAAGTCTTTCTTTCCGTCGATCTAATCTATAACTATGCTAACTAAGTTCCAGCAACCTTGCTTCTTAGTCAAGTGGCACCGTTTCTTCACCTTTTCACCGCCGCAGTTGCCTCTTTTGAGAAGCTGCGTGAGGACATTGACCGCGAGCCTCAGATCGACGGTACTACGGATGCAGGTCTTCGTCTCACTGAGGCGCGGGGCGGCTTCGAATTTAAAAATGTGTCCTTCTCCTACCCGTCTCGACCTGAAATCACTGTTCTCGATGATATCAGCCTAAAAATTCCCGCGAACAAACACACTGCCCTTGTTGGTCTTTCGGGAAGCGGCAAGTCGACTATTGCTGGTCTTGTTACTCGGCTGTATGACCCGGACCAAGGAGAAATTTTTTTCGACGGACATAATCTCCGGGATATCAATACTCGTGATCTGAGAAGTTTCCTCAGCCTAGTGCAACAGGAGCCGTCACTCTTGGACCGTTCTCTTCTGGAAAATATTGCTCATGGTTTAATGAGCTCTAGTAACCCTGAACATAAAGAGCTAAAGGCTGCACTTGTTGCCTCCGATCTTGAAGGTCTTGCTAAAGAGGTTAGAGATGGAATGGATCTGATGGCCGCCGCGGAAAGCCGTGGAGCTGAGGTCGTCAAGATTGTGAATCTGGTCCAAGAAGCCGCCGCACTTGCCGATGCAAATGGTTTTATTTCTGCTCTGAATCATGGATATGCAACCAGTGTGGGCTCTAGCGGTCGTCTTATTAGTGGTGGCCAAAAGCAACGTGTATGCCTCGCAAGAGCTCTCATCAGAGATCCCACTGTTCTTATACTGGACGAAGCTACGGCCTCACTCGACTCGCGGACTGAACGTCGTATTCAAGATGCCATAAATAAGATAGCCAGTGGCAGAACTATGATAACGATCGCTCATCGTCTTTCGACCATCACCAATGCCGATAACATCATCGTCATGCATAAGGGACATATCGTGGAGCAAGGTACTCATTCTGAGTTGATGGCTATGAATGGAACTTATGCCAACCTGATTTATATGCAAGGACTTGGCGGTACCTCGGACAAGAATGATACAAGCGTCAGCATTGAGAGCGTTAGCAAATCCGACCAGACTTCCTTGACGGAAACAGACGTTGAGAAGGGCAACTCAATTGATTTCGAACCTATCGAGGATCGCAAAGCCTCGGCAACAGAAACTCCAATTGCTGCTGCTCCCGAGGAGGAGGAAGAGCCAGAGACGCCCAAGAAGTCACTTTGGGCTGTTTTACGTGGATATGGCCCCGCTATCAAGCCACACTTGTTGATCGTTTTCATTGCTCTAATCGGCTCTGTGATTGTTGGTGGAGCTTTCTCTGGAGAGGCTGTCATTTTTGGTAATACTGTTGGAAGCTTGAATCCCTGCAAGAGCCCCGATTATATCCGTTCGAAGGGTAACTTCTTTGGACTGATGTTCTTTGTTCTTGCTATCATCGAATTCTTCTCAAACTTGGTCAGCTGGGCTGGTTTCGGTTGGGTCTCGGAAAAGATGGTTTACACTGTACGCGTTTTGTCTTTTCGCTCGCTTTTCGAGCAGGATTTGCAGTGGCACCAGTCCAAGGGCAGAACACCAGCCCTGCTTCTATCTTATATTACAAGGGATGGAAATGCCTTGGCTGGATTGAGCGGTTCCGTTATCGGTACACTGATATCGATTACTGTCAATCTGATTGCCGCGATTATCCTGACGCACATCATCGCCTGGAAGATCGCGCTGGTTTGCTTGGCCCTGGTACCTCTTCTCCTAGGAGCAGGTCTAATGGAACTCCATGTTTTGGGCAAATTTGAAGAAAAACACGAAACAGCATACACCAAGTCAGTTGACATAGGTGTGGAAGCTATTACGTCTATCAAGACAATCGCTTCCCTATCGCTTGAGAAAGATATTCTTAAGACTTATCGACAGTCTTTGAAGGGACCCCGCAAGGAGACCCTGAAGGTCACCCTCCACGCCAGTCTTTGGCAAGCAACAACATACTTCCTTGGAAACTGTGTAAACGCCTTGGCGTACTGGTGGGGTGCTAAGCAAATCATTGCAGGCACATATACTCAAACTCAGTTCCTGATTGTCGTTTTCTCTCTGCTTGTTAGTGCCCTTCTCTGGAGCCAAATGTTCGCGCTGGCACCCGAGCTTACAAATGCGCGTAATGCGATGGCTCGGATTCTCGGTTTGATTGAGATTGGCTCCGAGCAAATGAAAGGAAAGGTGCCAAGTCACTCCGAGGCCGATGATGTGAAGCAGAAGGATCTCGAAGCGACTGCGGAACCGAAACCTATCATTTCCGATAATCCAGCCTCAAGTGTCCAGTTCCGCGACGTTCATTTCGCCTATCCTGCTCGCCCAGACATGAAAATTCTGAATGGCTTAAACATCGATATTCGACCGGGGAAATTTGCTGCTCTGGTAGGACCGAGTGGCGCCGGAAAATCAACAATAATTTCACTCGTTGAACGGCTTTATACTCCAGAAGCCGGAGCTATTCTTGTCGATGGTTTTGATGTGACCAAGGGTCACAGCGTCTCTTTTCGTGATGCGATCTCGCTCGTGCCTCAGGACAGTGTGCTCTTCGAGGGAACCATCGAATTCAATATCGGCCTCGGTGCTGCACCCGGATGTAAAGTTACCTTGGCTGAAATTGAAGAAGCCTGTAAGCTTGCAAACATTCATGACACTATTATCGGCTTGCCAGAGGGCTACCAGACTATGTGTGGACCCAACGGTAGCCAGTTTTCGGGGGGTCAAAAGCAACGCCTGTCGATTGCTCGTGCTCTTGTTCGGAAACCGAAGCTGTTGATTCTCGATGAGTCGACGAGTGCTTTGGACGCAGAGTCCGAGAAGCTCTTGCAAGACGGTCTCGAGAAGGCTGCGAGAGGCATTACAGTTATTGCCATCGCTCACCGTTTACGTACAATTAGAAAAGCAGACGTCATTTTCCTCATTGAAGCTGGACAATGTGTTGACCATGGGTCGCATGAGCAGTTGCTGGAAAGATCTGAGAGCTACAGAGCTAACGTCATGCACCAAACTGTGGCTACAGATTGATAACCCTTTTTTCTCGTTCAACAGATAGATTTGCATTTCTCAGGTTCTAGACATAATACAATTCCCACATCTCATATTATCTTTCGCAGTTGAGCATTCCAGCTCTCTGCTTCATATTACAGCAGCTAAGATAAAGCAAACTACGTGGCTGTTTCCGCGAATAAAATGCCGTGTTGAAAAATAGTCTACCCGCCGCTGTATGGAAACGATGAAAGTCTTAGATGTAATTATCAACTACCATATAAAAGGTTTTCTGATAAAAACAAAATGAAATATCAATCTTCAAAATTTCTATACAAAATAACTAGTTACAGTCTTGACTACTCAAAATCAGAACATCTTGGCATCAAGCAACAGCTCCGATCCACTAGCACCCAGTTTCTGAACAGTAGACACAAGTTCATCAATAAGCCTGTCCACAAATTCGGCATCACTTTCACATCCAGCAACACCGACATGCATCACTTTCTCGCGGACATAAGAAACCACTTTCAAGGGGTTAGGAGAATCCCCATGGGGGTTCGAAATATCCACTTTGCAGGACTCGCCCGCAAAAGGCATGGTGTCGAAGTCATCCCAATCCTGATGATGCACAAGAGAGTCGAATGATTGTAAACTCGATGGCCAGTCAGCACATTGCTGTGATATTTTGTGGAAGCCAAGGAAGTCATAAGTAGCAGATTCTGCACTTTGCTTTTGAACGAATTTTAACAAGTCCATGGCTTTCCACTGAGACTGGAAAGAAACTCGGACTGGAGTAAGCTGATAGCATGGCCCCATGACATTGTCCACATTTGCCGAATCAAGCATCCGACCAGACGTAACACTGCCGAAAGTCACATCGGATTTCTGAAGATTACGAGCCAAAACCAAAGCCCACGCCGCTGTAAGTAAGCTTGCAGTGGTGATTTCCTCAAGGCTAAGGGAAATCTCGGCAGACTTTGTGTGGAACACTGCCTTTTCAGTAGGTTGTCCCGATTTTCCTTCCAATACTGATATCTCTGAGCCAGCTAGGAGATGACTCCAGTACGAAATGGCCTTTGATTTTGCATTCTCATCCGAGATGCGAGCCATGTATGAAGAGAAAGGCTCGTAATCAACAATGCTTCCTCCGGTATACAGTGTCTCTAGATCTTGCAGAAGTCGAGGCAAGGAAACACCATCATATTGAGCATGGGAGAGACCGATAATCAGACACTCACGGCCGTCGTTCCCTTGGACATGGAAAATCTTGAAAAAGGGTGACCCCAATCGGAAATCACCCTCAATGTGCGAAGTGCATACATCGACCACAGCTTGTTCCAACCCTTTCTCGGCCTCTTGCGCCACCACGAGGGCGTAGAGTCCGTCCAAAACAACCTGTAGGAATGTTGATTCGTGCCCGATAAAGACGGTTCGCAAAATATCGTGCGTTTTGATAAGGTCCCTGCAAGCACGGAGCAGCTTCTCGCTGTGAATTTTGTTATCAAAATAAAGCATGGTGTACTGCATCGAAGTTCGCGGTGGCTGAATTGTTCCCTTGATGTCGAGTGCTTGCGAGTCTGTCACTGGATATACATCTCGAATTCTCCAGCTCGGGTTAGCAAGCTTCGGTCGGATGCAATTCGACAGGAAGTTATCAAGGTCTGAAAGGCCCAAGAGAGAAAAGGGCTTATATGCCAGGGCCCTTGTCGTCGAAGCTTTGCCGACCCTCAGTACCCTCGCGGCGTCGCCCAGGCGCATGTTTTGGAAAATGTCGGCGACTGTCAAGCCATGTCCCTGGAAGCGGAGGGCTGACACCAATTTCATCGCCAAAACAGAGTCACCACCTAGTCGGAAGAAATTGTCATCGGCATCGATCTTTTCCTCTCCAACCCCCAGAATCTTCGCCCACGCCGACCGGAGAATATTTTCAGAGGGCGTCAAGTGACTTTGAACCGCGCTGTTTTCCCATGCCTCCTTGAAGGATCTTCGGATCTGGTCAAGCAAACCAAGGGGGATGCTCGATGCCAGCTTGTTGAGCAGACCGTGGTCAACATTCTCCCTGTCGCAGGGGATCTGATCGACCACAAGATACACCGTGGGAATCATATAGGACGGTACGTTGTCTTTAAAGAATTTGTCCAGTTTCTTCAGTGCCAGAGCGAGATGAACCGGGATTGTCATGCTGAGTCTCGCGCATACAGATTGGCCTAAGATGTCACAGCTGATTTCATGTGGTCGTGATAAAAGTGTCAAGAGCTCCCCCTCAATCGATGGTTGCTCGATGAAAATGACGAGCTCTTGCTCGATTGCCTTTTTGGTTTCTGCAAGCTGATGCTGGACGACAGCCGCGGCTGCGCGAAGGGTAAGGGGAAGCTGTTTGGCGATATTTTCCTCGACCTGCGCAATGTCAACGGCGTATCCTTGGATGGGCACTACATTCTCCTTGCGGCCGATGAATACTAAGCCGCCATCGTGCTGCAGTTGAACCATATCACCTGTCGACTGCAACTGTCCTTTGCGACCTGGAATTCCAGCATTGCCAGCCACAAGCCAGCTGGGACTATCAATCTTTTCTCCATATAAAAGAGATCCTTCAAGCCACAGCTCACCAACACACCCAATTGGCGAGAGAAGGGAGGCATTACGCGGGTCACAGACCCAAGGAATGAATGCGCGAGGGTAGATAGCTCCCTGATTGATGCTAGCATCTGCCTGGAGTGATGTTCCTTCCAGGTCTAGGGATAGCGGTGGCGTTTGGTTCCAGTGCCAGATCTGGCTCAACTCGATCTCCGGAAGACACGAAATTTCTCCAACTCGGGCGGACAAGCCCTTGGTCAATTGTTGGCATGCCGTTTCAAGCTGTGCCAATATACGTTTCATTTGCTCCACTGCAATGAGGCTGCTATCAAAGCTGGCGCATATTCGGAATCCACCCTTGCGAATTCCGCAGGCCAGCATCAGTGGATAAGGATTGAAGTGAAGCGCTTCTCGAGCCACGTCTCCTTGTTCAACCCCAAGCTCACTGCCGGAGTTTTCAGGCTCAGGTTGAATGACCAAACCAGTACCAGCTTCACAAGCATGCTGAGCATCACGGCTGACCTTTCTGATGTTTTGCATACCCATGTGCTGATATGGTACGCGGGCCAAAATCGTCTTCTGCACGCTATGAAGGTACGATTCCACAGTGCTCAGTCGATTTATTTTCACGCGGACAGGCAGCGTTGCAATCAGTGGGCCAATAATGCCTTCGACTCCTGCAAGTGGAATATCGCGACCGGTGAGAGTCTCGCCAAAGACAACATCATCGCTTCGCGTGTACTGGGAGGCCACTAGAGCCCAAGCGCCACGAATAAGGGTGGCCATCGTGAAAGATGAGCCAGCAGGCATGTTAAAGGTGATCTGATGCTCAATAAACCCATCAGGTGTTGGCAAAAAATCTCGAGACGGCAGACGAGGGAATTGGGGACCAACAGCTCCATCCAACTCTCGCCGCCAGAATTCTTTCATCGCTGTCTCGTCCGTATTGCGCACGTATCTGATGTAATCTCTCATATGGGTCTCAGGCCCAAGTTGCTTGCTTTGCAGAACATCTATCACCTTCTTGAGGATAAGAGGTTCGGACCAACCGTCATAAAGAACATGATGGATGGTCCAGACCATGTAACGCTCGTTCTTTCTCGGATCTTCCACGATGGCGTATCGAGCAAGCTTTTCTCCGAGATTCATCTTCTGCTCCCGGTCGCTTTCAAGGTATTTAGCCAGGTTATTGGAGTATTTCCATGAAATGCTCTCGTCCAGAATAACCTGCTGAAGGCCAGGCTCTTGCAACTGGGCGACACGCGTTCGAAGAATAGGACTCTCTCTGACAACTTCCTCCCAGGCCTCTTTCCAACCACTGAGACTGAGATGGGTTGGAATACATGCAACTCTCTGGGCGACATAGGCTTTGACAGACTTCAATGAAAATGTGAACAATGATTCCTGTGTCGGGGTACAGGGATATATGTCCTCAATCTTTGCGCTATCAAACCCATAAATGCTCGATGCCTCAAAGCAGGCACTGTCGGCCGACTGGGAGATCAGCGAAAAAGCAGGCACGTTTGATAGAGTCTGCTTTTCACAGACTTGGGCCATACCAGTCATTTCCGACAATATTGGGTGCCCGAAAATTTTTGTCACCGATAGGTCAAGACCCTGCTCTCGGCAGACAGATACAAGCTTCATGGCCGCCAAAGAGTCGCCACCCAATGTAACGAAGTTATTATCAGGCCGGATTCCCTCAGCACCAAGCTTCAAGACCTGACTCCATGCCTGTCGGAGTCGCTCCTCGAGTTCTGTCAGTTCACGAACAGCAGTGGTGGAAGCACCCAGATCAAGCTGTCGCAAGTTCACCGTTGTACCGAACTGCCGAAGACGCCTGCGATCTGTTTTCCCTGAAATCAGGACAGGAAGACAATTGACAGGAATGTACGCGGTGGGCACCATATATCTGGGAAGAACAGTTGCAATCTCTGCATTCGCCTTTGAAAGAGATTTGCGCTGCTCATCTAACAGTTGAACCGAGATGATATCGCCTTTGTCCGAACCGGCGATAGATTGAGATGTGACAAATGCTACCAGTGTCGGCTGACCACCAGATCCCTCAGGCTTGATGACCTCAACGATTACACTCATTTCAGATGGTAGCCTTGCTCTCAGCTGGCTCTCGATTTCTCCAAGTTCAACACGTTGGCCTCGAAGCTTGACTTGCGTGTCTTTTCGACCAACAAACACGATACCCCCGGAACCATCAGGGTCGTATTTTCCAAGATCTCCGGTCTTGTACAAGCGACCGCTGCGCCCGGTAAATCTTTCATAGCCTTGAACCAGCCACTGAGGATCTTCGACGAAGGCTGCAGCTGTCTTAGCTGGGTCGTTTAGGTAACCCTGCCCGACAATAGGACCTTCGACCAAAAGTTCGCCCACGGCACCGACGGGCATCAGAATCTCGTGATCATTAGGATCAACGATCCAAATTGCCGCCCCATTTCCAGTTCCGATGGAAATGTAGTCGCGTCCAGTTGCAGCACTGCTATTCACTGTGCATCCAATCGTGCATTCACAAGGTCCATAACCAATGATTATTCTGGCATCTTGGCCCCATAGATTGACATCACTGGGAGACGCAGCTTCTCCGCCGAGACCTAGGCCACTGAGTGAAGCGATGACATCCGGCTCTAGAATGCGAGCCATCGATGGGGTAATACCAGCATAGTTGACTCTCATGCGCCGGATAGCCCCGTTGATATCATTGAGACGATCTTCATCGGAGGGAATGCAAAGGCAGCCACCATTTCCGAGAGTCAGAAGCATACTGTCGATGCTAACGTCGAAGGCGTAGGAGGCAAAATCAAGAACCCTCGACTCTTCGTCATAACCCACTGCCTTTGCGCGAGGGAAGGCACTGCTGGTATATGTTTCATGGGAGATCTTGACGCCCTTTGGCGTGCCCGTGCTTCCTGATGTGAAAATGAGATACATCAAGGTCGAACCGGGGACAGGAGAGAGTTTGGCATTTTTGTCAGGTCCAGGAATTTTTGCGAAGGATCCTTTCTCCACAATAAAAAACTCCCCAGTTGGAAGAATCTGTTTTGACAAATCTTTTTGTTTAGAAGATGACACCACCATCTTTGCGCTGACTTGGGTTGCCATGTTTTGTAGACGCGCAAGAGGCAGGGTTGGATCCATCATGACCATAGTTCCGCCAGCCTTCATCACCGCGAGAACGGCCACGATAGTCCAGCATGATTTTTCGAAACAAATCGGGACAAAATCATGAAGTTGCACACCCATTTCAGCGAGAGAAATCGCAACGAAGTCGGAGTAGCGTTCGATTTGTCCATATGTCAACTCCCCGTCCCACGATGAAATTGCCGTCTTGTTTGGGTGTTTTTGGGCACGATCTGAGATGACTTCATGCATGCCGAAGCTGTATCTTGGAGGTAAAACATGATTCCATTCCCAGATATCTTTTAAGTCGCGTGTTGTTGGCCGAAGACACTCTTGTATTGATAATTCAGGGCCCGCAAGACAAATTCTGATGGTGTCGAATAAAGTTTCGATATAAAGTGAGACTGTGTATGGTAGCACATTATCGGTAGTCCATAATGGTCGAACATCGAGGCGATTATTATTGAAGCGAATCTCAAGATGAATCGTCCCCTTTTTCAGTTAGAACATGTCATTTTTGCTGATAAAAGTGCCTCACTTACTTCTTCTTTGACCTCTTCCGATCTTTGCGAAAAGGTACTTGTACTCAGAATCAACGACGTTGATGCTCTCTCACTCGGTGCTTTTGTTTTGATGTGCTGACGAATTGCTGCAGAAGCATTCACAATCCTATCTTCCAGCCCTTTCACGACTTCATTCATTGCCAGGATATTGCTCGTTCCCAACATGTCATAGGCCCATTCAAATGAGACATTCCCGTCCTCCCGTGTTCTCAGCAACAGCACTAGCCATGAAAGAAGCAGAATATCTTCTCTCATGCCAGTAGGGGTTGCCTCGTCAGATGCGAGGCCAACCACTTCGAAACTACTACCGCTGTCACCATTCGGAACGCTCTTGGTTGGCACAGTAGATCCGTGCCCCCTATTATTGCGGTCAAGCATGTCGTTTATGCCTATGGACCCCATTACGCGACGAGATACTCCCACAATAGCCGGAGGGTGACTTAGAAGTTGAAACGAAGAAAGTCTTGTATGTCCTGAGGGTGCGGAAGATTGGTGGTGGTACGCTGAACTGTTAAATCTCCTTGTATTATGTTAGATTTGACCTTTGAGCGAGGAAGTCTCGAGGTATTCAAGCTCACCCAGTCTCCAAGGTATGCAAACTTCCCGAAGTCGGCTGTTCCGGATAGTAACGGACTCAACTGGCACCTACAATATCTGGAACCGCTAGTTTCGTCGATAAAGGCATAGAATGTTTAGGCCAAGGCTCTTCACCGAAAGAAAAAAGTAAAAGCCACTGTCTCCGCCCAAAGGACAGAGCTAACCGAGGCGTGGATGGTACTAACTCGGAGACTTGGTCGAACCGCACTTTAGAGGCTAACAGGTGAAGTGAGACAAAGTTATCTGATCCGCATTCTACCTCAAAAATTGACTAATTTTTACTAGGAATCTTAAGATTTTATCCTCGTTGAACTTTAGTTCGCGACCTCGGGCTTCGCGGCATGAGATACCCTCCTAGTGCGGTTTAGATCGCGTCGTAGGGCGCACTCCACTTGGCCGCGTAAAATCCGAGGCGCAAATTTCCCAGGAAATATGGATCATTGATTGCCCCACGGGTCAAGTGGAAGCACCTTCTGTGGAGGTCCATCTTGGACTTGAGAGGGTCCTGCCGGCATTGGTTCAGAGGACTGAGTGTATTACACTTTTTTCCAAGATAATTCGCGGCGGGCGCGGTTACAAGTCGAGAATACTCTTCTAGCCGAGCTCGTATGAGCCCCGCTAAGCAATTTCATTTGCTTGGCCTCGGGCGATTCATTTTACGTGCAGCTTGGATATCTGGAGCTGGGTGGCGTTCTCTGAAGCACGAATCATATACCTGGAAACCCAAATTGAGAGATGTCTCCGACAAAATCGCCTATCAGATCCGCTAGCTGTCAGCCACAAAATCTGATTAAATATTCTGAGGTTGTCCCCCAGCCTAGCGCCTTCTTAGTGTACCATTGTACATTTGCCATCGATGAGGGATGGACCCACCATCTGTCAACTCCCTGGATTTACAGACACGATACATGCGCTAGTGGTTGCTGTATTGATATCAATGTAATACAGTTGTATTACGAGAGCTGTTCCCACCACATGTCTCAGGACCCTGTGGATCGTTACCTCGTTACCAAAATTGTTACTTGGCCATTTTGCCCTGATTCCTTTAGTTGCGTGTTTGACAGGCCATGCTTTGACAGTGCTAAGGGGTCCGACAGAGTGGGGTGTTTTCGGATCGGGATGCTCGCTCGCAAAGTGCCACGGTGCCAGCCCACGAATTGCACCACTCGGACAGCCGGTCCCGGAAATTGTTCGATCTGATAACGCGTCTGCCTCGGCAGTTGACTCCGCTAATACATAAGCTAATTTGGGGTTGGAGTTTGTCGTTCATTTCTCCTAGTCTCTCCTTTCCACTGGGTGATACCTTTTACGTCGCAAACATGTATTCGAAATTTTGGCCCAAAGGCGGACTACCCGGCCTTCTGCATCATTATGTGAGTGGTTGTCCTATCACGCTCCGAAAATCACGCCTCTGGCTAACGGCGCATTGTCATTGATCTCAGACAGAAAGCCTGGTAACATTCGAGTACACTTCCAACACCATTCGCCAACCCCACAGCCTGGTTTTCCTTGGAGGCTTAGGAGATGGTCTTGCGACCACGTCCTATATGGCCGATCTGGTCCAGGCCCTGCAAAAAACAGAGTGGTCGCTCTTCTCGCTGAACCTCACATCTTCCTACCAATCCTGGGGTCTGGGGCATCTTGACCGAGACACAAATGAGATCGCTCAGTGTCTGAACTACATCAAGGACTACAAGTCAGAAAAATATGGCGCTGGGAAGATTGTCCTAATGGGTCACTCCACGGGCAGTCAATGCGTCTTACATTACCTTTCTCGGGCAAACCCACACTCCAGCATTCCAACTTTCGATTCTGGACTTGAACATATTGAACGAATGCCCCTTGATGGAGCTATCATGCAAGCACCAGTTTCCGACCGCGAGGCCATTTTCTGGGTCCTTACCCACGGCATCGGAGGAAAGTCACCGAGTGAGATCCGAGTGGTTTATGATAAGATGGAGGCCTTGGCAAAGGAGGCTGCTCGGAGTGACAACACATTTGATACCATGCTGCCTTTGTCACTGACGAGTAATATCTATCCTGGAAACACTGCGATCAGCTGCCGAAGATTCCTCAGTCTTATCAGTCTTGATAGTCCTCACTCCCCGTCAGAGGATGACCTGTTTAGCTCTGATCTCAGCGATGAGCAATTGGGAAAGACTTTTGGCATGATCAAGCAGCAAGGACTACTGAAGCACAAGTTGATGGTTCTGTTCTCCGGGGCCGATCAGTCAGTGCCCGACTGGGTTGATAAGGAGAGCTTGCTGAAGAGGTGGGAAAATGCTGCCAACCACGGCGGTGATGCCCACATCTGGGACGATGAACACTCTGCAATCATACCCAATGCATCCCATGCCCTAAGCAATGATGACCAGGCTGAGCCTCGAAAGTTCCTTGTTGAAAAAGTGCTAGGTTATCTGGGAAATGCATAGATTCGAATTGAAATAGAAATAGAACCTAGAAAAACGATCGTTATCATTATTATTGGTCAGAATCACATGTATTCAAACATGCCTAATTCTATTACATCAGTTGTCCTCAACAAAATATTCATTCTCTTACGTAGAAGGAGCCACTGAAGTTTTAGCGACTTTCATCGATCTCAAGCGGAAGAATGTCTCAAATGGGGTCCGCAGAACTCCGGTACTGTGGGCCGTAATATAAAACGAGCGACTACCTAATGTCGTATATGTGTACCATGGTTTACAGTAACTCCGAGCTCGGCAATGTCTGCCTAGAAGAGTAGTCACTCTTGTCCGGCGGTACATCCCGCGATAGACTGTCCCCATTGGTCGTCCCCCATCGACTGATATGAAGGTTCGCTCCTTCGTGGTGATGGCATTGAAGTGAGAGGAGTCTCAGAGACATTTTCTTCCTGCATAATCATAGATTTATTATCTTTGACTTTCATCATATGTCATAAAGCTCCATTGCTTCCGTCGACGTGCTAGGTTCTCCTAGCCATCTTGCTGGCTCTGAGCTAATTAGTCCCAGCTTTCAGGCATCAGTCTCAATTACTACGAAAATTCTGACTAGAATCCTGAACAAAGGCAGTCTTCAACAATCCATCTTTTATTGATCGGGGGATGAGCGCTCACGAATCCCACGGCCAAGTTTCGCATGGAAACTTACAATGGATATATCCGCACTCCCGCGGACGCTATTCTCCTCATTCAGGCCTGTTATAATGGTGAATTGCCGCGTGTCAAAAAGCGCTTATCGCCGAAAGAGGGACGATCGATTCGGAATGGCTCGATATTCATCTGGGAAGAACATGAGACCGGACTGAGAAGATGGACTGATGGGAGAAAGTGGAGCCCAAGCCGAGTTTCTGGACGATTTCTCATCTATCGAGAAATGGAACGCAAGGAAATGGGCGAGTCTGTGACTCAGTCTATATCTGAATCCGATACTACACCGGAGTCTCCATGCAAAAAGCGAGATTTCAGATCAGTCGTTGGGATAGATGATGATCAATGTACCAGTCGCCCTAAGTCACAACTTATGAAGCTCTCGTTCAGCATATCCAGTCCTACTGGTCATCACTGGCATTTGATCAATTATTACCGCCAATCTGACTTATCTACCGGCGACTTACGAGTACCAACAACCGACCCTTCACTCAAACACGTATGTCCGCAAAGGGATCTCTTTCCTCTATCGTTAGTCAACGATCGACAAAATTTTGCTATTTTTTCTAAAGTGTCAAAATTGGCGGACACAGCTTCTAGTGATACAGATCAAATTTGTAAGATGTGTGGGAGTTGCTATCGACAAGTCCCCACATCATAAGAGCAAATGTATGATTTAATGTACAATAATCAGATTTCATAATTGGATATCTTAATAATAAAACGTAGTTTTGCTCATTTACCGCGTCACGGTTGTGCAAAGACAGCTCATTAGGCCCTTGGCTCTCCGTTTCATAGAATTCTGTGCAGAAGTTTGAGAGCCTACTGCTGCAAGCATTTCAAACATCTGATTCTTTTCTTCCAATGTTCGCTTAAGGTTCTCGCTAATATTCTTGCAGTACTTGACAAAATGCTTTCTCTTTCCCCATATTGAGTTATTCCTTGCCAAATCGTAAACGTTCCCTAGAGATTTCAGATTCTCTCCTTGATTTCCCCACCGGTATATAATCCACGACCATGAGAGGAATTTCTGTGATACGTCCATGTGTTGGAATCCCCCATATTCCTGAAAACCAGATCAAGTAGAGACGGCAAATGCTCCCGCAAGTAAAAGGCTTCTCATTGCCCAAATACTATATACTATCTAGATTCATACTCTACTCCTTTCAACTTGGAGTGTGCGTTCAAAGACTCTTCTAAGATCACCCATGCAATAGCTACTAGACCTATTTGTTTCGGATATCATGATTGAACGAACATGGATAAAGCATCTTTCCAGCCAAAAATCTGAGCTCACTACCATCTTGGAATTCACGCTTCCATGACATCCAAAATGAACAGTCGTGGTTAATTGCAGTATATTTTCACTGCCGAGATCTAACGAACTCGCGTAGAGCCAATACCCCATGAACATATCTGCAGGACAGTTAGACAAGCCGCCACGGGTTGTCCCCAGGGGAAACGGGAATCATATCATACATGGCAACCACCAAGAAAAAGCACATAACGAACGTAGGTAAACTCAAGAATAAAACCCCGGTAAAAATCATAATCGGCATGATCCACAGTAGGAATGCTGCGGATATAGCATCACAAGCTGCATTGATAACTGGTTGTATTATAATTCGCTGGAATGACATATAAGTAGCCGTCGTCGACCAGCCTAGAAGTAGCATGAACTGTATTAAGATATGAGTATGTGTCCCAAATTCGAGTAACATGGAGAGGAATTCAGATAGTACCAAAATCGCATAAACCACGGTATGGGTATGCCATAATACTAGGAACAAGCCGCCTAGAAAGCTAGAGGCGAGCGCGCCATATCTGAGGGCGAGATTTGTTCTTCGGTAATCTTCTTCAAATTCTGTTGGGAAATAGAATGACATCTTTTCGGTTGTTTGGAGACAAATGGGAGGTCGGGGAGGATACTGATGGTGAAAAGGGGTCGAGAGAAATAACACGGTCGCAAATGGCAGTGCCTAAACTCAGCCTCTTTTCCAATGACAACACCAACACTAAAGCAGGCCTCCTATTCGTGTTTGAATTTGGCCCCCTTCACGCAACATCCCGCTCAGGCTTGGCACTTAGACCAGCTACTCCGCATATTCCGCCTAGCTTATAATAGCCCTGCGAGTAGGGATATCATTTTTCCGCCCTGGAGAAGAGGAAGAAGACGAAACTATTCATTGCAAGTTTGACAGAAATAAAATACATAAAACCCTGAAGTAAAAGTACCAGCTTTCAGCACTCATGCAACCCCACCGTTTCAAACCATTTCTCCACCATTTCATCGAATTTCGGGCGGTACAGCCACTCTAGCTCAAACGGCTTTGTCTCAATTTCTAAAGAAGCTGAGTTGGGGTCCTTTGGCATCCTCCTAGCATCAATCTGCGCATTCAGCTCAAGGATTTGGTCAACTCGTTCTTGTCTACCTTGCTGCCATATCTTCAGACCACTATTGAGATCCTTTCCTAGGGGCTTTGCGATAACCAAAGCATAAGTATAGACATCCTCAAATGCCTGGTTGATACCTTGACCAGCACTCGGTGGAATGGCGTGGGCTGCGTCTCCAAGAATGACCACGCGAGAATTCTTCGATGCCCAGCTATCGAGTTTCGGCACCACATAGAATGGCCAAAGGTTGATTTTGTCAACCGGGATGTCCGAGACGGCCGACTTGACGATTTCAGGGAAGTCTTCAGAACCCTGGCGGAGGAAGTCAACACACCACTCCTTGTCGTCGATGAGTTTATTCCATCCATCGCGGTCTAGCTCTGCCGCACGCTTTTGCTTTCCAATGAGTACTTCTGAGCCATTGGACATTTGCGGGGCAATCACAAAAGCACCGTGCTTGGGATTCATGATAGTGATGGGAAGCTGGAATTCATCCGAAGTGTGGAGTTGACTTGTCGGCACGGCAGCGGTGACACCAATTGCATTGGTGAACTGGGGCTCCAGGTTAGGATGCAGGTATTTGCGGACCCGTGAATGGATTCCATCAGCTCCAACGAGACAAGCTGCGCGACCAGTCGTGCCATCATCAAATTCCCAGGTTACTTCCGTTTCGGACTCGGAGAGAATCTGGTTGAATTTCTTTCCGTATTCAACAGCGATACCTTTTTCTTTGATTGAAGCCAAAAGGGCGTCGATTAATTCGTAGCGGTAGATACGCAAAGCATCATAGTCATACTTCGAGCGGTCGCCAAACTCGTAAGAGTCAAGCGGCTTGTTGGAATAGAAGTGCAATTTCGTGAAATCGAACCCGCGAGGCTTGATTGTCTCATAGATCCCGATCGCATCCAGAACCCGCAACGCGTTTGGCGAAAGCATAATAGCACCACCAATGTCAAGAGAGGCGGAACGGGCTTCGTAAATAGTGCATTGGATAGACTGCTTGTGTAGGCAGAGAGCCAAAGCAAGACCCGAAAGCCCAGCACCGATGATTGCAATGTTGTCGGAAGCCATTTGGAATTTTGGCTGTCGATCGAAAGAGAGATCGAAGAGTGATTGTTGGTATATTTTTGACTTGGTTTCTTGTTTGCGATTGCTATAGAGTTTTTGACGGTCAGGGACATGGCTTCTTATACATCCTACTTCGATATTGATTTTTACAGGAGCCTAGGTAGAATTACAGCGCCTTGTGGTGTAGCTGTCTGCCTTTTCCGGATCCGAATATCCGGATTCTTATTTCGGATCCGAGGGCGTCAACTCCGAAGTTCAACATCATCAAATTATTTTGTGCAGTTCAATGATCCATTCAAGTAATCTGTTCAGATATCGGATCTGGAGGGGCGCGACACCCCGAAAATCATATCGTAACATCGTCAAGTCACGGCTGTAGGAGGGAAACGAGTCAGGTCCTCCCCCTCACGATTTCCGACTTTGATGAAGTTTGTCTACAGGATCAGATGAGGATGACTTTTCGACATTAGGCATTCATTTCGTGAATTCGATACTACTTATACATGAGGAGAGATCTGAAAGGGTTTAATGCTGGCAGGGTACCCCCTTACGCATCAAAACCGAGGCCACGAGAGGAAAAGTATTCGTCCATCTTCGACTGAAGGTCTCCGTCGAAGATACCCGCAATGTAATGGTCCGGGCGAAGCAAGTACGTGACATCTTGCTTCAGTCCAATCTGGCCATGCTTTGGGTCCCATTCGAAAATGGCTAGCTCAACATTCCTCTTCTGGCACCACTTCGCGATATCCTGTGGCTCTTCTCCATATACGTGGACTTGCCAGGAAATACCATTCAGCGTCGAAAAATTGTCGCTTGTTTCGGTTTTGGCCCATGGAAGGCGATCACCAGGCTGGATTGTCCCTCCGTTATTGGAGGCTTGATTCACAGGACTGCCGCGATATGTACAGACGAGTTGAGAGCCACGCCGGAAGATTTCAGCTCTCGTGGATTGGAATTTGGTGAAGATTGGAGCGATGTATGGAATGATCCAGGTGCGGAGGATATGTGAAATGATGCCTGGATTTGTGAGAATGGTGAAGCCGTGATCAGTCGCACCCACGACACTTAAGGCGAATGAACGGCGTTCAGATTCGTAGGAATCAAGAAGTTGGTTTTTGGAGTCTTCTGTCATCGACGGTTGTTTGATCACACTGGCGAGTTTCCATGCGAGGTTGATGGCGTCCATTATTCCAGTGTTCATACCCTGCCCACCGACAGGGCTGTGGATGTGGGCGGCATCACCCACGAGAAACGCCCGACTTTTGCGGAATCTGTCGGCAACCCGATGATGACTGCGGTAGGTAGTGAACCAATTGGCATCTTTGATTTCCAATCCTGACATTTTCTTGATCTCCGGCAGCACACTTTCTAAAGTGAGCTCTGGGTGAGGATCAGACAGATCAACCTCCTGTCCATCGCCCTTGGAAACGCTGGTTCCAATCAAGCGTATACGTCGTTCTGGTGCGAATGGGATTATCAGGTTGAAGGTACCATCAACGAAAGTCAGATGAGCCTCTCCATTAAAAAATGGGCTTTCTTGTTCCTCAGTCTCGATATCGGCAATGTAGAAAAATGGCACATAGGTATCTCCCTCGTATTTCGCGCCGATCGTGTGTCGAACCACCGAGTGAGCTCCATCACAACCAACTATGTACGCGCTTTCACAGGTTGACTCTGTCCCATCGTCTTCACTGATGAGGGTCGCGGAGACTCCAGAATCACTCTCTGAGAAGCCCTGAAGCTTCGTACGTCGTTGCACGGAGATTCCAAGGGAGTTCAAGCGTCTTTCAAGTATTTCCTCATGTTTGTCTTGCGGGATGTTCAGCATAAATGGGTACGGTGTCATTCCGATACCAAAGTCACCCAGCGGTATACGAGCGCAGTGCTGACCATTCACCCAAACATTGGTTGCTGGGAGTTTGTATCCATGGCTCAGGAGCTCATCGGCCAAGTCGAGCTGGCGGTACAATTCCAAAATGCGTGCGTGGACAACCAGCGCGCGAGAGTTTTGCGCCGGGCCGCTTCCTTGGTCGACGATGCGAAAGCTGATACCTTGTCGTTGAAGCCAAAGGGCCAACACAAGGCCTGTAGGTCCTGCGCCGACGATCAAAACATCTACCGGTGACATTGTCATTAACCAGTCTGTGGCAAAAGACAGTAGTTGACTGATTGCGATCGAGATGTGGTTGCAATAATGGGTGAAGAAATGGAAGAATTCGTATTTTCCATGAGATCAGGGTGAGGTTAAATAAGAAGCTGGTACCTGAAAGGTGCCCCAGGTGACCACGATTTGTTCCCGGATACTCGCATTATGACCACATCTCCATAAAAAGGGTGTTCGTATTCGGGCGGCCTAACCACCGACGCCGAGCCTCCCTCCTGCCGATGAGACCGGATTTTCGCCCGCCGATCGCCGCGAAGATCGGTGACGGTGAGAAAATAGTATTCTTCAAAAGAGCTAGTGACACACGGGACAACCATATCCCGGTTGAGAAACGATAAGCAGTCGATGAGGAACTCATCTGCTGTGAGCGTCCAAGTCACCCGATCTCGCCCGAAGGTTACCCGGGGCTTGGCCGCGTTCGACTCACGAATCTCACGGACCCGGCAACAACGCCATGTCATCCATAAGCGATTCCTGAAATTGATTCAAAAGATTGTCCCATTCAGTCCAGTTGGGACTATCAGTGAGTAGAAAGTCGATTTCATCAACTCCATGACCAAGGTACTCGTTGGGAATACTCTGACTAGGTAGCTCTTGGACGGTAACACCATGTTCGGCCATCCTGGAACCTTCATCTAACGGCTGCTTCTCCATGGAGCTATTCGAATTCTCTAATAACACCGAGACTATTGTCGGACAGGTTGTAGGAGCCCGGCTATAGTTGTGGCACTCTTCGGTGTATGCCCTCCAGGCCTTGACAATTAGGTTCTGCAGCGCATTATGGAGAGGCATATGGGCAGTCTTGGTCATTTGCCGAAGATATCGAGCGTAAATGTCACCGATAATCTGCCATGTCCTGCTCTTTTCTTCTGGATCGTCCCTATTTCGCATCTCGGACAGCATAAAAATCATTGCGTCCCACGGCATATGGTTGACCATGTGCCAGGCAAACCGCTGAACATTCGGATTTGTCTGGGCGTAGTGGGCATATTCCGCCATTTTCAGGCAATTTTCATATATTATGTCTTTCTCCTCCCGAGGGATCTGACATTTCGAGTCTTGGTATTGACGGGGGTGGTGCGCCATTAATCGTGCGTAGTGCGCGGCTGAGCGTGCCATGATAATAGTTGCCAGGTGAAGCGGTATAGATGGGTCGCAGAAGCGCAGAAATTTCTCCTCGACAATACTTTCGAATTCGTCAATGGCCTCATCTTTTTGACGCAGTGACATTGATCCAGAGGATAGAAATGCCCAGGGTGAATTGGACTCCCCACACTCTTTGGCCCAGCGCTTGAGCCATTTACCGAACTCGCTGCGAGTAAGAGAGAATATCATCTCAGTTGCGCCTGTTTTTTCAAGCGCTGGCTCTGTCATTCGAGGATCAAGATCGCTATCGTTTGCATTCGTTGGAGGCTGGGTATCGGCAGTCGGCATCAACGGGCTCGTGGCTACTCCACAGAATTGGGCCGATGTAGCATCTATTATAATAATTTGGAACCAAATGCGACGTCTCATCTCGGTTTCAAATGCCGAAAGTCCAAATCCAGAGCCGTCACGATGGATTCCAATTCGCTGGGAGATCCGCAACGCAACTCCGCTGAGAGTCCAGATGGTATGTGTGTCTGAGAACCCTCGCATCGATAGCTGAAGTAGTTATAGCGGTTAGAAGCGTAGGGGACTATGCAAAACGGAAATATACACACCAGGTACAGCATAAACGCCTGTAGCACCGTAATATTCGAGGTCCGAAGGAGTGAGGCATTTCTAAACGCCATCTGGGCGCCTCTTCGGCATCGGGACAAAAGCTTCCTTTTGCTCTCGCCAAATGATTTCTCTACATCTCCTGGCTGCAAAGAAACCAAAGCAATACAGTAAATCGAAAACATCAATGCCTCGAGCTCTTTACCCGTGTTTGGCAAGTCGCTCATAGCCTCAAGAATCTGCGGTTGGACGGTTGGGGCATGCAAAACTTTTATGAGCGGGTTGACGTTTTCAAGAAACGTTTGCCACAACTTGAAGATGTGCAAGGGGTTTGGATGAAGCTCTGAAATGCGACTAGTAGTTCCGAGGCTCAATAACATGGTCGTCTCATCGTTCTCGTCGTCAGAAAGATTCTCATTGTCACCATCTGATGCGTTGTTTATCACGTCTGCCGCATCGTTGAGCTACAATGTTTCATTAGCGATGTTCACGATAGGGGCCGAGTTAAACAGCTAACCTCGTGGCTAACAGTAGTCCACAGGGTACTATTGCAAGGTTAGCAAAGCATTTGAGGGGGCTTTCTGAACGAACTCACTTATCAATGAAAACAGAGTTGCCATCTTTCATGATCATTCTTCCGGATGCCGGTGCCTTCCGCGGAGGGGCACTGTCGGCATTCGAGGGAGAAGGATAACATTTCTGGATATTTTTGTGTATGCTAAACTCTCCAGTTTGATGCCGACTCGACTTTTCACCACTTTGAGACGTGTTCTCGTCCAAATCGCGCTCTCGTTTGCGCCGACGGGGAGGTGGTGGAGGACGGTAGATACACTCGATGCCAGCCTTCTCGCAGTTCGAGCATGGATCTTGTCGGTCACATTTGACCTTTCTCCTGTGACAAACCACACATGAGTAGGATTTTGATAGGTCGTGTGCTGAGTCTGTTGCTGATTGTGCCGGGTTGCCAATGGGGCCTTGGGGGCCTGCCATGGTGCGAGTAAAAGCGGTATCCGTCAGCTTCGCTCAATTGAACATTATGAAAAGAAAAGGCAAGTCAACATGGCCTGCTCTGGTATTCGTCAAATATATTGGGGCATGCCAAGGGAAACACGCCGCAAGTCGCGGTTGGCGGGCGGCGAGTCGCTCAAGTTGCCGCCTGCTTTCTCAGGCCTGCAAGCCCCTCGACATGCACTCTGACCAAGACTGTGCTGTTTCGTGGGGGCGATTTTGTAATTATTTAAATGGTTGGAAATATAGCGAAAAGCTTTCACTGACTTCTCATTCAAGAAGTTCCTATTGTGTCTCCCATATCATAGCATTCCAAGGTTGTAGTAAACTTCAATGTGCAATCAGTTCCAGAGATATACATCGCCGGTGTATTATGTGGCTCTCACTCGGACAGCTGGGGAGATTCCTGTCGGAAACCAACTTTCATTCAACTTTAGGAATATAATATGAAGTGATATAAATGACATGACGATCATCAGGCAAAAGTCCACCACATGTTGCACGTTCCAAGGAAAATGGCGGAGTTGTGGAGTTTAAACCCTCATTGCTGCCTGGGCGCCTTGTCTCAAGTAGACAAGTCGGGCGGGTCTGACGTGCATTTACATTTGGCCACTTCCCAGCGCTGCTCAGCGCGGTCTTCGCCCTTCATTTCCCCGGCCTTGTCATTCAAGTCTAGCACTTCTTTAAGACAACCTCATGCTTCTCTTCAGATGGAATGGAACTCAGGCAGTGATTCCATCCAAGCTGATTGCGTGACCTGGCTCGCCACCGCCTGGATATGAAGTATGACCCCGATCTTCGGTCGAGTCCGTGCTGCGGTCTCGCGAAGAGTGAAACGAGCATCCTCTTTCAATCTGGGGCCCAAGGAATCACCTTGGAAACGACTTCCGGATGATGTATTCGTGGTGCTTCTGGCTGTCTGTGAGATCGACGACATCGCCGCGTTAGCCTTGACATGCCGGTTATTGCGCCATCGAATATCAAAAAATGAGTTCATGATCGCGCAGACATATCTCAACCTTCGCAGAAATAAGTGGAATAGAGAGAGCGACAATGATGCCTGCTTTTCGCCGGGGGATGATTTGACCTTCATCTCCGAACTTTTTCCGCCCCCACCACCTCAATATGCCGTGGGCGAGAGCCACGACGACGCCGAGTATTCACTGGCATATCTCGCTGACCTCGAGAGATGTTGGATGACCTGCATACGACTGTCCTATCATTTGGCTGATCATGCGGTCCGGCATCATCTAGAGACAGATGTCATTGCCCGTCCCCTCTGGTCTTCATCCAAAACGGAAAAGGAATGTGTGTACAGCAAAGCTGTAGAGTCAGTCCAAGCAAAAATATTGCATTCTGTGTGAGTTTTATCACCCCGGCCCGACCAGGTAGATCAATTCGACTGACTTTAGGTAGGGCTTATGCGATATTCTTTCTCGAGTCCTCTGCCGTAAATGGCCCTATATCGGATTCGTCCGACCAACTTACCGATCTCTCTGCTTCGGTGGACAAGCAACAGCAGATCCTTCAAGATCCGCCTTTTACAGATACCCAAATTCTGATCTCGACTCATCACTTCATGCAACTTCTTTGCTCCACTATCCGACGACTCATGAACCCAGACTTTCCTTATTCCTCTTCGGAAAGTTGGATGAGTCTCCTTCTTTTAACTTCGACCTTGGAACGAATAGTCCTATTTTTCCAAGCCGTTGCTAAGGACGAAGAAAAGAAACGTAGCATGTCGCCAAGCTCAAGTTGGTCTCATCGCAAGGAGTTCATGTGGCAAATGCGCGAAGACCTAGGTCACTACCTAGCATCTACCGGCTTGCCCACTGCCAGATCACCAAGCACCCAACCGACACTTGATCATATATGGTTTGGTGCTGTATACCGCGAATTGGCTGAGCGAGGAGCGATCCCTCATTTGGCCGATGAGCCGGTTCCCATCCTTCATGGATCTACCGTAACGTTGCGCTGTACACACTGCTGGGAGGAAGGCTAGCTTACTGTTTCAGCGGTAAATAGAAATTACATAATGATCAACCTTGAAATCCTTGCATTATATATAGACAGTATTTATAGAAGGCGGTTAGGACAACCTCACGCGGCCAAGTCCGACGGACTGAGCCCCGCTTGTCCGGATCCCGGCTTTTCGGATTTCCGACACGGGGACATTATCTCCTTTCCACCACAAGTCCTGCCCAATTCACCCAAAGCAACCTGTAATTGCAAGCTAGGAGGGAAAGGCCTCTATGGAAGTGACAAGTTGAAATTGTGGGTCAGCTTGGCACAACTATCAATACTGCCACGGGCAAACATGGCAACACTGGCGGCAGTAGGTCACCCTGCCTGTGCACGAATACATGAAATGCCTTTCCAAAACAGAATGGATACATTGCTGACTGAACTGAAGTGTGACTTATGTCATTCTAGAAAGGTTAGATTTTGGTACATACCAATTTACCATTGGCTGCAACGTACTGACCTGCTTCGCTGATCATCAAGGTTAAATGCGATCGCGAAGACCCTTGTCTCAATTGCGTAGATGCACGGTCTGAATGCCTTCGAACCCGGCAGGCAAGGATTCATCGGCCGCGAGTCTCCCGGTATTTTCTATCCATGAAATGTCCAACTTGATGTATAACTAACAGAGAACAGCCTCGATGCCATAGCAGAGAGGCTGGCCAAGCTCGAAAGGACAAGTGAAGACAGCATGAAATTTTCCTCTCCAGAAAACGACGATACAAGTCTGACTACTACATCTTCACCTCTTCCACGGCCTACTGACTCAACAAAAATCACTGCGAAAAGGAAACATCAAGCATCAACTATTCATGAACCAAGTCCTACGGGCCAACCAGACTTGAAACGCAGAATATCTCATAATATAGAACCAAAATCTCTTAATGAACGACATTCTCCAGATGCAACGCGCCATGCTAGCGAGGCGCGTGAGTATATCGAGCATGAGCTCCAATGCAACCCAACTCTTTCGCAAGACAGACGGACGGCGTTAGAGATGGCCCAAAGATTTGTCGGACAGCTCTCGAATCCTGGAATCCATGGGCAGAAATCCGGTGCTGCGGAGCCCTTAGATATTGGCGATGATCTAGGCCCTCCTAACCTTACGCCCGAACTGTTGTATATGATGTTACCCGGTGAGTCGATCAAAGAGGTGCAACATGTGGGAGCTGTGCTAATTTACATAGGGCCTGATAAGAAAACAAACTCTCAAGGAACATATGTCTGGCCGGATCATATATCCGACAAGACCCTGGAGAGAATGGGTCTTGCAATCCTTGAGCGCAGAGAAAGTGAGCATGTGCTACATCTTTATCGGATCAGTGTATGGGTGAAAGCGCTCTCATGTATTTCGAAAATGGCACCTATGATCTCAAGTGCACCCTTGAGAGGCCATTTCAAAGCTTTGAAGAAACAATACGAGGCTGCAGCTGTTGAAGAGTTAGATTCGATTTCTCTCACGGCCGTACCAAGTCTGGCCTTGCTTCAAGCATTGCTATCAGGCGTAAGTAAAGTTGCTTCTTTTGGCCCTTTCCCCTTTCTCTCAATAACCATCATCAGAAACGTCTCATGCAATATATGGGCAACATGTCACGCTCTTGGATGTTCAACGCTCTCGCATCCAGAATCATTGTCGCCCTCAATTACCACAATATCACCGACCCCGTACCTCGCAATGAAGTAGAAGAAGATATTCACGCGTGCGTATACACATGCTACTACTTTGACAAGACTCTTAGTGTCCTTCTCCTGCGACCACCATCTCTACCAGATCTCAAGGTAGAGCCAACGAAATTAATCCACATGGACCCTGACCTACCAACAACGCCCATGATCAGGGGAATCGTCGAGTTTGCACATATCAAGCACACCCTAGTCAACATTCTTCTAGACTCCAAGAAGATGGGAGACACGGAAAAGGCAAACGTGTTGTCTAACCTCGTGGCAAGAGCACACGCCGTCCACTCGGACCTGGAAATTGTAGGACCGAACAGATCTAAATCACGCGAGTCACAGCGGACTAACATTATCCAGCATCGAAGCCGCCAGGAACAGGAGTTCTCTGAGTCATGGGGAATTCTACGCCGCGAGTGGCTCTCCATGGATTTCAACTATTACTCTGTCTTGACGACAATCATCCGTGCACGATCGTCGGTTCTCAAGTCTCGCTTAGTCTGCGAGGAATGTCTTTTTGCAGCCCGGAAGGCACTTACCACTCTTCGGGCCTTGCAAGAGGCTTTCTCAAGTCATGCCACTTCTGTCGATTCCTATCCGTATTTCCTCACCTGGTACGCCGTTCATCTTACACTTGATATAAGAAAAAACACTAACGCATCCAGGACAATGCTACTATACCCATTATCCCCATTCTTCGTTTTGTTTTGCAACGTCGTCGCGACATCGGATCCCAGGGATTTTGAGATGATCAAAAAGATCACCGACGACCTTCGCCAGTTTGCCAAAGCGAATGCCTCCATTGGGAAACTGTATGGCCTATTTTCTAAATTTTTGGATCTGTGCGCGCCACTGATCAAAATAAACACTGGACTGCCTCCCTCGAGTGCGACTGTGTCGTCGTTCTCGAGTGATCCCTCGAATGTAATCATGTTTAGTCGTGGTGGTCAAGTCATGGATACCTTTCCGAGCCCCATCACCAGCAGGGCGACTTCGGGCATGCCGCAGCCTATGGAAGGGTGGGATGACAGTCTTATGTGGGAGTTATTCGACAATCAGCCATCTCTTGGATGGGCAGAATCAGAGTTGTGGGACGCGATGACCCAGCTGAGCTCTTAGGATGGTCGGATCCAGCAATGGATTATGCGGTACGGTACTGCTGAACAGGAAGAATGTAAAGTTGTCTCGTATTTGTTTAATTAGTACATGGAGTTTATTTACTCGTTCGTCTTAAGGACACAGTCCCAGTAGAGATGAAGGAAAAGGGAAAGGAAAAGTGAGCGAGTGGGACGACCCAGAGTCTAACCAAAGGACAAAAACAAAGCTGGCAATGCTCGATGGGTGCAGGAAATGCAGGAATATCGGTGTTGAGGAACACACGACTAGGTATTATAATACAATATTGAAGAAGCAGGGTCAAGGGGCGGGTTGGGTCTATCCCGAAATCAACACCCACAGGAGGAAGAAGATCTAGAAAAGTCATCAGTAATCGCCGGCAATACCAGAGCAGATGATACATACCATCAAAACGCCAAACATTTTGGCGACAAGCCACCGGTTACCGGACACACTGGTCCAATACTTCATCAGTTCTCGCTGGGCTCCCTGCACATTATCCACGACATCTTCCGTGTTGGCATCGATGCGCTGGACCATTTCCGACTGCTCGTGGACCATAGTAGAAAGCTGGTGGAAGATACCGCCCAATTCACTAATGGTTCGCTCGATAGCATCAATCGCCTCGCCACGAGCATGGATGTAAGTATTGCTCGACTGTGCTTCCTCCATGACCAGGAGTTGTTGGTCGGATTGCATGGAGGGACGTCCGAGGGGAGAGGGGTTGGAGGGGTCGAGAGTCAAGAGATCCGAGGAGTTTCCCTGGTACCCTGGTTGGGGTGTTCGTCTCCCGGAGGGGTTGTATAGAGGGGAGTCGGACCGTTGCGAGTCGAGAGCAGTCTGCGATTTGGATGATACAGAGGAGACGAAGTTCTCGGTTCGACTGCGAGATGCTTGGATGTTTTTCGTGCGGACCTCCAGGACTTCCCTAAAGTTGGCTCCTACGTCGGCCAGCTTTCCTTGCAGCATCACAACCACCTGAAGCGATTCGGTTTAGCAGAGCCCTTGTTCCTGTCATATGTCATACGGGGGTCTACTCACATTATCATTGTGTTCACCTTCCTGGTCCATCTTCGAACGGGTTGCCTTGGGGTGTTGTGATTGAGTGAATGTCGCCAAGGAGGCGATCTGTTGGTTCAATGCTGCCAGGTCTTGCTTGATCACGTAGGTCAATTCCGAGATCTCGACAGGTCGGTCATCGAAAAGCGTCTTCCGCTTGGCCACTATATCCATGAGTTAGATCCCGTCCAGTTGCTTTCTTTCTGTTGTGCATCTAAGGTCCCCGCAAACATCTCCCCGGAGACCCTCGGTCGACGATACTCACATTCAGCCAATCGTTGCAACTTCGCGGTCGTTCCCGTGATTCCCTTTCCAATATCTCGCGCCCGACGCGCAAACTCCGACCTTCCAGCCTTAGTATTCGGGACTCCCGTTGGTGAGCCATTCGCCTGTCGCCGCTGGGCATCGGTCAACAATGCCTGGCGCTGCGACCCAACCTTTGAAGTACCGAGGCGTTTTTGGGCTTGGCCCAGAATAGAGCTGAACTCGCTCGTGCGATCTTGAATCGACGGACCAGTCATTGTGTAACGTGCGATCGAGACGAGCGAACAGAGTGGACTGCAGGTCGTGTCGTCGGAGACTCAGCGGAGGGGCTTCGAAAGTGGACTCGGTGTTTCAGGGCGTGAATCGACTAGGAAAATGGTTGGGGGGCCGTGTGGGGTGGGCAGTTCAGGTGTCGCCGCGCTTGGATAGAAAGACCAGAAACTGGCCCGGTCTGGTCTCGTCGTCAATGTGTATCTCAATGTCAACGTCAATGTCGAATGTCAAATGTCAAATGTCAATCCAGGGGGAGCGCGCCAAAGCGGCGAAGTGAACCACGTCGATTGCTACCACGTGACCTCTGCGCCACCGCCCGTACTTATGTCAGCGCCTGACTAAATTTAGCGCAGGCAGCAGATCAACGAGGAATCCCCCGGACGCAATCAGGGGAGGCACTTCCCATTTGCATACTCTTCACTCTTCACTTCGACTCTGCCGCCTGATTGGGCTTCTTGCTAGCTCGAATTGGAGCTCCTCGACTTCCGCCACGTCATCCGCCGCGGTTGTACATAAAAAGTGTGCATGTGCATCAATCTTGTTTCGTCACCCAGCGACCCCATCGGATCGGCGCCCGCATAAGCACATTGCCAACGTCGCTCACGCCACCTCCGTCCTCCCTCAAATATTTCTCTCCTTTCCTGCGACGATTTCAAGTTCCTGCTAGTCGATTCTATCACTAGCTTGCATATACATTTTCTGCATCGGCATATTCGACAAGCGAGTCGGGCATCAACCTATGCTGTATAGCCCGACGAGCTCGACTCGACCTGACATCACTCCTTGATGGCGGACTCTAACCCTACGTGGCAAGGCCGTCCAGGCCAGAAAAAGTAAGTCCAATTCCCCCAATGGCTTGGTCGTCCTTCTGTCTTTCGTTGTATAAGCTCTAAGCAATATGTACTTTCAGTCCGTCCCCGCCCAATGCCAACAGCCCCCTCTCGCCCGCCAGCGGTGGAAACAACCCCATCTCCTTCCGGCCGAATGTGAATCGCGCAAAGACAAAGCGTTGGGTGGAAGCGAAGCAATATTCCTACGATGGCGGAGACTGGGGCTCTGAAGAGGAGGAAGAGGAGGAAGAAGAACAGCCCCCTCCAGTACCTCGGCCCCCATATGCAGCACAACGAACTACCAGCTCATCGGAGTTGAGCTCCAGGCGCTTATCAGGTATTGGATTTGGCGGCGATGAGTCGCGAGCAAGTCCTGCTGCCGAACAGAAACCGAATCCGCTCGGTGATCAAAAGAACTCGCCATTTGTCAGGCCGGCCGACATTTATAGGCGTATGACGGACGAGCGACCATCTCAACAGGGTGCGGGAGGCTCAGATACCCAGCACGAGTCTCTGCGGAGCGTCGAGCCAGGACTTGCTGGGTCCCAAGGTTCTAACGCTCCTAAGACAACTCAAAACGCGCCCTCCATGGGTCTGCCTGAGGTCAAGCGCTTCTCTGGGTTCGGAACTGATTTGTTCCCTAGTGCTGACTCTAACCAGCAAAATACGAATCCCGAACAGAGCACCCTACAACATAATCCCTCTCTGGCCTCCGAGTCCTCCCAAGGATTCCGATCAGTGGTCCACCAAGCCTTCGACGTTCCTGAAACTCCAAACTCCACGACTGACAGTGTGGCTCGTTCCAACAGCGATGGCACGTCTGTGATCAGTCCTATTATGAGCCACCGTATGCCCACTGACGAGAGAACTCCCACCATTCCTGAGGAGCCGACCGACACCAGCACCCCGACGGGCGCTCCACAGGACGGCGCGGCCGACGCACCCTTTTTCAAGCCAGGCCACCGGCGCGATATAAGTCTTCCGGAACGAGACAATAGCCCCTCCAAGCGACCTCTCGTCACCGATCATGAGACTCCCTCGGCGGGTCAGGCAGAATTGGCATCGGTATCTCCGGGGCAGGAGAATAGATCACCTGAACGACCAGCCAATGCTGGAACCCCACCAACGGTCCCTCCGCCGAATACCACCGACGGCGATTTCGTTGCTCCCCTCAAATTTGGTAGTGCTGCCACATCGGGGTCTGAAGGCTACCGCGGCAGTATCCCCGCCATCGTTGGCGCGAACACCTCTCCAGACGATGCCGATAATGACCGACTCCGAGAGGAGATTATGCGTTCGTTGAGCAGAGAGAACTCCCAAGAACCCGAAGAACAACCTCGGCCATCTCAATTAGAAGAATCCAAGGACGGTTCCATCCCTCACCAATCTGAAAAGTATTGGGATGGTCAGACAGGTCCCGGTAATGGAACAACCAGGACACTCGCCTCCGAGTCTCACCCGGACTGGGCAAGCTCGCAGCCTCTCGCTCAGGATCCATACACAGCTCCTTCCCAGGAGGCACAGCCAGTCGCAGCCGAGTCACCCAAAAGGCCAAATCTGGGCAGACGATTCTCATGGGAATCATCTTCATCAGCAGACGAGCCTGCACAGCCTGTTCCTGGTGGCTATGCTTCGCCTCCTGATGGTTTGGCGCCACAAGCACCAGAGCCCATTCCCGACATGGAAGATGCACACCTAGCATCACAATGGATGACTGATGGTGAAGTGTCTGGCACTGACAGCCAGAAGGTAGAGAAACCTAGGCTTTCCATTGTTCCCCCAGTATCTCAGAATGCCTCTCCTCCCGAGCAAATTATTCCCCCCGTGGATGGTTCCCAGTTGAATCTCTCACTACCCAACTATACTGGGTCCTCATCAACTGACGAGGCCAAGCTTCAAGGCTTCCGCGACATTCTTCAAATCACGACCCCGGCTGCGCGTATTCGGGCCTTTGAGGAGACGAGAACTCAATTTGCAGGCCTCGATACTGGTCTGAACCACTGGCTTCAAGTCACGGTTCATGCTCAACCGCAGCATGCCGACCTGGTCCAGGCAAGCCAGAGTCTATCCTCTGATTTCCCCAAGGTCTCGCCCACCACTCGCCGATTCCCCAAGTTGACGTCTCTTGGCAATCTAGCTGCATCTCGAGAAGACGGCACCCCTACCAGTGCCAGTCACACTAGACGTCCATCTGGCCACATCGGAACCATTGTGAACAGACAAAATGTCGAGCAGCGTGGAAAGGACCTCTTGCACACAGCAGGAACATTCGGTGGAAAGGCCGGCGAAGCTGCCAAGGGGCTGTTCGCCAAGGGAAGAAGCAAGTTCCGGCAAGGTGGAAACGACAAGGTAGATACATAATCCTTTCTCTTTTACTCAGTTGTGGAGGCCCGTATTGGACAAGGCGCTCCGGGGATAGCGCAGCGCAGCAAAGCGGGTCTCTTGCACTGCTTCATTTGTTACTCCTCATCTCTTCTCGATACCACGATGTAATATCCCATCGCTTTGGCATTGGTTCTTAGAATGCGACACGATTGATGCATGTGCTATTTCCTCATCCACTCCCATTCATTTTCGAGCTGGTTCTGATGTTGGTAATGTTGTAGGTTCAGTCGCCGTCTGCGCGCAAAAGCTTGCAGTTCCAATTCTCTTTCCAGTCTGAGTCGGCCAATTCCACTGGCTACTCTGGTAAAACACCCGGACGCAATTCTCTCAACTTCAACAGTCTGCCTGTCTTCAAGTTCGGTCGCAATGACAGTTCTACTCCTCGGTTTGATCCAAAGGACCCTGCTTCTATAGAGGATTCCCAGGATGAGCGTGAACGCAGTGGTAAACGCGTCAAATCCAATGGGTCTTTGAATTTCTTCAAGTCACGAAGCAAGGGTGATGAGAGTGACGGAGCTGAGGCCGGAACATCACAGTTCGTGGGCGACTTCGAACAGGAGATGAACGCCGCGTTGGGTCTCTCTCCAACCGAAACTCGTGCTCAGCCTAAGCAGTCAACTGCTGAGGAGCCTATCCAATCATTGCATCCTACTCAGCCCAGTCAGCCTATCGTGGAGTCTGTTGAAGCATCAAAGCAGAAGCCACAGGATCTCCGGCCACCGTCGAGAGACGAGTCGATGATTTCTAGCGATGCGGCCGAAGCCAACATGTACATCACATCTCTGCCCTTAGGAGATGTCCCGGACATTGAAAAGGACCTACCAACACCGCCTGGCGTGCATACCGATCACTCTCCCCCCTCCGATGAGGCAGATCCCCAGCCCCCATCTGAAGTAGAAGTATCTCACACCACGATCCCCTCAATTCGTGCTGTGTCTGAAGGGGATATCAAGCCGCCCACTCCACCGAAAGATCTTTGTCCCAAAGAACCTGAACTGGAGGAATTACCCCCGGTGCCGCCGAAGGATGTCACTCCGAAATCTGACACCCCTGAAGACCGAGACCATGAGGAGCCCCAAGATGAGGCACCAATGAGGCTGGCGCCTCCGGAAACAAGCCATGTTCAGCGCCAGACATCTGTCTCAACGCTTGGGCATGACGAACAAGCTGCGGCTCACTCTCCTGAAGAAGAAACCACTTCTCCTCCTTCGCCTATCCACACAGCGACTGAAGACATCGACGACCCTCAGCCTGAAGATGGCAAGCCCATCCCACCAACTAATATGTCCCAAACTTCACTTCCAGAAGCCGACTCTGCATTTCTGGGATTCGCTCCTCATCCGCCTAGGCCCCCAAGCTCGCAGGAGATCCTCGAATCCAAACGCAGGTCGATCAGTGGACTGCCACCATCTGCGCCTGGCGTACAGAGTCCGTTGAGAAACGAAGTTAGGTATTCACCTGGAACCCGAAGCAGCATGATGAGCTTTGGCAGCTTTGGTCGACAAAGCACTGGTAACAGCAAGGGAACTCGTCCAAACACGCCGGGCAATGATCTGTCGCAGCAAGATTCCTCTGGCTCCGCCGGACAGAATGGTGATTCGAAGATGGACAAGTTAAAGAGCTTTGGACGGCGACGTCGAGCTTCAGTTGGTAACCTCCTGACTGGTATTCAAGGCGAGCTACAGGGAGGTATCCAGGGAATCCAAGAAAAGTCCCAAAAGAAACGTGGTTTCGGTCGGATTAGCGGTTTCTTCGGCCGTCAGCAAGAGCCTCAGCAGCCAACAAACAAATCTGCGGAACGCAGAAAGACGGTGCAAAATCCCCTTGATGTTAAAACCCTCCCCACGCCTCCTGTGAACGGCAACGGGCATACTTCTGTCGAACCAAATGAACAGTCCCTTACCAACCGATCCTCTATGAAGGATCTCCCGGCGACACCAGCCGTTGAGAATGGAAACGGCACAGCGCGTTCGTCATTTGATCATCCACGCGCTAGCATATCTGGACCGCCCACTGCGTCGTCAAATTCCCGGGGTGGCAGTCGATTCTATTCCCAACTTATGTCCGGAGAAACTCAACCTTCTCCTCAACATACTCGATCTCAAAGTCAGCCCATGATGATACGCCAGCCTTTATCTCCAGTGCCTCCGTCAGAATCGGAACATAGCAGCTCAAACCCATCGGCTTCTCTTTCCGGCCTGAATGATTTAGAAGAAGAAGGATCGCCAAAAGACTCGGACTCGCCGCCATCTGTGCCACCAAAGTCGCCAGTGGCCGAACGAGAACAAGACATCAAGGTGGATGAAGAGCAAGAGGCAAAAGCACACCAAGCCCAAGCACCAGAATCTGAGCAAGAAAGTATTTCGCAGCCAGCCCTAGCTCCCAGCCTCAGTGTGAGATCTCGCAAACCCACAGGGTCAGACCCCGAATCCACGCACATCGAAAACAATGAACCCAAATACATTGTCGTCTCCGGCGCCACCGACCCCAGCGCCGACGCTTCTACCTTCTCACACCCCCATCGCGACAGCGAAGCCCGTGTTCTCAACGAGACAGCAGAGCCAGTTGAACTAGCTCTTACTCGAGACGACTCGAGCGAGGAGATCGTAATGTCTCCCACGGCGTATCCAGGACAAGAGTGGACGCCGATGCATTATTATCAGTGATATTCCGTCGTGATTTAGCGATCATGTTACGATACCCATTTTCCGTTCTGAACTGTCGTTTCTGTTCACTATTGTACTACATATTTGTCAGTCTTTGTATTCGCTCGCTTATGCATAGCTTGAGCGTCACTTTATCTTATGTATATCCATTATCTTTCGTTGATCAAATACTTCGTGGCTCATATACCCCTGTCACTTACTTGTTATGTTTTAATATTGGACATTTACAGTATCATACTCTGTATTGATTGGATGCTTACATACGCTACGATAATTTGGTCTTTGGTCGATCTGCACCCCATCCGGAACTGCCCGTCTAGTTAAGATCAACCTTGGAACCAAATGTGATTGATCTCTCTCATCTGCCTGTCCACTGCCTGCCCAAGTGGCAGGTGCGCGACCCACGCGGAACCGCTTTAAGGTTGAATGGCACCCCTTCTTCTCTCGGAACACCGCTCATCCTCCTCCCTCACCTCATTTCCGACTCCTGGAATCCCAAAATGTACGGCTACTATGATCCAATCTTTGAATGCGAGACATGTACTCGACAGTTCACCAGCCAGCGTGCCGCAGACCAGCACATGAACGCTCTTGACCACTGGGCTCCCACATTTGATTGCGAAACATGTTCGCGCGAGTTCTCTTCTCAACGCGCTGCAAACCAACATATGAACGCAATGGATCACTGGTTGCCTCGTATTTCATGTGACATCTGTATCAGTGTTTTCAACTCAGAGTTCATGAAAAGGCGACATCTGGAGATTGAACACGCTGATAGGTACTGCGCGACGTGTGCAAGATTCTTTATGAATGCGAACAACTTGCGAATGGTATTGTTATAACCTCCTGAAAGCAAAATTGAAAAGATATCAAACTAAAAACTCGATAATAGCACTTGAATTCAAAAATTCACCGAGGCGTGACTATCAAATGCCCATTCTGCAATACTAGCTACGCCACAGCTAGCGGTGCCTGCACACACCTAGAATCTGGGTCCTGCCCTTGTGCTCCCAAACTCAACCGCGAAACAATTCTCCGCATCATTCGAGAACGCGATACTACAGGGTATATCGCCAATAAGCAAATCGAATGGCATGTTGAAACAAGAAGCACATACCACGTCAACAGCAACGCCTACAACGGATCCTCTTGGGAATGTTACCTATGTCATAGGTCATTTTCAAAAAGCACAGCCCTTAATCAACATCTTAACTCGCCGGTACATCAACAGAAGGTGTATCACTGCCCTAATAGCCGGGAATGCATTAAAGAATTTGTTTCACTGGCGGGCTTGTTTGGGCACTTGGAGAGTGAGACTTGCCAATTCATGCGATTCGAAAATGTCCAGAAAAATTTCCACGGCTTTATGTCGAGAAATCTTCTTTGTTGAGGCAGCCAGGTTCGGAGGCTTCTTCGCGCTCATGTTGGTAAGTTGCTAGTTGGTTTATTCTTTCAGAGCGCGTCGCTCAGTGAGGTCATCGTTTTTCTACTGGGCAAATCAACTGATTACGGAGTCTTTCAAAAACAGATGCTGATTTTATTGGTCTACCACGCAGGACGGCCAGGCATCAAACGCAAGTCTTCTTCTTCGAACTGCCGCGCCAATAGTCTCAAACAGATGAGAAAACCGGGCACATATCCTGCTGGGTCGGAGAAAAACGGGAAACGAATGGCATTGTCTCTCTGTGTAGGGATATGGAAGATGGAAGCTATCTGGTGAGTGAGGAGGACTGGAGAGGCTTGAATCTTGCAGAACACAGCTCAGTGGGGTTCTACTGAGCTGTGAACACACATTATTCAGCAGGGGGGATCTCCACGAGTACATGCGTTGGGCGGAGGGAGGCGCATAATTTACATGAGAACGCAGCAGAGCGTATCAATTTCGAAGACCTCTATTTCGGGATGTTCTGACTCCTACAACTTGACGCAAATCTACTCTTTTTTGACTTTCATCAAAGAGCTTTTTAATCAAACTGTGTTACTCCAAAAACAAGACAGAAACGCGGAGATCTCACTGGGATTGACTCGCGGGTTCTGTGACTATCAAGACGCAGATAACCCAGAACAGCCTGGCATCGCTGAGACGTAGATTCCACTTTAATGGGTATTGGTCGAAATGGAGCGCGATTAGCGCTGTCTTGCCTTAGAATAAATCCCACCTACTCGTTGTGTACCAGTCAAGCTGAGATCCGATAGCTTTGAGCGGCTGAGGTCCCATCTCGTCCCCATCAGTTCAGGTCGCAGTATTCTTTGTGATACCCGGTATGAAGACTTTAGCTTGGGAGAATAAAGTACTTAAGGAAAGCAGAAAGACAAGATAGTTAAAGAAAGGAGGAAGAGAGAAGTGTATACAAACAAACAATCCCCGGATTTGACGTTCCGGAATAGGCTTAGGGCAGACGGTCAAGAAGCTTAGTCATGACAGAACTATGACCTCACTCATAGCGAATATCAGCTTCCTCCTCAAGATGCCTCCTCTTATCGATCTCGAGCCATTGAGAGCCGAAATCTCCCTCCTTTATCCATCCCATACAGTTGAAGAGATATTGAGTATCCTTCACAACGAGCATAATATCAATATTACGACCCGAACTCTAGCAACACGACTTAGAACGTGGGGTCTTCGAAAACTACAAAAATACATTGCGATCCCAGCACTGGATGAGCGAATATTCCATCTCTATAAATCCGATCTCTCGACGCGAAAAATTCTCGAAACTCTGCAGTTGGAGGGCTATCAAATATCAAACAGAACGCTTCAAAGGGCTCGAAAACGCTTGGGCATTGTTTTACGTATCGACGACCCAGCCCTGCAACAAGAACGATTTCGTGAAGGGAAGGCGGCTTCTTTACGGCGACTTCGAGCTTTGAATCGTCAAGTTGCATCAAGCTCGCGGACCCGCACCCGCACCCGCACCCTTCAAGTTCCAGACAATCACAATTCGACAGTCGCCTCTACAGAATCAACCACAATGAGCTCAAGAGAAGCTCTAACGGGCCCGGTTCAGGCCCTCCTCAAAACTCTCACAGCTTCACCTCCCTCAACTCCAAATATTTTGAAAACATTCACCACTAACCCATCCCCTTTGATCTACGAACACGGATTACCGCAACTAGCCCCATTTCTAGGCCGTTCGTTTACAGGGCGGGAGGGTGTATCGCGCTACTTCGAGTTATTGGCCGAAACACTCTCGATTGAAGGTATGACCTTTGAAGACGAGAAGGCGTGGTTAGTAGATGGTTCCGCTATGGCGGTTTGTCTTCGCGGGCAGGCGAGATTTATGTGGAAGGAAACGGGCCAGGCGTGGGATGAAACGTTTGTTTATCGGATTGCGCTTGCGAAAGACGTTAGTGGGGAAGGAAACGGGGGGTTGAAGGTTTCTGAGTACAGGGTTTGGGCGGATACGGGGGCTGCGTATCTTGCTAGGTGTGGACAGTTGGGGGAGTTGGTTGGGGACGGTGGTGATGATGGAGAGAGTAGACCTGTGGATTCACTTGGAAGTGGGTTAAATGTGTATGGGAGCTGTGGATGATGGATCCAATGAGCGAAATGCCCAGGAATTGATGACAAGTCTTTGGGATTATAGGGTAGAGTATGTATAGCACAATCTGTATTTTTATTTGAGATGGAGATTTTTCTATACTCTAGATAGCGAGTTTGTATGTGACACTTCGGAAAACAATCGCTGTTGTAACTCAATGCAAAGATAGACCATCCCGTCAGGTCGAGGAACAAGTTCCACATCTGGAGAGGCAGCAATGTAAGAGATAGAAGTTAATAGCGCACAAGGGACTATCCCTCAAAGACGTTCTGGTTTAGCTCGACTCCCATGTCCTTGGCCATGTCCTGCATCTGGGCCTCGATCGAATCTTCCATACCCCCGCCAAGATGCAAAAACTGTCGGATCTTCGTGAACCAGAAGAATATATCGCTGGTGAATAAGACAAAGCGGAAAATCACATGTCGGCCCAGATTGCGGATTTTCTCTGATAGAGGGAGGTCTGGAGATTCAACCAATGCCCGCGAGGCCCAGATTCCAGTAATCTTGACTCGATTGACCGGCGAGCCGAGGAACTGGTTGTTGGCCTGTACAATGCGCAAGTTACGGCCGATAAAGATCAGCTCCTGCGGCCACTTGGTCTCGTCGCCCAGGATATCGCGAATCGCCTTGCGCGCAGCCTGCTGCATTTCGTAATGGCGCTGGGCGCGCTCAGACTTACTCAGACCCTCCAGTCCGCGCTGGGTAGACATATCACCACCGCGGTAGGGGCGCATCAGAGTTGCCGAGGCGAAGACATCAGCGTTTTTAACACCCCATTTCTTGACGATCTCGCCTAGAGCATCATTGTCGAATGTTAGCATAGCCTTCCAGAGGCGTGCGTACTGGTGCCGGAAATCAGGATTCATGTGGATGTACAAGCCGTGGTCAATGAGAACCAGCTCCGGTTGACCAGATGGCTTCCGGCGGATGAAGATGTTGCCCGGGTGCGGATCACAGTGTACTAATCCCCAGAGGAACATCTGCGCAGAGAATAGGTCGACCATGGTTGTCATCACGTCCTTGAGTGACAGGCCTAGTCCACCGCGGTTGTTCTGGCCTCGCCAGTGATCGCGTTGCGGTTTGACCTTTGCCAGTTGCGGATCCATGGGGACGGCAGCACTTGCTGGGGGGTCCATGGGTGTTCCATGGCAGCCGGGGCTACCCTGGCGCCAACCGCCACGCCATGAACGGGTGATAGCATCCTTGTCCCAAAGCCGTACACCTTCAATCCATTCCGCGGTCATGACTCGCTTGGAGCTTAGATCCCACCACACTTTAGGTATATAGACACGGTCCCGCAAGCGAGGTTCTCCGGATATTAACCGCGCCATGTTCTCCGAGTTTTTGGCTTCGTTGAGGAAATCCGTCTCCAGGGACAACCGCTCGCTGATATAGGGTACTAAGCTGTAGAAGGGGATATCGAATATTTTGCTGTAGACCCAAGTCACGGCCCTATCGAAGTAGTTAGTTCGGCTCGAAACCTCTCGAGCCACTCGAGTATCATAAAACTCACTTGAAAGCCCACAGGTCCCAGGCAAGTTGCTGTGCGATCTCACGTTTCTGAATCTTAATGGCAACCTCTCTACCATCCTGTAGCCGAGCCCAGTGCACCTGAGCGACACTGGCACTGGCACGCGCCTTGCGCTCCATAACACCCTTACCAGGCTCCCCGGTGAAAGAGACGCCAAAGACCTCTTCTGGGGACTTGCCGAAGTCCTCCCGAATGACCTTCTCGACCTCTTTCCAGTCATTCTGCGGCGCATCGTCAAACATGCGCGAGAACATCTGCTGGAACTCCGGCGGCAAGATCGCCGATTGCATAGCGATCGCCTGGCCCATCTTCAGGTACAGACCACCATTGTGACGTAACAGATCCGAGAGGCGCTCGGCGTTACGGGCATGCACCGCCGTGATGGAGCTTGCCAGCGGCGGGTTCGGACGGAAATTAATTTTGTAGTCGAGAGCGACGAGGAGGCCGAGGGAGAAGGTTCGGGTTGTTCGGGTTAAGGACGAGGCATAGAACTGTGTGTCGATGCCGTAGGCGACGCCCGTTGCGAGCGACAGATATGCCAGCCGCCGCAACCATTTTCGAGTTCGTTTGTAGTCCTTGGCAGCTGTTGGTTTGCCTAGAGACGCGGGTGATGGTGGGACAAAGGGTTGATAGCTGCCTGCGTGGACATGTCGAGGCAGCGCTCGAAGGGGATGGCGAGATGCAACAGTCGGCCGCAATGAGCGGAAGAGTGTCGCGTGCGCCATAGTCAAGCAGCACAAAGGATCAGCGCATAGTTATCTGCTGGATGCTGGGTGCTGAAAGGTTGGGACGAAAGAGAAGCTTGAGGTCGAAAGGTAAAAGTAAAAGGGAAAGTAGAGGAAGAAAAGGAAAGGAAAGCAGCGGAGTTAAGCTCGAGGTTCCCGAGGTCGGCCTGTCGTCATCCGCGGTGGCACCGCGGAGCATCTTCATTCTACAACCATTGGCCAATTCACCTGAGTCAATTCATTCGAGTCAATTCATTCGAGTCAATTCATTCGAGCTTAACAGGCTAGGTTGATTTTCTAGAATACCACAAAGCTGTCAACGGTCCGTCTCACGTCAGCCCGCTTTAGGATAGCTGTGCGAGCCTGGTGGGGGCCATACATATATATATATATCCCTCCGCAGATTCGGCCGTCCTCATCGCCCCTCAGGCCTTGTTTATTTCAACATGGATGCGCTTGACTTGAACCTCCAGGAAGTGGACGCTCTCGAAGCAATTGTCATTGTTGACAATGAGTTGGACCCGATGTCCCCGCCAGCTCCAGACACTGTCCAGATCATGGGCAACTTGGGTCACATCGCCATGAGATCGGATAACATACTCACCGATCGAGGTGGTGCATACAAAGAGATGCGAATGGAGGATATCTGCTGCTCTGCACACGGTCTATCCATTCTAGTGGTGAGCTCTGAAGCCGCTGCCCCTCTGCTCCCTCCCCGCACTACAGCATAGAATCTATCAACTGATATAAATCGTACAGACAGCTACAAAGGGTGATAAGAAACACTCCATTCTCTTCGATGCCGGGCCTGAAGAGGATGTTTGGGAAAGAAATGTGAAACGATTACGTCCGCATCTTTCGTCTATCGAAGTGATCCAATTATCACATTGGCATCGAGATCACTCAGGTCGGTTCCTTGCCACCATGCCTCATATCCCACATAACCATGGTTATTGATATCAAATTCTATTCCAGGCGGTCTCTTGCGAGCAATCCAAATGATCAGAGAATCCCGTTCTGACGACCTCATCGTGGACGTCCACCCAGACAGACCCGTATACCGAGGCATCGCTCTACCAGAAACCATCATCTCCCTCCAAGCCGATCCCACCTTCGAAGAAATCGAAAACAGCGGCGCAGTATTGCAAAAGAATGACAAACCACGCACCATCCTCGACGATTTCTTCCTCATCTCCGGTGAGATCCCCCGAGTCACGCCGTACGAGACAGGCCTCAAGAACGCAGTCCGCTACGACCCAGAAGAGAAAGACTGGTTCTCAGACGAGCTCATCGTCGACGAACGCTTCCTCGCATGTAATCTGAAAGGCAAGGGACTGGTCGTCTTCACAGGATGCAGTCATGCCGGCGTAGTCAACACAGCGAAGAACGCCATCGAACTCGGTGGTGGCGCGCCGCTCCATTGCATCGTGGGTGGGTATCATCTTTCCATGAGCGAGCCCGCGCAGGTACAGAGTACAGTAGCCGATTTGAAACGACTGGACCCTGCCGTGCTCATGCCAGGGCATTGCACGGGTTGGCGGGCGAAATTTGCTATTGAAAAGCACATGCCCGGTACCATGGTGCCTTGCACGGTGGGGACAAAGATTGCATTTTAGAATTACTGTCATGCAATTTCAACGCAATTCTCGACTACATGCGTGGAGGACTTGAAATTGGACGTTTCTGTTCCTTGCATCTCCGTGTCTCCACGTGGGTATGAAGGGTCCGATATAAAGTGGTCTGGCATAGGTTGCTCATGGCAACTCGACATTCCGGCCAGGGGCAGGTTTCAGGTTTCATCGTGGGTCGGCAAGCGTTGCTGTTTTGGATGGTTATCTTCTGACATCATTTGCCCCTTGCTGCGTTCCTGCGATCGGGATTCTGCACCAAGGGTGAGGGTGGGTGTGGGTGGTGTTTGAGGTTGTATAGCATAGCGTAGAGTGTAGCTGTGAGTATGTAAATAATAATGTAGATAATTCTATTTGAAATTTTATCGCTACGGTTGAATTCAATGATGATGATCAGTTATTTTGTAATGAACTTGAACCTCGGAAGTGGTGGACTTCAACTTGAAGTTTTTCTGGTGTTCAAGTTTAGTATCGGGAAGATATATATCAAGACTACCTTGTTACTACTAGTGCCATTGGCACCACCAACTTGAACTATTACAAAATTGACGAAGGCACACAAGTCAAATTACCCAGTAGACCAGTTTAAATGTTAACCATGGTTGAATTTATCTTTTTAACCTTGTCATACGTCCAAGTGCTACCGTTACTTGTGAATCGAAGATTTTTGATATCGTGATCATTCCCCAACGCCTCACAAGCAGTCTGAGGATCGCCGTACCCTCGATATATCTATTATTAGCATTGAGAGTCATCAAGGTTGACTCAGGTTTATCTAATTGAACCCAACTACAGGTCATCCAAGCAGTAGCAGAAATAGTCAGTGACACTCACCACTCCCTCTCTGCACGCCCAGGAACTGTAGGACAGACACGATACGCAGTCACCGATTCCAAAATTGGTCCTACCGGCCAAGTCTCTTGGATTGTCAATATCCTACTCAACGAGGTAAATACCGCACCGCTCACCTTGGCGAGAGCAAACTTTGAACCTACGAGTATCGCCATCTGCACCTGCCGCCTCGAATCTCCCTAGGGACCATACAAACAGTGTGCCGTGATGCATCGCAGGCTACACAATACAATGTACAGCCCCCGCCAAGAGACGGATCACCCTTTGGATGGATCTCCAGCTCGGCGCCCGACCTAGTAGACATTATCGAAAAATAACCCTTGCACGAAGCTCAGCATCGCGCTGCTTCCCGCCCCCTCCCCCTCCACCCCACAATCACAGCGGAGGGGGAGGGGGTCTGTGACCAGCGAGATCGAGCGGAGAATCGAACCTGGAGAAAGGGGTTGGGGAAATTCTTGCGCGAGGGCACCGCCGAGAGGGAACCAAATGCCTGCCAAGACGATAATGCGGGAGAAATGCACGGCGGTGGCCTTGGCGGGGAGTTCAGGGGGAGGGGCGGTACTTGCAATTTGCAATTTACTTCGAGCGGGCGCTGTGAGAGGTTTGTGGGAGGGTTTCTTATCGCGGTTTTGGTTTTGTGTAGTTCCAAGACTTTTCTCACCTCGGCCAAGATGCTGCAAAGACGATCATTGCGGTGCGCCAAGGAAGGATTGTCCGGAGGGAATGAATCGGAGGGATGATGTGCAGGAGAAAGCACAATTTTTGGGAGTCTCGGAGTAATGGCCACTGCAACGATAGTCAGATAGTCTCAGCGTGATTGAGTTTCATGTGCAATCTGTGTTTGTTTCTGTTTCTGTTTCTGTTTCGCTCAACGTCGCCAAGTCCGGGTTATTTACTCCATACGATTTTGACTACAATGTGACTGTATAGATGGCCCGTTTAGGACGCGAGATACAGAATAAGGAAAAGGTCGATCACAACACTTTCATCGGTCAACACTCTCACAATTGGGCCCAGAATGACGCCAAGATTCTGTCAGCCAAGACTGGCGGTGGAACTAGATTGAATTCAATGACCCTGGGGGTCGGTCTATCGGGGTTGGCACGTCGATCCTGGAGAAAGAGACATGGCGCATCGTGGCGATGCTAGCATGGAAACTGCGACAACCATGCAATGATTCGACCCTTCTTTCTATCTATAGTCCCGAGTCTGCAACAATAATAGGCAGCACGTCGATCGGGGCACCGTCAATGGCCGAATCTGCCGCATCCCTGCCTTGCTTGGCATATTGCCGACTGTGAAGACAGCCAAGCTTGAATACAGCGGTGTACGGGGGATACGATACAACGCGAAGCTTTGGCATCGCGTATAGCGCATCGCGCATAGACTATACATAGACTACATACAATACCGTCGAGGCAATAGACTTGGCATTGGCTCGATCGATCTGCACCGGGCAATGGGCGTCGCAGACACAGCCACCGCGATTGTACATAGAATATGCCGGAGCCTGGCAGGCAGTCGGATAGTAACACAGCTCATTGGCAAAATCGTGTCCTTCTCGGCGGAGGAGCGGAGGTTGGGGAGGGACTAGGATGAGCGTTCGCCAACGATGACCGCATTGCCCCGATATGTAGTCCCTGTCAGGCACGGAAACAAAAACAGAAACAGAAACAGGTCGGAAATACGAGTCTAGAATTGAAACGTATTGCAACGGTAAACACCCGTGACACTGTTTCACCTTGGACATAAACAAAAACCAAGACCTCTCTACAGTAACACGACGCACACGCACCAGGTAGATACAGCACAGCACAGCGCAGTTCTAGAGAGGGATGATGTAGCAATTCGGCCAACTTGCCCTGTCCAGTACCAAGTCAAACACGCTGATCGGCGGCTCTGTTTTCTCCCGGCATGCCAGGAGCTCGCATAGCACATGCACATACATACCCAGCATGCTCATGCTCATACTCATACTCATACTCACGAGTCACATGGCCTCAAATAGCCAGGGTCCCGAGCCAACAAACAAGCAAAACCAGAGCACCACTTACGCCAGATTGGATTGGATTGGACAGGACAGAACGATAGAATATAGCCCATAGCGTAGCTAGCTAGCTAGTTAGCTAGCCAGGTACGACCAAAAACCAGTTTCAAGCCCGGGTTGCCCCAATTTTTAAATAGTGATATGCGCAATGGAGCGCTCGCGCCTGAAAAAAGAGTTCGTGCCATGCCCGTTGCGAGCTTCGCGTCCAGCCGAGTGGGGGGTCGTGCTTGGGCTTGTTGGGGGCGTTTTGCTGCTACTCCTGTCGATCAGTAGCGTTAACCAACCACGGAGGGAGGTTGCGATTGCTTATGCTGTGTCGTGGATCAAGTTAGTTCGAGTCAAATCAAGTCAAGTCAAGTCGCGTCGCGTCGATGTTTTGTTTTGATACATATACATGTACGGAGTACATGTAAATCCAATGTGGGCTATTGCTATTGCTATTCCTTCCAACCCCTGACTGTCGTCATGGCCCCAACCCACTCCGGGGTTGGGTCGGGGTCGGGGTCGGGGGTATGATTGTCGTTGTAGTTGTAGAAGAGTACAGATTTCATCAATCCTCCACGCACTACCTGCCTACTTCAGTAAGAAGCCAAAGCTAAGTTTAGCTATAGCAAGGCGGACGGATTGGAATAAACTTGTTACGGGCGGGACGGCCCATTGCTTCTGGACCGGCGAGTTTGGAAGTGGAAGTTCGTTCCTTGCCCGATTATTGAAGGGTTCGGGGATAATTGAAGCCGAGTAGTTTTGGGCCACTTCAATGCTAGTGGCTGTGGTTAAGAATCGTATTCGTAGCGGATTCGGTGTGGTGCTCAGATCTGCCGACCGAGTTGATGGCATACATCATGGTACAGTATGTACTGATCGGCGCAGGGGTTGGATGCAGCCAAGAGGCAGATGAGAGGAGGCTGCGATCGATGCTAATTACTATACAATAGCGCTGGCTCGTATATCCTCATCTAGTTGGTTCATCTACAGTGCTAGGGCTGGTTTAGGGCTGACCACAGTTGAGGGTGTGGCAAGATTAATACCCAAATCAACACAAGTGTAGGCTGACCTCACCCTAGGGCAAGAGCTCGTAGCGAGCAAACGCGAAACGAAACAAATCGAAACGAGACCAGACCAGACCCATCACAACCAAAAGAGCCAAGTCCGAAGTAAAACAAAGGTGCTGGCATGCCGGTGCCGACTCCCGCGCCGCGCGCCGCGCGTAGCCCGAATTCTGGACGGGATTCCGGCCGACAGCCCGAGAAGGGTTCGAGAACGGGCCGAGAATTTTGAAAATTTGGGTTGGGTTGTTCTGATTAGTCTGCGACCGAGGTTAATGTGATGTGGGCAGGACAGGGCAGGGCAGGGGCAAGGACAAGTGGACAATGGAATGGTGGGTGGGCGTGTCGGTGTCGGTGTCGGTGTCGGCGAAATGCAAAATGCAAAATCAAATTCCCTTTTTACCATTTGGGCGAAGGCGAAACGAGCACAGACATAATTGTACGGCAGTCGCTGCCGAATTTGACGATGACGTTGATATGCACAGATTTGTACGTGATTAGTCTACTGTATGTACCTGTCTATATGTATCTGCTGGCAGGCCTCGGGTAAAAAGGCACAAACAGATACGCAGTAGACAATCACCGATAGTGAGGCAATTAGAGATTTCTCCTTTCCTTCCTTTCCCTTTCCCTTCTTTTTCCGACTAGCCACGTTCATCTCCTTGCAGGCCGCAGCAGCACACTGCAGCCATGCACGACTAGTCCGGAAAGCTAGAAGCCATGCATGTCCAACGGGAAGCGGGAAAATCCCATTCGCAAACCTTAATGCAGGCGCGGGAACCGCATGAGTAGGATATAGCACTTGCCTCGGGCAAGCTGGGCCTGGGCAAAGCTGGGCAGAACCTGGGGGGAATCGTGAGAACGGACGCTGGGATCGCTTGGCGACCGAAGCGTGTGGAGGTACCTACGTAGTAGTGTTAGTTTAGTCTGGAATAGGACTACTGTAAATGGGTATACACAATGCCATGGTTATATATATGGTATACGATATATACGGACGGGTAGGATATCTATTTAAATTCCAGAAGTTGGCTAATTGTGTCTGAAGATATTCCATAGTTGAAACACCTGAAGGCTAGAAGAGTCTACGGTGTGCACTGGGCACTGGGCACTGCACTGCACGCACTGCACTGACTACACCGTTGGCAAGACAGTAAATGCCTCAAAACTAACCCTCTTCAGGGCGGGAGACGGTCAAGTACAGATTTGGCAGGGCGATCGGCTAGTGGGGCGACCCCTTCACGTAGCTCGTCTGGCCCACCGGTGAGGGTTTGATTCAGATGGCGGACCCATTGGCGACGGTGTGATTGCTGGAAATTGGGGGGGGAACCCCATCCTACTAGCTACTCTGTGAGCCGCTACTGTAGGTACACGGCGAGCCAAGAGTAGTGTATGTACAGTATGTACATAGTAGGCAATATCGTTAGATTGATGAATGAATGGATCGTAGGTGGCAAGTATGTGAAAATGTCAATTGTATGGTACTTGGTAGTGTTTGCTGGTTCGAGTATGTCAGTGGTACTTAGCCTGAGAGTGATACAATGGGCAATTAACCGGCAGACACGGCAGCAGAGCCTTTCCTGCTTCTCCCGGAGAAACGGCAGAGCACATGACTCAGCAGAATTGACGCGCCGTGATTGGCTATAATCTCCTCGGGGCTAGACCAGATTGGGCATTTCGTTCCATTGCGGGCGTCACATCGATACTGTACTTGTCGTGGCCCTTGTACTTGTACGTGCGTACGGGTGTTTCATTCTCATTTTCATTTTTTTACCTAAAGTAGTCCACGGCTGATCTAGCCAGAAACGACCAGGCAAAGGTCGGCGAAAAACGGCATGATAAGCTACATGACGTGAGTCCTATCGTTTCTCAGTATTAGTATTCAGCATTCCAAATACATGCCTACCAGGTACCTCCAGTACGTAGACGTAGGGGTAAGACAGAATTTTCTCGGTACCATATATGTGTATCCAGTAAAGTACAACTACATACTTAATACTTAATACGTCGTTACATGCACGACGCAACCACGGAACCGCGCCCGACGAAGGCTTCTAGAAGACATCGAGAAGTCTTCGAATTGCGCGTACGCACGGGCTCCACTAGGGAAATTGGCGGATGGCCGTGCCGTTCTGTTCTGTGTGCTCTGTGTGGCCTTCCCTAGGGTACTGCTGTGGATGGCCGGGGCTCCACTGGGGTAAAAAATAAAATCCTCGCACTTGCTCCGATCGAGATTTCTCCGCGCCGCCGCCATTCAAGTTGTACTCGGTCTTCACCGCATCAAGTGGCAGTGGCAAGTTGAAGCAAAGTCGCGAGGTGAGGCATTTTGTTGCAGGTGGCCACAATGCCCGTGCCCTGCCCTGTGCCCTGCCATACTCTATTCTTCCCCGGACAACGACATCAGCGGCGTGATCGCCCAGCCTGAATGAAGGATCCAGGATTCTGAGGCGAGACCCCATTGGAGTAGGCTTAGATGTCTTGTACTTCTGTCAGGTGTTCGGCGATCGCCAGTACAGTACAGTATAGTAGACCTCTAGAATGTGAATGTGAATCGAAAAGTGAATATGACACTGAACACACGATCACTATCGTATTGACCCCAATAGGCCCTGGGCAATTGAAACAATCTACCTGCAACTCGAAACACCCGTACCATAGACAGCCCTAAGACAGCCATCAATCCACGGGTCGTCACCTCACACTGACAAGCCAACCTCACACTTCTCCAAAGCTCTCTCTCCTCCACTCCACTCCTGCAACCCTACGATCCGTGGGAGGGTCTGCCTGCATATTTCACACACCTAATACTAATCGTAATCGTAATCGACCAAATCCGTCGTGCTCCACCCTCATGCGACGAGATTACCCTAGCTCTACCCTACCTCGTAGCGTCGTACTTCCCCTTCCTTCCCCTTCCCAGCATCCCGTCTGGTACTCACCATTCCATCTCGTAAAGCCGAAGCAAGCCCGCCCCCCAGCCCCAGGATTCGGATTCGATTTGATTGTCAGACCGGGACCGGGCCAGGGTCGGCCTTGGCTGACGCAAAGGATAAAAACGGCGGGAATCCCCCGGAATCGAATGCACGGGGTCGTTGGGGATCGAAGCGCGAGACGGGCGAGGACGGGCGAGGGGGCGGGCGCGGCGGGCACGCGTGCTGCTTTGCTTTTCCAGGAGTAGTGTGCTGTGAAGTGGTGTGGACCAGACCTAACAGACACACCGGTCGGTTTCCCGAACGGGATAGAGAGATGGGAGAGATGGGAGGGAATAGGGGATAAGGAGAGGCGAGGCGGGACGGTTTGGTGCTTTGGGTTGGTTGAGTTTGGGGAGACTCGGGGCCCCTCGGGGCCCCTCTTTCTTTCTTTTTTCGACAGAGAGTATACCTATTTGACTCTGGTCAGGGGTGAGTTGACCGACGACCAATTCAGGGACGAATTGAATTGAATGGATCAAATTCAAATTCAATCCTTCCCCTAGGATACATACTATTACAGTTCGAAAGGCCTCAATTGGCTATTCCTCAATTGGGACATTGGCAGCCGCGGAAAGCGCCGGGCTACTACTAGTATACGAAAGCGACGCTGGCCAGTATCTAGGTGTGTTCCCAGGGTTGGTCGTGGCGACCAATGGCGGAGGGTGTCGGCGAAGCTTCAAGTTGGAGATCGCGCCTTAGCAGTGGTGAAGGGATCTGCCAGTAGAGTACAGTGTAGGTACAGAGTACAGCGCAGAGGACACTGTCCACTGTCCACTGTAGATGCACGTACCAGCCCGGCCCAGCCATCACCATCATCACCATCATCACCGCCATCACCACCCCAGCCCTAACCCAGCAGGTGGCCGATGGGGGCCGTCGCGCGATCAGCGAAAATGAGATCATTATCGTTGCGGCGGGTGGTGATTCGATGCATGCCGAGACTAGACGGCGCTAGTTGGCGGGGCAGGCCCGGAAATTAACCAGTGAGGGAGGGCGAATTAAATGGCGCTGCTCGAATCCTCGTCCTCGTGGGGAGACGAGGAGGAGCCAGGGGGATCGAAGAGGGCAGCTGGGGCGAGGGCGTGGCATTAGAAAGGGTGCGGCGTGTTGATAATGAGAGATAGTGAGAAAAACAGTGACATAATGATATTGGACCCGTGTATCAGTGTATAGTACAGTACCGCATGCTGGATGCTGTATTATACGCGGCATGTTGCCGCTTGCGGCAATCGGGTAGCACGGTAGACTGTGTAGTGCTCATAGTTACTCTAGGGTAGATATGATCGTTACTCGAGTAGATATTATGGGAGACCGTATAGATGGTATAGGAGGTACTTTCAGTGTGTAGTGAGTGTGTAGTGAGTGTGTCGTGCAGTATTACAGTATCTAGTGCGGTTGAAGGGATTCACGCAAGGGAGCCGATCTCTATTTTGTTCATGCTACGCGTGCTACGCGCTGGGATTCCTCAATTCTCCGACATACCGCAGAGCGTGCCAATCTCTAGTTTGAGTAAGGAAGAAAGCATACGTAAATACTATGATTCTGATTGTTACTATTCCTCTTCCTATGAACATTAATGCGGTGGTTCATGGGGTGATTAATGGTAATGAAGACTGATGGAAGTGGGTGTATGTAAATCGCGCATAGTCAAGCCGAGAGCAGCTGGGCGCTGCACTCGGCAGGGCCAACTCGGCAGAACAGTGCCGGGTCCTTGGTATTGCGGTTACATAAAATACGGGAAAAATACCAAAAATCGCCCTCGAAAAATAAGAGAAAATACCCATTTTTGTGGGCCAGGTACATCCCCATCCCCCATCTCCCCCCAGCAACCAGGTACAAACACCGCGTACCCTGAACAGTACCAAGGTTACTTAGCCTTACCCTTTTCGCTCCTCAGATTTTTTTTCTCTCCATTTTTTTTCTATTTCCCTCAAGCCAATCCACACCTCCACCAACCCACTCCTGTTCTCTCTTTACGCTGGCTCCCCCCGTATTATAAAGCCCATTCCCTCTCACCCACCCACCCTCTTTTCTTCTCTCTTTTTTTTCCCTTTCTTTATAGGATTATTCCGTCTCGTTCGATACCCTTGCCATTGACTTGTTGGTTTTCCCTGGCTTGTGAGCCGCAACTGCAACAATGGCGACAAACGTGACGAGCTCGAGCGAGCGGAGGATCTCCTATGCTGTCGATGTCGAAAATGGCGAACGTCACCACACTAAGGAGACCACTGAGGCCGGTGAGGGAGGTGGTACTGCTCTTGATGAGTACTCTGCTCTGAACCGCTATATCTCCACTGCCCGTGATGGTCGCCGCGGTTCCACCTCTTCTGCTGGTGCTCTCAGCGCTGCGGATGTGAAGAAGCCCTGGTGGAAGTTCTGGGCCAAGAAGGGTGACTCCGTTGAGGAGGGCTGGCAATGCCCTGATGAGTGGCTCGAGACTGACCTTCGCGCTGGTCTGAGCTCCTCCGACATTGAGCCCCGTCGCAAGAAGTGTGGCTGGAACGAGCTGGTGACTGAGAAGACCAACATCTTCATCCAGTTCATCGGTTACTTCCGTGGTCCCATTCTGTATGGTGAGTACCAGCCTCAATCCCCGGGTTGAAACCCCCCAATGTTGCATTGGGTGGTTTGACGCGTCGAATTTCTTTTCTAACGCGTCCGAATCATAGTTATGGAACTTGCTGTTCTGCTCGCCGCCGGTCTCCGTGACTGGATCGATCTCGGTGTCATCTGTGGTATCTTGCTTCTCAACGCCCTGGTCGGTTGGTACCAGGAGAAGCAGGCCGCCGATGTTGTTGCTTCGCTCAAGGGAGATATTGCTATGCGTGCCATTGTTATCCGCAACGGTCAGGAGGAGGAGATCCTCGCCCGTGAACTCGTTGCTGGTGACATTGTTATCATCGAGGAGGGCAGCGTTGTCCCCGCCGATGTTCGCCTGATCTGTGACTACGAGAAGCCCGAGAACTTCGAGACCTACAAGGAGTACCTCGCTACCTCCAACGACGACACTCTCAAGGAGAAGGCCGACGATGACGACGACGACGTTGATGAGACCCACACCGGTGTTTCCCTCATTGCTTGTGATCAGTCCGCCATCACTGGTGAGTCTCTCGCCGTCGACAAGTACATGGCCGATGTCTGTTACTACACCACCGGTTGCAAGCGCGGCAAGGCCTACGGTATCGTCACTGCCACCGCCCGCCAGTCTTTCGTCGGTAAGACCGCTGCTCTCGTTCAGGGTGCCCAGGACTCTGGTCACTTCAAGGCTGTCATGGACAACATTGGTACCTCTCTGCTCGTTCTCGTCATGTTCTGGATTCTCGCTGCCTGGATTGGTGGTTTCTTCCGTCACTTGAAGATCGCTACCCCTGAGGAGTCTGACAACAACCTGCTGCACTACACTCTTATTCTGCTCATTATCGGTGTCCCCGTCGGTCTTCCCGTTGTCACCACCACCACTCTCGCTGTCGGTGCCGCCTACCTCGCCGAGCAGAAGGCTATCGTCCAGAAGCTCACTGCCATCGAGTCCCTCGCTGGTGTCGACATTCTCTGCTCTGACAAGACCGGTACCCTGACCGCCAACCAGCTGTCCATCCGTGAGCCCTACGTCGCTGAGGGTGTCGATGTCAACTGGATGATGGCTGTTGCCGCCATTGCCTCGTCTCACAACGTCAAGAACCTTGACCCCATTGACAAGGTCACGATCCTTACCCTCCGACGCTACCCCAAGGCCCGCGAGATTCTCGCTCGCAACTGGATTACCGAGAAGTACACTCCTTTCGACCCCGTCTCCAAGCGTATCACCACTGTCTGCACCTGTGACGGTGTCCGCTACATCTGCGCCAAGGGTGCCCCCAAGGCCATCCTGAACATGTCCGAGTGCTCCCCTGAGGAGGCCCAACTCTACCGTGACAAGGCCACCGAGTTCGCTCGTCGTGGTTTCCGTTCTCTCGGTGTCGCCGTCATGAAGGAGGGCGAGCCCTGGCAGCTTCTGGGCATGTACCCCATGTTCGATCCCCCTCGTGAGGACACTGCCCACACCATTGCTGAGGCTCAGGTTCTGGGTCTCTCCGTCAAGATGCTTACTGGTGACGCTATCGCTATCGCCAAGGAGACTTGCAAGATGCTTGCCCTTGGTACCAAGGTTTACGACTCTGAGCGCCTCATCCACGGTGGTCTCGCCGGCTCTGCCCAGCACGAGCTTGTTGAGAAGGCCGACGGTTTCGCTGAGGTCTTCCCCGAGCACAAGTACCAGGTCGTCGAGATGCTGCAGCAGCGTGGTCACTTGACTGCTATGACTGGTGACGGTGTTAACGACGCTCCCTCCCTGAAGAAGGCCGACTGTGGTATCGCCGTCGAGGGTTCCACCGAGGCTGCCCAGGCTGCCGCCGATATTGTCTTCCTTGCCCCCGGTCTCTCCACCATCGTCGATGCCATCAAGCTGGCCCGTCAGATCTTCCAGCGCATGAAGGCCTATATCCAGTACCGTATTGCCCTGTGTCTGCATCTCGAGATCTACCTGGTTACCTCCATGATCATCATCGACGAGACCGTCGACTCCTCGCTCATTGTCTTCATCGCCCTGTTCGCTGATCTTGCCACCATCGCCGTCGCTTACGACAACGCTCACTTCGAGGCCCGTCCTGTCGAGTGGCAGCTTCCCAAGATCTGGGTCATCTCCGTTGTCCTTGGAATCATGCTCGCCGCCGCCACCTGGATCATCCGTGGTACCATGTTCCTCGAGAACGGCGGTATTATCCAGAACTTCGGCTCTCCCCAGGAGATTCTCTTCCTGGAGATTGCTCTGACCGAGAACTGGCTGATCTTCGTCACTCGCGGTGGTAAGACCTGGCCCTCGTGGCAGCTGGTTATTGCCATCTTCGTCGTCGATGTCCTGGCTACCCTCTTCGCTGTCTTCGGCTGGTTGGCTCCCGACTGGAAGCAGACTCACCCCCACGACCCTGCTGGCCCTACCTTCTCCGTTAACAACGATGTGGATATCGTCACTGTTGTCGTTATCTGGGCCTACTCCATCGGTGTCACTGTCATCATTGCTGTGGTCTACTACATCCTGACCATCATCCCCGCTCTGGACAACCTTGGCCGCAAGACCCGCTCCAAGGCCGACACCCAGATCGAGAACATGATCGCTCACCTCTCCAAGCTCGCCATTGAGCACGAGAAGGGTGCCGACGGCAAGTCCCGCTACACCCTGGGTGCCCGTGTCGAGGAGATCGAGGAGGACGAGTAAGGGTCTTTTTTTCCCCCATTCAATTTGGAGAAAAAAAGCTTTGCTTAATATCTTCTTTCTTTTTCTGAACTCGATACTGGTCCGAGATCACAAATTAATTTCCTTACATTTATCTGTGTACCCCTTGCTACATCATACCACGCAAATCATTTGCTTGCCATCTACGTTGGACATGCATACCCGTGGGATTTGAAAAAAGGCAACGGACTCCCGTTCCTTTTTTCTTCTTCCTTTCCTACCCCGTATCATAGACTTTGTGTTCCATTTACTTACCCCTTGGCCTCTTTTGCTTTCGAATTTCGAGTTGCTAGAGTCGAGTTTTCTTTCTCTACGTGTATGTATGTCGTTAATAGTGGTACTTGTCAATCACAGGGATTCTAATGATTTATGCCTCGTAAGATGTAGTTGTAGCCTTTCCTCTGTACTATGATCTGAAATACCTCTCTCTTACTCTCTTCTTCTCTTCCCTTCCCAGCCCACCCTCTCCCCGACAGGTAGGTAGGTCCCTGCACTTTGCATACCCTACACCCGCTTCTAAGCTCTAACAGGTGGACAATAATTCTCCGCCACCCAATCGACCTAGCAATTTCGCCCAAGATTTTTCCACCATGCGGGGAAAGCACTAAGCTTCTTGCTTCCCCGTCTTCGCGGGGTCACTAACGGAGATCACCCAGCTCGTCCAATCTACGAAGACAACACACTCAAAATACACTCAAAGCAATTTAACCCGCGGACCAACCTCCAATCTCGGCCCAGCGTCAGTTCAGCCTGTCATGGAGATTTTCCGTCCGCCGTGAGTCAATCTGGAGCTTAGCTTAGATCTATAAAACCCACCTTACCTTCACTACTTCCATAGTTGACAAGCCAATTCCATTCGAGCAGCTCATCAAAATGCTTCTCTCCTCCCTCCTCCTCCCCCTCCTCCCTCTCCTCTGGAACCCACCAGCAGTCACAGCAGCAGCCCTCTCATACAATGCCCGAGAAAAATGCCAAGTTACCGGACACTGTCCAGCAAACACGATAATCGTGGGCAACAGTACCAAAGCGCACTTCCCAACACTCCAATCAGCAATATCCTCCCTGCCCGACACCAACGAACGCGCAACCATCCTCCTCCAACCCGGTGTTTATACAGAACAAGTAAACATCACCCGCTCGGGGCCCATAACAATTCTCGGCCAAACATCTTCCCCAAAAGACGCCTCGCGCAATCGCGTAACACTCACCTGGGCGGCCGCGAATAAAGATTCAACAGGACAGGCTGTGGATAATGTTTTCTCCAGCGTACTTGTTGTGGCTCCGACGCTGAATGCGAGTCTTACTGGTTCTGGAACGACTGGGTTCGATGTGCCGGATGATACTCCCTTTGGGAATACGGATTTTAGGGTTTATAATGTTGATTTCACGAATACTTGGGCGGAGTTTTCGGATGGTCCGGCTCATGCTATTAGTTTTAGTCGTGCTAATGGGGGGTTTTATTATTGTGGATTTTATTCTTATCAGGATACGGTATGTTCCCTTCATCCAGGCCTTTCCTTTCCTTTCCTTTCCTTTCCACTATTCGCATTGGAGAAAATGAACTTCCCCCATTCGTGACAGTTTCTAACGGTTCCAGGTCTACGTGGGCAAACTCGGTAACGCATACTTCTACAAAAACATACTAGCTGGCCAAACAGATTTCCTCTACGGCTTCGGCACAGCCTGGGTCCAAACAAGCGAGATCCAGCTCCGAGGCTGCGGAGGAGGAATAACAGCATGGAAAGGAACAAACACGACATTCGAAAATAAATACGGAATCTACATCGCCGATTCAACCCTAAAAGCAGCGAATACCTCCATTGCAGCGGATATAAAGGGCGCATGTGCACTGGGGAGACCGTGGAATTCGCAACATCGTTCAATCTTCGCTCGATCCTTTGAAGATGGAAGTATTGATTCCAGTGGATATATTGATTGGGTTGTTAGTGGGGTTGCTCGTTATAAGGCCGGTACTACCCTCATGGCGGAGTATAAGACCTTCGGACCCGGGTTTAATAAGACTGGTCGTGTGGATGGGGGTGTCACGACGGTTTTGGGGAAGAAGGAGTGGGAACCGTATAGTGAGCCGCGCAAGGTGTTTCAGAATCCGGAGGGGGTTTTTGGGGATGTGCAGTGGATTGATTGGGAGGTTGTGCATTCTAGTTCTAAGTAGATCGGGGGGTGTTGTGTGGATATCTGCGACTGTTAGATCAAAAGGTGGTTTAGCTACTACTAGCTGTGAATTATTCTAACAAGGTAACCATGTCGTTCGTTTCAATTGATTTATTTTATTCAATGTAGGGTAGGGGGAAAGATATCTCCTTCGTGATAGGCCTAATGCAATGATTAGGACAAATTCTTCATCTCCTTCCACTTCAACTTCATACCATAAGGTATACTTTCGCCACCCCCTGGAATCACACCTAAATCTCAAACTCCAGTTCGGCGTGAATAGCCTTGAACAAAAGGACAACAGAAAAGGAAATAAGGGACGGAAAGGATCCTAGGCCCAGATACGCAGTAACAGGAAATCAAAGAAAACACCGAGTCCCAGTGGAATGATACATTTCTCCCGCGATAGATCAAAATTCATGGCCCTCTCAGGCCTCCCCATGGCCTGGGGCCCTCACTGCTTCCAGGACTTGCCGCAGTTCAGACAAGTGCAGAATAGAGTCATCGGTTCATCTGCACTGCGAGTCTGGGCCTCAGTGTAGGTGACCTTTCGCTGACCACACTTGCCACACTGCAAGCTGGTACTAATGGACCGTTCACCCTGAGCCACCATAGCATTGTTCATATTTTCCTTTTTGAACCTCTCATCCGCCTCTCGCTGCGAGTCAGAGCGCAATTCGTCAGAAGACATGCCAATAAAATAATCAGGCTTGATCTCCCCACTGAGCACTCGCACCCGCAAGGCGGTATTCGACTTGTTCTTCAAGTTCTGGAAAAGACTGCGCATCTTGTTACGATACGCCTCCTTGGTATCGGGACCCAATTTATCATATGCAGCATTCTCCACGGCGATAGCCTTTTTTAACACGTCCTTGGGTGATTCGGTCGATCCCAGACACAAGCCATCATACATCAGGCCGATGCAGCTGTCTCGGACCTTGCTTGTAGTCACGTTGGTGTCGACACCATCTGCCTTCCATGTTCGCTTATCCGGCGGAACTGACAGTTTCGATGCCTTATCAGACGGAGTCGTCCCGGCAGGTGTGGATGTGCCGGTGCCATTATGCGCAGGACGTGGTGAGCTTGAGGCCCGGCTGGCTGCTGATCCGCCACCCTGCTTCTGCTTGTTCACTTCGGTCCGCCACTTCGACACCATCTCGCTTGCCAGTCGCGCGACTTCCGGCGTCTTTGATGTTTTGAGCTTGTTGACTACGATACCGATGCGGGTCGATCGCAGGAGGTTTTCTGTAGCGCGTACTCCTGTTTGCAACTCCTTCAGAATGCCGATAACCGTGGAGGTCGGCTCCTCTGCAGCAGCCGCCTTGGTCAAGGCCTTGGCCTTGGTTTCGATCTCTTTGGCATCCATAGCCACGGGTGGGTGGGGGTTCGAGGAATAGATCAATCCGAAGTTCGAGAATCGTGCGTTTAGCTGGCGATAGATTTGTATGCTTCACAGCCTAGACCATGAAGAACGTTAGCAGGTTGCGCATTGATGATCGCGAAACGAATCTCTTCGCGGCGTTCCACGGCTCCCTCGAGGACCGGTGCCCAGCGCAATCAGAAATCAGAAGAGAAGCACCCAGATTATAGCCGCGGGCTGGTATAATGCTCTAGGCGATGCCTGGGCACAGTTTTCCATAATTGGCTTCATCGTGGGTGTCTGGGATAGTAAGGCCACCACATCTCAAATGGCACGTGGCCACCACCCAGTGTCGAATATCATCTTCATCCCGAGAGTAGAAAGATGCTGGCCTCATAAAAGCAATGCGCCGACTCTAATGCGACTTGCGACCGGCATGGCGCGGTGTATGGGGGGAAAGCAGATTGAGAGAGGGGTGGGTTGCGCAGAGACTTACACCAGGGCCACAGTCAAAGTGGGTGGCTGGGTTGTGAGGGAGGAGAAGTCGGAAAGAGGAGGGAGGAGAAGTTGAAGCTGCGAGGGTGGAGGGCGAAGGGAGGAAAGTCGAGGGCGCATGGAAAGTGCAGAAGTTGCGAAGCTCCGAGGTCGAATGCCAAGACGTGATTACCCGTTTCGGCGATCGAAGTATAGGATACAGCAACATATGGTTTATGATTTATTTCTAGAGGTACTTTCATCGCTTTCATTCTGAGGGCATCTGCTGGATATAGATAAAACAAAAAATTATAAGTAAAAGATCCGCTGAAAGAAACCTATTCAACCAAACAGTACTTTGCTACCCTGGGGTATAGAATAGCCCACTAGACTGCATTCGAGCAAGAAACAGACCCAAAAGTATTAGGCGAGCTGGCATGCGTATCTTTATCCTGACAACCCTTAGGATAATAATTGACCGCTCCATTAAATGTCTGACACTCACTATCCGAGTAGACGTAGCAGGTGCCTTTCTGGAGGTAATACGAATCGGGCTTGTTCATGCCACTATCCTCACAACTTGTCCAGTTAAACCCACCGTCCGTATATAACATACACGAGGACTTAGTGTCGCTCGTATCCATGTTAAATTTGGATGAGAGATCTATACAGTCGGACCAGCCAGTCGTGTGGCCCTCCACGACGATGTAGTCTCCATTGTCGGCGTCGCAGTCTTTTCCGGAGTAGATTGTCATGCTCCATGTTCTGACGGGGGCTTCAGCGGTAGTGGTAGTTGTCTTGGATTCTTCCTTTTTAGTGGTAGTGGTTGCGGTTGTAGTAATGGCCTCAGTATCATCCACACAATTCGAGATACAACCATGACTAGTCTTACAAACACCATATTTGGTATCAGTGCACTGGCCACCCATACACTGCAGTAAAATAACTAAGAATTAACACAAATCCAGAAAATAATCGAGGAGGAGAAGAACTTGCACATTGGCTCGCAGGACATGGATTCAACCCAAGAAGATCGTCCATATTCGCTGGCCTCGGGGTCCCAACCATCTGCGGACCACATACAGCTGCTGCTAGAGCAACGGGCATTGGTTTGGCGCCGGGTCCGAGACATATAAAATTGCCCTGATGGATGATTTTGCACCCTGTCGAGCCGAATGTACCGATATTGTACATGAATAAAGCCACCAGTGGGATACCCTTTGCTTTTGCAATGCTCTCGCAGGTATCATGGGCTTGGAGAACGTAGGTAGTGCAGATGCCATTAGCATCTGGTTGATATGGGTATGCAGCAGTGCGGGCTTGGATGGACTAGGGGAAGTGTTAGCGTGTACCTTACTAGTATATGAACTCGGATAGATTATAGAATGCATACACTGTTATTGCCTTCAAAGAACTCAGATGTGGCAGCTACAGGGCCTAGAAGTAGACCGAGTATATACCCCAGAGCAAGAAAATGGTTAATTTGGAAGCCCATTTTTCCGAGTAAGGTCTGATATTATTTCAATTATGCGTTGAAGAGAGTGCTTAGTGCTTCCCTATTTAAATGACACTTTCATGGCCACCCGCTAGCCAAAGAGCTGGTTCAGTATCGGGGAGCTTCAATGAATCTTGGAATAGAGTGATTTGGAAGGTGATGCACATGAAACAATGATAATCTTATTAGTGCGGATGGTTGGATATTATTTCGAGCATACGCTTTGATTGGATAGGGCACAATTGCCATCGAAGCCGTCAACAAAGGATAGAAGATGCGGTGGACGGTGACTCCTGCGGCTAATCCGAAAACATTCCTCAATAGCTCTTGTTCACCATCCTCGCTTTTAGTATCTTGAGCTGCACTCGCTGCAAATGGGGGTCAATAGCTAACCCCTTACCCCGTTCTCGGGGGCTGGATGTGGCAATGTCGTCCGCTGTCAGACGGGTGTCCCTGGTGTCGCCCATGGGACAAACTCAAACAGGAATTACTATCAGATGGGTGGTAAATAGTATACTATTATCATGGGTCAAAAAGGTTGAATTAAGCAAGAGATGGTCGCTTGGTAGACCGGGTGTATTCACATCTATACGAGCAAATCTTTAATCCTCTTTGTATCCTCCCAAGAAACCAGAGCTCGTGATAGCTATGCATGTATGGATGAAATCGAAAGGGATTATGTGCAGTCGTCATCGTCAACAGGGTATATGAAGATAGGGGGGATTTTTGGTGTTGTTGCGTCGGGATCGTCAGTTGGGACCTCATGAGCTGCGCAGGAAAGACCGTGAAGATAGCCGTTCATGGCCGAGCGGTCGCGCGCGTCGGGCTGGCCTGACTGACCTGACCTGACTGCAAGACTAGTGAGAGAGAGAGGTGTATCCAGGATCGGTCAAGAACGAATATGCTGGAACCGAGATAGCTTGAGGTCGGGTAGATCGTTTGATCTACAGACCAGTCTTGCCCAGGGCATCGGCCAGATCATCCACAGCCTTCTCAATCTTCTGCGAGATTTGCGCTTCGTGCTCAGCCTCCTTGGGGCCCTTCTCGGCCTCCTTCTCTTCCTCTTCCTCCTCTTCCTCCTCCTCATGGTCGCTTTCCTCTTCGGACTCCTCCTCGAGCTCATCAAGCTCATCAATACCCCAGGTATCCTCAGGGTCATCATCAGTACCGTGCTCCTCCTGACGAGCCTCTAGAAGGTCCCGCAAAGCGCTGATGTTCTCATCATCCTCAGAGAAGATGTTTCCATTCAGCTCGACACGACGCAGACTGGGGAGAGCAGTTTTAGCAGCGTGAGCAAGCTCCTTCACAGCATCATCCTTGATCTCATTGTACTGCATACGCAGGGTCTGAATCTTCTGGTTCTTGTTGGCGGCCAGAGCCTGGGCAACCTTCAAACCACCACGGGCGGAGAGCAGACAGTCACCAACACCCAGCTCGCGTAGGGAAGGCCAGCCCTCCAACACACTCGCCAAAGCAATAGAGCCCATGACGGTAAAAGTGTTGTCCTGCAGATCTATGACCTCCAAAGCGCTAGCGTGACGAAGACCATTCTTAAGCAGGTGCGAGATACCCTCCTGGCGAATACCGTTCTGGGTCATCTTAACAGACTTCATACCAGCAGCGTGCTTCTCATAAGCACGAGCCCAGGCCTCCATACTGCCATTCTCAAGACGGTTACGTCCACAAACGATACTCTCCAGCCGAGCAACCTCCTTGCCCTCCTTGCGAGCCTCCTCCTTTCGCTCGGCGAGCTTGCTCAGAGCATCAGCAACTAGAGTACCCGCAGCAGGACCCAGACCGTTGTTGTTGAGGATCAGGTGGCGGAGCGGGGTATGACGGGAGAGGAAATCGACGAGAGGTGCCTGGGTGTTAAGACCAAAGGCATTGTCGGACAGATTGACGGTGTGAACGGAGGGAATCTCGAGAATGGCGTCGAGGAGAGATTTCAGGGCGGGAGGGATCTCCGACAAGAGTCGCGAGGTGAAGATATCGGCAAGATCGGCGACTTCGAGGCTCTTCTGGGTGGTGATGACGGCGGCGAGACGCTCGCAAGCACCAACACCGAGGGTGTTACCGCCAAAGCGGATCTCGGTATAATCGGTGCTCTCGACGAGAGGCTTGATGTGAGCCTCAATGTCTTCCGCAGTGTCGAGTTTCAGGCTTTTGCCATCGAGCGAGAAGACCTTAGGAGGGGCCATGGTGGGGGTAGAGTTGTTTAGAGGGGTTGGTCAATGAAGCGAGAAGTAAAAAAGAAAAGAAAAAGAAAAAGAAAAAGAGAGCAATTGAGACGGAGTTTCAAAAGATCAGAGGAATCCTAAAAACCACGACCAAACCCGGAAAAAGTAGCAAAGTCGGGAGAACAGAGGGGGAGGCAAAAGTTGGAGGGGGGCAACGCGCTGTTTTGGTTCCGTCGGCTCAAAAAACTGCTACGGCGGGCGAAAAGCACCACTTGCGCACCGATTAATAATGGCTGGATATTCCGAGCACGACTGCCCTGGATTTTAACACTCTTCCTCGACTCTATTCTCTCCGTGGGTTTCCGTTTTCCGTTTAAACATATCACATACCCTCCCCCTTTCAACATGTCGTGGCTCTTTGGCTCCTCCGGTAAGCTCAACCCCATACCGCGATCTGCAGTTGCCGCGGATCCGGCGCATTCGCATTCAAGGAATCAGCGCAATGCGCAAAAGCCCCCAACCTGGCCATTGCCACGAAAGAAACTTATCGCTGACACGAACCAATAGAGAAAGCTGTCCTCACCCCTGTAGAGGCCCAGACGAAGCCTGCCCAAACCGACAAGCCTAAGGTACGCCCAACAAACCACGAACGCCCGCAAACACAATGATTGACCCTGCTGTGATTATAGCCTTGCTGTGTCTGCAAAGACGAGAAGACCGCCCGAGATGACTGCATGCTGTTCTCGAAGTCCGATGATCCCGCTAAGGAGTGTCAGTCCATGATTGACCAGTACAAGACTTGCATGTCTGGCTTTGGCTTCAAGGTTTAGACTAGACGGGTTCAATGCATTTGACTCGCTTGTACCACTACAATATTACTGTATCATAGCAATTTGGGCATGGAGTTTTTATTCTTCTTTTGTGTGTGGATATAATAGTGCATCTGGATGCGCCATCGGAATCAGGATTGAAGATCGGTGTTTGCGGTCATGCTTGACCGAGTCCAGTCTACCAATACAATCTCTCATCTCTCATCTCTCATCTCCGGCGAAGCACTCAGAACTTGAAGACTAAGAACAAGCAATTAAATATAATGATGCTAGTAATACATTCGATCCTCCCTAGGTATCACTTATATGGGGTATCACTGAAAAGCGCAAAGCGTGGCCACCCAACTTCCCATCACTGCTTCTTCTTCCTGCTCTCCTCTTCAGCGATGCTAAGATCGATTTGGCGGCACTGAGTAATCAACTTCCACATGCACCAGAGATAGGCAAGCCCAAAGCCGGCTGCTCCAATGAGCGCGTTGAGGACGACCCAGAGGTCCGGCTTGCCGGCGGGCGGAGGCACAAACGCCTCGAGGACATGCCAGCTAACCATAGCAAGGTAGAACGCAAAGTGAACGAGTTTGGAAAGAATGTGTGGCTCGAATTGCGTGCAAGTGTCATCCAGCGAAGTACGGCTGCGGTAGGTTTCCAGATAGACTGGTGGCAGGCCCATCAGATATGCCCACAGAAGGGTCATAACGATGTATGGCACACGGAGCTCCTCACGCTTCAGAAGCGGATACATGGTCCATGAGCCAAGTACATTGGCCCACCCAACCCAGGCGCGATTTTCCTTACTTAGCCCACTGTCCCCAGCGAGCGACAGAGTCATGGGGAGAAGGGGGAGAAGAACGCTCTTCTCGTGTACTTGGAACGAGAACAGGAAGAAGCCCCAGGAGACACAGGACAATGCGGGGAGAATAAGTGATGCCCGCGGGTGCCGGAAGATGATACCACAAGGAATGATGATCGAGCCCAAAGTGGCACCAAGGGAAGCTCGCTGGAGCAGGGAGACATCAAAGCGGTGAAGTTTGTAGAATGTGTGAATAGCACACCAAGCGTTGGCAACTTTATCCTCGAAGATTCCACGGGAAAAGGGAAGCACACGGTGGATGATCTGCGACAGCTGGAAGAGAATCGCATATGCCACTGAATTCTTGTCAAGAGGCATGGGGAGTGCTTGCAGGAGAGGAGGTTGTGGCGCTGATGCAAATATTTGCCGAGCTTCAGGGCTTGTAGCAGCAGCCAGGAGCGGAGCAAACAACACAGTAAAACTGATGAGTGTGATAATGGCAATGTTAATGAGTCGGAGGATGCGAATCCGCGGGAAGATGCAGACTCCCAGCAAATAAGCAAACATGACCGGGGCATAATAGAGCGCCATCTGCTTGAATCCCAATGCACCAACAAAGAAGATACAAGCCCAGAGCATCCGACCCGCAAGAATGGCATCCAAGCTTGCGACCATGAGTCCTAGCATGACAGTATTATATTGGAAGTGACCATGGTCGATGAGGATGGTGGCGGGCTGGAGCAAAATCGCAACGAGGGCAATCGAGGCGGACCACGCGTGTACGCCGTGCATGCGGGTGTATCGGCGAAGGAAATTCACGATGGCAGGGATATAAATGAGGTATTCTGAGACGACGACGGTAGCACGCATGAAGACCTTCAAATGCGGGTCCTCAATGCCGCGGGACTTGTCTAATGCGAACCAAGCAGGCTCAACGATGGAGCCACTATTGCAGTTAGTCAATGAATACCTGCAGGGGAAGATAGAATGGAGGCCAAGCGATTTGAAACACCTACATCTTGCCCAGCAGCCAGCTATGGTATGCGGTCAATGGGGGGTAATCGAGGCCCCAGTATTGCAAATCGTAGAGATACCACTTGGCCATTGGGAGGTGGGAGGCGATTTCCATCCAATGTCTTTGGGCCTCGAAATCACCGTGCATCGGAGGGACCTGGAAGCCTAATTGGTCGTTAGATCTGATATTCCAATGCTCTGTCACGGCAGGAACAGGGACCACGGATGCACTTACCGGAGTATCCCCATAGGCCGACAGCCCATCGGAAGAGGCCGACGACCATGAGGGTCAGAGGTAAGATCAACCATTGTGAGACACCGGCACGCGCAGCCCATAGGAACGAGACGAGAGGAAAGGCGGGAGTTTGCTTTCCATCCCCGGTATCTAGGATCAGATTGTTGTTGGAACCCGGGGCAGTGGTGACCTTTCTCTTCTTGCGCGGGCGATGGGAGGAGGGAGTGGAAGGGGCCATTGCGAGACAGGCCAGGTAGAGGTCAGTATCCCATTGAGGGGATAGTAGAGAGTAGAGAGTAGAGTGTATGTGAATGAGTGCGTTTAGAGTGACTGCAGTGTTGTTTCTGGTGGAGCCGGCAGTTCCACGAGGAAGCAGCGACCGCCCGGAGACGCGGTGAGGCCGCTGAAACAGGAAGGTACCCACGTAGTCCCCACTTCGTGCCTGGGTCTAGCCTCTATGGGAAGGCGGAAAGAGTTCTGCCAGCCTCCAGATTTTTTTGGCAGAAATTTTTTTTTGGCGTCCTTATCAGAGCTTGCCCCAGCTGCTGCTGCTTTTTTTTTCTTCCTTCTTCATCCTCCTTCACACCCTTTACCTTTTCTCATCTCTCTTCGATCTTCACTTTTCCGTGTTGATCTTTTATTTATCTCGAGGCATCAGCTAAGCTTCATAAGTACATCTTCCCTTCCCCTTCCCCCTAACTGACGCTGCTGCGTGGGCCGTACTTCAAAGTACACTTCAACAGACACTTCTGTGGGCTTTTACACATCGAGGGCTGTGGGCTTGAAATTATTGCACTTTTCTGTGGGCTCTGTGGGACTTTTCCTCCGTGGGTTTCATATATCATAGTCGCGTTTCGCCGGTCTCTGTGGGCTTCATCTCTGTCCGTTGCGGGTTACTTCGTGGGTCTCTACCAGCTGTGATCGGATCACTCCTGGCAAATTCTATTCCTGAGGGTGTTCACTGTTCCACATCAAAAAAAAAAAAAATCACGGGTATCATTGAGGGCTTGTTGGCTGTGCCGCACATACACAAATCCACTCGATCTTATCAACCACTGTATGTGGGATGTGAGAGGAACTGCAGGCTCATGACACGATAGCTAACATTCTACCTCCCTTTCTAGAAAAAATCACACAATGTCCAAGACAAAGGTTTCCTCCAAGGCCGACAAGGCCAGCAAGGCCCTGAACAAGGTCAAGGACGCCGCTGTTACCAAGGCTTCCCAGTCCCCTGCCTCCAAGAGCAAGGCCGTCGCCAAGAAGGTCGCTGCCAAGGAGGACAAGTCCAAGAAGAACAAGAAGAAGGAGCCTACCCCCAGCAGCTCTTCTGAGTCTGAGAGCGACGAGGAGATGGATTCTTCTTCCTCCAGCTCCGAGAGTGAGGAGGAGAAGCCCGCTCCCAAGAAGGCTGCTAAGGAGACCAAGAAGCCCGCCAAGAAGGATGAGTCTTCCTCCGAGTCTTCCTCCGAGTCCGAATCCGACAGCGATGAGGATATGAAGGATGCCTCCAGCTCCTCCAGCTCTGAGAGCGAGGATGAGAAGCCCGCTCCCAAGAAGGATGCCAAGAAGACCGAGAAGAAGGTCGAGAAGAAGGTGGAGTCTTCCTCTGAGTCTTCCGACTCCTCTGACTCCGAGTCCGAGTCCGAGGATGAGAAGCCCGCCGCCAAGAAGGCTGAGAAGAAGGCTGAGTCCTCTGACTCGTCTGACTCGTCTGACTCCGAGTCTGAGGAGGAGACCAAGGCCGAGAAGAAGGTATGTGTTTGATCCACACTCTCATTTTATACTACCCTCTAACTAAACTGGATAGGACTCTTCCGACTCTGACGGCTCTGACTCTGACTCCGACTCCGACTCCTCCGACTCCTCCGACTCCGACTCTGACAGCGAGGACTCCAAGCCCTCCAATAAGCGCAAGGCCGATGAGGAGCCCGCCGCCTCTGCTAAGAAGACCAAGACCGAGGATGTCCCCGAGGGCGCCTCTGCCAACCTGTTCGTCGGTAACTTGTCCTGGAACGTCGACGAGGACTGGCTCCAGCGCGAGTTCTCCGAGTTCGGTGAGCTCTCCGGCTGCCGTGTCGTTACCGACCGTGAGTCTGGCCGCTCCCGCGGTTTCGGCTACGTCGAGTACACCAGCGCTGCCGATGCCGTCAAGGCTATGGCCGCTAAGAAGGGCTCTGAGCTCGATGGCCGCCCCATCAACCTTGACTACGCTACTGGCCGCCAGAACAACCAGCAGCAGGGTGACCGTGCCCAGAACCGGGCCCGTTCTTTCGGTGACTCCACCAGCCCCGCCAGCGACACTCTGTTCGTCGGCAACCTGCCATTCAGTGCCACCGAGGACGCTCTCCGTGACAGCTTCGGTGAGTCCGGCAGCATTGTCGGCATCCGTCTGCCTACCGACCCCGAGTCTGGTCGCCCCAAGGGCTTCGGCTACGTTCAGTACAGCTCCGTTGAGGAGGCCCAGGCTGCCCACGGCGCCATGCAGGGCTACGAGCTTGAGGGCCGCGCTCTGCGCCTGGACTTCAGCACCCCTCGCCCCGCCAACGGCGGTGGTGGTGGTTTCGGTGGTGGCCGCGGTGGTGGCCGTGGAGGTGGTCGCGGCGGCTTTGGTGGCCGTGGCGGTGGTCGTGGTGGTGGCCGCGGCGGCTTCGGCGGCGGTGGTGGCTTCAACAAGGCCAAGGGCAGCATCCCTGAGTTCAAGGGCAGCAAGATCACCTTCTAAGAGGATCGCCTCGCCCCGTTTACTAAAGTCATTTTGCTACTTCTACTTTCCTACTGACATATCCCCTGCAATTTTCTGCGTGTAATGGAGCCTCGGGAGGCCTGGGTATTTTTCCAAAAGTTTGTTTTTGTCTCGATAGTTGCATGATAACGATAGGTCGAAGTAATTTCATATTATTCATATCAACTCTCATCTGACATGTAACTAGTTAGTCTACTGTAACTATTGTTATGTCTAATCTACTCTTTTCTTGATCTGCCGTGTCCCACCGCCCCCGCACCACGGATGGCGTAGTGATTGCTTCTTGCATCTGAGACCGTGCGACTCTTAATCCTACTGCTGTGACTGTTACTATTCTATTCTATTATATTCTGTTCCTAGGTAGGCTCATACATTTCTATTTTCTATTTGGACCATTCCCCTTCGATGGAATCTCGGTTCTTTGCTCTTTGTCCTGCCCCTCCCTTCGGTGGCTGCAAATCACCTGTTCCGTCTGCTGATCACCTCATTCTCAGCTCTCCTCCTTTCTCTTCTCTCGTCGCTCATCTCTCGCTCTCTTCTGGCAGGTTGTGATTATCGCAGCTCTCAACCCTCTTCGTCAAGGACTTGAAGAAGTGCTGCCAACCCTCGGGCAAGCCTTGGGAAGAGCTTGGGCATCCACCGATGGACGATCGCCCGTCTCCACATTGATAAGATCGCCTTGTCTCCGTCTCCCACTTCCCCACGCTTGACCGCTCTTGTTCCTAGCACCGGGTGGCCTGATCAAAGAGAGATCCCTCCTTATTTCTATTCTTCTATCTTCTATCCTATCTGGGATCCCCTCCTCCCCTCCTTTATATTTATCTCTGGCCATGCAACCGAATCACTGCGACCTGCTCGGTCAGGTGCGCGAGCCCAGAGCCGCCAGTCAACTGATGCGCGATGGCCATCCGCGCGATCAGAATGTGAATGGCCCGGGTCAGCCTCGACCATCCGGTGCGGCCCCCATGAGATCAGAAGGTATGTTGAAAACTTTTTATATCGAGCCCACCAGCCTCCCCTCCCCCTGGCGATCCGATCCCGTCATGTTCTACCTAAATCCTTCACCCCGTCCGTTCGCGCATCACTATGTACTCACTACGGTATTATATAGACTCCTGGATCGAAGTCTCATCTCAGCCCTCGACCTCGTCTCTTTCCTCGGCCGCCACAAACGACGATATCATCACGACTGGGCTCCGGGTGGAACAGCGCGAGGCAGGCATGCACCAGCACCGCAGTAGACGTCGACGGATGCAGCAGCTCGCTGCTGTGACGACCGCTCAGGTAGACTACTCATCCAACACCGCGAGCAGCAGCCAAGAGGAATATGAAGAGAGTGAAAGCGAATCCGACCCCCCGATGAGCAGTTCCAACGAGGATCTCCGTCCAGCCCTGCGCGCCCCGTTACCTGCGCCCTCTCGCCCCGAGGACGGTGATTCCAGCGATGATGAAGACGATACATCAACCGCCTTGGGTATGGGCATTAGCCCTTCCCCGTTCGTCCCTCAACCAAACGTATTCAGTCACCCGCCAATTACTACCGATCCCTCGTGGACCCGTCCAAGCGAATCCCGACGATCCCAGCCCAGCGTCCTATCCACCTCTAGTCGGCGCACATCCATCCGCCGAGACTCATACCCGAGCACCCGGCCCCATCGCCGCTCTCAACAGTCGCAGCATAGTCCATATAACATAATCTCACCCTCACACCACGCAGACCATGATGCCGCGCTTCGCGCAAGTCTTTCTACCCTTCTATCATGTGCAGCCGCCGCCCGCGGTCTCCCAAAATCAGATACTCAGCCCGTGACCCCCGGCCCGCCTGTGCCTGCTCCCGCACATCCAGCTTCTTTCAGACTGGTCGGCGAATCCATCGCAATGGGTGACGAAAGTGCTGAAGAAGATCAAGATCAAGATGACCCCTCACCCCGAAACAGAGACACGGAAACAAGTCCATCAGTGGGTCCACCCGGCCGAAGACATATGGATCCACGCTCCCCAGCTCCAGTTCCTGGCCCACCACCCAAAGCCAAGCGGCGGTCCATCTCACCCAAGGACCGCAGTCTCTCCAAGAAGAGTCGGCGCGCTAGTTTGGCAGATCCGACGATGGCCGTTAGTCCGACTGTCATGACTTGGGTGATTAGCGCGGGGGTGGTGGTGCTGTTCTCTGCTATTAGTTTTTCAGCCGGGTATATGCTCGGAAGGGAGGTTGGACGTACTGAGATGGGTCTTATGAATGATGGAAGTGTCCCCGGTGCACGCTCATCTGCGGCGTGTGGTCAGGAAGCGGTTCGTGGTGGGCTTAAGCGGTTCCGGTGGGGGACTGCTGCTGCTGGGACTGCAAGTTTGGCTTAGGGGTGCTTGCATGGTTATGTTACATGTTATATCATGAATGAACGGCAATGATAACGATGCGATGCGTGACGAGTGAGTGCGATGAGAGTGATGAGAGCGATACCGATTCCATTTTGATATTGACGTGAGGGAGGAGAGGCAGTTGTCTCGGACACTGTTGACACACTCTACCTTCTTCCTTTCCTTTCTTTTCTATCCCATTCTCTTCCCCATTCCTTCCCGCATATTTCTTTGATTTTGATTCTGATCTCTTTGTGCATTATCAAGTTGCCACCTGCAAAAATTGGGTGCTTCTGTTGTGGCATTTGTTTGACCCCAGTTATGGAGTGGAGTGAAGTTCAGTTTATAGGAAGCATTCGAGGTGGCCATGGGGAGGATGTAATGTCGACCTGAATCTATACCTATATGAAGATTAATCCTGGCCTAGCCCTGGTAGATCGTACTATTATTACTAGCATACCGAGTTAGTATTGGTAACTATGTGGGTATTTAAAAAAAAAAAAAGAATCATTAGAAGGGAGCAGAAAGCCCAACAGGTTATTGAACGTGAATCATCACCGAAAGCTGAGTATCGAATGCCGAAATACTATCGGGGTTTGAAATACTTGAAATGAAATAGGAATAGACTACAAACTGCCACTGTCCTACTGCATATTCCAAACACCATCACACCATCAGGGCACCAGTAATTATAGCACTATCACCTCAATCACAAATCCGCAAATCTGCAGGCACCCACCAATCTCCCCTCCCCCTCTCTGATAACCCACCGGAGTACTCCGTAGGGGTGGATCCAACCCTTCTGAAAACTTGAACCATGTAAGGCTGTCCCGGGACAGTGGATCATGATGCAATGCAGACCGCGCCACAACTTACCATAACCCAACTGGGAAGGAGTGGCTGGTGTGTAATGTATGCAAGGGGCTTGCTTCCTGGCTTGGCTTGGCGGTGCAAGGAATAGTAGGATTTTGTCTCGGATCCTTTTTCCTTGCTCGTGCTGTGCTGCGCTGCTCTGCGCTTCGTGTGTGGCTGTGGAGGTGACGTCCTCGTGTTTGGTGCATGCATACACGCGCTGAGCTGGTGGCTGGTGAGGAAGCTTGGGTGAATTGTTTCCGTCTCGTCTTGTCTATTTCATTTCATTTTCTTTACTTTCTTGGTTATGAGGGTGTAGAATTGGTGGTACTTTATTAGTATCTGCTTCTTCCGAGAACTATTTCTTAAAGAAGATCGTAGTAATACACGCAGGGCACATACATAGATGAACTATCTACGGAGTAAACAAAAGTGAGGCTGGGACCTGCCTTACCCTATCTTGTCCTGATTAAATGCCACTTAACCGCATCCAGCCACGAAATCAAAATCAAGGTACGATTATCCCAGTATTTCAAATACTTTGCGTCCGGGCACACTATTGAATCTGCACGGGTCGGGCCTCGAGTGGAGTGGAGGAGGAAGGGGAGTAGTGAGGTGGGGGGTGATGGTGATAGTAATGGTGATGGTGATGAGATCCGATCAGGAGGCACACTGCTAGCCTTTGCTCGATCTTGTTTGACTAGTTTCTGTACTATTTCTCAGTTCCTTGTATACTCAACTCGACTCTCACGGGATTCGATTTGGGTTTGTTGGGGGCGGAGATCGGACGATCCTTGCCCTGTCCAGATGATGTGAGGTCAGATCCTGTATGATCTGAGGGGCCAATGCGAGTCATCCGGGATTTGTTTGCGTTTCTTTGTCCTATTTTTGCTTTTTTGGTCCTGCTTTGCTTTGGTCCCCAATCCCTGGTTATGCGGGCCTGTGGTACTCCCCACTTGAGGGTCTGGATTGTGGTGGGAGTGGGTTCACACAGCCAGTCGGCGTGGGCGATGGCGGTTTCCTGTATAGGTTCCTTGCAGTCGGGATGCCCGCTAATCCTATGCAACGTGGGGAAGAGATGTGTTCACAAATGTATATTTGCATGTTTGGATGTATTAGACTATAGTATTGTTCTGTTATGTTCTGTTAAGTCCTGTTAAGTCCTATCCTGTCCTCCTGTCCTGCGTGTTCCGTATATACATCCGAAATATGTCCATCCATAGACCCAATCTGTGAGCCAAACGCCTCGCTGCCATCGCTGAACGGAAATAGAAAAGTAATGACGACATAAGAAAAAAGTAAAAATGATCAGGCACCCGAGCTGGGAGGCCTGAATGTCATGGTGGGTCTCGACAAAACAACATCGTCGAGAAAAGCTGAGTTGAGAAGAGAAGAAAGGAGTAGAATAGAGTTGAAAAAGCCGGTCAACGCTGAGAACCGGTCATAGACGCTGAAATGCAAAGAAGCAAGAGAAGTATTCTCGAAGGAAAATATGGCGTTGCATTCACGACGTGTAAGAAGTAGCCTGGGAACGACGCCTGGGTTTAAAATCGTCCCGACTAAGCAGCCTCCTTAGCTGGAAGCGACGGAGTTTGGAAACGAATCGACAAGAGTGGGTTTCTAAAGCATGACCGTTAGATGCGAGTTCCTGCCCAAGAGTGAAGGTGAACTTGAACGTACCACTGCAGGGTTCATCAAGCGGCTGCGTTGTGTAGGCGGCAGCCCAGTAGCCTGTGTGGCGGTAACCGGTAAAGGTGCAGCTGTTGGGGTTGTACTGCGGCTGCAGGGCCGCGACATGCGGGTAGAGCGTTGCTAACGGGGAGAGCAGCTCGTCTGGAGGTGGGGAGCGTCTGCTGTCGAGGCTCTCTCGGGACTGCCGATGGTTAGAGTGCTGGGTGGGCTGTGGCGAGGGAGGGGAACAAACGTACATGGAGTTCGTAGTTGGTTTTGTAGATCATGGTGGAGGAGGGTAGAGGAAGATGGAAGGGATGAAATGCGGGGGTGTGTGTGAGAGAGTGTGTTGTAGTTTGAGTCGTTGGGATGCAAGATGAGCATGACTGGGGCCGGTTGCATTTAAAGCAACAGAGAGAATTTGATTTGCAATTCGGTGCTGGAGGCTGAACATGGGAGATGATCGGTGGGGATTTGATTGGCGATGAATCGGCGAGGCCGAGCGCGATACGAGATCGATCGGATCGGTAATCTAGGTGCAGCTGAATTAATTTAGGAGTTAGTAGTTACAGGGTTGTAGATTTACAGGGTTTCTTGGGCCGAGATAGCAGTGTAGCAATAGTTAGTATGATTATTTGCATTATAATACTACAGTACCCTACATAGTATATAGCATGGTAATCACAATATGCACATGTACATAGTAAGGTAAGATAACATAGAACATCCCCTTGCAGGTCCACGAGTCACGTCACACTAGCGCAAGCATGGCTAGGTTACCTGTGGACTGTGGACCGAGGGCTACCTAAGCTACCTAGCCTGCTAGGGCTAGGTAGTCACCAGATTAATCGAAGCCGATCACCGAACACATCCGTGACTATCTACTGCGTGGGGCGTGTCAGGATGTCGCACAGATCACGTCTAAATGAGAACCGAACAGAGCAGAGTCAGAACAGAAACAGAAATCAACCAGAAACCTAGTGGATGCACTAAGTGCACTATTGGCGCTAGTGTACCCCACTGGCTACGCTCGGGTCAACCACTAAGTACTATAGGATAACTAGCACATACCCCACTGCCTTATGTAATCACATGACAAAGCTATTGTACAGCCACAGACTCGGCCACTCCGTGGCTAGTGCTGTGGCTGTTGATCGAAGATCGCCAGGGCCGAACTAGTCCGCCCTTGATCTTCAGATGTGATCGTTTTGGGCATCACACCGACCCTTGGGGTCTCGGTCGTCCCGGTCTGAGCTACTGAGCTAACTGAGCTAAATTGAGCTATAAGGGTGCCTCCCCAGCCAGGCAGTCGCTCATCTTCACTCCACTCCAATTACTCTGCACTCAGCTTATACATCCAGCTCATTCATCCAACCAAGCTACACACTGTTGCTTTATTCTACCCATGACCGGCCATGTCACTGAGCATGCAGGGTTCCGGAAGAGAGTGCTGGGAAAACTCTCCGCGTATGGATATCGACCTGCGCGCTCGTTATTCGCACGAGGACGCTCAAAGTATGTCCTTCTTCCTTCCACCTCCCACGACCCTTTCTGAGACCATCACCCCAGGATCTGTCGAGCGAGAAGCTGAACGCTCCGCCAGGCACGAGCCCCTCGATCAGGGCAATATCTACCCCGAAGCTCAATCCATCTTACACGATGAATTCGGCCGTGTTGACCCTACTGGCTGGTACCCGCACTACAAGAGCTGTGTCCAGTACTTTGTCGAATCCAGCCAGTTCAACCCGATTGTCCAGTCCGTCGCGGCCTTCATTAATATCCGTCTTCCTGCCCAACATCCCGTGGACCCAACCATTCCGAGTCCGCAGTCGGCCTCTGCCTCTGCCCCTGCTTCATTCATCTCGCTCCGGCCGTATGTGCGCCGTTTAATTATCACGGCGCAGGACTCGCCTGCTGTCATGCAGGCGTTCTTTGGCGCGGACTGGGAGGCTGGCGTTGGATGCATCTACAAGCAAGAGCGCACTAATTACCTCTTCACGGCGAAGAGTAGTGGTTGGGCGAAGACCAAGGCTTCCTATGATATCTTGCCTGATGAGCAGACTCCATTCCTGCGCCCTCTGCGCGACCCTTCTGAGGATGAGATCCGCGCCGCGGAAAATCGGTGGAGTGAATGGTTGGCAATGGAGGATTGGATGGTCGGGGCGCGCAGTCCCTGGTAAGGGGCAGGATGCAGCGCTGAACCGCGCAGAACCACACCCCCTTTGATGAGAAATGACAATTTTCCTTTTGTTTTACTTTTTATCCCTGTCGCCAGCTATGGGCAAAATTGGGGGTGCTCGAGGAGTATATTCCGGCGTTTCAACTTGCAGCTAGTTCACGATCCGCAGGCATTGGATCCATGCACAATACCATCCTTTCTCTGATTAATTCTGATTTGATTCTGATTCATGTTCTCCACGAGACCTAATGATCGCCCCCTAACCGGCGCGCCAATGCATAGTTGACAGAGATCGCCGTGAATCCCTGTGGATCCGCTGTCAGAATCAATAGTAGCACCGCCACAGCAGTGACAAATACTGCAACTAGTTCGGAGTAAACTAATAAATAGACTAACTAAACACGAACTAACTGTATTAGACCAACTAAGAGTAACTAAGAGTCAACACTAACCAAATCAAGTCAACATTTCACACTGAACACTGAGTCATCTACCTCCACTGAGTCCACTCCACCAGCCAAAATACGTCAATGTCGACCTGTCAACCTGTCACTTCTCCTTCGCACCAGCTGAATCCGATCGTCCAAGTGTGACAGCTCAGTCCGAACCAGGTACCCGGGTCAGGGACAGTGAAAATGGAAGCCATCTATGAACACGATGCGCGCATCTTACCACTCCTAGCAGGGCATCTCCCCCACTCAATCTCGCTTCTCCGTCGCATCCAACACGGCCTCGCACACCGAACACCCACAGCCAAGATTCTAGCGACTTTCCCCCCAGGAACTCATCCCCCCGACGACGCACCGTGGCTGGCTGCGCGGGTGGACCTCTTTCGCGGTCGCGAGACCCAGATGATCGTCTACTCCAGTCTGGAGGCGCACACGTCAAATAAGCCGATCACGATCGCCGCTGGCTCGGACTCAGAATTCTCCGCCAATCCCTCTTATATTGTTTCCACCTTTGATGCCCCCCAGTCTGTGCTTGATGGCCATCGTCATCAACTAGTTTCCCTGCTCGCTTATATTAAAATCAATCTACTCCCGACATACCTCGCTTCCCTTTCCGTGTCGGTGTCAGCTTCAGCTGAGAAGGAGGAGTCCAAGCTCGAGATAGCTCACAATGGCTCTGATCCTGATCCAGAGTCTAACCCTGGATCTACTTCCATGAAAGAAATTAGTAAAAGCGTCACTCTAATTCCCGCCCCATCCCCACACGCATTCCTCATCGGGTCCATGCATACAGCCCTCTTCTCCCTTCTCCAGCGCTCCGGCTCAGCTGTTTTCGCTGCCTCCAAGGCTGCGGTTGATGGGTCTTCAGCTGACCCAGTACCTGGGCTCCGGGTCCATCGCTTTGACGACCCACCTTATTCGAAATTCTTCTTTCGGCGGACCGGTTTCAGCCAGGGGACCGCGCTACCGACCGGCTATCGCTTTCATGATCGACTGGGTCGGGTTGGGGTTCTTGAATCTCAGCTGGATCTTGTGCAGAGTCGCACGCATATTCCTCGGCCTAGGAATCAGCTGCGCTTAATTCCTGGTTCGGCGATTTATGTTGATGTTGATCAGCAGGGTGAGGGTGAGGGTGAAGGGGAGGAAGAGGAAATGCCTATCGCTTGGGCATTTTTGGGGGTTGATGGGGCCCTTGCGACGTTGCATGTTGAGCCGGAGCATCGGGGGAAGGGTCTTGCGCTTGCTTTGTCGAAGGAGACGATGCGGAGGGGGTTGGCTAGTGATGGGGTTTTTGGAGCTGCTGGGATTGATGTTGATGAGTCCGTGGCGGCGGAGGTTGAGGGGTGGGTTCATACTGAGGTTGCGCAGTATAATGTTGCTAGTCGTAGGGTTATGGAGAAGATTGGCGGGGAGGTTTTGTCGACGGTTGTGTGGACTGTCATTGAGGTTTGTGATTAGTAGTGATAGACCGGCATCGAGTACATTTGGATATATATATTTGGTGTGTTCAAGTTCATCAGTGAACTTGTAGTAACTTTGAATCAGCCTTCGACTCGGAGATAGGCGAATATATAGTACATCAGCAGCATCTTCCAACAAGCTCAATTTTATTTTGAATCGTTGTCTTACATTTTCTTCTCATTCAAGTTCTCTTCGAATTCATTATTGAACGCTTATTTTCCTTATCAAACTGGACCAATACTATTAGATCTCGTGGCCGACTACTAAAGACCTTCACGCACCATGATTCATTATGGAACATCCAAGACAAAATTTCCTCCGCAGTGCGTCCGTTCCGGTGTACTGTTGTACTGTCGTCGGATCCCGATGGTCACCACTGAATTGCCACCATTGTCGAAAGATGACTCTGATCTTGTCGATATCACTTACCACAAGGCCCTGAGAAATCAGCTGGAAACAATCCTCTGACATCGAGAGTAAAATTTACTCCAATATGAGTAATCTTCCCGCGAAGATTGAGCACATGAAATTTGCCGGAAGAGATATGAAGAAATGGCAACGTCGGGGCCATCTCTTTCTCAATGAGAGACACAACAGTTCGAAATCTTGGGGACAAGATACCGACATGTGCAAGGACAAATACGTGATTCATTTTCTACAGGGCGATATTCGCTAACCTGAAGGCCAGAAGGGAAGTAGCAGAAACTGGGGGTCCGATCATTTAGCTTGGAACCGGTAACGAGAATAATGGTGATTACAATATGGAGTTTGAAGATTGTGCTGAGATAATGATAAAAGGACTGTGGCTGGGTATGACAGAAAATGTGTTGTCACTGGTGACTCGCGGCCGGAATGTGAACATATGTCATAGTATATCCGACAGTGCAAGCTGTTTTGGACCGGCCAGAGTCTGGAAGAAAATGAACTCAGCAAAGCGAGAGCAACACCGAGTTATTCCAGGCTGATTGTATTGGCGAGAAAAGCACTGATCAGTAGGAGGATCAATCAATCATCCATAATCTTGAGCAAGAATCGAAAATTCTACTTCCTTATTGGCTTGCTTGTGCTCGGCGGAGGAACATACGCCAATATAGGCGATATTATGTGTCTCGCTTCAACCTCCTCCAAGTTAGATGGAAATCTTGCTAATATATCCATAACTACACAAGTACGGAACTGGCACTGTCGGGTCACCATTTGCTTGTTGAATATACTCGTATTCTGGAGATTCGAGGGTTATTGTAGTGGGCGCTATGCCCGGAAAGACTTCGAGCTTGCTTTCACTAGGATATAATCTTGTAAACCTGGGGGAAGTTATAGGGAGGCTAGATTACAGGTGTCTCCAAATAGACTTTTTCGCCCATGTATTCATTGTCTCATCATTTTTTCAGCTTTGCTATTCATGAGCACTGTGTCCATCGGTCGCCATATTCCACCGCATTATTCTAGAAACCGAACACTTGTTCACACATGACGTAATGCGAAAGGGATGCATAGCGATGCATTTTTATTTGCTATAATTAAACCTGTAAGACGAGTTCGGCCTCGCCGTGGGCATTCGGCAAGATCGGACACGGAACGGACGTGGGACTCGGCGAAACTGCAGGAAGCAGGCCTTGCACCGCCCACCCTCGAGCCAACAACAGCCAGAATATTGCTGAAGTGAAGAGATGATTGGTTGGAGAAGGGACCGCGGTAACAACGGTGGATACCCTGTCATGGAAAAAATGGAGATCGACGGGGTTGTACAAGTTGTGAAGGGATTATTCCCATGAGTGGAGAGGCGAGACACGGCCAAGCAGACAGCGAGGCAGACAGTTGGGAAATTGACGATGAATCGAGAAATAAAGCCGCCTGCTGACTGCCGTGAACTAAATCCTGCCAATGATGCACGAACAACTTTCTCGTGTTGAGGAGCTATGTGAATGTGACCCACTGCGATCGGAGTTGGCAGCTTGAAACCCCGCCACGATCAATTAATTCTCTTTAAAGTCGCTGGCTGCCGTTGAACACAGCAGTTGGGCTCCCATTCTGCATTGCATTGCATTGCCTTGCATTCGCATCTCGCATCTCGCGTTCTATCCTATCCGGCATGGCTACGACCAAGGAGGTCCCCATCCCGGGACCCAAGGGGGTTCCCATTCTGGGCAACATCTACGACATCGAGCAGGAAGTCCCGCTGAACAGCATCGAGCTGCTGGCCGATCACTATGGTATGTCGAGTCCACTGTGATTCACTCTATCTTGGATTGTTCTCATCCAACTCCCCGTCCCTAGGCCCCATCTATCGCCTCACGACCTTCGGATCTCCCCGCGTCTTCGTCAGCTCGCACGAACTAGTCGACGAGGTTTGTAACGAGGAGCGTTTCACGAAAGTCGTCACCGCAGGTCTGCGAGAGATTCGCAATGGCATCCACGACGGCCTCTTTACTGCCAACTACCCCGGCGAGGAGAACTGGGCTATTGCCCACCGAGTGCTCGTGCCCGCATTCGGACCGCTGATGATTCGCGGCATGTTCGACGAGATGTACGACATCGCAACTCAGCTCGTCATGAAATGGGCCCGACAAGGCCCGACTGCCGCTATCACAGTAACGGATGACTTTACACGTCTGACACTCGACACTATTGCCCTCTGCTCCATGGGTACTCGCTTCAACTCCTTCTATCATGACGAAATGCATCCCTTTGTCGAGGCCATGGTCGGTCTTTTGTCTGGATCAGGCAATCGTGCTCGTCGGCCGGGTCTGTTGAACAGTTTGCCCACTGGTGAAAACGCCAAGTACTGGAATGATATCACCTACCTGCGGAACCTGTCCAAGGAGCTGGTTCAGGCCCGCAAGGACAACCCCGAGGACAAAAAGGACCTGCTCAATGCTTTGATTTTGGGTCGTGACCCGCAGACAGGTAAGGGTATGACAGATGAGTCGATTATTGACAACATGATAACTTTCCTAATTGCCGGTATGCCTCTCTTCTGAAGTCTTTTTAACAGGCAATTCTCGCTAATACGAACAAGGCCACGAAACCACATCCGGCATGCTTTCCTTCCTTTTCTACTACCTCCTCAAAACACCACATGCCTACAAGAAGGCCCAGGAAGAAGTCGATCGCGTCATTGGCCGCCGCAAGATCACGGTGGAAGATATGTCAAAATTGCCTTATATCACAGCCGTCATGCGCGAGACACTCCGCCTGAAGCCAACGGCCCCATTAATCGCCGTTCACCCCCATCCCGAAAAGACCAAAGAGGAGCCCGTTACCCTGGGAGGCGGCAAATACGTCCTGCAAAAAGACGAGCCAGTCGTCTTGATGTTGGGCAAAATGCAACGCGACCCGAAGGTGTACGGTCCCGACGCAGACGAGTTCCGACCGGAGCGAATGTTGGATGAGAACTTCGACAAGCTTCCCAAGAACGCGTGGAAGCCCTTTGGAAACGGCATGCGTGGCTGCATTGGTCGCCCATTCGCTTGGCAAGAAGCTCTTCTGGTCGTTGCAATCTTGCTGCAGAACTTCAACTTCCAGATGGATAATCCTACCTACGATCTGCGCATCAAGCAGACCCTCACTATCAAGCCCAAGGACTTCTACATCAAGGCCACCCTGCGCGATGGTATTGATCCAACTAAGTTAAGCTTGCTTCTGAGCGGCACTCCCGGCGTGTCCCAAGATAACGGCGCTGCCGACCGTACGAGAAAGCCCAAGCAGGTTCCTACAGACGGGAAAATGAAGCCCATGCATATCTTCTACGGAAGCAATACTGGCACCTGCGAGGCGTTCGCTCGTAGGCTGGCAGATGATGCTGTCGGCTATGGATTCGAGGCCAAGACGGCCCATCTGGACTCGGCGAGCCAGAACATCCCGAAGGAAGAACCGGTCGTTTTCATCACTGCTTCCTATGAGGGACAACCGCCAGATAATGCGGCTCACTTCTTTGAGTGGTTGAGTAAGCTCGAGGGAAGTAGCTTGGAGGGAACCAACTACGCAGTCTTTGGCTGTGGTCATCGTGAGTATACCCCTGGACTCTCTGGAACTTCATAGCGCTAATTTCGGTTTAGATGACTGGTCCTCCACCTTCCATCGCATCCCCAAGGCCGTCAACGAGCTCGTCAAGCAGAATGGTGGAAACCGCCTTTGTGATATTGGTCTCTCCGATGCTGCCAATTCGGACATGTTCACCGATTTTGACGGCTGGGGCGAGACAGCCTTCTGGCCCGCCATCACAGCCAAGTATGGCGGTGGTGATGAGAAGGCGACTAAGCCCAAGTCTTCTCTACAGGTGGAAGTCAGTTCCGGCATGCGTGCTTCTACTTTGGGTCTCCAACTCGAAGAAGGCTTCGTTGTCGAGAACCAACTCCTCACCAAGGCTGGCGTGCCCGCTAAGCGACTTCTACGTTTCAAGTTGCCAACCGATATGACTTACCAATGTGGCGATTATCTTGCAGTACTTCCTGTCAACCCAAGCTCCGTTGTCCGCCGTGCGATCCGTCGCTTCGACCTTCCCTGGGACGCCATTCTGCGCATCCAAAAGCCCTCCAAGGGTTCTTCTGCACCACCCTCCATTCCCATTGACACACCCATCTCCGCCTACGAGCTACTATCGACCTATGTCGAGCTTTCTCAACCTGCTTCCAAGCGTGACCTAAATGTCCTCGCAGATGCGGCTATCGAGGATGCCGAAACGCAGGCCGAACTCCGCTATATCGCTTCCAGCCCAAGCCGCTTCACATCCGAGATTGTGCGTAAGCACGTTAGCCCTCTCGAACTACTGATGCGCTACCCATCCATTAAGCTCGCTATTGGCGACTTCCTCGCCATGCTTCCTCCCATGCGTGTACGCCAATACTCCATCTCATCATCCCCCCTCTCCGACCCATCCGAATGCTCTATCACCTTCTCCGTTCTGAGCGCGCCCGCACTCTCCGAGACAACAGAGCCAGGGAACCAGACACCAGAGGAATACCTCGGAGTCGCCTCAAACTATCTTTCTGACCTCCAAGCTGGTGAACGCGCGCATATCACCGTCCGTCCCTCGAACTCAGGCTTCAAGCCACCTGCGGATCTCCAAACGCCAATGATCATGGCCTGTGCCGGAAGTGGCCTCGCTCCCTTCCGCGGCTTCATCATGGACCGAGTCCAGCGTATCCGTGGTCGTCGCAGTTCTATCGCTACAGAAGATATCCCCGCCTCGGAGCAGCCTGCCAAGGCCGTTCTGTACGTTGGATGCCGAACTAAGGGTGTGGATGACATCCATGCCGATGAACTATCCGAGTGGGCTGCCCAGGGTGCTGTCGAACTCCGTTGGGCCTATAGTCGTCCCGCAGATGGAAAGGGCCAACACATTCAGGACCTCATGCTGGAAGATAAGGAAGAATTGGTCAGACTCATGGCTGAGGGTGCACGGATCTATGTCTGCGGAAGCACCGGTGTTGGAGGTGGTGTGCGGGATGCTTGCAAGAAAATTTATCTTGAGCATCGTCGCGCAAAGATTGCCCAAGCCAAAGAAACGGGTGAAGATTTGGGTCATCTCGAAAATGAAGCAGAGTTGGATGAGGATTCTGCGGCTGAGAAGTTCTTCGATCGGTTACGCACGAAGGAGAGGTACGCCACAGATGTTTTCACGTAGGGATTGCATAGCTAGTCTTTTTAGTTTTAGTAGCTTGCCGGGATTGGACGGCGTTTTTCAATGTCTTGTAAATTGAATATATGTTTCATTCAAAGGTTGAGATTGCATAAATGCCACCATAGACTGTATAATTGGCAACTCATAATATGCCTGGTGGCGACACTTTACATCTCTATTTCTCAACTTGAATGCCCGGACGCCATCAGCCACTCGACCAGCTTCTTCACCATCTCATTACTGTTTCCGCTTAGTGGGCTACCGAGCTTCTTTGGAAATAGAGTTATGCTCCTCCGATAGTCCCCGCTCTGGGGTTGAGCTTCCGCTAGCCCGTGATTCCCAAATTCCAGCCAGCACCCAATCCTTGCATCATTCTCCCCTTATCATTCCCCTATAGCTCTAATCCATTCCCATCACTCTCATATCTTTTTCTGGAAAAGAATTTTCCTTGCATAGAGAACCATCTGGAGACATCGACATGGAAGTTGCCCCCCGGGAGCTCCGGAAACTAAAGGGCCCACAGGGTGTCCAAAAGGTCAACACCAGTCACCAAGACAAAAAAACAGCCTGTCAAGCCTGCCATGAACGCAAAAAGCGATGCATTTCTGTCCCATCGCACCATCGATGCAAATATTGCTCTCAGGAAAATCAGGCGTGCTTACCTCGAGAACGCATAAGTCGGTACGTTCTCCGACCATCGGACATCGCACCATGTCGAGAAGCCAACTAACCAACCATTTTGTTATAGCATCGTCGAAGCGGAAGTTAAGCAGAGCGCATCCGATATTCCTCTGAATATATTCAATCTGCGCTTACCACATGGTATCGATCACGAGATTCCCCGATGGAGCGCTGCCTATTCTATGTTTGCCGAGGTTCTAAACCTGATTCCGCCCGAGGAGGATTTGTCGGACGAAAAAGACGAAGCCACTTCTTCACCTGATAACGAAGAAAACCACTCACACCCGAGGAATACCGAACACAATGCGCAGAATATATCCTCGAGCTTGAAGTCAAGAGGTCAAGACCATACAGTGGATTCGACAATTCCGCCAGGACACTCTTCCACGTTACCTACACACAAGCTTCCGGCGACCGGATCATACAATATTTCCCCACTGGATAGAGAATTCGAGCTTTCGGCTTCTGGAAACCTTCATGGAGGGTTTAGTGTGTCTGATATTGATGCACTACTTAGATTTTGAGGGAGTTGTCAGGTTGGCTATATAAAAGGGTCCGGTCAAAAGTTCATTACGTGAGCGAATTGATGAATTCCAAAATTGGTGGTAAATCCATACCGGATAATACGAATTCAAAACGCATATATTCCTACGTTAGCTTTATCTCTCGATTCTCGAAAGCAGGTATCCACAAATTGGTTGACCCGCATTCTGTATCAGCCTCGAGCCTAGTCTACAAGCCTCCCTGATCATTTCCTCGCTCTTAGATATCCAACGAGAAACCCGGGATTAATCTTGAAAATGTGGGTGAGATATCGAGTGAATATCAATTTCTAGAGACTCTCGAGATCTCAGACTTCCAACAACAGCACAGCCGAGATAATTGACCCATGCGGCATCCCACGCTCCTTCCCGTTCCCAAGCATACCTCCATCCATTATTCCTGAGGCATATCCTATCCTCTTAGTCTCTGAAATAGCCCCAGTATCCCGTGTGGGGCCTGCCCCATCCATCTGACAATCTTCAACTGTGTGGCTTGTGAGTGGTACAGATCCGGGGTGAAATGTGGAGGCAATGCGGGGGAGAAGGCTGAAAGGCCGGGGCCCCATTTAGGGGGCAAATAGCTGTCAATAAGGAACCATTGTCAGTGGAGATCATTCAAATGGGTCCCTTCTTTCCCTTCCAGTTTATCGACAATTGTCTCTCGATTTCATCATATTGTTAGCTCTGTGACTCATTTTCTTGAGTTGGCTCTCAGCTCTATTGTCAACATGGGAGAAAGCGACGTGGAACCGGCCGGACGGCCGCATCTTGCCCACAGGTTTGTTTTTCCCATCCCGAATTTAGGCTTTGCTTTTACGATATAGTCATTGATACACGATTCAACAATTTAGCCATGCACACGAAGGCGAGATCCCAGGGACTGTTGATCTGAGTGCTGTAGAGGGTGATGACACCGCGTACGGACAGGCGCTGTACCCTGTTCCTGCGGAAGACCCGAATGATCCGCTTCAAGTAAGTGAATAGACCATTAATCAAGAAGCTAGAAGCTCCTATCATGTTTATGGAGTCGGCAGTGCTGATATCGCGAGGTAGTGGTCAATCTGGAAGAAGAACATCATTTTAATCATCGTCTCCGTTTACTCGTTTCTTGGAAATAGTTCCTTGACTGGACCATCGGTTTACATCAGTATATACAGTGAGGAGTTTGGGATCTCGCAGGCCGAGGCCTCTGGTTTGATTTCATATCCGAACCTGGCTTTTGGATTTGGTACGTCTGCTCTTGATAAGACCGACAATGATGTGAGTGTGCTGACTTTTTCAGGGTCGCTCATCCTGGTGCCGTTATATTTGAAGATTGGCAGAAGACCAGTTACACTGCTCTCTATGGTCACAGTATGTTACTTTGCAACTATTGTGATTCGGCTTCTGATTTGTATAGTTTTTGGCTGGGTTGATTGGTGCTTCTCGTTCCACGAGCTATACTGGTTTGATGATTGCTCGTATCTTCCATGGCTTCGGGAGGTTGGTTTCCCTCCTTTTTTATCTAATTTGACGTGACTGATCATATAGTGGTGTCTGTGAAAGCTTACCAGTACAGTTGGTGAACGACATCTTCTACATCCATGAGCGAGGCAAGAGGATCGGGTATTATACTAGTGGGTTTGACAAGCTACAGACTTGTGTTACCGACTAACAGATCGCAGTTTGTCTCTGTCTAGGATCAACTGGTCCCCTATATGCCGGCTACATGCTTGCTGGCGGATATTCATGGCGATTGTTCTTTTATGTTGAAGCTGCCTTTGCTGGGGCATTATTGATCATGGCATTTCTCTTCGTTGAGGAATCTACATATCACCGCCCCGAGCAACAGCAACCTCCAAACTCATCGGCCAACTCTTTCACCACAGACGCATTAGGCGAGAAAACGCAGTCGCCGGTGCAATTGGAGAACGTGTCTTCAACGTCAGTCCCGCCGCGAAAACCGTTTTTGGAAACGCTCAAGCCATGGAGTACTATTGACCACGGGTCCGAATTTTTCATGACAATCTTGCGCTCTTTTACGTATTTCTTTGTTCCCGTTGTTTTCTGGGTTATCGCCACCTACGGCCTATACATTGGTCTTGGGGCCCTCGCATTCAACTACACGTTCCCGATTAAAATCACAGCACCGCCGTATAACTGGAGCGAGGTAAGTCTGAATTTCCATTGAATGTGCGAAGATTATACGCTAAATAACGTCAGACAAACTCTGGTCTCATTGCAGTCGCAAGCTTTATCGGCTATTTCCTCGCTCTTCCTCTAACTTCGACCTCGGACCGGCTGGCGGCATATCGCACAAAACGCAACAATGGGATCCGCGAAGCTGAAATGCGCCTACCAGCCCTCATTCCGGTGCTACTTATGCCACCAGCAGGACTATTAGTTTACGGGTTTACCGCTCAGCGCAACCTCCACTGGACTGGGTATTTTGCCGGCGTTGCAATGAACCAATTCGGATCATACTTTTACTTCACATTCACGCTTGCTTATGCCGTGGACTCGTATTATGCTAATACATCGGAGATGTTGATTGCAATGAATCTAGGCAAACAGGCTATCTCTTTTGGCATGGGATCGTATCTGCTTGATTGGATTTTGTCAAGGGGATATGCCGTGGTGATATCAGGTATCTTCGGTGGAGTTCTGCTTGCCAATAATCTTATGGTTCTTGTGTTCCTTTTATGGGGGAAGAAGATTCGCAGATGGACAGCCAGGTCCTGGCTAGGAAGGCTACATAACAGAACTGCAACAAGGGACATGACACATTGAGCTGGCCATACTCTACATCTTGAAACGATTCAACTCGTTGGCCATACTATGGATATACGTTGAATAATCAAATTAATATACATGTTTCTAATGTTGAATAACACCCATTCTTGAAAGAGACCACTTGCTTTTATCTTGGGGTTCAGTGCCCTTTCCACTCACTGGACTGGCGAACTCGACAAGAAATCGCACCATCCACTGATCCATACAGAAGCTCGTCCCCGCAGACTCTCTGCAGGATGCATGGAACGTCATAAGGCGATCCATGCAAACATCTAGCGTCGGCCATAGGCTGACCAAGTGGGTCAAGATACAAAAGTTTTTCTCTAGGCGCTTCCTCGCGATCGCCACGATGTCCTCGTCTTCGTCGAAAAGTAGGCTATGAATTTGCACCGTTGAGGCGATCATCAACACATGCCCCACCATATTGTATTTTGCATCACAGCCAGGGACTTCCTCTGAAGCATAGACTATTTCGCACAGGCTACCGGCGTGATATTTGCATTTGCTCGCATAGTACCGCGTGCGAGGATCGGAGGTTTGTGAATCCTCGTGCAGAAATCGATAGAAAAGCATCTGGCCGTAGTTATAGTACCCTAAGTACAGAGCAACAAGGAGGCGCCCGAGACCTTGCTCGGAATATCGAGTGAGATTTTCACGATTATCCCGCATGTGATCAGGGAGCTCTTCAAACCAAACATCGAGCTGCTGTGAGAGGTCTTCGACGTCAGCCATTATTGACTGAGAGTCAAGATTATTCTCAGAGGCACGAATATTGAATTGATTAATTTGGAGCAATATATGGTTCAAGCGGACCATCTCTGCGAGGATAGATGACTTCCTTTCGTTTTCCACTCCGATGTCATATCGTTCTTTTGGCCTCATCCTCAAGAACAGGACTTCGTCGACCGGTAACGGCACATCCGCCAGGGGAGTGAGAAGTCTTGGAAGTCGAACTCCCGAAGAAGACCACACATCTATCATGCATAGAGTCCACCATGCTGAAGCCGATTAGCCCATGTGGCATTGAAAGTAGAAAGATGTATGTAAATACCGCGAATGTTCACTTCCTGCTCCACACTGCTTTCAGACCTGCGTCTTGGAAGATCCAAAAGTTGTGCCATCCGACATGCCACCGCGTAATGAATATTTTCTGCAGCTGCCTTACCATCTGTGATGGCAATGGCACCAAGTAAAACACAAGCTTGAATAGTAGTCAAGGAGATATCATTCCAATCAAGAAGAAGTTCGCATTCCTTTCCATAAGCTCTTCCCCTCTCCCGTGCATCGACTTTGGAGAAAATGGGGTTATTGGAGAATCTAGGTAAGAGAGAGCCAATGAGCATCATTCGCCTGGGACGTCGTGGAATGTAAGACCCACCGCGCTGAGAGGGCCATCATGCCATATACCAAAATTGGTGGAGCTTGCCCTTGTAAGAGATCCTCCATGAAGCTTGGCTTGTGGAAAAGTGTATGGAATTGATCATGCACGTAGTCGAAATAGAGCTGAACCAGCTCGGTGCAAAGAGACTGGTCTGGCAGATGAACCTTCTCCTTTCGCGAGATGTCAATGGGAGTTGGTATATCAAAGCTGGGCTGAGAATTAAGATATCGGACACTGTCATTCAATTCGAGTATCTTTGACGGCTCGCTGCTTGTGCAAGAGAGTCGGCGGTCATAGCAGTAGATACATGGTGCCCCCGGCGTCCGGATCTCACACCTCCGGCGCCGTTCGCTACACTCATGGTCAGCATTCAACCATATTCGGCTCTAGAGCCGACCATATAGCATCCGTAACCTTACCGACACGCTCTGCAGGCCTTCGCTATCCTCATTGGTATTGGGGGGATCCTTCGGTGAGTGAGAGACTTGGAGAGTGAGAAGTTCCGAATTTCCCAAATGCCGACCCACGGACTCCACCGCGGGGCAAATCTGGAGCCGACTCGGTCTCCATCCACGGTGGCAATTCTTTCCCATGGGGTAAATATTTGAGTGCTATAAACGCTAGCTCACGGGGAATAATGGAGAGAGAAAAAACATACTAGTATGATTCAAGTTGTTTTTGGTGGTTCTTGGGAGCAGAATGTACTAAGGCTCGCTGGTGCGCTTTGCCAATAAATCTAAGTATACTTCAGTACTCGGGTGGTCAGAACCACCTTTAAACTTTACTCTTTGGCCATAATATGAATGGAATTGATATTGGGTAAGTAGGAATAGTGCCACTACTGGTAGCAATATTATACAGGGACTACTGAGCTGATAGAGTCTGGATGTATATAGAAAGCGATCGCGATGATCAAGTATCTATTCTTCTGTTAGCGCTGTTCAAGAGGGAGGGGGGGACTCATTGTTTTCCTTACGTTCCAATCAGTAGGAATCCCTCATAGTAATTAGATCGACCTCCACGAATCAAGCAGTCCATAACTATTACCGATAGAAAGAACACCACCGTCTCAAATGTGCTGTAACGCAGGGACATAGGTTGCCCAATGGCCCAGCCGCATATAACCAGGAACGGGCTCACAAAAAGCGCAATTTGAAGTGTGCTTCCAACGATGACACCGATTGCCAGGTCCATGCTATCCTTCATCGCTGCCGTTATAGCTGTATTAAACTCTCCCGCATTGCCAATCGCAGGCACAACAATCAGCCCAATAAAAGCTCGGCTGACGCCCCAAACCTCAACGAAGCCGTCGACACTATCGACGAGATAGTCGGAGCAAGCAGTCACCCCAAGAGTGGCCATAATCAACACGGTACTCGCTGCCCAAAGACCAAGCTTAGCTTCTTCCTCTTCATCCGTTTCCAAATCGTCCACGAAAAGATCAGCATGACTCTTCAGTTGAAAGAACAGGTACACAAGATAAAAGATGAGTAAAATGACAGAAGTAGTTCGCGATAGACTCAAAACGCTGTCATGCACGGCTTCTGATTTGGATGGGGCAGTTGCATCCAAGATAGACGGAATGATCAACGAGGCCGAAGCGACAACCATCAACGATGATAGAATCCCACTGACGTCGACATTGAATGTGACGGTATCCTTTGTATAGCCGCCAGCAGCAAGGCAGCATCCGAGGATCTTCACGGTCCAGACATTAGCAGGACTAGTAGACAGCGTTTTAAAGAGCATGCGCTTACCAGAAGGCTTCCGGATAGAATACTCCCAACCATACTCGACTGTACAATGTTCATTTCACCGCGACCGACAGCAGTAATTCCAACCTAAGATTGACAAGCACAGCAGGGTCAGTTATTCTCTGCAAATGACGAGCGGGGATTACATCTTTAACGTACAATCATTTCCACCGCATTGCCGAATGTTGCATTGATCAACCCCCCAAGCAATTGCCCCACGCTTTTTGCCAATTCCTCGGTCGCGAATGAGAGTAATGAGGCGAGAGGGAGAATCGCCAGAAAGTTCAGGAGGAAGACAAGCGAATCATCCCAGTGATGCCTCCCCGCGATGATGCCCAAGAAGACGAATGGAAGCAGATAGCTTGTGTAGCTCTCGCCCAGTGTAGTCTTCACGGTGACCCAAGCGGACTCCACCAAGTGGAAAGACCGCGCCGTTGTTGATGCATGTTTATCATTTGCGAGCGGTATCGAAGCTGGCGAGGTTGACGTTTGTTCTCCTTTCGAGTTTCGTGGATTGCCCTTGGTCAAAAGAGAATCTTCTCCATCTAGCAGTGCTACATCCTCTTGGTCTTGAGAAATGGACATGCTGTCGTGCTCGGTCTTCGCAGGCTTCCGTAGACGGGTGGTTGGGGCCTCCATTGTTTTCAGAATAGGAGAAGAAACCAAGGAGGCATACCAGTAGGTGGCCAGGGCGGACGCGAGGGTTCACAGGCAAATTTGGGCTCGCTAATCTGGCGGAGGCCTCACTTGGAAAGAGGCTTACGAAGTCAACAAATCGTGAAATAGGTACGGTTCAGCCCCCAAATGGCGAAATGGTAAAACGGCGTATCAGCGGCGTCATATGCGCCGAGGTGGTACAGTTGATGCAATGCAGCCAGCGAAATGCAAAAGGAGACGGCTAAGAGACGGGCCACATCAACAAAAAGGGTGCCTAGTTTACCGTCATACATGTTGATCATACAAGGTGGAGTCGACGTCGGCCCTAACACGTATTGTGAATCCTGCCTCATTACGATTTCGTTCAAGACCACCCCCGCGATCAAAGGAGGATCCGAAATTTCAGAATTGGAGTTTGAGATTGATGTTTTGGTCGGGCCAGTTCACACCTGGAAGTTCCTCTCGTCAATAACATTAATTACCATAGCTGTTCTGGCTTGACTAGCTGTGTGACCATGGCGAGATACATTTCATACTCGAATACCCTCCCACTGTTGCCCCTCGCGGGCATTGTGGCTGGTCTCCTACAGCTGCCAGCAGTAATTGTGTTTGCCCTGAACCTTTCGGCCTTCAGTGTTCTTGTTCACTGGATTGGGAGATCTATCGACGCGATTTCCATCAATACGGGACGACTCGCCAACGAATTGCTAAAAGGGAGCCTAGGAAATGCTGTTGAGCTCATGGTAAATAATCCCTTATCACTTTCCCGACATGAAGAGCACCGGGACTGACCGAGAGGGTATTTTCATTGAATGATGGACAGATCGGAATCAGTGCTGTGACTCGACGGGCCGATCACATCTCCCGGTCTATCCTTCTGGGCAGTATTCTTTGCAATTTGCTGTTGGTTCTTGGCAGTTCGTTGTTTTTTGCAGGCTATGACAAGAATCGACTTCGATTTGACCGCACTCTCACAACTACTTTGTCATCACTGATGATGGTTGTGTTCATTATGTTGGCCATCCCAACCGCTCTGGAAGCTTTATCCTCACGACAGGATATAACGAACGAAGAGGCAATTCTAACGCAGCATGTCACTGCTATCATATTAGTTGCTCTCCTTTTCATTTTCCTGTTTTTTCGACTGCGGACACATGCCGACATGTTCGCCAGTACTCCGTTTTACTACGGTGGCTTCGATGGCCAGAGCTCCCACAATACAATCAGAGGACAAGCATTACAGCCTCTCACTGGAAAATGGCGGTCTTCTCTCATACTCGTGGTTGCGTCTTTGTGTATGTTAGCCTGTGCCTTTCCGCTCATCGACAGCGTCGATGGTACCGCGAAGGCTTTAAACACCAACTCATCTTTCCCCGTGGTTATGATTATTCCTCTAGTGGGAAATCTCACGAAGTATCGCACTATTGTGGAGGGATCCAGATCTAATGAACAGATAGAACGTGGAATACGAGCCATTATCAATGGCATATTGAGGCTCACCATGCTGGTTGCTCCCCTACTGGTGGTTGTCGGTTGGGTATTCAACCAGCCCTTGGTCTTGAAATTTGATGAATTCGAGGCTACCACGTTATTGCTAAGCATCGTTGTCATGACCTATCTTATTGCCGATGGACGGAGCAATTACTTTGAAGGATTGATGCTAATTGGAACGTAAGTATTTTACACTTGGACCGAGTTGAAGTGGACCTTTATACTGACGATGTATTTCAAGATACATTATAATGGCGGTTTCATTCTATGTACGTTTAGACACACCTTCTGTGATCAATTCTGCAAGGCTATGATCTCATTAAACAATGTATTTACACCAGAGCTAAATATAGATTGAAATAATACCGGAGAAAGGACGTAGAAAATATTTAAGAGCTCATGTGGTTCCATACTCATTCATGCTTTCATATCTATTAAGGTTATATAGAAGGTACGATAGGGTTTCGAGTGCAAACGACCCTCTAGCGCGCATAGAACGCCACTACCAAACTGCCATATCTGGTGTGTCATTAGTGTCCGAAACAACACACTCACCATAATTTACAGGATTGTCAATAGTACTTACAGGGCAACTAACATGACTCCATGAATATATGCATATTGTCCGTCTCGGAGAAGATGATTGACGACCAGTACGGCCAGGAACATGACCCCCGATTGAAAAGGGTCAAAATAGAGTGACATGGGCTCCTGGAAGCACCAGCCTATCATGACCAGGAGTGGTATCACAAAGAGTCCTATCTGGAGAAGGCTGTCCACGATAACTCGGATAGCGGAATCGGTGTCACCACTTCGAGCCGAAGCTATAACCGCCGTGCCTTCTGTGCTATTGCTTGCGATCGGGATTAAAATAACAGCGATAAACATGCGACTAAATCCAAACTTCTGCACCATATCGTCTATTCCTTCGAAGATTAGCTCAGTGCAGAATATTGTTGCCGCAACGGCGGCAGCTAGTCGCATGGATGGGGCGAAAAGGTTAGATGCGTCAGATTGATTCTCCTGTGGCTTGCAGTGTTCATAGACGATTTCTTCATTGATATGGGAGACCTCTTTCTCATCCTGTGATAGGAAAAGATGCTTGTGGCTTCCCATATGAAAATAGAGATATCCCGCGTAGAGTAGGAATAAAACAAACGAAGTACCACGGGAAAAGACCAGGACACTGGCATCAATTTGCGAGACGGGGAATGTCGAGTAGAGAGCGGTTGGCAGTAACATGGTGACAGCTGTGATCATCATCAATGATGACAGCGTTTTAGCCAGGTGGTTGTTGAACTCGAGAATATGCTTCTTATAAGAGGCCATCACGATGCAAAATCCGAATATCTGATTCCAATAAGTTAGCCTTAATTGAAGTTGCACGTATCTAGGATTGGTACTCCGACCAGCAAGATGTCGGACAAAATACTCCCAACCATAACAGATTGAGCGAAAACAATATCCCCGTGCAAAAGAGCGAGAATACCCGACTAAACAATCTGTAAGCATCATGCCAAGCCTGTTCAGAGCAGTGATACCAACGGTCAACTCGACAGTGTTGCCAAGTGTCGCACCTATGAGGGCACCCTGCAAATGACCCAGGGAGGCTGCAAGCTCATCCGACGCAGAAGAAATGGTGTCCGAAAGAAAGATAATCGCAACTAGATTAACAGCCAGCACAATAGCTGCATTCCAGTGGAACAACCGCGCTGCACCTGCCACTGGGAGAAGAAACATGATCGGATGTCCTTTATCGGCGTCTAGTCCAGCCTGCATAGGCAGATGGACGAAGCGCGAGAGTCGCGCCCATGAGTCGCCGGTCGCCATTGTTGTAAAATTCGACTTCCACAGAGTAGTGAACAAGCTCGGTCGGTGGGAGAAAAAGACAGCGGATTGCGCAGGCAATCTCAGAGGGGACTGTTGTACAGCAAGCGACTGCAGGTATTGTATAGAGAATGCAAACGTGTATGCGAATGGTTCCAGCCCGGGCGTTCAGCCTTATTACTAGTTTGATACGCGACCCACCTGTATGCGGATGCTCTGGTAGGGCTGACCCCCTCTGCCCGAATCCACATTTCAATCCAGGCAACGCAATTTTGAGAGCACGAAACGGACCGGCGCACAAATCTTCGTAGAGTGCTCGTCATCAGATGCGGAAGAGACCAGTCGTTCACGCGAGGCAGGATTATCCTACCATCTGGCGAGCCGGCACGCGAAACTTGCTCTCGATACGAACCCCTCCGCCAACCCTCCACAGTTTCGATGAATAGCGTACGCCGCGCATTCCTTTTGTTGGTTTATTTACGCTAGCTGTCGTCCCACACCAAGTGACGGGCCACCATTCCACCTTGGCAGATGTCACCGGACTTCTCGGCTCCGGTTCTTCCTTTCGCGAACACCTCACGACCGTTCCGATCGAGACGCACTCCTTCGTTCCCTAAAGACGAACTGGAGTCATTTCACCGATTCGACTATACTTTCAGGTGCCAGTGAGAGATTTGCGGACATTGTGCTGGTCGTCCAGAGTGCTTTCACTTTCTACACACAACGCACCCCCCTCCGAGGCCAGTGATACATGGACGAACCCCCAGCGTCAGCTCGGTCACTACGGTATAGGGTCAGTACTCTTGCAGAGACGTACCAAGCCAGGGGACGGGCTGAAGAGTCTGTGGAACTTCAAGGGATAGCGTCGTCAATAGATACAACGCCAGTTGCAGGCGACTGTCAGTTTGACCCGACATCTGTTCCGCTTGACAAACTGGATGCGTTGATTAGGGCTCATCTCAATCATGGAAAGTGGAAAACCGCATCCGAAGTTGCATCTCTGGTGCTCGAATTCTATGAGCTGCGCAAAGGGGAAGAGGATCCGAAAACGATGAGTGCAATGAACAACCTGGTCTCGGCATATTGGGGTCTGGGCCAGTTTGATGAAGCAGCTAGCCTAGGTCTGCGCGTGACAAGCCTCAGGAAAAGACTTCTGGGGGAAGGAGACCCTCAAACTTTGACTTCAATGTCGAATCTCGCGTCCGCATGTCGAGGCCAAGGCCGATGGGAGGAGGCCCAAAGGCTTGATGCTCAGGTCGTGGAGTTGAAATCTCAGACCCTTGGAGCGGAACATCGCTCCACGCTGATCTCCATGACAAATCTAGCAACATCATATGCGGATCAAGGCAGATACGAGGAAGCAGAATCAATTCATCGAGCATTGGTTGAACGGGCAGAAAATGTCCTAGATGCAACGGATCCTTCCATGTTGACAATGAAATCAAACCTGGCGTCCACCTACCGAGATGATGGGCGCTTTTCAATGGCTGAAGAGCTTGACCGAGAAGTCGTCGGAGTAAGGAGGAAAGCTTTGGGATCACAACATCCATTGACTCTGGTTTCAATCGCCAACTTGGCGTCTACGTACCGTGGCCAGGGAAAGTGGACAGAAGCGGAGTGTCTAGATCGAGAGGTGGTGGTAGCTAGTGAGGTGACTCTGGGCACCAAACACCCACAGACACTCATGTCACTTAGCAATCTTGCTTCTTCATGCCGCGGCTTAGGACACTTAGAAGAAGCTAAGGATCTTGGTGAAAGGTCATCAAACGCTATGAGAGAGGTACTAGGTGAAGACCATCCTCAAACTTTGATAGCTCTGGCGGAACTAGCTGTTACTTATCAAGTGGATGGAAAGATGGATTCTGCAGCTGGATTGACGACGCGGGTTGCGGAAATGATGAAGAAATCATTTGGCGAGGAGCACCCACATACGCTGAGCGTCGTATCCAACCTAGGGTTTATCTATCAGTCACAGGGAGAGTGGGATCGAGCTGGCGATCTTGCCGAGAGAGTCTATTCACGACGACAAAGGTTGTTGGGCAAAGATCATCCGGACACTATTGCGGCCTTCGAGGATATGAGACGAGTCTCGTGGGTTGAAGCGGCGGATCGGAATGCAACGACGATGATGTCGAAATAGAGTTATTTAAAGCTGATGGGTGGAAGTACTCTAGCCAAAGCTTTGAAACTCAGTAAACAATCAGAACAGACTGTTATGGATCTCACGTTGTCACTAGTCGGATCTGGATATTAGACATCCGACCCTCAACACACCGCATATTTATGATTAATGACGAGAATCATGCAATGGGGACCTCGGAAGCTCTACTAGTATAATTGAAAGAATTTAATTCTCCCTTTTTCTTTTCTCTTTGCCTTTTCCTTGGCCTGATAGTATTTGTGAGTCTTTTCATTGGATTTTTTGTTGGTCCAATCCTTCTTTAATGTCTTCATAATGTCCTTGACTATTGTCGTGACCACAGCTCCAGAGAGCCTGCTACTAGTGGCAGCACTTGCTCTCTCATTTGCAACCAATGGAATGATGAAAGACCATGATTTGAGCATATGAAACAATGAGAAATGTAACCAATATATGGTCGGACTCGATATGGTCGGACTCGACTGCGATTCTTCAACGGAACGAAATGTTACATCGGGAAATTTCCGCTGGACCTCTCACTTTGAGAGCTCTCCACCAATACCAGCTATTGTGACTCGGAGGACTCTTTCAGCTTTTCAATCAATTCGGTCCTGCAATTAAATCCCTTTCCTCAGACTTCAGACAACTGAGCAAAGAATTCATTTTAATGAACAGCACTTCCTTTTGAATGCGAGGGGTTCAAAGGCCCTTGTCTTTTGTATCTGTATCAGACTAAGGCTATTCTTTTGCGATTTGCCCTATTACCTGGCTCTCGATCCGCTCCAAAATGAGTGCACAAATATGCAAATCATTGATATGTTGCCTTTCGACACTTCAGAGTATTACTACGGTGGTTGGTCTTTCGAGTGGGAGGTATTGAATGTACGCGACAGGCGCAACAGAGCTCTTACTAGAGAGCTGAGCGAACAAGATTACAGATCCATCGATTGCTGTCAAATACCCTAATTTCGCAAGATACATTTGAGGATGTGCACAAGCTGACCAGTAACTATTCCTGGAAGTTCTTGTGTACAATTGCTTTATGCTATAGTGACCCGGATCAATGGTCCACCGAAGAGGCAGACCATGCTAGATTCAGCGACACGTTAACCAAATATCTTTGCTGGCCGTGGTCGGAATTTCGAATACCCTTCGGGTACATGCTAAAGATGTACTAGAAATAAGAGCATGTCATAGAGAAGAAATAATTGTCCGAATGGTAATAGGCGTTAACCTGTTGCCCGCAAAATGGATTCACAAATTGAACCTCTCAACTAATTTTAGCTCTAGTCTGGTTTTCCTCTTTTACATCATTCTCCTCTGTCTCGGGAAAATATGCCGAGTTCTATTTATTTGGCGAAAGGGAAATCTCCACTGAGCGTATAATATCTGGCTGTTTGCTTTTCCACCTTCCCATAATGCCCAATGCTCGCCGATCTTTGACCATGGGGTAGCATTGAGCACGGCCATGCAAGCTCTGTTCCGATCTGCATAATTACGTCGAGAATCGGTTGTTCTTGGCGTTGCGATGGAGGCGGAATTGAAGGCATACCAGCCAATGACACGCCACCAAAACCGCCGCTAGCATACCATAAAAGCGCATTTTGCCGGGTCCGACGCTGCAAGCCCCCGGAGTTTCTCCGCATTGATGGCTACATACACCCCTCAAGCTCCCCCAAATCTTCACGGGTTGCCGAGTGAATGTTTTGGCGATAAAGGTGGAATTGGGGTATACGGACCAATAAGACGACTGGAAACCCGCCCCTAACAGCGCACTCCGCCGCGTTAGACCTTGCGATGTCCCCGGAGTGTCTCCGCAATGATGGCTGCATCCCCGCAAGCTCCCCAGACATTCACGGTTTGCCGACTCAATGCATATTGCGATGGAGTCAAATTTGCATCCTACTTAGTGATTGGCTGCTTTCTCCCCGCTGCCAAATGCTACTAACCACATTCCCCACGGGCCTTGACATATAAATGTGTCCGTGTTTCTGGACTTTCGCTCGTACTTGTCCTCCAATACTTTTCGTCGGCTGAAAGGGCATCGAATACAATAAAATGCCTCTCTTTCCGCCCAAGATGGCGGCTGCGGCCAGCCTGTTGGCCCTGTTCAATCACTGTTCCCTAGTCATGGCTGCAGGCTCTGCCAACGGTATTCCAGCGCTCCTCACACGCTATCAGTCAGGACGCAAATGCTAACGGGACCGTTCAGGTATCGTTGCGGACGGCAGATCGTTCTCGCTGAATGGTGACAATGTCTCGTACCGTTTCCATGTCGATAACACTACTGGTGATTTAATTTCAGATCACTTCGGTGCCAGCGTCTCCGGAGACATTCCCGAGGAAGTTACGGGCGCGGTCAATGGCTGGGTCAATACAATTGGACGCGTCCGACGCGAGTTCCCTGACCAAGGTCGAGGAGACTTCCGTCAGCCAGCGATTCGGATCCGTCAATCAGAAGGATACACCGTGTCTGACTTGCGGTACCAATCCTATACCGTGAAGCAGGGAAAGCCTGAGCTGCCTGGCTTGCCAGCCACGTTCGGCACCGAGGAAGATGTTTCAACTCTGATCATTCATCTCTACGACAACTATAGTTCCGTTGCTGCTGATCTCTCGTATTCGATCTTCCCGAAGCACAATGCAATTGCGCGCAGCGCGAACATTACCAACCAAGGCAAGGGCAACATCACGATCGAGACACTTGCAAGTATGAGTGTAGATTTCCCATATGAGGATTTGGATATGATCAGCCTTCGGGGTGACTGGGCACGAGAGGCACATCGCGAGCGGAGAACAGTCGAATATGGGACACAAGGGTACGTGAACTTTATTTCGCTCACAGCTTTTTCGTTGTCTGTCTCCCATGATCAAAAAAGTGCTGACACCTTGAACTCTTCACAGCTTTGGGAGCGCGACTGGGTACTCATCTCACCTTCATAACCCTTTTCTTGCTATCATGGATCCTGCAAGTACAGAGTCCAATGGTGAAGTTTGGGGTTTCTCGCTCGTCTACTCGGGGTCTTTCTCTGTCGATGTCGAGAAGGGTTCCCAAGGGCTCACGCGCGCTCTGCTTGGCCTCAACCCAAGTCAGCTCTCCTGGTCGTTGGGACCTGGTGAATCTCTGACTTCTCCCGAGTGTGTTGCCGTTTACTCGGAATCTGGAGTCGGTGGGATGTCTCGCTCTCTCCACAATCTTTACCGGAAGAACCTCATTAAGAGTAAATTCGCGACGGCCGATCGGCCTGCTCTCTTGAACAGCTGGGAGGGTCTAGGCTCAACTTTCAATGAATCCACCATTTACAAACTCGCCAAAGAGTCTGCTGCACTTGGAATTAAGCTTTTCGTCCTCGACGACGGCTGGTTCGGTGACAAGTACCCTCGAGTTTCCGACGATGCCGGCCTAGGCGACTGGATTCCTAACCCCGAGCGATTCCCCGACGGCCTGTCGCATGCTGTGAATAGCATCACAGCTCTCAAAGCGGCTAACACGTCGACAAACCTGCGCTTTGGGCTTTGGTTTGAGCCTGAGATGGTTAACCCCAACTCCAGTCTCTACCACGAGCATCCTGAATGGGCATTGCACGCAGGATCTTACCCTCGCACTGAGACGCGCAACCAACTTGTTTTGAACGTTGCACTGCCAGAGGTCCAGGAATTTATCATCGATGCTGTTTCAAACATTCTGAACAGCTCCGATATTAGTTATGTCAAGTGGGACAACAACAGAGGAATCCACGAAATGCCCTCCCCATCCACGGATCACGAATACATGCTGGGAATGTACCATGTTTTCGATGTATTAACCTCCCGATTCCCAGACATTCTCTGGGAAGGCTGCGCCTCCGGTGGTGGCCGCTTCGACCCCGGCGTGTTACAATATTTCCCCCAGATCTGGACATCAGATGACACGGACGCGGTGGAGCGCATTACGATCCAAATGGGTACTTCGCTTGCATATCCACCTAGCGCAATGGGCGCTCACCTATCTGCCGTGCCAAATCAACAAACAGGTCGCACCTTGCCTGTCGACTTCCGTGGACATGTGGCAATGATGGGCGGATCCTTTGGCTTGGAACTTGACCCATCCGATATGCCAGAGGATGACAAAGCCGCTCTGCCTGGGCTGATTGCACTCGCTGAGAAAGTCAATCCCATCATCCTGACGGGTGATATGTACCGGCTCAGTCTACCAGAAGAGTCCAATTGGCCTGCTGTTCTGTTTTTGTCACAAGACGGCAAGCAAGCCGTGCTATTCTACTTCCAGATCAATCCCAATATCAACCACGCTGTCCCGTGGGTCAAGATGCAGGGATTGGATCCAAAGGCTACTTACAGTGTTGATGGGAATGCCACCTATTCCGGCTCTGTCTTGATGAAGATTGGGTTGCAATTCCCTATCGCTACGGATTACGGAAGCAAAGTAGTCTTCTTGGAGAAGCAATAAAAGGCATAAGTCAAGAAAATTCCTTCGAATGGCCGCATTTTGCCTGCTCAGGATGTGTCGTCCAAGGTCTGGTGGCGTGAAGGGATGTAATAGTGCCCTTGCAATCATTGACCAAGGAGAGATTTTCTTTCCCTCTCGCTCGAGATACTGTAAAATTCGCATAATAATATGAATCAACTTCAAATTTACTATTCCGGACAAACTCAGATGCCTCGTAACTCCCAAAGGTTAGCATGGCTTATATAGCAGCATAATCCTTTTTCACGCACTTGCTTTACTATGTAAGTCTAAGCAACAGTTAAGTACAATGATGTCACCCCGTAGTCTGAGGCAGGGATATCTGTATATTTCAATTAAGCAGCAGCAGCATCCTTGGTTGTCGTAGAAGTGGGCTCAGGAGCAGTATCTGTGTTTGTGTATGTCTGAGTGACCTCATCGCGCTTGTTCATGTCGTTTGAAGACTCGGTAGGAGATGGAGTGGCACTAGGGGAGGAAGTCGGAGAGGAAGTTGGAGAGAAAGTCGGAGAGGGAGTTGGTCCTGGTCCATCTCCGCGGCTTCCTCCATGGTCACCTGTCGGGGTGCTTGATGAAGTGGCCGTCTCGCTTTCTCCATTCGAATTGGCTAGGTGCTCGAGGTCCTTGAGCAACTTGTTCGTCGCAGCCTTTCTAGCATTTTCATCGGCAGAACTAGGGAGTGAGATCCAAGACAGGTAATCCTCAAGGAACTTTGCCTGCTTCCCGGATAAACCATGGGCCTGGACACTCGGTGTGGCACTGGACGTAGATGTAGGAGTGGGCGTGGATGCCACAATGCTGCTGGTAGGTTGGCTGTTCAAAATTTTGAAAGTTGGTCCAGACTGGCTTGGAGCTATGGACTGAGAAGACGACGAGATGGGGTCCACGAAAACAGGGACGGCCATGGCTGATCCAGCCATGCCCAGCGCGGTAAGCCCGATAAATCGCATAGTGAGACTGTGGAACGAGGATTGAAAGAAAGTGAGAGTAATAGAAGGATCAAAATTCAGGGTCTGAGAATCGATATGGTCGTCGTCCTTGCTCCATGTTGATTGGAATTCGCACTTCTTTTATAAAGGCCGGGAGCTTCGTAAGGTCACACAATCATGAAAGTGAGCTGAGTGAATGATCATCGTGGGGTCGAATCCATGGGGCGGCATCAACGTACTGGTTTCCCTACCAAGCAAGTATCGCCGTTTCAGGGTGATCATCAATTTCCAGATCGACCCGCTATTGGGGCCGACTAGCTGGGTGGTCCCGGTGGCGCTGACAAGCTACTAAGCATTGGGGCTGTTTCTACGTAGACCGCCATTTATTTATACAGCGAGGAACATAGGTTTATAATGACCGTTTGGTCCAAGAGAGCCTATTGAGTATCCGAACAGCGTTTAAATCCCGGATTACATTCTAAAGTATCTCTCGGCTTTCAAGTAGAAATACAAACTTATTTCAAGGCACTATATAAATAATGTATTATCGATAGAATGAATACGGTGGCGATAATAGTAACAAGTATACGTGAACTCCTTGTTCTAGAAGTGGCCCTGGGTGCCTAGCGGTGGCTCCGCCCCATAAAATCTTAGATATTGGGGCCATGGCCCCGATTATCAGTACTTACTGTAGTAAAGTAAAAGATGTGACGCGTATGTTGGGGGCCACGTTTTATATTTAGTGTGTTCTATCCTGATTTGTTGAATTCTATGTTGGCATGGTCACATTTAAACCTCCGTCAATCTGCCCTGGAAGGACCAATCCGCCTTAACGCAGATCTTCGAAGAAGTCGAGGATTTTGCAAAGGCTGCTGTATATTGCCAATCACGGTGGGTCAATCCCTGCAAACTGTCAGAGAACGGGGAGTTCCCAATACTGAAAATCTGGCTTCGAATATGATAGTAGTACACCCTGGAGATCTGGAGGAGATCTTCTTGTTCACATGGCCGGGGTTCCCTGTGAAGTAGGGGACGTGATCATGATGACATATATCGCTATCTCATCTCAAGAGCGGCCAGACTAGAGCATGTCTGTGGAGAATACAGGCTATATAAACGAAAGTTACGAAACGGCCTTGTTCTGAGGGAGGTATAGACATCCGCTCATCGAAGAGCCCACTCTGGAGGGGATCCTTTTGGAGATGACTAATGAAGACGCTAAAATCGCTCATCTCACTGTTCTCTCCCTCCAACATTAATTGGTAGTGGGCTTTGACATCGCACATCCACCAGTGCTAGATTACGTTTTTCGATCTATAGCAGTTGGCTGGAATAGGTACAAAGGGAAGAATTGGTAGTCTATGGTTTTTAGAATAATAACAGAAAAAAATGATTACATGAAATGCTACATGTAGTTTGCTAGCGAAGCTAGACTAAAAATCCAACAAAAGTAGTACACGGGGGGTGAGAGGATATCGGAATCGCAACAGCTTCAACGTCTAGAAGTGGATGGGGTTGGAGTAGGTGGCCATGGCAGCCTCCTTGAAGGCCTCGGAGAGAGTAGGGTGGGCGTGGCACGTCCGGGCGACGTCCTCGCTGGAAGCGCCGTATTCGATGGCGAGGGTAGCCTCAGCGATCATCTCACCGGCACCGGGACCGATGATGTGGACACCGAGGATACGGTCAGTCTCGGCGTCGGCGATGAACTTGACGAGACCCTCAGTGTCGAGGTTGGTCTTGGCGCGGGAGTTGGCGCTGAAGGGGAACGAGCCGACGTTGTACTTGACACCGGAGGCCTTGATCTCAGCCTCGTTCTGGCCGACCCAAGCGACCTCAGGGTGGGTATACATGACGGAGGGGATGGCGGCGTAGTTGACGTGACCGTGGCCCTTCTTGATGTACTCGATGGCGGCAACGGCCTCCTCCTCGGCCTTGTGAGCCAACATGGGACCGAAGGTAACGTCACCAACGACACGGACGTGAGGCAGCTTGGTGCGGTACTCCTGGTCGATGATCAGACGGCCACGGTCGTCCTTGTCGATACCGACATTCTCGAGGTTCAGGCCCTCGGTGTAGGGACGGCGGCCAATGGCGACCAGGACAACATCAGCGTCCAGGGTCTCCTCCTTGCCACCCTTAGCGGACTCAATGTTCAGGGAGACGGTGGCGCCGCTGTCATCACCCGAGGTGACCTTGGTGCCAGTCTTGAACTTGATGCCCTGCTTGCCCAGGATCTTCTGGGCCTGCTTGGCGATCTCAGCGTCCATGCCGGGACCACCAATCTGGCCCAGGAACTCAACAACGGTGACCTCAGCACCGAGACGAGACCAAACGGAGGCCTACCAAACTCAATTGTTAGTTTGCAAGCTAATTTCAGCGCGCAAAAGCACCTATGGCAGAGAAAGAACGCACCATTTCAAGACCGATAATACCACCACCAATGACAACCATCTTCTTGGGGACCTCGGTGAGCGCAAGAGCACCAGTGCTGGTAATAATGCGCTTCTCGTCGATGTTCAGGCCGGGGAAGGGAGTAGACTCGGAACCGGTGGCAATGATGATGTTCTTGCCGCGGACGGTCTGCTCGCCACCCTCGTTCAGGTCGACCTTGATGGTGTTGCCGTCAACGAAAGAACCGGCACCCTTGATGTAGTCGACACCGTTCTTCTTCAGCAGGAACTCGACACCCTTGGTCAGACCGTCAACGGACTGGTCCTTGGCCTTCATCATCTGGGTCAGGTTGAGCTTGACATCGCCGACTTCGATACCGCGTTTCTTGGTGTCGTGGAGGACCTGGTGGTACAGGTGGGAGTTGTTGAGCAAGGACTTTGAGGGGATACAGCCGACGTTCAGGCAAGTACCGCCGAGTTTTCCGCGCTTCTCGATACAGGCAGTCTAGCAAGGTGTCTGGTTAGCAAAAATTCAAGGTCGCGACCACGACAGCTCCCCGACTAGGGAGCACCAGCAAAATGCAAGGCAAACACACCTTCAGACCCTCCTGGCCGGCCTTGATGGCAGCAACGTAACCAGCGACACCACCACCGATGATAACGAGATCGTGGTCTCCTGTTGCCCGACAGACCGGAAATCAGTAATCGCACATCGGAAAGCACAGGGAACGATCGGAGCCATTCCCATGAAGCTGCTGGGGCATAAACTCACCGGCTTCAGAGGCGTAACCGCGACTTGAGCGGCCAATGAAGAGCATAGGGGGAGTGATGAAGGTCGAAGGCACGGCCTTGGAGCCGGCGCGAAGCGCAGCCCGCGGCGCGGCGCGAGGAAGGACGGTGCGGAACATGACGAAAAGAGGACAAATAGAAATAAGAAAGGACCTCCAAGAAATTGGCCTGGAGGGAAGAAGCGGAGGGTGAGAATGGGGGTGGAGGATAGGATGGAGGTGTCTTCAAGGTCCAATTTGGCGGGAAATGACTGAGCTTTCGCGGTTGGAGATGGTTAGGTAAGCCACTCGGGTTGACTCGGCAAGTTGTCGTGTTTGCCGGGGATGCCGATTAACAGTTGAGGATGAGAATTAGGGGGATTAGAGTTGATATATATCCCTAGTTCTATATATATAAGTGTATATTTGAAGGATATAATAACAGAGATCATTCTCTCCTGCTATTAGTGCTATATGGCTCAATTATCTCTCGCCGGGAACCGTGAAGACCTTTTCCGCTCTCCACCCGGCCAGATCTACCCCGGAGACCTCCATCCCTAGGACTAGTACTAATAGTAGTGCCTTTAGAGTTAGTCTGTCAGAATGACGCCTCGAACCGTCCTTGATGCCCGCGGGCTTGGAAGGCTGTCGTCAGGTTTGCCGGGCCCTCCGCCCTCTTCTCTCCCTCTCCACGGCTACTCTCGGACCTACACCGCCACCAATACAAACAGAACTATATAAGTCTTGACGATTCGGGGGCGGGGGGTGGTTCCCCTTTAATCTTGGGGTTTTTGAGAGGGCTTATTGTATCTTTATCATATCCCGGTAGTCAATAATTATTCTGCTACAGTGACCGGGCCGGAGTGGCCCACTCCTAGTAATAGCAGATTCCGCTGACCCGGACTATAAGCGATGGAACTATATATAAGATCTACAAGCAATACGGAAGGCTGTTCTACTTTTGCTCAACTGCAGCTGCAGTATTTGCATGATAGGCCCAAACCTTCCAAATAATAGGATTACAGCCATGCCTATTGTTGCCCATTCCGACATCCTCGCAGTCAAAACAGGAATTGGCACACGCCACGGCGGTCTCCGATTTCCAACCATTGGAAGTCGGGCACGCCGGCGGAAATTTGGAATGATTAGAAATCGCAAGTGGCAATTGGCCATTTCTTTGATCTGATCTTGTAATTAAACGGAAAAGTCAGTTATCCTTGAAAAGGATGAGCGACCGATAGTTTAAGCTCTGGTCTGGTCTGTTGTTGGGGCGAAACCGGGGAGGGTCGATGTTAGAAACTCCGCCTATCGGCGATTCTGGTGATCTGTTGAGAAGAATAAACTCAGAACACTGGCGACAGCCTAAACAAGGCCAGGATTTAAGTGTTAAGACACCGAGCCCTTGAATTAGACTTAATATATCGTACTTTGGGCGATAGCCCAACGCTAGGTTGTGAAAGACACCAATGATCACCTATGGTGATTGCCATGAGCGATTTGTTGGGATGGCGGAAACTCTGTCGGGCTGGGAAATGGCGGAACAAGCCCGAAGGTCGCTCTAAATGTATACAAAGACCAATCTGGGGTTTTATACCGTCGACGCCAACAGGAAGATACTAATATATTTGACTGTCATCGGATTTTTCTATCCCCGTGAGCCGATGATTATTCTCCCTAGTCTCTGCTTGTAAGAAACTTTGGCAACTCCGTCCGGCCCCCAATTTGCAGATCGGCATTCCGTGTCGGGTGCTCCATTGCCGACCACCAGTTACTTTTCAGAACGTATGCAAACCACGAGCCATAAATTAGGCATAAGACCAAGAAGTAGTGGAGGATATCTCAAACAATCCTATAAATGACAAAAAAAGTGCCGAGAAAATCTCTAGCATCGCTTCATCAATCCTGCCGGTCCTCCTAGACAGATTGAGCCTCTAAGGAGGGATTTTTGTGCATGGGAAATAGAGACAAAGTAGTTCCAGATTGTATATTCATATATTACTCTAGTTAATATTTCTTTTTACATATTCTCTCGCCCCGGAGTGAGTTCACTCAAAAGCCACGTCTTTGTGTTTGCAACTGACAAAGAAAATCCCCTGCTCTCCTGGCGCATTTCTGTGCCTCCTGGTGGAAATCCATCAACCAACCAACGGCCAAAACGTCATGAGGAACATCCTCCTCCTTGTACAGCTCAACACAATCCCGATTCTCGGGAATTTTCAAAAAGGCTTGTGCGAGCTGTAAGTGTTGCTGTAACAAAACTTCCTTTCCTCCAGTGACGATAAGTATAGGTGATGGCAATATGAAAGGATGCCGGAGAGGAACCACCTGCTCCTCAATGGGAACAGTGATTTCCAAGCCTCTGAGATAATTCTTTGCTCCCCAGGCCGGGAATGATGCTGGAATATATTCGCTTTTATAATTTGACTCCTTGAGCCAGTTTGTGGTGTCGATAGCCGCCGACACGTCGCACCATGGCGAGAAGAGCCAATTGCATAACGGAGCGGGAAGGAGAAATGGGTTGTCCATCTGAACGATATATCGGAGAAGTCCTAGCGCAAGGTGTGCTCCTGCGCTATCGCCACTCAGGACAATCTGCGATGCCGGTATATAGAGCGTATAAATTAGGTATGAGTATGAAGAGATTGCATCTTGGAGTTGTGCTGGGAACTGTCCTGTAGGTAGACCAGATAGCCTATACTGGGGGCAGAAAACATAGAGAGCGGACGTATTCTGGAAGAAAATTTGCGTTAAGAATTCACAGGATGCCGTGCGACCGTCTCCTAGTATGTAAGACCCGCCATGGAAGTGGAGTATGACATGCTGTCCCTCGGGAACAATGGTGTCTGGAGTGAAAAGGTTTGGATACCAGGTACCTCCGATGGTCTCAGGCCTGATATCATTGTCCATCGCCACCCCAGAATACATTTCTGGCAGCGCAGCATCGACTAAAACGAATCGATCCTTTTCACGACGCGACTCCAGAGATAGCGATGGCTTGAAACCAAAAGTCACAAAGATTTGCAATCCGATCTTGAGAAGAGTAGTTATGATCGCTTGTCGGTATGTCCAGTTTGGGTCTTGGCGACGTCGAGGTTGTAGGTATAAAGCGGCGAGAAAGGGGAAACTGAAGATGGAGGAATCTGACAACCACATTGGTAATAGATAGCAGAGTAGTACTGCAATAGTCAAATAAGGTGTTGATAAAGTGCGACTCAGAAGGGTTTGACAGACAAAAGTCGAATCGGCATTTGCTCTATTTGTACGATATTCGGTTAGCTCACAACGCAGACAGAATAGGGTAAGAAATAGGGATATTTAAAAATATAAGATCATGTCTCCTTGAGAGGAGATTGGTGTAGAATAGTGGTAGTGGAGGCAAGCTATTTTTATAAATTTCTCAGTGACATCAACATGATGCTTTATAGAAATGTTGGCGGTTAGCCTATTATCCGCTCTCTTTGTTTCGGGTGTATTAGACCACCAATGACATCCCATAATCTCATTGCAATACCTGAATCGTTTGTCTTTGGATGTTTAAGTGTCTTGGGTGGCGTCTTTGCCAGGCTCGAATTAGCAAGGATTAGGATAAATACAATGTGGACAAATTTACAAAGAATCATCACTTATTGATGGTGTAGCTTATGAAACATTGATGCACTGTCCGTGTTACCTCTTCGCTTACCTACAGAAGGAAAGATCGATTCGTTATCCAATACCCAAGTATTCCGCAACACTTGCATCATCGCTCAAATAACGACTAATGCAATTGCAAAATTGAGGTGATAATGTATTCGGATATTTTCCCTGGAACCCGTAGAAAGAAATTACTGGGAAAATTCGTCCCTGAGCAGTTTTAGGGCAGCTTCAACCAAGTACAAGCTGCCCGTTACCAAGATATGGGAGTCTGTACCAAAACCCATAGCCAAATTGATGCCATCTTTGACATTAGGTGCTTTGTGAACCAAGGCTGCCGGCCACTTTTCTTTCCAAAGTTCACTGAATTTCTCGAGCCGTTCTTCATCCATGGCGAAATAGTCATATTCGATCTTTCTGACGAAAATGACGTTCTGGACACACGATGTCAAAGTGTTTCCTAGGATTTGTAGTATCATAGAGGAGTCACGCTTTTGCTGCGGCGAGAAATGAGCAAAGATAAGGGTTCGGACAGAGCTGCTAATTTGTCAGATTAATGGCTGGCAATCACATAGGTAACAACGTACCCAGGCTTGGCCACCCGTTGGAACCACTTCGCAACCACTTCTATGCTCATTTCATTATGTGCTCCATCTAAATACCAACTGGAGCCACCAGAATCGACGATATCGAAGCGCCCAGGCCAACAGCACTTCTCAATACCGGTTTGGATATCTTGTTCGTTGAGTGAGTGACCAAGAAACGCATGAGTAATCTCCAGAGCAAGTGCGCAGTTTTCTCGCTGTTCGAGCGGAATCCTCTCGAAAGCTTCATCGTTGACGAACTGAAGTAAGGTGCCATTGATATCTTTGATGAACCGGAGTCGCGCTCCTTTTTCTTGTGCCCGGCGCTTCATCTCGTTTTCAGCCTCTGTGACTTGTGGAGCCGAAAGCGCAAGCACATTTTCTTTGAATATCCCACTCTTGTGCCAAGCAATGCTTTTTATAGATCCTCCTAAATTATCGACATGATCTATACCAATCTTCGTGATCGCGGTAATGGCAGGATGGTCGATGAAATTGGTCGCATCGAATTGCCCGCCATGGTGGGCCTCGCAAATGACAATGTCGACACCTTCTTTGATAAAAAGATGAAAGGCTACAAGGGCCATCATTTGGAGAACTCCAGGGACCTTGGTATTGGGAGACGGATTTTCAGGATCGAGGCACAGGCGCTTTTCCACATCAAGAATGTGTTTGACAAGGAGATCCTCTTGTATCGGATTGGAATCAATTCGGAATCTATTGCATGGCCACAAGCTTGGCGATGTATAGAGACCGATCTTCCTAGTAATCCCGTTATTCTTTGCATGCTCTCGCAGGAAAGAATCCACATATGCACATGTGCTACCCTTGCCCTTGGTCCCGGCAACATGAATGACTTTCAGGCGATTAATGTGCTCATCCTAATATCCGTGAGCAGGTTTCTTGAAGTGATCCATGAAGTAATCTATGAAGCATACTCCGTGTCCAAGTTCAAGGAGCCAATCTTTCATGCCAGCGACAGGCGGCGAACCCATCATGGCATTTGGGGCCGATGGTAAGCTGGACGACGACTGTGTCGCCGCCAACTTGGAAGGAAATGGCCGACGATACCTTTTAAATAGATCGAGGGCACTGCGACCGTTAGAATTTCAATATTAACTGTATTGGATATACTCACTTCATTGTCCTATTTTGAGTTCTGAAGAAGGCTTCTGTTTTAGGCTTCGTTTTGAAGATTATGGGATGAAACCAGGGCCCATTGGCACTGGAGAAAAGTGATTCTGACAGAAAGAGGGGTTCCAAATCGACGCTATTATTGCTATGCAGATACCCCATACCATATGGGGCAAGGCGTAGTATATGTATTACAAGGCAAATAACATCACAGTTAAGTGTCCGATTTTCCCACTTTCAATTTCTCGTGGCCGCTTTCTAGAATAGATACACAATTTCTAACGAAGCCCTAGAGATATTCTCCACAAGCTCTGACAATCAATGCTAAAAGTTCCACTTTGAATGTTAGTTTATAAGGTTTATAAAGAATATTGCTATTGACAAAAAAGAGGGATTTCCTTACGGTAATATAGTCATGAGGCCTTGCTATAGATCGTGGCACGGGACATATTAGCTTGCTACGGAAAGCGGACGAACCTGCGGTCGATCTGATCCCCAATGAGATTTTTACTCCCAAAATACATTTTGACGGTATTCTCTGAACCTTGGGTACATAGAGCTCTGTTGGCCGTCTACTGGAGGACATTTATTCTTTCGTGGATCATGTGTACCCATGCAATTCCCCATGGACTATCCTGGTGCAGTACTGTATATAAAACATTTTTTTCTAATTCGGAAATAATACTTGAATGTTTGGTGCAAAGAGTTCCCTAAAGCTTGGATTTACGGTCAGCCAGCTTCTCGATCTCTGCGAATTGATAATAGAAGTCGAGACTCTCGGGATTGAGCAGCGTTCCAGATGGCTTAATCTTCTTGCCGGAAACTATCTGCTTGACAGGCAGTTCCACCTTCTTCAGATTAACCGTCACCTGTGAATAGGAGTATTGGTTAAAGTTCGTCATAAAAAGTCCAGTAAAAGTGTAAGGAACGAACCGGAATAGCGGGTGTCTCGAAAATGAACTTGGGCACATGTCTAGCGCTTAGTGCTTTTCGGATGGCTTCCTTGATACGGGTTATCAAGGGTTGGTCTGCCTTGAATCCCGGTCGCATGAGAAGGAACAAAATGACTGATTCATCACTATCCTGCGGTCTGCGCTGACCGACACACACTGAATCCACAATTTCCTTCGGAAACTGCGTGTCAATTACGTTGTAAATCTCGGCAGATCCAAAGCGAACACCGGAAGGATTCAAGACACCGTCAGAACGACCCAGGAAAAGCACTTGGTTTGTTGCGGGATTGATCGCAATGAAGTCACCGTGCGTCCAGACATCTAAGATATTGTGTTTAATATCGACTGCGGAGCGAGCCAAAATTTGAAGTAAAGGATGATTACTTACTGTCAAAGCGCGCAAAATAGGAGTTGAAGTACTTCTTCCCACCTTCATCGCCCCAGAACTTAACTGGCATGCTGGGGAATGCCGCCGTTGCGACAATCTCACCAGGCTCTCCCTTCGGGACTTGGGTTCCTTTAATCTGAGTGACCCCCTCATCCACTTGTTCGAAGGCGGCAATGGGGATTCCAAGACTCGGTCCCTGGCACCCTCCGGCATAAACGGGGGTAATTGGATTTTCCATGCCAAAGCAGGCCGCAAGATCGGTACCTCCCGATATATTCGCAATCTGAGTATGCGAGGGGAAGCCCTCATCATAGAACCATTCGAATAATGACTCGGAAAGAACCATACCGGTACTCGTCACACCCTGGAGGTTGCTAATATCTGCAATCTTGCGTGGACTGATTCCATTCTTCCGAAGTTCATGCATCCATCGGGGAGAGGTGCCAAAGTGTGTTGCTCTGTATTTAATGAGAAGTGATTAGCTTCAAAGAAACCGAGGGCAAATTTTTTTTTTTTACTAGACATACCTGTACTTCTCAAGCAACCTGACCAAAATGGTCACATCCGGCAGGAATGGGCTCCCATCGTAGAGAATTGGCCGGGCTCCGAAAATGAGCGCTGAGATACAGGACATATACATAATCCAACCAGTTGTGGTGAATTGTAGCACTGTCGCATTCGGATTCATGTTTCGGTTTAGTCGTCCCTCTTTATTCGTATTCAGCACCACTCCTCCCACAGAGTGAACAATGCATTTCGGCTCTCCTGTCGTTCCAGAGGAATAAACGATGAGGAATGGATCACGGAACCTGACTCGCACAAACTCCAGTCGATCAGACTTTGCACCCAGAAGAAAGTTGTCCAGAGTTTTCACTCGAGGAATCTCGTTGATCTCCGCCGGTTTGCCTCTGAATCTGGGTATCGAGACTACCCCTTGGAACTCCGAAACCGAAGATAGGCCTTCAACAACTTGCCGAATCTTCGGCCGTAGATCAACCGTTTTCCCATTATACACAGCTGTATCGTCAACAAAGACCCATTTAGGCTGTATTTGTAGCAATCGGTCCAAGATACCCTTGGCGCCTGTATCAGTGGATGTGGTGGAGATGATAGCCCCGAGCGCGGTAGTTGCTAAGAAGATGATCAAAGTGTCGATACTATTGCTGGCAACTGCACCCACACGGTCTCCCTTTTGTATACCGGCTGTTTTCATGGCCTGGACCATGCGACCAGTGCGCTGCCTCAATTCCCGCCAAGTTAGGTTGACGGCGGGCTCTGCGGCCCCTTCCCGAACCTCGGTTGCGGCAATCTTGTCATCCTCTTTACAAACCGTCGTGATGGTCGAAGCAGGGTCACCTGGCTGGCTGGCCGTAAAGAGGACATTTTCCGCATAATTGAGACGCACGCCAGGGAACCAGTCAGGAATACTATCGATTCGAGCGGTCTCGTCAACAACTAGGTCGTAGGTTCCCTCGTGTATTATTGGGAAGTAGTTCCAGCAGAAATCCCAGAATGAGGCTCGATTCTTGATAGACCATTCGTAGAGCGAGTTGTAGTCGGGCAGATTCACACCCTTGGCTTTCTCGATGCTGCGCTTGAACTCGGCCATTGCGGTGGAGTCGGGATTGGGATGTTCCCAAAGCTTCCGAGGAACGCTTGTATAGGCGGCCATTATGAAGAAGCACGATTCTAAAGAAGGAGCAAGAATGAAGCTAAATGGAAACAATAGGGAGAGAGATGGAGAAGAAGGTAAGATTCAGCTCAGGAAACAAACAATCGGAGCCGAAGTGAGCAGCGCCGCGGCTCAATCTCGGGTAGTTCACGCAAATGCGGGGTCAAGATTTACTGGAGTGCCTAGGTAATCCGGGGAGCGCCCAGCAACAAGCCTAGAATTTTTAATAATCTGAAATTAAAGAATCGGCCGCGATATACAGATTACCGAGGGGATTTCGGGGTAAAAATGACTTCGTATGGAACACAGCAAGAGTTCAAGTTGTCCACCCTGTATGAGATATTCTACTAGTATGCCGGACGTGCAGTGGTGCATTTGACATTCTATTTCAACTGGTACAAGAGACTTAGCCTTGAAATCTCAGGCTACCTTCTGCAGTACCCATTCGACGATTTTATCCATCATTTCCAACGAAAGCCAGTGGCCGGTGTCCTCAAACACATTGAAGGAAACATCGTTCTGTTGGCCATATTTCTCCACCCAAGGCACACTGAACTTGCTTGGCACAAGCGTATCAAGAGCACCATTGAGGAGCAAAATCTGCTTGCCCTCGATTTGCGAAACTCGTTGGTCCCGATCCTTGTACATTTTAACAATTGACTCGGGCCATCTGATCGGGTCCGCAGCATCTGGGCCTCCAAGCCGCGCGAGCAGCAAGTTGGTCATATCAGGCGATCCCACGGAGATGATAGCAGTCTTGATTGCCTTTTCTTCTGCGAGAATATTCCATGCCGTGTGACCACCAAGCGAATGTCCTGACATAACGAACTCCACTGGGTTAAACCGATCTTCCACGTAAACCCCGAGGTACTTCATGACGATTTGGATGTCGAGAACGGTGCCATCTGCAATGAGAGAATAGTGAGATGGATTTCCCCCAAGATAAGAGTGAAAAATTCGAACCTATCATGGCGAGCATGTCGTGCCTATCTTCACGTTAGTTGATAATTTCTAAAGGAATTGGAAATATATGGGAACACCAACGCATGCTGATCATTCCCTTGCTTCCAGCCTTGGCTATATCGATCAAATCAGTAAACGGAAGGAAGGCAAAAATTTAATTCCAGTTGGAATTCTTACATCGACTTGGTATCAATCTGCAAGTAAGTAATTAGAATCCGGCTTTAGCTTAAAAAAATAGTTTCAAGGTGGGGGGTACCGCTCTTGCACCATGATTGCGATTATCAAAGGTGGCCACGACGAACCCTTTCTCCACTGGCCCGTGCTGTCTCAACTGGAAGAGAAATTGGTGTGCGAACAGCTCAGCATTTTTGTAAGTCCTTGTGCGGCCATGAACGTGAAATAGAACGACCGTATTCTTCGCCTGCTGCGGGGATAGCTCGTCCACGCCGTAGAGATACACGTGAAATCCTGCGATGTTTATCTTCGTCTCACTGGACTTGATGGTGCTTTCGGGCAGTGTATCAAACCGCTGGGTTTTCAAAGACATGGCGGATGGTGATCACGGTGATCGAATCTGGTTGTGCGCCCAAGTCTCGAGGGGTTGTTGGCGGGGGAATCCTATTTCGTGGCTCGGGTGCAGGCAACAATCGATTATTAAGTCGGGAGAGTTGGTTACCAAGGTAGGCGGGGCTCGCCCGAACACCTTTTCTGCAGCCCGCAAAGCCCCGTCGACTGACTCGGCCCCGGCGTCTCCGGTTAAAGACGCAAGTGTTTCGGGGAGTGGGGTGTCCCGGACAGTAGGCTGCGGGATCTGCGCTACCGAGTTGAGTTAAAGAGTCGTGGAGTTTTCAGCTTGAAGCAATACATCAAATCAAAGTTTAATATGGCATCCATACTAATACGTGCTCTAACATATCCATCCCCTCATAGCCAGCTCAAAAGTACCCCTATCACTAATGCCAATAATTCGGCGCAACCCCCTTCACTAGCAACCAAGCTTCGTCGAGGGCCTGAACAACTTCATCGGGCAGGGAAGTCTTTTCAAGGTCCGCCAAATTCGTTTCAAGGTGCTTAACACTACTTGCACCAACGAGAATAGCATCACCCAAAATTGCTTTCAGGTGGGAATGATATTTCAGCCACCTCAGCGCAACTTCCCCATCCGTCAAGCTGTGCTGTGTTGCAGCAGAATGAATGAGCTCAATAGCATCAAAATAAGCATCGTTCCAGTACCGATTTCGGTGAACTGTCCCTTGAATTATGTTTGGATCAAAGCGAGATCCCTCTTCGAATTCGGTTTGTTCGCGTTTGTAACGGCCAGTGAGTAGTCCTCCGGCCAAAGGTTGGAATGCATAGAGAGATATGTTGTACTTGCACAGGCAAGGAAACAACTCACTCTCAATGCTTCGTTGAAGTGCATGGTAAACTCCCTGATAAACAGATGGCATTACCCACCCATTGTTTCTGCAAATCTCGCATACTTGCGCAACCTCCCATGACATATAGTTACTCAATCCCAGGCGTTTGAACCGTCCTTCTCGGTGAAGATTGTTGACTTCCCGGAGAGTGTTTTCAAAGGGAGTATTCCGGTCGGGCGCATGCAAATAGAACAAATCGACTTTTTCCGTTTTCAAGGCTTTGAGGCTGTTCATCAGTCCCCGGCGGATGTCTTCTGGCTTGTGCGTATAAGAATCGTCGAATGCCGCCGCCCCACCGGCGTTAGGGTAGAGCTTGGTGTCGACAGTGAGGCCGCGATCCTGCCATGACAGGGAGCCGATGATTTCTTCGCATGAGCCGCCTCCGTAAATACGAGCGGTATCGATTTCATTGTATCCGTGGCTCTGGAAGGCATCCAGAAGCATAGCGGCATCTTCTTTTTCGTGAACACGGGCGCCCAGAGTATCTTTCTTTTTATTAATTTTTGGATTGCTTCAAAGCTTCAATTTTCCCTGGACAAAATTATGACATACTGGGCTTCCCGAAAGTCATTGCCCCAAAGACAATTTTCAAATTGGCGTTGTCCGCCATAACGAATAAATGTATGCTTTCAGATACGACCGCAGGGGAAATGAACGCAAATATGCTCTTGTATCGAAAGTCGCCCAGTGGCCCTTCTTCCTTTTTATACGTTTCCAACTCAGAATTCCGATTTTTCCGTGCTTACCAGCGCCACAACGCCTCGATGCGGGTGTGCTTTAATACACTTGCTATATCCGTCTAACGCCACGCCTGGCCCACGTCCACGGTCCCACCAGAATGCGGCCCTAGCAATTTAAGTCCGAAAATAAGCTCAACGCGCAGGAAAAGTTAAGCATGGCTGACCGAAAGCTACTTTTGTCACCTGGGATGCTACAAGAATGCAGGTACCCAATCTTCTTTTTGTAACGTATTTATTCATGTATCCCGACGCATTTCAATACGTGGATCTCTCCAGGAACATACAGATAGACGGAGAACGTGCTGCCTACGTATGTAAACTACGACCAAGGTATAGTAAATCGCAGTAGCACAATTTGTCGGTGAAATTAGATTTTTCTATATGTGCTCAGCGGCATGCTTTACTAGCATATCGCGTCACATGAATGCAACTGGTCTTAGAGTGTTTATGGCCTGTCTTCAGCAGATAAGTAAAGAGATATTAGTCACCCCAAGTCTCCAGAATTCACTCCCCTCCGTTAAGTGTGGGGTCGACACGCGTTTTGGATATGGGAGACGGGTTTGACTATCGTAGTCCGCGAAGTGAAGCTCCGCACGGCGCGACTGCTACTGCCGCCCTTGCCTCTGCCCACGCCCAAGAGGGCTTGTCGTCAATTGCCAGAATGAACGAACAACCTGCCGCCGGTCTCGCCGGATTCGCCAACAGAAAGGGAACACGCCTGCGGCTGTCCGTCCGACGCGCTTGCGATCCTACAGAACATCTTTATACAACGTCAAGGAGGGATAGTGGGGACCACCTACCATACAGGTTACAGGCTACAGGCTACAGACGGGGAGAATTTGGATTTAAGTGATTGCCATTTCTTCCAGGCCTTGCCTGGGCTACCTACTAGCTAGCTAAGAAAACTCAAGCCTGCATCGAATCCAAAGATATTGTTTCCAGCAAGATGGCGAGGAAGGGATGAAAGCACAATAAACAACAGGGGGTATGGGTAATGGTACAAAATCAAGAATAGGACAAAAAAAGAAAATTCAATAGCGATGAAATCCATCCATAGATAGACAGATTGGTAAATCTTAGTATGGCGAGTTGACGATATCGTTCCTCCCCAAGTGGCTGCTGAACCGGCCGCTACGGGCGCGACTGGGTGTGACGGGGCCAGCGATACTCTCGCGAGTGGGCTTCTGGAAGCTACGCTTGGCGACCATGTTGACCTCGTTGGGCAAAGCGACAATCACGTTCTTGTCGGATCCGTAGCGGAAGTTGTCTGCCATGACGTCTTCAGCATAACGCTTGATCGTATACGGGTCCTTACGGCCAGAAAGGATCTTCTTCAAGCCCCAAGTGACAATGTAGGGACCGGTTGCAGTGATTATGGAGGTTTCCTCCGAATCAATGCCGGTGTTAAAGCGAGCAGGGGTGAAGGACAAGGGCTGCTTAGTTTCGTGCTGGAATTGCGCAACGTGCGCGGGCTGCAGACCCAGACGACGAGGCTGAGGCTTTGAGTCCTTGGCAAATGACTTTTCAAATCCAAGCTTGCCCTCGTTCTTGCCGTCCTTCTGCAGTGAGTCGATCAGGAGGAGATAGGTACGGCATGTTGCAAGCACCCAACGACCATCAGCAGACACATCCAGACCGATGATCGGCTCTCCAAGAGCTGGAATGTGAGTCTTGGCATTGATACCGAGGCGGTCAAACATGCGAATATCACCCTTGTTGGAGGCGACAGCAAGGTAACCCTTCTCGGTCGTGGCCATGGCAGAGAAATCGTTCTTGCTAGCATACTGCTTCAGGTCGGTATCGACGAGCTTATTGCCAGAGACACGAGGATCGATGCGGTATAAGGCATTCTTGGAAGCCCCGACGAACGGCTGGGCAGATGTCATTTGAGAGAATTTCTGTGGCTTTTGTTAGCATTTCAATATTTTCGGAGGGGAAGTAATTACGGACGTTCTCAGGTGCGAAGGTCTCAACAGCAATATCATCGTGAACCTTCCATTCATCGACGACCTTGCCATACTCCAGATCCATCTTGAACAACGAGTTCGGATCATCCCCATTCTGAAGGATCATGTTTCGATCCTCAGCATGAAGCATAACCTTCTTTGGGCTAAAGAGCTTGCCACCGGGGGTCTCCACTTTGGAGATGTTGGTCGAAAACTCAAGATTGTTATTCGGAGTGTGCTTGAAAACGCCGATCTTCGAGCCACGGACCACGAAAGAGCGGTCATGCTTGTAGCCCACTGCCAGCTGAGAGTTGACATTACCATCTTCATCGCGAGTGACAACATCGTCCTCTTCTTCATCGCTGTCGTAGTGCTCACTCCGTTGGCCGTCGTCCTGGTCGGTCTCTTCCTCCTCTTCCTCCTCCTCCTCCTGCTCGGGAATATCTTCTGCATCCTCCATTGTGAGATCCTGGAAGGCATCGAGCACATATTCACGATCATTCTCTTTGACTTTGTTCCACTTCATTTCATTGAGCTGCTCCCACAGGGCCTGCATGAGACCCTCCTGGAAGCGCTCTTCCGAAACCTGGTCCTTGAATCGCAGGAGCCAGGAGTAAGCCGATCCATCTTCGGCGTAGTGATTGAAGATGAATGAAAGGTATTCGAAATTGAAGACAGGGTTGATGTCACCGACGACAGCTTGGCCGAGCCATTCCTTCTCGTTGCCAGTAATCTGAAGCCAGTACTGCCAGTTTCCGATCTCCGATACGGTCGCCACAATATCCGAATCTTGCAGCACGAAAGTTCCAGATTGGAAGTCAAACAGATGAAGCTCGGCCCTCTCCTTTGTGAGGGTCTCCTTGGATTCGGGTTGGGGCGCAGAGGGCGGAGCAGTAGTGGGTTCCTCATCCGGAACGGCTGACTTCACTTGGCCCTTAGACTGGGCATACTTGACATCTTTCGCCATAGCGGCAGCAGAATCGCCAGAGGTTGGGGAGTGCGCACGCGACTTGGAGGTAGGGGAGGCGACAGTGCTTGCAGAAGGAATAGGATTCTCCTCTAGATGAGAGAACTCCTGCAGCTCTTCCTCAGTGGCCTTTTGGGCGGTGCGACGGAATTTACGCTCGTACTGGCACTGCACTGCAGCAAGCTCAAAGGTGGCAAGTTTGTCGGCGGGAACCGAAGGGTCGCAGATAAACTCGAAAAGATCACCTTCGTCACCACTCAAATCATCCCATGCGAGAATTTTCACACCTCCCTCACGAATTTCGGAGCGAAAGTGTAAAGACTGGTCGAGCAGGAAAACCTTCTCGTCTTTGTCCAGGCCGTCTGCAGCTCCTTGCTCGTCTTCGTCGTCTGCAAGGTCCTCCTCGCCTTCTTCGTAAGCTCTCTGAACTACGAGCTGATATTGAAACTCCTGGCCGGTTCGTCGGATTGTAGCAGCCGCGTCTTTGAAGATGAGCTCAGAATAGCCCTTGGGAGAGAGGGGTCGGACCAGGTAAAGCTGGCCCTGGGGGATCTCGATAATGGCCTCCTTTGAGGTGTCACCGAAAAGATATTTGCCCACTAAAATGTTCCAGGAGTAAAAATTAGTACATTTCCATGCGCAGGGGCGAGATATGGTGGTCGGTATGGAGGGGTGAGGCGGGGCATGGAGCGCGTTTGCTTACCGTTGCGGAGCATAAACATGGTTGCGAGGGGCAGCTACCAGGCGAGAGGGGAGAAAATATGGTAGGATCGACCGGGAGCGGGGTGGGAGGAAGGGAAAATAAAAGGAAAAAGAAAAAGGAGAGAAGTGAAGGTAGCACAAACAGGGAGAGCGTCGGCCACCGTCTGGAGGAAAGAAAGAAGGGAACTTCCGGAAAAAAGAAGAAAGACGGCCGAAATGCATCAAAATCGCCTCCGTCATCGAGTGTGGCGCTGGGGTTGTGGCTGAGTAGCTGTGGCGGGTGGGTCACGCCCGGTAGCCAATCACGTGCGGCGGCAGTATAAGAGTGAGGTTGACAAATGAGAATGAGAACTGTTGTATATACACGCAAAGCAAAAGGTGCTGGTTGGTTTCGATGAGATTATTCGATATTTCATGATTCATGGTTTATCTTCGTCATTTTCTTTCTCCCCTGCATCGACTGCGATATTCTCCATCACGGTCACATCCGACTGCTCCTCCTCGTCGACCACCTCTTCTCCGCCATCTGCTGCATCTCCATCTCCATTTTCACCGTCTTGGCCACTAGCCTTTGCTCTTAATTGGACGCCTTTTCGCGGAGGCAAGATCTTCATGAATGCCTCCCCCCAGTCGCCCAGTTCCAGCCAATGCAGCATGATATCCACCACGTGGTTGGTGGTGAGCACCGCGCGATCAGCCATCTTGATATATTCTGCAATAGGCAGTTTCGCAGTTTTGACACCTTTCTCCACAGCGCTCTTGTAGCAAACTGCCTTGTGTCGATTCTTATCCACGAGGCCACCAATGATGTATGTACAGTATGGCTTCAATTCCGTAAGGGTATTCTCGCTGTCGCTGCTGAGGTAAATGACCTCTCCATCATCCGGTTTCGCATCGGCATATTTGGCGAAAGGCCCCGCAAGCTGACCTCCATGTGAGGATGCCATATCTTCCCTTGCGATTTCAGCGGCTTGGACAAAGTCCTCTTGTATAATTTTGATCCCCTTCCAGTTCTGATGGGCGGCCAGTGTGGTGTCGAATCGTTCCTTCAGTAGCTTATTGAAGGAAGAGAACATCAAGTTTCCGCGGTAGGGTGCGCGGTTATTGTCTGAATATGCGCGTGTCAATTGTGATGACAGAGAAACGCGCTCTCTTTGATGCATCAGTTCGTCGTAACCACAGTCGATGATAATGGTGAAAGGCAACAGAGTTGATCGTCGCAGCTTGGCTTTCGATCCCTCCCACTGCTTGCGGAGCTCATTTACGGCCGCCTGGCCGCCATTTTTCCGTGCCTCTTCTACCATCAATTGCCTCCGATTTCGCTTCTGGTGTGCCAATTCCTTGCGCTTTTCCTTCCGATTCTCGCGGTCCTGCGCCCACTTTTCTTGACGGCGGAGCTTCTTAAGTTGATTCTTGGACATTTTAGGGGCACCCTCATCGGTTCCCTCTGCTGGTACTGTTTCAGTCGTTTCGACTACCCCATCTCCAGGCAGTTCAGAGGTAAGAACGGTGGTGTCGCCGGCAGGTTGAGCACCTTGCTCCGCTGCATCGTTGGGGGGCAGAGCACCAGTCATGGCGGGGCCCAGTTCTTGGTGCGTCGTCTCGTCGGTATTTCCAAGCTTGGCTAATTTGCGCGGTCGCTCATCGTCGGACATTTTGTCATGCCAGGCCGTGCCTTGGAATCAATCCCAGAGCTCGGCGGGCGGAGACTCGAGAGCTGTAGATGAGGCCCGCGGCAAAAAAAAGCCCACTTGCGGGCGGTGGCCAATCAGGTGGCCCACAGCGCTCATTACTGTACGCTGGCACGTGACCTGCGATCCTGACTTCTCCCGGCGACTCCTCGTTGAACGTCTCCAGCGACTTCAAAAGCCCAAATACCGCCATTATGCCTCAGGATATGCCCCCAACGGGGGGCTATGCCCAAGTTCAGTACAAGGTACGTCTTTAATGCCGGATCAGACGCGGTCTAGGCCCTACAAGTCACCGCATCCCACAGCAACTGGTGCTAACGCTCTCTTGTCTGATCTCTAGCGGAATATCCCCACTCGCGGTTTCCAGCCGTGGGTCCTCATGGCCGGTATGCACCTGGTTATGGCTTATGGTACCTACAAATACGTGCAGGGTACCCGCGAGCAACGGTACGTTTTGCGCGATGACAAGCTCTCTCCGTCCGAGCGACCCGAGACCTTGCAATTGAACATCCCGATTGCCCCTCGCGGCATGGAATTTGCAACCGGAAACTAACCCGTTTTCTTTCATCTACCATAGGGAACTTGCTCGTGAAAAGTTCTGGGCCCGTTTGTCCCTCACTCCTCTCATGGTGGCCGAGGAGGACCGCGACCAGGTCCGTCGTCACTATGCCAATGTGGCCCGCGAGAAGGAGCTCACGGGCTCCGAGTACAGGATCTACAACTCCGACCGGTATGCACCCATGATCCCTTTTCTTCATTCTTGTCTTGTTTGTCTCGTTCCTAACCATTGGGCTCCGCGCAGCTTCGTCCCTCCCACCGTCACCTATACCCCGCCGGTTACCCTGCCTAGCAAGCCATGGTACCAGTTCTGGTAATTCTCCCAATTATCACATTTGTTTCCATGTGGATCAGCAAGATGTTGGTGTTTGGGTTAAGCCCCTGCTTCCAGTGCAGTGGGTTGGAGTTGGATAGGTCAGGTCGAGATGGTTCGTGACAGAAACGGAAGACGGCTGAAGAGAGCGTGTGGAGGCTCTGGTCAAGTGGATCGAGCAAAACACTGTAGATATTACATTCAAGGAAGGGTTTAGCTTTGACTTGCAATCAATTGATTTTATACGTTCAATCGTCATCTTTCTTCCACGGCTTAGCTCCCCAAGGACGTCATCGGGTTGGCTGTGCGCCAGTTCCCCGGTATCACGCTCAAAATGGTATCTTTGAATGTACATTGAATCATTTCCCTCAGCTCCCGACCATTCTTTATACTACCTTCTGTTCGATCATCTGCCTCAAAGCCATGACCTCGCCCTCTGACTTGGCAGCTCAACCGCAGAGCATCTCTTTTTTTCTTCACTTCCTCCAATTGAGCCTCCAACTCTGACACTTGATCCAACTTTTCTGTCCTATCCTGCGAGCTCTAAGCTTAATCCGCCGGCGCTTCTCTGCGAGTCGCTCTTCATCAGGGTCTTGTGAGGAAGGAGTACCGCTTCCTACGATTGGATGACGTTGTGAACGACTAATTTGCGCCTTGGCTCGACTACTGCAAGAACCTTGACATTATCAAATGACGATGTTTCTGGGTAGTTTTGTGGAGCAGAAGCTGGCTACGATCCTTAAGAAACAGTCTCTGAATAAATTTGACCTATTGTCTATCCTCCTACCTGATCGGCAGGCTTTCTACCCTATAAGTAGATTATTTCTTTACACTTTGTACGAAGAGTCAAATTTCTTATGTACCTAGAGAGTCTACTCTATTGCTTTAGGTTCTTATGCTTAGTAGAATAGTAATGGCACTGTAATGAATATGAAATTAAACGAGTAACTAAAACTTAAAAAATTAATTCTAAAGAAAGGCAGAATAGGAAGATGGGATATCATAATAGCTATTACACATAGGGCTATCTATAAAGACAGCATAATCGGGCCGATTGATACACCAGCTACTACTAGTGTCCACCAATTCCAGATGTCCTTGTCTTAGACAGTCCAAGTTTTACCAAAATTAGGTAGGCCGAGAAAGGAATAAATAGGAGAGTCAATAAAAACAATGAAACGAAAATTAAGAAGACTTAGAACCGCGTGTCTAAGCACCTGCTTCCAATTGGCCAAATGTATCCGTCTAGTAAAGAAATCGAGCGTGTCCCTCGTTACTAAGCAAGTGTGGCCGAGTGGTTAAGGCGGTAGATTTAAGCCCTACTATCGAGAGATGCATGGGTTCGAACCCCATCGCTTGCATTAGTTCTTTTTTTTTTTTTTCCCTCTTCTGTCCAGGAAAAAACTGCCCTTGCCGCCCTAATCTTCAGCCTATACAGCTCCTTTATCTGAATGTCCCGAACACCACTATTCTGCACTGGGATCTCCTGCACGTGCTTGAAACGCTAAAGTGGCCTTCCCATATTCTTGCTTTTCTTCCCATTTGCGTTGTCGTGGTCATAACCTCAGGACTCTTTGGTCCTAGCTATGCTTCAAAAACAGCTCCATGTGCCCTTCCAGCGCACATTTACTTCCGTCAATATTCAAGCAAATAGATCAAAGAAAACTTAAAAGCTAATCTTGAAATATTCAAGATGTGAAGTCGTGCTTTTTCAGGTCGTTCCCAACGACAGTCAACGATGTGAGATGTGAGATGTGAGATGTGACACTTTTTTAAGATCTATATACCCCAGTCTAACTCCTGAAAACGGTTGCCTGAACGTGGACGAGTTTAAGTTTCTTGTGGTGGTCGGGAGTGACGCTGAGATTATTATTCTGGGGGATTTTGGAGATGATATGTTCTATTCAACGGCAGGCAACGGCCAACGAAAGAATATTGTTTCTTTCAGACTGACTGATGGAAAGCGTCTTGTGGAGCAAATCAATCGACCCTGCCGATTCCGTTTTCGACTTAATGGATGCTTCTTTCTATCTGGATCAGGATGCTATTTGACAGCCCCATGATGGGTTCTTTGCTGGCTCAGCAGGCATAGTTGACTTCGATATTGGGACAACTTGATGCAGCTAGGCGACGATCAGCCACTCGTCGAAATTCAACATGCCGAGAATAATTAGACAGCCTCTGGTGGAAATCCTTTCTAGAGATGGTATCCATGAATATACTCTACGATCGCATACGGAAAGTATCGCTGGAGATGGTGCATCGGAACTTCCAGAATTTAGCGATACCGGATGCCCTAACCCATCCTCCAAGGTCCTCAGGCCAAGGTCGGCCTTCATATCTTCGGCATCCTCCGCCGTTCTCCACCCCGAGCGAATTCATAATCCTTCCGCCAGGATTGGAGCATACTGCCAAGCCTTGGCATTTGCATATATGCATCGTCTTTTTTTCTTGGATTTTCTTGCCATGGAGTTTGAAATTGAACTGGAATCATGATCTCCGAAAAGCAGACCACCGTGGTCCAATACATCCCTGAAGATGCCACCGAGGAGGCGGAACTTTCCTTCGAGTTCACCAAGCAGGAACATGCCCTGGGATGGTGGGATGCCATGCGCCTGCATTACCCCGCCATTGGCTGGGGAATTTTCATGAACTTGGTTAGTGAAGCCATTTGAGACATGCTGTACTGTATACTGAGTAATTCAGGCAACGGTTCTCAAAGGTATTGACGGGGGCATCGTGCGCAGCCTGGTTGGCCTTCCCGTCTTCAAGGAGACATATGGATACAACAATAATGGGAAATACATCATCGCCGCCCAGTGGCTATCAGCCTTCAACTACGCCAATCTGCTAGGTGCTATCCTCGGCGCACTTTTGTCCGGAATCGCCTATGAACGCTTTGGACCTCGATGGATGACAGCAGGCTGCTGCGTTTTGTCAATCGCATTCATTTTTGTGCAATTCTTCAGCCACACGCCTGCCCAGCTATTCGTTGGCGAACTAATCAACGGCTGCATCATTGCTTTTTACCCGATTTGTGCATCGGCTTTTGTCGGCGAAGTCACCCCTCTCGTGCTGCGTGGGTTCGCAGCCACGTTGACCAACTTTGCCTTCTCCATCGGATCTCTGATCGCTTCCGGCATCCTCAAAGGGACTGAATCAATGGATAGTAAGTGGTCATACAAAATTCCGATCGCAACCCAATGGGCTCTGCCATGCATCATGCTTTTACTGGTGCCTTTATGCCCTGACCCTCCCTACTGGTTGTGTCGGAAGGGTCGCCACGAGGATGCTATAACCTCACTGCACCGTCTTGGAACGCCTGCCGTGGATGTGCCGAAGAAATTAGCGCATATCAAGGAGACGTTGAGGTTGGAAAAAAGCTACCAGGGCGAACGACCCAACTATCTCGATTGTTTTCGGGGCACAAATTTTCGTCGCCTAGTAATCTGCGTCATGGCATACGACATGCAGGCCTTCACAGGCAATGTATTTTTTCTCAGCTATGCTGTGCATTTCATGGAGCTGGCTGGTCTCGACGCTTCCGATGCATTTTCCATGAATATCGGTCTCACGGCATTAGGCTTGCTGGGAACATCTATATCCTGGTTTCTGCTCTCTTACATCGGCCGGCGAACAGTGTATATATTTGGTTGCTCGACGCTGGCCGTCGTGCTTTTCATAATTGGTGCTGTCGATCTTGCTCCACGGCAATCATCCACCACATGGGCGCAGTGCGGCTTGATGTTAGTCTGTACTTTTGTGTACGATCTCAGTTTGGGTCCATTCTGCTATGTGCTCCTTGCAGAGGTATCCTCTGCAAGATTGCGCGGGTTCACGATAGCTTTATCAACTGTTACCTGTTTCGTCTGGTCTGTTGTCTTCGCAGTTGTCATTCCATACGCCATGAATGAGGATGAAGGTAATTGGCGCGGTAAAATCGGTTTCCTCTTCTCGGGGCTGAGCTTTCTGTGCACAGTCTATTGCTTCTGGTGTATGCCAGAGACAAAGGGCCGGACGTTTGAGGAGCTAGATATCTTGTTTGACCGTAAGGTACCAAGTCGAAAGTTCAAATATTTCAAGGTGGATATGGATGTTGGTGGGAGGCGACTAGAATGATTCTCTCTATAGATGGATCAATATAGATTAGAATAGAAGAAGTTAGCAGACCAAAATAATGACCCTCTTAATAAGAAATCAGGAACTGTGCTGATATTTTGTCAGTGATGGGCCGTGCCCATATTCCAGCTGAATATATCAAGATCACCTATTGCCATTGAGTGATATACCTGCATGAATAATGCCGTCTCACTTGCCAAGATGTTACACTATCCTATTCAGGTCTGTGCATAAGCCTAGTTATGCGGCGCGCGTGTCTTATAAAAACCTTAAATGGAAAATACACATTGTGGTGGCTAAAAAAGGCGATTCCGGTTGGATAGATCATTCGCTATTCAGACCCTGTCTGTATACACTACTTCGTGGCGGTTTCCGGCCACCAAAGAAAAAGCACTATGATCGCAAGTTGCTTATTTTCCTCACTCAGATACTCGGGTAAACAGCTAAGATTGAAACCACAAAAGAGAGTTCTATATCCGGTGCTCAGCTACTTGGCTAAAAAGATGCGTCGACCAGGATTTCTATTTAAATAGAATAAGCCCGGCTTTTGAGGGTTCTACACCCCAACCTAATAACTCGTTAAAACTAAAACTTCCCGTTAAAATGGTCAAGGTTGACACCCGACAAAAAGACTTCTGGTCTACCGAGGTTCGTGGTTAAAATTCATGACCTTTTTCACCTCTCACCAATAATAGGCATACGAGGACGTTGCCTCCTTTGTACCTCACTTCGCCGACACCCTCGTCAAGAGCATTGATTTCAAGCGCGACGACCGAGTTCTAGATATCGGATGTGGCGATGGAAAATTCACCACCTCTTTCTCTCCAGCAGTCGGTTATGTCATGGGAGTTGATTCCTCCGCGGCAATGATACAGGCTGCAAAGGACTTGAACTACGGCGGAGCAACGACAGACTTCCGCGTAGTCGATTGCCGTCATTTGGATAAAGAAGCTGATATAGTGAACGGTGAATGGGATAAAGTGTAAATGAAACGACCCCCATTATAAGGTTATTCTAACTTGAATATGCAATAGAGCGTCCAATGCCGCTTTCCATTGGATATTGCGAGATCCAACCACCCGTGTCTCCGTATTGGAAACTATATTTCGATCCATGAAGTCCGGAGGAACATTCTTCTTTGAAATGTGTGGGTTCGGAAATGCCCCTGAGATGGTAACAGCTTACACATTTGCTCTTGTGAATCATGGCATTCCGATTGAAAAGGTTGAGGCGACGTGTCCGTGGTTTCATCCATCTGATGACTACATGAAAACTCTACTTGAGAATATTGGGTTTGAGAATAAGCATATATCTCTCAAGCCGAAACCTTTGAAGATGAATGCCGAAATCAATGGTGGCCTCAGAGGCTTCGTGAAACTTCTTGGAACGCCGTGGCTGGATGAGCTGCAAACTGAAGAGGACAAGGAGAGTGTTCTGGATCAAATGTGCCGTATGCTGAAGAGTGGAACTACAAAGGAGGATGGGAGCCAATGGATCACTTACTATAGCCTAAGATGTGTCGCCGTCAAGCCTTGAAATTGGCAATTAAATAGGCAAGGTCTCGGATAATTTGATTGGAAAAGAAGTCGACAGCTAGTGCTCAATTGGGGTCTTTATACTCTTATTTCTATATAGCGAACCAGCCTGAGGTCAATGTCAAAGCACTTAGACTGACTCGGATACGGAACATCTATCAAGCTTGCCAAATGGATAAATCTTTTTTCTTTTTCTTTTTGATTATTATGTGATACGTTTTTGCATCATCGAGTTGCTTTTCAGCCGTCTATGTGGGATATAGAGGCCGGTCTATAGAATGACAACTCAGAGCGCCGCCGCCAGGGGTAGTCCGTAAGCTTAAAGGATGAGAAAGGATGAAAGGGCGAAGAAAAAAAAATTTCAAAGATAAAACATCAAGAACGTTCGCTCAGGATGCATCAAATATGAGAAAATCCGGAGGAGAGAATCATTCGACGAGCCATCATGGCGGGTGGAATTGAACAGGCAGTCGTTGGGTCGAGAACCAGCAATGAGAATGACCGTTGACAAGAACGTGACAAGACGGCTTCTTGATGCTGGAAGATGTTTTATCCAAACATATCTGCGACACCAGAGAGATCCGGCCCATCATTGATATCCACTCGGTGGTTCTCTTGTTGAGTTTCCATTTCGTTGGTCATATATCTCTCTTGAAGTGCGGTGCGAGCTTTACGGCGCTCTTCGCGGGAACCGAGGATTTTACCTTGTTCCGCGATACTAACTCCACGGAGAGGCTCCAGAAGCTCAAGAATCAGAGCACGCTGCTGCCTAGGAGACGTGCATCGTTGAAGAGCAGCTTCTGTCTGGGCGACTTTCTGTTCAGAGATTCCGGGCAGACTCAGGAGCACGGCTTTGGGTGTTTCACTCGCGAACCCATAGAGAACCCAAATGGAAGCGATGAGCTGAGCCAAATCCTTCTGCATATCAACGAAGTAGGATTCATGCACCGATGTGATACATGCCTTCAGCACCTCTGTGCAGATGAACTCTCGAATGGTCACGGTCGTGGGGCTATTGTTAGGAGGTGCAAAATCAGCGAGGATGGATCGAATAACACGAGTAATGATGCTGCAGCATCGGGTATCTCGCATGCTAAGAGCATGGGTGCAGAAAAGCATGAGGGGTTCGAAAACTTCAGGAGATGAGAGGACGAAGTGGCGAATCGAGTCGGTAAGCTCTGGCGTAGGCTGGGGGGCGCTAGGTTCTGCTTCCGTCCCGTCGGGGTCTGGGGTGTCAATCATCAGCATCCTGTAGTTAATTTCCTGGGTACCCTCGTGGAACTTGGGCCATATGCGTTTGAACGGGCAGGGGCGGCGAATTGGTTTCATACCTCCTCTTTGGGGATCGAACAAGCTGGCGACCATGATGACGGCGGAATAGGTCAGCTGGCGAAGAACGCTCTCGGATTTCATCTCATCGGTTAGATCACCATCCGAGACTCCGTTCTTTCTCTGTTCGATTAGTTGCCACTCGGTGGTGATTTTGCGGTCAATGCTTCCAAACAAAGTGGCAAGCATGGGGGGAAGAAAGTTGCTGCGGTACTGAACAGGGCAATCGTCGATTAAGCAGCGGGAGATATTCAGCAGCACTGAATACTGATGGGAGGAGAGATGCTCTGAATCTTTAAACAAAGCTTCAGAGAGGGGACCAGGGAGTTCAGCAAACCCATAAAATTGGTCGCGCATTCTGCTCATGCTAAAGAGCATGGAATAACAAGATTCGCGAACTGCTCTGATTTTACCGCGAACAGAGGAGGCAAATCCTTCCATGGTCGCCTTGGATGCGGTAATCCTGGCATAGAAATCGTCGCGACTGCCACTTGAAATACCGGCTTGCCAGAATCGATCAGTCAGGATCCGCTCAACAACAGCTCGCATTTCATCACTGACAGCCCAGTTGCGAGGGTTGTGGAAGGCGTGCGCATGGCTTGAAATCGTTAAATTCAGTAGCGTTGTAGTAGAATAATGGGGATAGACGTACCTGACGAGTTGGAGCAGGGTTGGAAGAATCTGAGGGATCAGAGCACGCCACATCTCACAGGCGACTGAATAAGCCGGCGAGGTCTTTTTCAATTTGTCCGTGGAGACTGCCAACATGGTTTTCGTGCCTCGAAGTGGCAGCATCTGATATGCGGGTCAGAAATGGCAAACGCCAGCATGGAAAGGGGAGCTTTTTACCTGGAATTTCCTGGTCATCTCCTCCTGGACGACTTTGCCCTCGTTATCCAGGATCACTTCCGACCAATCGGAAAATTTGTTAGCTTGCTTAGCCTGCATATAGGAGCCAACATTTTCCAATCCCAACATCCTACAGAATCCGTCAAAGGATGAACTGGTCTGTCGGAAACCTTCGTCTGACCAGGCCTCGCGAATAGGCTCAAGGAATGCTGCGAGTCGCTGCTGACGCAAGTTCGGGTCAATATTGCTTGCACGTTGCCTTGTTGAAATTAGCATATAAATTCTCGTATGTGAGGCAAGAGAAGACCGTACATGATGATCAGTAGGATGGAAGTCAACTCCATCTGCAGTTTGTCGTCTACTCTGTTTGCCTGGGTGATCTCCCTGATCTTTGGCTCCAATAGATCATAAAATGTCTGAAGACGATATGTCAGCAGGATTCCACTAATCTTTTCAAATGCGGGGAACACTAACGGAGAAGTAGTCCGCATAGCGGATCGCGAGACGACGGAGTTCATGGCTAGCAAGACCATGCAGCTCTTTCACAGCTTCAGAATAGGCGGGATAATCAGGCTGATCGGGCAGACGTGTCATGAGGATATGCTCCAGGACCTTGAGCGCGAATGCGGGATGGTTATCCAGTGCTCGAGAGGAGATATCAACGACCAATTTGATGACGCGTTGTTTCAGAACAGGGTCCTAAGTCGAAAATTAGTATGTCGAGGATTAGTGGGGCGACATGATGAAACACAAACATCGAAAGATCTTTGCATCAGATGCGAGGCCCAGTTCTCCATAGCATATTCCAGTTCACTGCGTTCCTGTTCCTGCTCATACGGTTAGTTATCAATATTGCATTCAATGAAATGAAACCCTACATCATGCTGAGGTGCTTTGCCATGAGCGTCGAGCCACTTGTTGAAACCCTTGACAACAGCTTCGACAACAGCAAACTGGGCATCTGCACGCATGAGCGAAATTGCTGACTTATTGAAGGTTTGCACTAAAGAATTTTGTGAGTCAAGAAATCCCAGCTGCAAGCTATCACAAACGTACTTTGAAATGGCTCCAGCCCATTGTACAAGTTATTCAAGTTGTCGTCGACTCTGCCTAAGATTTCGCGAACGGCATCCTGTGGGCGGTTCTTGGTGATAGTCTCAATTACGGATGAGCAATAGCGACGGTAATTTCCCACGAACGCATGGCGCTCTGGAAGAGTGTCGATATCCTCGGCCAAAAATTGGACAGTAGCATTCTCGGAGTCAGCCGGGAGGGATTCCCAGCGTATCAGCCGCTGTGTGCAGATGTTCAGGAATCGGGGAGTAAGACTGAGAACAAAATCGGACCTGCCAATCTTGCTGATAGCGAGGAGTCTCGACCAGAGATGCAAAACGGGAATGGAAACAGTCAAGCTCTGATGCTGCATAATATTCACCATAAAGTTAAAGAAAAGCGGCAGGTCCAAACGGTTCATGGTATCTCGGAGGAACTTGTCATCTTCCAAGCACCCAGCGATATAGGATATCATCTTCAATCATGTCAGTTTAAGCCTAGTCGATCATAAGTAGGGAGTTAATCTTACCTCGGAGAGTTTCTTGGAGATCAAATACTTCGGCTCATCCGCATCATCAGGTTCCACAATCGACCATTGGTACAGACTTTGGAGGACATTGAGATAATCGGGCTCAAATATCAGGCAGACGAGACCGTGGGAGTCTTCATTGCCCATGTTGTTCCTTCCGTAGAGAGCGTGCAGGGCTTCAACTGCCGCCTAAATAATGTTATGTTTTTAGTCTCGAATTCACTATCTTGCAGGCAGGCGCTATTCTTACCAGCAGAACCTGGTCATCTTGACAAGTCAGTGCCCTGAAAATGCTCGAGACAACTTGGGAAGCCACGACAGCTTTGTAAATAGACCAAGACAACGCCGTCCGCAGCGTTGTCAGGGCCTTGATAGCTGCATCTCGGGCTTGCGGGGAGCTCGAGACATTCTGGACACAATTATCCAAGAACTCGCAGATGCGAACTAGCCAACCCTCCTGACCGCAGCGTAACATCGCATTGGTGTGTTTGTCCGGATTGATCTGTTCCACGATTGCAGACGGGGTAAAAATCTCCACGAGCGCGCGATTCAACTCGGAGCCACGCAACGAAGAGACGGTATCCTCGCGGAAAAATACATCCTCGGACAGAGTCTCCAGAACGGAAAGCACAAGCTCATTGTGCACCAGAGACGAGCCCCAAAATTTGACCAGCGATGCATCCATATCCATCCAATCCAAGCCCCAGCTCTTCTTGGCAGCCTCCGACCAGAGCTGCGGGATCTTGTTTCGGAAGTAATTGGGTTCCTCGGCACGAATATTCTCCGCAAGCTGCAGGATCATGGACCGCACGTTCACAGCATCTTCGGAATCGGTGAAGGGAAGATGGCGCAGGACATGGTCCAGTAGGGTCAGACCGAAGTATCGCACCACTGGAGCATGGTCCGTACGCGATGCCAAGAGGAAACCATTCCGAGCCGCCGCGTCGTTATCTTTCAACGACTCCACGAAGGTGAGGGCCTCCTTGCGAAGCTCGTTTGTCGAGGTTGGGCTGTGAATGACCTCCAGGGCGCGGATAATGTCGGCCATGCCGGCATCTGACAGCTCCTCGGCAGCCATTTTGTTGGCACGCCGAGTGCAAAAGATTGCTGTGAACGGGGAGCGAGAGGGTGGAGGGGGAGGTAATATCACGAGAGGGTGTGAAACGGCGGACGTGCTCGAAGTGAATTCTGCTGGGCGATTATTCCAAGATCACGATTGGGATCCGGTTCTCATAAACCGAGGTCCCAGGCTGTGTTGCTGAGTGAACGGTATTGTCTGTTGACCCTGTCCGGTGGAATTGTTCTAGTGGTCTGACACAGCAACAACCATTCAACGAACAAGGTCAAGGTCAGATGGACGAGGCCGGAGGGATGGAGGGTGTGAAGGTCGGAGGTCGAAGTGGTGGTGTTGCTGGAGGAGGAGGAGTGGTGGGGTGAGATGCGAGTTGGAGAGTTGCGCGGATTGCGGGAAGGAGGGCCGGTTCGATTTGCACGGCTGAGCGGTTTTCCCTCTTTCTTGCCTTACACCGCTCCACCTTCAGTCAGTCACAGTCACTACTACTGCTGCTGCTACTACTACTTCACTGCTGCTGCTAAGTCTTGTTTCCATCTGCCAAGGACGTTGTCGAAATGTCCCTGTTTTCTTTTTCTTACTCTCTCTGCTACCAGAAGTACTGCCCCTCCGTCGTCACCGGTTGTTTATCTTATCTGCCTGCCTACATTGGACTCGATCCATGGGTCTGTTGCGAAGTTTGGCTGTTTGGCTGTTAAGCTGCTGGCCTACGGGGGTGGATGGAATGGGGGAATTCGACTGATGCATGCAACGCAGACAAAATACGGTCACATCATAACACATTGGCCACGCTGACACTGCTCCAGGTAGCTCACGTCCTCGGCCGAATTGGAATATTCCCCGACCTTGCGTTTGACACCCTCGACCTTGATATCCTGTTCCCCTTCCGCATGCCACCATAGCAGGCGTTGAATGTTCGTGGATGCCTCGGTCTCGATTTCCCATTTCCCACCACTTACTACAATGACGGTATGGTCCTCGGGGAAGTGGAATTCGGGGAGGTAGATCTCCGTAGGCGCTTCCGAGCTAGTCGCCGCTCGTGCTGTCAAGGACATCGTAAAGGTGCAGTTCACAAGATCAAAAACATGATTGTCGAGTCGTCCGCTCACGTATATCGGGCTTGGCCGGAGGTAAGCCTCGGCTGCACGGTATCCTTTGGTGGTTTGGGAAAAATTGCTGGAAATGGAAGGCGATGTCAATGCCCTCTTGAGATTGCGTGGCTCGACTCCCGGCTGGTCTCCGTTGCTATGGCTCTCGGAGTAGGCAGGTGAGGTGGGATCAAGCGACCGGATATCACCACCGCTGGGGAGCTCTAGATCATCACGGGACCAGATGGATAAGTCCTCGCCATTCCATAAATCACCCCATTCATGGTTGTTCTGGAAAGTGTCAGAACGGTACACGTCAGTAGAAGGACGCCCTCTTACCTCGGTTTCATACAGCCACAGAGTGAACCCGTTGGCCGTGCTTCCTTCCAGCGCATAGTGATTAGCATCCATGGCACTAGTCTGGCTGCTGTAATCCCCTGTTTTGTAAGCATTCTTATTATCCATATCATATGGGATTCCGATCTCTGTAAAGAGGACCGGGTGGTTGCCCATATACTTCAAGCTCTCCTCGCGGAGGAATTTGAGCTGATCCCGCAGGCAATTGCGGATTGCAGTCTCGCCAATCTTCAGCGCAAAGGCGGGAGCCCAATACTTGCCCCGAAGAACACCAATGACATCCACGTTATAAAGTCGGTTCCTGTAACTGTTAGAATACTAAATAATCATGGGGGAATTAAAAGACAACGCTAACCAATGTTTCGTCATCAAAGTGAGACCATCGTAGAAATGAACAGCATGTACCATATTAGGGTCATCATCCACCGTGCCCTTCAAATCAGGGGGCAGCTCCATCACCGGCGGTTGACAAAGCATGATGGATTGTGGCCAGACAGAACGAATTGCATCTCGGTAGGCTCGGTAGTGTTTGAGGAAATAGGTATTGGTGAAAATCTCGTAGTCCAGTTTTTTCCCTGTTGTTGGAACCTTTGAGAAATAGTCCTTCTGAAGTAGTGTATCAGTGCTCAAGTCCCACACGCCATGCTGAGCCCAGATACACTCTCCTAGTTTCCACCCAGGATCACGGTGCCAGCCGTATCTGGTCTCTATATCGGCATCTCCGGGAAGTAGCCAGGCGGATTCGCCTTGAGGGTCCACTAGCTGTCGGCCAGTCTGGTATGGACCAAATCCACCGAAGCCCCATGTCGTTTCCTCGCATGCTCGTCCAGAACCCGTAAGCATTGCCTGGAATGCCGTGGGAGACGTTCCAAGTTGTAACTGCTGCTCTGCCGGAATAACGGAGATGTCCTGCACGCCAACCAGGCCTCGATTAGGCTCGTTCATGCTTTCCCAGCCAATGACAACATCGTGTTCAATATCACCAGCATCGTGGATCTTCTGGGCAAGATACTTGCAGGCTGCAATGAAATGATCTTGCAGATAGTCCTGGATATTTACTCCATCGATGATCGCCTTGGGAGCAAAGTCTCGACCAGCCCAGAAGAGCGTGAACATTGTTTGGCAGACCAATCTAGTATAGTTTGTGCTCCAGATCATCTTCTGAAATTCGGCGGGAATATCAGAAGTATTCTGAACGAGGGCAGCTTCGGTCTTTTTGAAAGCCTTCGGATTTAGACCAGCTGCGTAGAGCGTCCACATTGGCGCACCGGAGCCGCCAGACAGCCGTGACCACTAGTGACCATTAGTGACCATTAGTTTACAGGGCTTAAATATTCAGATGAAGAAGATTCAACCTACCACATCTTGGTGGGGGTCCATAAAGACATAGAACTCGTATTGTTTCGCTATGCGGAGAAGCTCGACGGTAAACGTGACCCACTCATCATCATACTTGCCCGGACCCGAATGTTCGATAGCCTCCCAAGTGAAGATGTATCTGATAGTATTATACCCCCATTTGCGGAGTCTCTTAAAGTGTAGGTGTGCATCCTCGAGGGAGAAGGGGCGTCCAACAAACGAGACATCATCGGCTTCGAAGAACTTGTCGGATATAAAGGACGGAAGATCTGGAGACTTCGGGTATTTCGCGTCACCTGCGACGTTGATACCTCTCACTGTAACCTCTCTGTTATGCGAGTCCCGGAAGACCTTGCCGTCGATGTGAAGGCGCAGCAGGCCCATGTTGAAAGTGTACGATGATCCCCGCCTGTATCAATGATGGAGAGGGAGATATCCCTCGGAGGCGCAACGGCGGAAAGGTATCACAGGTGATAATTCCTAGTTGATTCGAGGCTTCTACCTAGAAATAACGACGAGTCAGCTCAATCCAGGCAGCCTGACTGCAGTAAGGTACCTCAACAAGCAAAGGCTACCTTGAACGTTCCGCTAACTGCGCATTCACCTCCCCCTTCGAGTGACGGGTAACTTCCAGGCCTTCGTGTTCCCTCGACAGCGGTCAGGTACTTCAGCGACAAAACGAGTATGGGGTTTTCCAGAGGAGGAGATGGAAGCTTAGGAAGTGACAGAGTATCACATCCCATGATAGCCCGAGTCGATAAGCGGTGACGTACGGCGATAACCGATCGCCCTTCAAACTGCTCCACTTCGACCGCACCAGTTTGACCTCCTCCCCGCCCCTCCTCCTCTTCCTCCTGCACCTTCACCCGGCACAATGTCGAGCAAAGCCGCACTGAAGGCCGTGCGAACGGCGCTCGACTCCAAAGACTATGCTACGGCAGTCGACAAGGCGAGGGATCTCGTGCAGCAGGACCCGCAGAACTACCACGCGTATGTCATTCCCCACCAGTGCACGAGCAAGCTCACCCTAATTCTAATTTTTCGTCGACTCTTAGGAATGTCTTCCTCGGTCTCGCCTACGATAAGCAGAATAAGAATGATGAGTCCGAGCAAGCATATCTGGCGGCAACTCGCATCAAGGATGGTGATCGGACCGCTTGGCAGGGCCTAATTACCTTGTACGAAAAGCAGAACAACCTCAAGCTCGATGCCTGGCACGTGGCAGCTTTGCGGCTCGCCCAGATATTCGCTGATGCGTACGTATCAACGTTCCCATCTGTGCTCGATCGAACCCAGGACTCACCGAGACACATTCCAGTGATGACCAACACCGCTGCCAGGATGTGATCGATAAATACACCAACTTAGCCCGAAGCCGAGGCTCCAAGGCCCAATACAAGCACGCCCTCGAGCTCCATCTCCCATCATCACCAATCTATAGCTTCCTGGAAGGACGCTTGCCCCACCCCTCCCAAACCTACCTACGCCTAATCGAAATCACCGAGAGCGAAGAGAGAGATTATATCAATCGAGAGATCGGAGAGCGACGGACACGTCTCGGTGCCCGCATTGAACAAGTGACGCTAGAAGTGAAACGAGAAGCCTTCAAGCGAATGGGGCTTGAGGAGCTATACCGAGGTATCATCGACTGGACCAGTGACGATGCGGTCCGGCGCCAGTATGAAGAAAAGTTGCTTGAACGCGCATACGATGAGCTGGGAGTCTTGCATCCCAAACAAAAGAACACCAAAAGGAGTAAAATCCTTCGCGCTGCTCAGGATATGGTCATCATCAAGCACCCGTTTGAGCTCGCATGGAAGATCGTTCTGGAATGGCAGGATATCGAAAGTTACTCTGAGTGGGACGTCGGTGTTCTTCGCGAGTTTGTCGAGTTCTTCCCGGAAAATGGACTCTCGAAGGTTCTCAGGGGCTTCCTTACGAGTGAGCTTTCTCCTTTCCCCAAGGAAGAAGCGTCCGAGGATGACAAGGAGACCGAAAACGGCGACAGTACAGACCTGGCTGCTCAGGATCGTTTGATTTTAATGGTCGATGGGCTTGAAAATGCATCTTCGTCCATCATTGCCCACCGAATCATGAGTGATCTGCATCTGCTACTTGAAGAACATGAAGGAGCGGCTGAAGTAGCTCGCAAGGGACTACAAAACGTCCAAGACGTTTCCAAATTTACTGGGATCAACTTCATGAATGCCACTGATTCACTGAATATCAATCTCGCCAGTTCCTTGATCTACCATCAGTCTCCTCGCTACCACCCCGAAGCCAAGTCGATCTTCGAAGAGATATTGCAGCGAAAGCCAACATCCACCACGTGCCTTCTCGGTATCGGATTGATCCTCCAGGTTGACGAGGACTACGCAGATGCGGTCGCCTTTTTGGAGCGTGCTCTAGAGCGTGACCCTACCAACATCAAGATACGTGGTGAACTTTTCTGGTGCATGGCATTGAATGGAAACTTCGAAACAGGCTTGGAGGGTATTCAGGGTGCTCTGGACAGTCTGATTGAGGAGCAGCCCGAAAGCAAGCCATTCAAGGCTGTTCTTCAGTACCGCGTGGGCTACTGCCGATGGAAACTTGACCCATCACCGGCGGCCCGGAAGGACCGCAACGGGGCCTTCGCAAACTTCCTCGCGGCTATCAAGTCCGACATGAACTACGCTCCGGCATACACAAGTCTTGGCTTCTACTACGCGGACTACAAGAAGGACAAAGTCAGGGCGAGAAGATGCTTCCACAAGGCCTTCGAGCTCTCATCTTCCGAGGTCGAAGCAGCCGAGCGTCTCGCCAGAAGCTTCGCAGACCAACGGGAGTGGGACCTTGTGGAAGCAGTCGCGCAGCGAGTGGTAGACTCGGGCAAAGCCAAGCCGTCGCCTGGTTCGAAACGCAGAGGATACAGCTGGCCCTATGCGGCTCTCGGTACCGTCCAGATCAACAAACAGCAGTATACACGAAGTATCGTCTCATTCCAGGCATCTCTGCGGCTTGCTCCTGGTGATTATAATTCTTGGGTCGGGCTCGCAGAGAGTTATCACCATTCTGGTCGCTACGTCGCTGCTACCAAAGCATTTGAACATGTGAAAGAGCTAGAAGTCGATCTGTCTGAGGAAGAGAAGGGGCAGGTCTGGTTCTCACGGTATATGCTAGCAAATGTGAAAAGAGAACTTGGTGAATTTGAGGATGCCATTTCCAGTTACGAGGATGTTCTCATTTCCCGACCTGGCGATATTGGCGTCACAATTGCCCTCCTTCAAACACTTACGGAGAGTTCTTGGAAGAGTCTGGACTCGGGATTATTTAATGATGCGGCGGAGCTTGCATGCAAGGTCATCCGGGTGGCAGGCTCACTTGTTCATGTTCGGAGTGATATTTTTAATCTGTGGAAGGCGGTTGGCGATGCTTGCGCTAACTTCTCTTATATCGGCAAAGAAGTAGGCAAGCTCTCTATACCTGACACCCAAGCCTTACTAGGCACGGAAGTCGATGATGCAGTTTTCGACATCATGTTCGAGGTCGACGGTGTTGGGAAAAGCTGGCTGGATTCCAGCGCGAGCGCAGAAGCTCCCTCCTCTGATGCTTGCATCTATCTCTCACTTCTAGCTTACAAGCGCGCCATCCATGTCTCTATCCAGGACCAGCATGCACAGGCAGTTGCATGGTATAACCTTGGCTGGGCAGAGTATAGAGCATTCCGCACTATACACACCGGCGCCGGTAACAAGAAGCCGCGCAAATTCCTCAGGGCGGCAATGCGTTGCTTTAAGAGGGCTATCGAGCTGGAGGCTGGAAACTCGGAGTTCTGGAATTCGCTCGGAGTTGTCACTACAAGCATGAGCCCCAAGGTCGCACAACATGCCTTTGTTCGCAGTCTTCACCTGAATGACAAGAGCGTTCAAGTTTGGACGAACCTGGGAGCTCTTTATCTTCTCCACAACGACATAGAACTTGCCAACGAAGCCTTCACTCGCGCTCAGTCTACGGACCCGGACTATTCCCATGCCTGGGTTGGACAGGGTCTGCTCGCTCTCCTATATGGCGACAAGAAGGAGGCGCGTGGTCTCTTCGAGCATGCATTTGATATTTCTAATTCATCTGCTATACTCCCTAAGCGGCAATACACCCTTACCCTCTTCGATCACCTTCTCGCTGATGAATCTGCTTCTAATGAAGTATCTCAGCTTATTCAACCATTCTTTGCCCTCCACCAGCTCTGTGCCCAAGACCCTTCAGATTTGCCCTTCATGCATCTTTCTGCTCTGCTTGCGGAACGAATGGGTGAAACGGCCGATGCAGAGGCCAGTTTACAAGCTATCTGCTCTGGCACGGAGACCGAGTTTGAAGCCTCCGAGTCTCCAGGTGCACTCTGTAGATACGCACAGGCTAACGCGGATCTAGCTCGTGTACTTCTTGCGCGCCAAGCGTATGAACAGGCTGCCGAGAAGGCTGAGACTGCTCTGACGTTGTCTGGGGAAGAGGATGCTAGCAATTTCGATCCAGATGCATGCAGCAAGATGCGCCTATCGGCACATCTGACTGCTGGCCTTGCCTTCTATTTTATGCAATCGATGGATCAGGCCATTGACATGTTCCGCGATGCATTGCAAGAAGCCGACAGTGCCCCTGCTGTTGTATGTCTCCTGGCTCAAGTCCTCTGGGCCAAGGGTGGCGAAGAGGAGCGCTCGGTGGCTCGTCAGCAGTTGTTCGACTGCGTTGAGAACCATCCGGAGCATGTCGGAGCCGTTAGTCTTTTGGGAGCCATTGCAATTCTGGATGGAGACATGGATGCAGTCGAAGCCGTTGAGTCCGACCTCCATAACATGATTACTCGCGATGATCTTGAGATTCATGACCGAGCTAGACTGATTAAGCTCTTGGCCGCTATCTCGGTCATCGGATCTTCTAGAGATGCCGCAATCCCAGAAGAAATTCGCCATCTCGGAGAAGCAACTGCAGCCATCATGTTATCCCCAGGTCAACCTTCGGGCTGGATGGAGCTGTCTGCCACGTCAGATAAACCATATCCTGCAGCGATGTCTGTTGAGCGAGCTCTCCGTTGCGTTCCTCCGCATGGCAATCTTGACGCCTCGGATCTCAGCCAGGCATACGCTCAAACCGGAACTGCGTCAGATGCATTCAGGGCTATCATGACTGCACCATGGAAGCGAGAGGGCTGGGAAGAACTGAACCATGCCGTATCTAGCGCCGCGGCATAGTCAGTCAAGGATTATCCGTATATATAACTTACGATGACAGTGTGACGAACATAATGTTAAAAAGTTCACTTACCTTGGCGTTTCATGTGCTTCGTAGATTATCCTGCCTTCGCAGCCATGCAGTATCGAATCTGGTTGATTGAACCACAAAATTCTCTCCACCTGCCCAAGAATCACTCCCCTTGAAGATCTGAGATTCTTTCCAACAACCTCCTCTTCCTATTCTCCTTCCATGGCCGATCCAAAGCATCAATCTTCCCACCAAGCAAGGTAACGCAGCCTGGGTTAAGCAAAACCATACCACGGGCAACCGTCGCATTATGAATAACCATCTTCGCACCAATAGAAAGTTTCTCCAACGCAACACCCTCGACAGGCTGCATCTCAATAGCCACCGTCTTTGTCCCAGCCGCATCTTGTAAAATCAACCGATGCGGTCCAAACCCACTATTCCCTGACGCTGCCGGATTACTTGCCTGGCCATTCTCATTCTCCGCGCCTTCATTATCATCGCCCACTGAGATAGTGCGTATAACCTCCCGGCCGCGAATTGTTTCTCCGCGCTCAATGCGCTCGATTGCCTCGACTTGGCTCCATAGACTTGTTCCGATATCTTCGATATCGAGCACTTGGACGGGTATGGGGCCATGGAGACGCCTTTCTTGGACATTTGGGGCGAAGATATCAGCTGGGAGGACGGAGGATGGACTCCTCGATAGCGATTCTCTGAAGTCGGAAGCGAGGACGCGGAAGATAGCTGTTTTTGTGAGCGCCGAGGCGGGGATGTTGCGTTGTGCGGAGTTGGAGGTTGAGAGGAAGGTGTTTAGCCAGGTTGGTGAGACTGTGAGGGACTTTGTTTGCAGGATTTGAGCTGCGATCTGCTCTGCACTTGCCATTGTGTTGCTCTGGTCTGCTGTTGAAGGTTGAAGGCAAGCACGGGCCGCCCTTAAGTTGGCCCGCGGCGAGTTGGCGACATTCCACCTTCTCCTCCACCTTCTTCTCTTCCACCTCCAACTCACCCACCATGTCGACACTTTCCTCTCCGCGTCCATCAATTGCCTCTTCTCGTGGCCATTCGCCGGCCCCACCTTCTTCTCGCCCTTCTCTTGATGCACTAAACACCAACATCTCCGGCGGTCTCAGCGCCTCATCAACCCCGTCTACTGCACGAGCTCTTTCGCCCAATCCCAATACAGGACGCCGGAACCGCTCAGCCTTACGAGATTACTATAACCTTAAACCGCCTGGCTCCGATAGCCCAGGAGGCCCCCGATCCCGCAGTGTCCCACGCAACACCGATGCAGGTGATATCTCCAACCCATCAACTCTAGCCTCGGGGACGGAACTGGACAATGTGGACTTCGACCCGCAGCGCTATGTCGACCAGCTTCTATCGACCTCGTCGCTGTCGACCATTCTCAAGGCGGAAAATACACTTGTTGGGGATATTCGGACCCTGGACGGGGAGCGCAAGGCGCTTGTATACGATAATTACTCCAAGTTGATCCGGGCCGTGGAGACGATTGGCAAGATGCGTCAAAGTATGGATGAGCGTGGAGCTCCGTTGACAATGACCAAGACGCTTGGTCCGGCTATTTCCTTTGTTGCTGAGACTGCTGGCGGTCTAATTAAGGAAGGGGAGGAGCACCGGCGCCGGATTGCAGAGGAGCGGGGTCAACGGCCTACGTCGAATCATAAGAACACCGAAAAAGAGACTGTCCAGTGGGTTCTTGCTGCGCCTCGGAGGTTGGAGAAATATCTTGCAGAGGAGAAGCGAGAGGATGCTGTGAAAGACTGGGATGTGGTTAAGAAGCTGCTTCAAGCTTGGGGTGATGTCAAGGGCGTTGCTGAAGTCCGTGAGGCCTGTGAGAAGGTCATGGAAAAGGACAGCAATGATGATTGAAGTGCATTGGTATTCTCTATGACTTGATACCCCTCCTGGTCGTTCCAGAATCACGATTGAACCATCTAGCCCGACCCACACGCTGGCCTTGGATCGTTCAGCACCTCGGCTCAGAATGAGTTCCCCCACTCGGCCACACTGGCAATAACTCGATCGAAGATCGGAACATTCTTTTTCAAGGAACCACGTCCGTGCGACGTTCTTGACGCCTGACCGCTACAGTCGCTCTTGTTTTTTATCTTGGGGCTCCGATCCATGCTCCGCTTGTATATATATAGATACCCAGCCATGCTACATTCCATGAGATCATACAGCAATTGTCGAAATCATCTATACCTCTATACTCTCGTATCACTTTGTAATCTTGGATCGCGAACTCCCATCTTTTAAGACCACTGAAGCATACATTAGCTTTGATAAGCTTCAGGTCTTGGGAGACGGCCATTCTTTCTAGGGAAGTCTTGTGGGCAGCCAGTTGAAGCTTCATTTGAATGATGGGTATACTAGTATTACCGCGACACTTGAGCCTCCTATTGACGTTGGTCCTATTGGCGGAAGAGGCACTTGGAAAATTGCTGAGTTACATAAAGGCTCAATTTTTGGTGCAGTAGAATTTGACCGGGGGAATGTGACTGCGACATGAGTTCAGAGTTGCGCCTTTACATCGAAACAATTTGAATCATATCCATGATTTTCTTTTCTTTTTTTCTTTTTCTTGCTCGCTACGACTAACCTCGATAAGATAAACTAGCACATTCGCAACATCGAAGGCGGCTAGCAGCTGAAGGAGCTCGAAACAAGTATTGAGGCAAGCCATCTCGCATGTAGGTGCACATTCGTAAACCGCAGTTGATTAGCTACTTGGCTAAACCAAAACATGGCTACCGGCCGGGAGAGAGGAAAGCAGCAATCTTCACATGCGGCCAGATCTAAACAATTCTAAATGATCCCATGTAGCATTACTGTAATCATAATATCATTTCACGTTAGAATATTATAGCCAGCACGCAAACACATCAAGCCTTCCGATCCAGCATATCCCGACTAGAAAACATACTCGCCTTAAGCCCATACTCATTCTTCGAAGTAATATCAAGAAGCGTATACGCATCACACTTATAATAAATCGGCTTCCCATCCTCATCCACAAGGCCCACCTCAACCATCGATTCCAACACCCGCTTAACATCTTCTTTATCTCCAAAATCCTTGGTATAGACACAAATCAACCGCGCCTGTCCAGATCCATCATCCGTAGCAACCTTAGCACTCTCCCCAAGCTTCCCTTCCTCCAACGCAGTAACAACAGTCTTCCACGTCGTATCCACTTCCCGCGACGTAGGAAAAAGCATCCACTTTCCATAAACAACACCCGTCTCCCGCGCCGCATCCAGGATATTCTGTCCCAGGGTACGTCGGAGCGGGGTCAGTTTACGCGTAAGTCCGGCGGTAGTCTTTGCGTTGGATTTCTCGTGCGCAGCGCGAAGCTCGGCGCATTCTTCTTCATAGGCGCGAAGTAGGTCGGTTCCCTTTCTCAAAAAAGCGGGGACATCTTGGTCCAGCTGGGCTTTCGAATTTGGGCCAAACATCCAGATCCAGGGGCCGACGTCGGAAGATTGCGTTTTTGAGGGGGGTAGACGTGAGAGGAAGTGGGGTATGGGCTCTTTACGTCCTCGTTGGTTGTCTTTTCGAGGTGTTTCTGGTTGGCCTGAGTCGTTGGGGCCTATTTCGGGGATTGAAGATGGCAGTGCGCTGAGTTCATGTTGCATTGTTGAGAGGAGCTTTGGATGGATTGTTGACCAGTAGGGCTCTGGGTCGAAGCTTTTTGCTTGTTTCTCCAATCGTGCCTTTTCATCTTCGTCTCCTGGAGGAATGTCAGCAGGGTAATAGTTTTTTAATTCAGAAATGCGCCTAAGACTTACCGTAGAAGTCGGATTCGTCGGAGAGGATCGAATCTAAGTCCATGGGGTCATTATTCGAGCCCATTTTGCTTGTCTTCGGACTGGGATATTTCAGGTTTGTTGTAGAAGATAAATTGGGTGAGCCGCAGACCAACGGAAGAAGCTGCTGGGAAGCTGCCTCAGCTGACGTGGGGAAGCCCGCAAGGGCAGGCACCACTGCCGCATCGTCATACTTCAAACCAGTTTATTTTACACTCTTCCGCTTTACTTTTAGTTCTTGTATTTGAATCCCTTTGTTTATTCAGGTTATGCTTTATTCCAGTAGTTACTATACAATATCCCGGAATCTGTACTTTAGTGTGTTTTCGATTATTGTTCAGCCTTCCTCTTCCGCTCATGGTTCAAATCCTAATTTCGCACAGGCAGAGATAGAACTTAGTCTTTCTGTCATATTTTCTACTTGTTGCCAATTATACCCGGCCACACCTGATCCACAAATTCTATGAGGTCCGATTTGAGGGCTTCGGGCTGCTCAAGCGCCGCGAAATGACCACCCTGGTAATCCCAGTTAGCTACAAGTCTCTTCTCTCATTAAAGGTAGCATACCTTCTGATGTTGTCCCCAGTAAACAAGGTTTCCGGTAGTCTCCACCCACGAGCGAGGAAGTGATGCCAATTCCATAGGGAAAGACGAGAATCCAAAGGGCTTCTCGATAAACCATCGTGGCTGATTCGCAGCTGGAACCGCGGGAGGAGGGTAATTCTGTACCCAGAATTAGTTGAATTCTCAGGAGTTGGTTCTGGCAGTATGTACCTGGCGATAGGTATAAATTGATCGAGCAATCGTGTCGGTGAGCCAGTAAAGAGTAATCGATTCAAGTAGATGATCTGGAGGCAAGGGGTCATCAACCCATTGCAGGAATTTTTCACCAACCCTAAACCAGTTAATCGAAAAACTTTCACGCTATTTCTCGTATTTCTACTCACCATGCAAGCAGAGAAATCGGGTTGCTCGCAAGAACATGGCCGATGGTGCTGGGTCGGGTTCCATGCTCGATGGCATACCCAGAACCCATAGCCTGGAAATCTTTCAATCTTTCGATACCTTGTCTTTCGAATGCATTTAGATGGTCATCTGTCATGCCTTCCGGTCGTGCCATGAAACACACGTTGACTGTTTCGTGTTAGTATTACCAAGCAATAAAGGAAGTCAACGGATCAAGTACTGACGATGTGCGGCTGTATTGCTGTTAGAACTGAGCTCATCGTAGTATCCCTCGGCTCATCAAGGTCAGAATTACTTACCTTTACAGCTTTCATGATCCACGGCTAAGCATCTAGCGATACGACTTCCAATATCGCCACCTTGGGCAATATATCCACTCTCAAACCCAAGGTCTTTCATCAGCTGGTCTAGCACACTAGCAATGTCCGACGTGCCGAAATCTCTATCAAGTGGAGGCCCAGAAGAAAACGTATAGCCAGGAAGCGACGGGACAATCAAGTGATATGGAAGAGTGTCCGGCGTATACTCCTGTCGAAACATATCCAGAATAGGAAGAAACTCCAAAAAGCTCCCTATTTGAAAAGTCAGACGCCTAGATCTACATACCACGGGTTCATTTTCAGTCAGGAGCTCTTACCGGGCCACCCGTGGATCAACAAGAGTGGAATGGCATCTTTCTTCCGTGAAAAAAGACCTACAAAGTGGATTGTCAGGTCCTCAATCCCAGTCGTCCACTGCGGAAAGCTGTTAATTCGATCCTCGGAGTTTTTCCTTTCATGATCAACATCAGCTGTGTTTTAGACCAACATGACCACGAAGAATACCATTTGTAAGATCGTAGCCACTGATCTCGCATAGTAACCAGCCAGTCAGTGGTGACACCATAGCGACCATCGGTCTGCGAGTTCTCAAAGGTGTGCGGGGCCAGCTTCGATAGTTTGATGAGGGTTTCAAGTTCGGTGAGTTGGCTTTTGTGAACGGCGATCTTAAAAGGAGTGGGAGACACCCGCGCCGTGGCCGGTAGAGTATTAAACAACAGCGACATGGCTAGAGCGACCTTGGTTCATTCGACTCAGATTGATGCATATTTGTTGCGAGAAGCAGGAAACAGGAGGCAGCACAGCCTAGGCAACACAGTGCCACGATCGGATCATGTGCCGGACTCCGCTGCGGGGAAGTCGTGGCATTTATGAATCCTTCATTTTTGTGCAGGATGTGATGGATCAATCTGATTGACTGGTTGTGTTGATCGACATCTGCCAATGATTCATATTTATGTAACTTCCAAGGGTTTGAGTGAAGGGCATCACTGAAATATACAATATTCATCTAACTACTACCGGTGGACTCAGTAGTGTGATGCTTCAACAATTGAACGTCCAAAATCATGTCACTCAATGATTGGAGGAATCATCGATATGGCTATGGAAAAAGTCCACATAGTCAAATATACTTCGCTTAAATTGTCTTCCAAAATCACCATCCGTCCTGTTCACCAATTGCAATCCATACTGGTTTTCGTAGCTGCCAAACTCATTATTGTCAATATAGCTCCACGCAAGGGTGCCGATCATATTCACGCCATCTTCATAGATGGCTTTCAACATCTCACTCAAAAAGCCTTGGTAGTACAATGTTCTCTCCATATCCTGTCTCTGGGCATCCGGTGAGCGCTCGGAATCCGCAAACTGGTTGAATCCAAATTCCGTAACCATGATTCCGGACGGTCGGAAGGTATTCCAGACGTATACTAGCTGCTGGCGGACATATTGCGGAGCCACCATCGAGTATGCATTAGACATGTCCCCCATAGCCCATCCATCTGCTTGGATAGAGGAAGTAATCACACAGTATGGCCATGTGCCGCTCGAAGAATTAGCCGCGCAAGCTTCAATGCCTTCAGCTGCCGGGATAGCAAATTGCGCAACATAAGGATCAAAGGCCCAGAAGTCGACTGTTCCGCGGAAACGTGAGATTTGCTCATCCGTTAAACGAGTCAGGTTTAGTCCCGGGGTGGAGAGAGCCTCAGCAGGATATTGCTCGCCCAGGAACAAGGGATTGCTCATCGTGCCCAGAACTAGATTCTGGTATCGAATAGAAGCTTCCAAGTGGGTTTTATTGGATGTATCGAGAGGAACGGCCAAATTATTCGCAAACTTGACTGTAATCTGGCCCGTTCCTTTCAATTCTTCTTTATACCAGTGGTAAACTTCTGCATGGGCAGCAAGTACATGCGTGATATCATTCCAACTTTGGAAATAATAGTCAACGGCAAGATTTGGTTCGTTGAATGTAAACCAGTAAGGTACTCTGTCGGCGTATCGAGTCATAACTTGCTTGGCGTAGTAGAGAAAGTTTTCTGGGAGAGTCGACAGGTCCGCGATTTGGCTCCGGGGGAAATCAACATGAGCCAGAGTAACAAGAGGCGTGATGCCATATTCCAGACAGGTGTTAATCAGATCGTCGTAGTGCTCGAGTCCTTCAGTATTGATAGGTGATCCCGCCACACCGAATGGGACGATGCGGGTCCACGAAATGCTGAACGAGAGATATGGAACACCGATAGCAGCGAGACGCGCAATATCTTCCTTGTACAGGAAATAGTTCATATCGGCGACATTTGCGTCGGATAAGTTGTCTTTCGTCTGAATGGCTCCAGTGCTATCCAGGATAGAGGGACCACGGCCGCCAACTTGCAACCCACCTTCAATCTGCCAGGCACTAGCTGCAACACCCCAGATGAAATCCGAAGGTAATTTCAAATGAGAAGTATCCCTCTCATTGAATAGTAAGGATGGCGGGAAAATTAGTTCATTGCTAGGCACTGGAGCTGGAGACCTGGTGGTGGTGAATGGGGGAGCAGAGCTGTATGACAGATTTGCCCATAATTGCGCATATTCGCTCTGTCCATATTTCTCTTCTTCTGACGCGGAATCGACAGAGTCCAGTGAATAGGTAGTATATACCACGTCGGTTGGAAGAAGATTCGATACTTCGCTGAAGGGAGAAGCGAAAGGCGTTGGAATGCTCAAGGGCGAGGGTAGTGGGGTAGCGTATCTGGTCGATGAGACCTGAGTGTATACAAATGAACTGTAGGAGTCTCGTATGGTGGCAGTTGACCCAGGCAGCGAGAGAGCATCATGGGACGGGATAGCCTGTGCAAGATGACCCAGACAGATTAATGCTATAGTATAGGTACTCCGAGGAGACGAAAATAATCTGGCGTTGATTGCAGGCATTATGTTTGGTCGAGAAGATGAGTCCCGGGCTAGGGTGAGTAAATGAGTAGTAAAGACGACTGCTCAAGACATGCCCCGCTTCTTCAGATGACCGGGATGACCGGTTTAAATAAGCAAGAAATAAGATAGAACCGAGCGGGGGAATGATGAGACTATTAATCTATGCGTGTGAAGCTAGGCCTCTTTTGCCTTGCATACTACTAGTACAGGATGCAGAGCTTCCCCACTAAGAGCCGTGTGGGGGAGCCGAACAGAAAGAGTTGAGGAATGGTCATGTTCAATGTTTGAATTGGTGAATATAAGGTTAGTCAATAGAATTAGATGATTTAGAGTCGACTGTATCAATCTCTTCGGTTTCGATTCTTATTCCGCACTGGGTCATCTTATACTTAATGGCAATGGTATACTATTCGGGGCCACATTCTACCAACTGCCACTTTTCTAGAAAAGGCAGAATCCAGGTGATTTTAAATTATTCCATTGATTCCACTTAGATCCCGTCCTGGATAGTAGACTTGAATTGGCACATCCATATAATCACTTTTAAGTATACGGAGTACATATACCAAGTTCAAAGTTTGGACTCAGCCCCACCCGTGAAAGATTCACCCCCCCACCGTCGGAGCTGCATAAATTCGACTTCTAATTCCAACACCAACACAATGGCACCGGCTTTGCAACAACCCAAATCAGCAACAACGGTGTTCCTGGATCAGCCACCTAGCTGTCTAGAATTCTGTCCGGAGCTTCCAAACCACTTCGTGGTGGGCACTTACCTCCTCTCCGAGATCAAGAGCGAAGACGGTATCCAACAAACGAAGACCGGAAGCGTGCAGCTCTGGAAATTAGACCCTGTCACAAATTCTCTGTAAGTCATATCAGCCTTGATGTTTGACTCGTATGACAACTAATCCTCCCTTAGATCCCTAGTGCAAAGAATAGCGCTGCCGTACGCCGTCTTCGATCTTCATTTCCACCCGAGGAATCGAAGCCAATTTGCAATTGCAAGCAGCACAGGATGCGTCGCACTTTTCAGTGTTTCTTCCAGTTTGGAGAATGATTCGTCAACCCAACCAAATATCCAACAAATCTGGACGAAGCAAGTCCATGAAGATCCTTCAATCCCAGCTCTCTTTCTCGCTTGGGCGCCGGAGAACTGGTTCTCCGATCCGTCCGCGGATGGATTCGCCGTGGCATTCTCGGATAGCCGGACAGCGGTTTTCGGAACTATAAAAGATCTCACAGAAGAAGACGGCCTTGATGAGTGGGGCTCGTTCGAGGCGAAGCAGATGATCGAAGTCTGGTTCGTTGCACTCGCAACAGTGAGCCAGACTTCTGATGACGGCGAAGAAAAGCGGAATACTTTGCCTTTCATGTATACGGGTAATGATTTTAGCTCGCTTCATACACGCAGATTTATGAGCCATGCAGAGAAAGAACTCGATGAGGAAGAACCTCTTGCCCCGTTACTCCTCGAGCACGATGATCGAGCCCGTCATCATACTGCGGGTGTCACTGCGATTATTCCACTTCCAGTGCCATTGGTAGACGATGCCCCCATTCTCTTGACAGGAAGCTATGATGAGGGCTTGCGGGTATACCATGCGACGCGACGAGGTGAAGTTCTCGCAGAAGAAGGCTTGGGCGGCGGTGTGTGGCGGCTGCAGCTTCTCAACACAACGGTTAGCCATGAGTCGAATGGCTCTGGAAGTGTCCGAGAGCAGCATTTCTTGGTCTTAGCAAGTTGCATGCATGCCGGGACAAGGGTTGTACAGGTGAGCCTGAAGCAACAGGATCAAAGCTCGGAGTGGAGCATACAGGTGCTGGCGGAGTTTACGGAGCATGAGAGTATGAATTATGCGAGCGATGTGTGGAAGGGGTTGGGATCGGAGACATCGGGTGAGTCGAAAGACCAAGTCTCGTCGGAACTGCTTTTCGTCTCGAGCAGTTTCTATGACCGCCGTGTCTGTGTATGGAGGGCCACAGTATAATGTCGAACATAAATACAAACACTAGCCACGTTGCTAGTAGCTACGAAGTTCAACAGGAGAATCAATACCAAACTCTAGGCATGAATGTTGTCATGAGCACGCTAGATCAAAATCACAATGCAACACCGACAGGTATACAAGTACATCTGCACCCGAGGACCAAGACCATAACAAAATAATAAACCAGTCATATCAATTGGTAACATGATCGCATCGAATCAAACGATCGTCTCCAGCTCCCGAGCGTATCCTAGCGTGTTTTCAATAACGGTGCCGCTGGCCACCAGGATGTCCTTCTCGGACCTCGTGGCCGACTCCGGCTCTACAGGGAAGTGTATCCGTCCATCGCGAAGGATCCAACCGCGCTGTTGGGCGAACTCGATGACCGCGCCCTCGGACTCCAGGAAGAGAAGGTTTTTGGCGTTGGAGATGGGGAGGGAGGGATACGCCTTCTCGGAGCAGTCGGCAATTTCGCTGCGAATAGTACCGATGAGGACCTAGGAAAAAGCATGTTAGTAAAATAGAGATTCCCGGACAATTTAGATGGCTTGCATCCTTACATTCGAGAACAGTCCGAAGTCTTCGGACGGCACACGCTCCGACTTGGTCTCACGCCACACCTTATCATAACTTCCCTCCATCAGGTTTCGCTCCAGCTCAACAGGGTATTTGATGTATGCGTCATCCTCAACCCGTGCACCCTTCAAGCTAGCCTCTTCGACCAGCCCCTCCAGCACAGTATGGAAGTTGGCGCTATCACCCATGCTCAAGAGCAGCAGTAGGTAGAGACCGGTGATCTTGCTGCGCTGACTAGTGCTGAAATCGACATTTGGGGAGCTCTGGCCTGGTACACCGGCGTGTCGCTCGAGATCATAGAAAGGTTGCAGTTGCTGGTAATATCTTGTGAAGGTCTGGGCATCCGTCTGTCGGATTGAGGCGATGGCTCCAAGCTCAAGCACCTGCCGTGCAAGGGCGACAAGCTGAGGAGGTGTGGATGGAGTAGGGAATAGGGCGTTCTGAGTAAGGAGGGCGCGCTTTGCTCGGCTGAGGAGGTCGTTGGCGGCATCCAGCTGCTTGCGCTCCAAGGCGTTGTGGAGCTCCGGGACGATGGACTTGAGGTCCGACATGACGAGGGTTATGCTAGGCGTGCAGAATCAAATAAATGATGGGTAATTCCGGTGATTAAGTCAAGCTGAACGATTGCACCACAACGAAGACAATGGAAGCTGCTGGGCGATGGAGAGTTGCCAGGCATGACGGAGCTGCCGTGGGCGGTCAGCTCGGTGGCACGTGACTAGATAAATGCAGTTGCCAGTTGACCAAAAGTCTTACAACTTCCACTTCTACTTAATTTTCTCAAATTAGAACAAAAGAGAAACACACATTTCATTCAAGCTAAATTAATTCCCGAAACATACATCTGGCCACTTTTTTAACTTGACCCCACCTTTCATTGGGTCCTATTTTCGGTAGCCAACTGAGCCAGCTTCGAGAACAACGGTGTGCCAAGTCCTGTGACAGGGTCCCATCCAACAGTAGCATTCCAGCTTGCAAAAGGGACAGAAATCCCATGCGTGCCACCGTAACAGCCCCGAGAGCCTCCAACTACGATATCCGTCATTCCAAATGCCCCCGTGGTGTACAGCCAAGGGTTCAGAAAGCCCATGCGAGGCTTGCCCTGTGCCAAACGAACTGCGTTCAGCTGGGAAATAATGCCAGCAAAAACGGGTGCCGACGCACTGCATATAATCATATCAGCGCTTATTCACGGCGAGGACTTGATCCCGAAACTAACCTTGTTCCGCTAATCCTCATATACAGCCCATGATCTTGAATAATAAAACCACTCGCCTGGGCCGACACATCAGGAATTCCTCTTCCTTGAGGATTGTAGAGCCCATTCCATTGATCACCCAATTTATCAAGATAAGCTTGCACCGCTTTGTCTTGATATGCAGGACGAGGAAATACCTCGGAGAAGCCACCTCCAGAAAAGTCAATTGCTCTCTCCGGCCTGTGGCTATATGTCCCACCCACCGAGGTGACAAAAGGACAAGAGGCCGGGAATCCTGGAATGAATCTTGTCTGGTTGGACCCATCATTCCTTTGACAAGAACTCCCGACGCCAGAGTCCCCACTGCTGAATATGACCGACACGCCTCGTGCCCCGAGCTGCGCATACAAATTGCACACTGCCGTGGCATATGAAGTCGGGACGGTCTGTTCTGATTCACCGTATGACGTGGTGAGGACGGCCGGAAGCTCGTCGTCGGGCAAGTTTATAAGATAATGGAGTTGCTCGAGGTATGGCTCATTCGATGACTCGCTCGCATTAGGCTGGCCTCCGTCGGGTACCAGTGGCCCTCGACCCCCGGTGGTATAGAAGGTTGCCAGAGTGTCGTATGCCAACGCCAGCGAATACTGTATGTCCAGGCTCGCCTCAGTGCTGCTACTAGGCGAATCCTCGTCATTCAACCCTCCGTTTATGCGGACGACAGTAAAATTCGCATCAGATTCCTTCGGCGATAAACCGTTCATAAATGAATAGAAGTCACTGTGACGGGCGAATTGTTCAAGAAACCCTGATATACCTAGTCGATTCCGTTTATCTGGCTTTGCTGAGGTGTTTTTGATATCATATAGATCACGAAGACACTCTGGTCGAACCACGAAGCCACACTCGGCAGTCAAATCCTTTGCAGTAGCCATAATGGGTTTATCAATGCCATTTTTCCTGAGATGACCGAATCGCGTTGTCGGTTGGATCAATGCAATGCTGGAGTGGATTTTCTGAGGCACTGAGTAGCTGAGTGTTCTGAGGAGTGTGTTCTGGTTCGCAACGTCATGGTAGTAATAGAACCGAGTCATCAGCATTCGCTCTGCCTGCGAAACCGGAATCTGAAAGTTGATCCAACTGCCATCGACTTCAATCGCGTTAGGATCCACATTCTCCGACCTCAGCCATGAAATAATATTGTTCGTGGCTGCAGGGTCTGAGCGCAGGAACTCCTTCATTTCCTCTCGTTTCATGTGTTGGCCATACGTTGGGTGTTTCGGGCTTGAGATGTCGATCACGGCTTGTTGGAATTCCTCAGTTGATTGATTCATGGCAAGACGAAAGCTAATAAGAGTAGAAGGCGATGGTCTCCCCCCTGTCCTCCATCCGTGAGGCACTCCATCCAGAGTTTCCACGACATGGTAGCTTGGTCCGATGGCCAGAACTTGATGAACAAGGCATATTGCGATGGTCAAAATATAGAAAATGAAAGCTTTCGCGTCCGCCATGGCAATATGTCCTGAGGAGCGAGGCCGATTCATATCTTCCAGGAGAAACCACACAGTCAAGATGCAGCAATTGTACAAGATCTATCTTCTTACCGATGAGCTTAGCAATTCATCAAAATGTCGCACGGCACAAGAAGTTAGTCTCATATACTGTGCAATCACTATGAAATCGGTGGGACAGGTTCTGCAGAAAAGGGTAGCATTGAGGATGCATGTGCTGGGGGGCAGTCTTCTTTCAAATATCCTTGTAAATGACTGCATAACCCTCACATTCTTGTGTGGGCTGAGATTAGCTTGACCGGGGCAGACTTTGTAGAAGTCATCCACGATCTCTAGTGACCAAAGATACGGAAACTCCTCGTACCAGCCAAACTCAGATCAAAACATGCACAGCGCATGGCTATCCCATCTTACTAGACCAGTGCCTCAATAAGGGGTCAACCAGGAACTGATGGCTGTGGGTGTACAAAGGCGGGCTTGATGCAACTACGTCCGACCAATCAAGGCGCTGTATGACTTCATTTCTCTGGATATAGAAAGCTTCCTGACTGATGCGGGCTGAAATTCTAGTTCGTCTATACCTCTATGTTGCCTGGACGGCACAAAGTCTCGTGTTTCTTTGTTTGGAGCGTCTTGGGGCGCCGAAGTACTTTTGCCGCGAAATGAATCGACCCGAAGTATTGGTCGAGCCCATTCTTTTGAACCACTTTTCAAGTACCCTTACTGTCGATCTCTGGTGGCTTTTTGTCGAAATAATCAGGATTTGGCGGGGGTTAAAGGGAGGTTTGAAGTCAGCTATGACTTCACAGTTGATTGCGAAAACTAAAGTGAAAATCGTAAGTTCCGGTACTTCGGCCGTTCAGAGCTTCGTAGATGAATTTTATTTATTTTTAAGAAAAAGGAAACCGAGACTGGGTAGCAATCTCGGTCTTTGATGATCAGACGGTACGGCACAGCTCTAGGACACAACCACGAGTGCACCTCAGCATACTCTCGACGTCATTCTGTATGGCTTCGGTAGGTTTTTAGTCCAATAATACTACGTTGACCGACACTGAATATTTTGAAGAATCGGGAATACGAGAAGCGATTCATGGAAAGAGAGTCCGAAGTCCGGCAATTTTCTTCGAGGTAGGATTCCTCGTCTAATTTTTACGACAGGGCGTTGTTTCCCAATCTCAACCCCACTATGTACTTTCAAAGTCTGAACTTGAAGACAAGTAGTATAACATAACTTTTATAATTACCTTGCACATAGTTATTTATGATACGGTTCCAGTATTCGACGTCCACACTATGGTGTTATACAACGCGATATACTATGTTTTCCTTGCTGTCCAATGGAGTACCATTTTATGAAGCAGTACATAGGAGAATATGCCATCCGATATATAGTATCACTGAATCAAATTACCAGCAAACCATCTTCTCTGCTGATGTATCTCTAAAATGTGTCAGTCTGCTATGAAGTTCTGCCTTTACTGTCCCGTTGCCTTGTTGCCTGTGAATCACCGGATCAACTAAACCCCGACGATGCGGGATGATCGACGTCACCGAAGCAGCTCGTCGAATTGTTCAACGCTGCTGCCGCTTTGATTCCCCACTTCTGCAGTCGGTTGCTTCTCTCAACTTTGAACCTGCCGAAGCTTGATCCTTTGATGCTTCTATCGCTGAATCACACGGGTTGTCCCTGTATCTGCACCTGCCCACATAGCAGCCACCGGAGTCTTTGATTCGACCCCGCGTGAGTGGAGATTGTGCAATTCTGATAGCTCTTAGCTGGAGCGCATTTCTGCTGCAGCTTCGGTTGAATCTCATAATTTTTACACGATAGCCCTGTCCTCTCATCTTTCCTCGTCGCTTCGCTTCTGCAACTTGCAGCTCGCCGGCATTCCACTGACCACTGCGGGGTGGCATGATTCATCGGAGAACGTGGCCGACGTCATTGCTATTCCATCCCCCGTGTGAGAGCTTTCCAAGTTCTGAAGTACCAGAAACTTCAGCTTCCCGTATTCACCTGTTAACAACATCGCACTCTTTCGCTCACGATGGCGGAACCGGAGATACAACACGTTCGCCGATTGTCGGCTGATAACCAAATCGTCTCCAAATCGGATATTCCCTTAAAAGAACGCTTCTTCCGCTACTTCCAGCACGAAATTACCGGTATGGTCCAATCATTATTCCTCTCATAATATGGTTACAATGCAACTACGTTGAAGATAACAGCAAAATACTCATGCTTCTCTCTTAGCCTTGCAGGAGCAAATGGATCGCCTCGCCGATACAGCGCTTGTCGGAGGTGAGCGAGCTGATGCCACGGATCACTGCCTTGCCGGGATTGTGCGGCTGTCCAATGAAGTCAAGGATGCGGCAAGCTATATACCTACATATGACCAAAGAGTCTATGCAGAGGTGCGCAGATTCAAGAACCGAAAACCAACATATGGGAAACTTGTACTAACCTCGCCCAGGCAATCAAGGCCTTACAGGAAAAGTTGAGTGAGACACGCGCAGCATTCGAACCTCGCTCCAAGTTCAGCTTCAAGACTAAGAAAAATGAATCCGCCATCTCCCTCTCCGACGCCGCTACTTTGGCCGCTGAAGGCCGTCGCGGTCTCCGAGGCTATCGTTCTCCAGGTGCATCATCTATGGATTCCTCTGCCAACCAAACTCCAAATTACCCCTCAACTCCCCTCAATGAGCCAGACAAACAACAGCAGGAGCGGCCTGAATTAGCGCCAACTTCATTCCCGGGAATTTCGCCAACGGAGGTGCTAGCAAGATCCCAGCTACAATCGAAACCAGCCCCGTCATTCGCAGCTAGTGGAGTATCCTCGGTCACTGTTGACAATCATAGCGGTCTTCACATAATGCTCCCAGCTTCAGGCTCAACGGCTACTGTTCCTGCGTCTATCATCTCTCTACGGCATTGCGTCGTTGACATGTCGATTCCCACCGCGGACGGCAAGCCTTATGCCAGTTTGACCGTCAAAGGTGTTGAGGAGAGCTTACTGATATGCGGCCAGGTGAACGGACCGGCGCATATCACTGGGGTGGAACATAGTGTGATTGTGGTATCATGCCGCCAGTTCCGCATGCACAATTGTACCGATGTCGACGTCTACCTCAGTTGCTCGAGCAATCCTATAATTGAAGATTGCTCAAATGTCCGGTTTGGCCGGATACCAAAAGCCTACGTAAGCTTCAATAAATATGTCTTTTTCTCTTGCACACCAAGTCTAATTTCCGTCTAGGCCCTGGATCATGACCGCCCCGATCACCAAGACCGCTGGAATGAGGTTGAGGATTTCAAATGGATCAAACCCGAGCCCAGTCCGAACTGGAGTCTCTTGGATCCTAGCGATGCGGTCCCGGAGGAAGTCTGGGCCGAGATCGTTCCCGGCGGGCCGGGGTGGTCGCTCGACGATATCCTGCATGCCATCAAATTGGTGAAGGCGTGAGGAATCTTAAATCTACCGTGCAGCTATCAGGAAGATTCGTCCTTTTTTCGGAATTCGCGGCCCGTTGATATTTTACGTTCTCGGTATCTTTCATTACTCTTAATATTCAGTCAACGCTTGATTGTTTTACTTTGAAGGTAAAGGCGGTTACGCCAGGTCACTCTTTAACCCAGACCCGACTCAGAGAACCTTGACTGGCTCTTCTTCGTTCTTTTGCAGCATTCATTGACAAAGGACTGAGGTAATGATTCAAATCCAGTTCAGTTATGTACTAGGTTACCAGGAAAAATACAAAAAGCCAACTACTTTCCACAACTAAGCAGTATTCAAGCCCTTCCTTGCTTAAAGCTTGACATGGAAAGCAAGGACTTGGCTATCCAAGTCGAAGCCAGACTCATCACTGTAGTGCAACTTTCCAGAGTTCATAAATCCTGCATCAAAAGTTAGCAACCGACCCTGTGAGATCATGAACACGACAATATATCGTCCACGTACCATCCTGAGTCATGAAATCATTGTCACTAAAGCTAATGAGAATATACTCATTACCTCCATCTGGGTTAGCAGGAACAAGAGCCAAACTCTCCCACTTCTCATTAAGCAAGAATTTATCCTGGGAACCACCATTATGCAAACCAAACTTAGCAAGTTCCCCATCAACATTATAATCCAAGAAAGGACAATATTGCGCCGGAGTAATATCCGAATCCAAAACCCCCTTGGACGAAGCAATCGCCCCCATCGCATCATCATAATTCTTCAATCCCCTAACATCCGACGCACCATTCGAGACAGAAAAAACATCCGCATGTCGATAAACAGACCTCGACTCAGTCTGCCCTCTTCCAAATCCGGAATCACGCGCCAAAACTAAGAAATCACCCGTAGGCAATTGGTGGATCTCCGACTGAGCCGCAACAACAAATGCCTTGGTCTCGTCTGTTTCGGTATAATCACGATACTTGGGTAAGACGACAACCCACTCGTGGATATAGCGCGGTGTCGACGTTGAGTCGGAGATATCATACGCGAGCAAACGAGCCGGGGCCCGATATTGGTCCTTCGGTCCACCCTCTTGATCCAATGATGACTGGATAAGTGTATACAAGGTCTTGCCATCCGCTGAAATCGTCACGCCCTCGAAACCCTGGTTATTGCCGCGTCCGGACTCGGTATCTTCCGGAACGGGGATCTCATTCGGGTTATAGCGGGGTGGTGTGTTTGAGCTGAAGCTGATAGTTCCATTGCGTCGGGGGAGGAATGCTGAAGGTGGCTGGATGGCGTGTTCCATGCGTCCGGTACTGCTGAATTTATACAAGTATGGTCCGTACTCGTCTGAGACCCAGAATCCTCCATCCGGGGATAGTGCCAGTCCCTCTGAGTCTACGGCGACGCGGCGGCCGCCTTGTCCGGGCCCGCCAAATCCGTTCCCTGTGTATGTTGCGACGGGGAGAGGGGGGAAGCCTGGGTATGAGGCGTGGCCGGTGGCATCGGCATCAAGACCTGTTGTTGGGTGGCCATCTGGACCGGTGAGGAGGATTGTATCCTCGTACTTGAGGCGGATGTTGGGGTTGGAAGGGTTTGAAGCGGAGGCGTTTGGGGCTAGCTTGAGGGAGATGGCGAACTTGTGGATGCGGTTTTGGAAGTTCAAGGTGCCATTTGTATTCCTGGGTTGAGTTAGTCGATTCAATTTTTCATATCTCTCTTAGATCTTCGTCCTGTATAGACTTACCAGCCTCGATCCGGGAGCGCATAGACTGTCCCCTTATACCCATCTACACCCAGTTTGTGCCAGGACGACTGGTCGATAGCAATGGAGCTACCGATGCCTCCAATGGTGTCGCCGTACTTATCAGTAGCATTAGATGGAATGAAGCCATAGCCCGCTAGCCCGGTGTATTGATAAGTGTTGTCACCGCAGGTGGTCTGGTTGACGACAGCAGCCGTCGCGCCAGCCGCGAGGAATGGAACCGCCCGAGTCAATTTCATGGTGGTTGATGACCAGATAATAATGATCTCGCTCGTTGGGGTGGGAGCATGGCTTTCTTATGTGTACACATGGTGAGGTCGTGCATACGCGGCGGCGGCGCAGGTTCCGATGAGACGGCCAGTCGCATGAGACCAGTCAGCGTGCAAGAGGACGAGATCGTCATTCGCCGATCAGTTAAATCCAACTCCATCGCCAAGTAATTCTCGATCTTCGCGTCGGGCGTTTCAGGTTGTTCCTGTCAATCCCTGCCATTCCCGGCGGGGATAGCCTCCGCTCTTCTCGCGGGGGTAGCTAGACACGATCGATGGAGAAGTTCCAGACGAAACATACTAGTATGCCCTGCTACGATTCATTGCAGATCTCAAAAGAATAAGGAGTAGTAGTATTATTACTATGGTAATTATGATCATCGATATACTAGTCTCCTACAATTAGAATGACTTAGGGCTTCCACGTTGTCGGCACGGAAGTATACTTCTTGGCATCCAAGCCGAGATCTCGATAGATGCTCTGATCGCCTGGAAATGACATTCCACATTAGAACGAGACACAAACCAGAGTCCTTTTATAGACTTGGGCTTAGACTTACCTTGCAGCGCTTCCACCCGCCGTTCATTTTCCCGTTCCATCTGCTCCAATTCCTGTCCTGGTTCCTCCTCGTGCGGCAATTTGGCCCCCTCGGCTGTCGCGGCTTTTCCCAGAGTATCCTGTGCCTCGCCGATCATCAGGAACTGGGCATTGGGATACTCAATAAACTCCGGCTCCAGTGGTACCCATCGGAGGTCGCCGAATTTATCGCGCACGCTACAGTCAAATTAGCGTTTGAAACATCACCCATGTATGAAACCTTAGGCCCGAGAAGGGGAAACTTACGAAAGAGGGTATTCAGGATCTTTGGGTAACTGGGCGAATGAGGGACCAGGGAATTTGGGGTTCTTGGACTGCATGATCCAACTACCTCGTCGGTGGAGGCCAAATGTCTCTTGGATCTCGCCCAGCTCGGAAGGGATGGTCAATAAGTAGGCCAGATGGGTGACCCGCTTCGTTGAGGTGAGTGCGTATACCCCCTCAGCGTAGGGCCGAGCCTCTTCGACAGTACGCTCACCGCGAGTGGCAGTCTGGTATGTCGAGGGGGCGATGAAGTTCTCCTGAAGATCTTTCATAGTCTGGCCCGCTTTCTCCACGAATCCCATATCTCGTTCTTTAGGGGAGGTGGGAAGTTTCTTTTTTGGAAGCATTAGCAGCCGGCACAGAGCATCTTTGTCGAATGGTCCCTGGCTCTCGTCGAACTCGGCACCCAACGGAGTAGGGCGAAGCACAAAGAAACTTCGAGCGACATCATTCACGCTGTGGGGCTCATCGATATTCACGCGTGGGCGGAAGAAGAAGTAGATGATGCCCTTTTCAAGGATGTTGGAAGGTACAACATCTTCTCTTTCTTCGGATTTGCGGACACCAAGCTCGATGCTTTGGTCTGATTTCGGATAGGCGGAGGTTGGGGGACAGACTTCCGGTTTCTTCTCGTCTTCTTTCAGCTTCGTATCCGGCTTTGCGTCCACCGTTGCTCGAGGAACTGCCTCCTGCTTTGGCTTCGGCTCGGGCTTGCTCTCGGGCTTGCCCTCGGGCAATTGATTATCTTTTTTCTCCTTTTTGGGCTGCGAGGCTTTTTCTTCCGGTGCCTTACGCTTTGGTGCTGAAGGGCGAGCTTTTCCAGGCACGTCGGCAGAGGCTGTGATTGCATCTTTGGCCTTCTGGGCGGCTTGACGTGAGGATGTTCGTGTTGCCATGGTGGATCTCAGGTTTGACACCAGTACTGGCTAATGCCGCATTAATCAATGGTTTGGTGAGATGCAGTGTACGTGGCATAATTTGGGGCAAGTTGATAAAAGCAAAGGGAATGGTCCTTGATATAGCCAGCGTCTTCTGATGTATGCGTGACGTCATGATTCCGTTGAGCTCAGAGGTTGGTAACTTTGAATAGCAGAACATCAGAGTACTGCAGCGTATATCTGAGCGATATTCAAATACATAGGCGATACTGGTGTGTAGGAAGTGTATCCCAGAAGCCCCGCCAAGTTAGCCCCATGAACCCTCCTGTCTTTCCAGTACATCAAACGCCTCGCTGAACCCTTTTTTGAATGACTGGAAATAGTCAAATGTTTCAGCTAGTTTGCATTTCAGTCAATGTCCATTTCATCAGTAAGATTAGTTTCAGGTGTTGTGTCAACGCTGATATCGGTCATCGGCTGATCTGAGCTCGAACTATCACTGGCCTGAGTTTCGCGGAACTCATCCAGCGATGCTGTGCGAGTGGATTTGCCTGCGTCTGCGGCTATTCTGCTGCGTCTTCGTCGTCGTTTAGGACTCAGGCCAGGGACGGTGATTCCAGGCTCATTCAGTCGGTCTTTGTTCTTCGACGGAGTGGATGAGGTAGGAGGGTGATGGATCGCGCCCGCCGGTTGAGCAACCTTCCGTTTCTGGCCTCTCCGTGGAGTGGAGGATAACCTCGCATTGCAGGTAGATCTATTAGGTTCAGATCCGAGGTCGTTCACAGAATCTTTCAGCTCTCGTTGCCACCGTTCGAAGTAGTCTGGCAGACTCGGTAGTTCCGGCCTTGGATGGGCTGATATTGATTCATCGGAAGGTTCCTCGATTGCATACGGCCGGAGAATCAGAGGACTTGTGGTGTCTATATCTTCGTCTCCTTCATCGTCGTGGATTGGCGTGGAAGGACCCGAATCGTTTAGACTGTGTTCACTGCCATCCGCTGGATCATCGGCGACGTGGTAGGCAGGTGTAGAGGATTGGAATAGGTCGGGATTCATGTCGGGGATATTAGAGGGATTCCCCTGGCCCATTCCAAGGTCTTCAGTCATCACGTATGCAATTGCGACGCTAATGAGTGTATGGAGTATATCGTGTATGCCGAGTACATCGCATTCGACATGCCCCGAGAGAAGGCCAGGAGCATCACGTACCCAGTTCCGCAGAATAAAATATCAAATATCAAAATATCCAATTGATCAGATTATGCCGGGAGAGAGGAAGTATAACTCATAGCGTGCTCAAGAAGAACCCACACAAGCTGGAGAGAAGCCCACGGAAAAGAGGCAGCTCTTCCAGATGCTTCCAGCGGGGAGGAGGAGAGTCACAGTGGAAAAGTGGAAGAGTGTCCAATAGAGCTTCCCCAATGACTTCCCCACTGCAGCAACAAGCTCCTCCATGCCCAGTATAATGCAGATTGAACTAGGATAATTAAACACAACTCATAGATAACTTAACTTTTTTTCCTTATAGTTATTTTGATTAACTACTAGCTACTACTAGAGTAAAGACCCCTGTCACTCACCGCCCCTCCCATACGGGCCTCTCATTGGCCGGCCACCACTCACACAACCGTAAACTAAACGTGGACTCAACTTGCTCCTCCGCAACGCTTCACAAGCACAGGCATCCACGAACTCACACTGCCCTCTTTTGTTCTCCCCCGGGTGGATGCCGTGGTTGTCTCTGTGACCTCCTTCATTCTCGCGGAGCTTGCTACTGTGCAGTGCGGCTCCGACTCGTCATCATGCAGTCCTCTCCAAACATGCTCACCAAGGTACGTACGCCCCTCGATCTCCCGTCCTCTCCATCTCCTTCTTCCCCGTCGTGTCGCATGGCATCGGTCAATTGGACTTGCTAATCTTTGCTCCTCCCACAGTTCGAATCGAAATCCTCCAGAGCCAAGGGAATCGCATTCCACCCGAAACGGTCAGTTCATCTTCATCCCGCGGGGACACGCTACGCTACATTGCATTACACGTTGGATCTTTTGGAACATCGGCAACTGACTGTCAGCCAGGCCATGGATTCTCGTCTCCCTTCACTCTTCTACCATCCAGCTGTGGGATTACCGCATGGGTACCCTCATTGACCGATTCGAGGAACACGACGGCCCCGTTCGAGGCATCGACTTCCATCCAACCCAGCCCCTGTTTGTATCCGGTGGTGATGACTACAAGATCAAGGTCTGGAACTACCAGACCCGGAGGTGTCTGTTCACATTGAACGGTCACTTGGATTATGTGCGCACAGTCTTCTTCCACCCTGAGCTGCCATGGATTCTGTCCGCGTCCGATGATCAGGTATGTTTCAGCTCCGTCTCTGCTGATGTCTACGATCTGGGCATTGTCTCACCAGCCAAATATATAGACCATTAGGATCTGGAACTGGCAAAACCGTTCCCTGAGTAAGTCGTGCTGCGAATTCCAATGCCCCCTTTGTGGTCGTTGCTAACACCTTTGTTTTTCTGCTCAGTCTGCACCATGACCGGCCACAACCACTACGTTATGTGCGCTCAATTCCACCCCACCGAGGATCTCATCGCCTCCGCTTCGCTGGATCAATCCGTTCGTATCTGGGATATTTCCGGTCTGCGCAAGAAGCACTCCGCCCCGACCTCGGTTTCCTTCGAAGATCAGATGGCTCGAGCCAACCCCAACCAAGCCGATATGTTCGGCAACACCGACGCCATTGTCAAGTTTGTGTTAGAGGGACATGACCGAGGTGTCAACTGGGTTTCATTCCACCCCACATTGCCGTTGATTGTGTCCGCGGGTGACGACCGATTGGTCAAGCTGTGGCGCATGAGTGGTGGGTTTATAGCTTCATATAATGATCCAAATGTTGCCTGATCGCTTACTGTTTTCTAGATACCAAGGCATGGGAAGTCGATACCTGCCGCGGCCATTTCCAGAACGCCTCCGCCTGTCTATTCCACCCTCACCAGGACCTCATCCTCTCCGTCGGCGAAGATAAAACCATTCGCGTATGGGATCTCAACAAGCGAACCTCGGTCCAATCCTTCAAGCGTGACCTTGACCGATTCTGGGTCATTGCTGCCCACCCCGAGATGAACTTGTTCGCCGCGGGCCACGATACCGGTGTGATGGTGTTCAAGTTGGAGCGCGAGCGACCTGCCTCTGCTGTCTACCAGAACCAGCTTTTCTATATTACAAAAGAGAAGCACGTAAAGTCCTATGACTTCGCCAAGAACGTCGAGTCTCCTCCGATGCTGTCGCTGCGCAAGCTAGGCTCTCCCTGGGTTCCCCCGCGAACCGTCTCCTACAACCCCGCCGAGCGTGCGATTCTCGTCACTTCGCCGGCTGACAATGGAACCTACGAGCTCATCAACCTTCCCCGGGACGCTACTGGGGCTGTCGAGCCCACTGATGTCAAGCGTGGCCAGGCTACATCTGCTGTTTTTGTCGCCCGTAACCGCTTCGCTGTCTTCAACCCTGCGAGCCAGCAGGTCGACATTAAGGACCTCAGCAACTCCACCACCAAGACAATCAAGCCCCCAGCTGGCACAACGGACATCTACTTCGGCGGCACTGGTTGCCTCTTGTTCATCACCCCCACCACCGTTGTTCTCTTCGACATCCAGCAGAAGAAGCAGCTGGCAGAGGTTACTGTCAGCGGTGTGAAGTATGTTGTTTGGTCCAATGACGGTCTCTACTGCGCCCTTCTCAGCAAGCACAACGTGACTATTGTGACCAAGACTCTGGAGCAGGTCAGCACCCTGCACGAAACAATCCGCATCAAGAGCGCCACCTGGGATGATTCGGGCGTCCTTATCTATTCGACCCTGAACCACGTTAAGTACTCTCTGCTGAACGGGTAAGTCATCCTTTTCATCTCATGCAAATTGAAATTGCTAACCCTCCCCAGCGACAATGGAATCATTCGCACTCTTGATCAGACCGTTTACCTTGTCCGTGTCAAAGGACGCAACGTTTACTGTCTCGACCGAAACGCTTCGCCCCGAACCCTCGAGATCGACCCCACCGAGTACCGCTTCAAGCTGGCTCTCGTCAAGCGAAACTATGATGAGATGCTTCAGATCATTAAGACGTCCAGCCTGGTGGGTCAGAGCATTATCTCGTATCTGCAGAAGAAGGGATATCCGGAGATTGCTCTGCAGTTCGTCCAGGACCCGCAGACCCGTTTCGACCTTGCCCTGGAGTGTGGAAACCTCGAGGTTGCGATTGAGATGGCCCGCGATCTGGATCGCCCCAACTACTGGAACAGACTCAGTGCCGAGGCCCTTGCCCACGGTAACCACCAGACTGTCGAGATGACTTACCAGAAGCAACGGAATTTCGACAAGCTGTCGTTCCTCTACCTGACCACTGGTGACCAGGAGAAGCTTGCCCGTATGGCCAAGATCGCCGAGCACCGTGGTGACTTCACCTCTCGCTTCCAGAATGCCATCTACCGCGGAGATATCGAGGACCGGATCCAAATGTTCAAGGAGGTCGACCAGTACCCTCTAGCCTACTTGGCCGCCAAAGCCAATGGCCTGACCGAGGAGGCTGAATCCATCCTCGAGGTCTGTGGTCTCACTGAGGACCAGATTACGCTACCTTCGCTTGAGGGTTCTCTCAAGGTTCCTCACCCCATCGTCCCCACGTTCAAGTCCAACTGGCCTGTGAAGGCCGCGGGTCACTCTTCGTTCGAGAAGGCGCTTCTCGGCGAGGTTGGCGCTGCCGACGATGAGGCCGGTGCCGAAGGCTTCGAGGTGGAAGAGGATGACCAGGAAGCCGTTCTTGCCAAGGATACCATGGATGAGGAGGAGGAAGATGCCTCTGGATGGGATATGGGCGATGACATTAATGTGGAGGAGGACGTTGACTTTGTCAATGTTGAAAGCACCGAGACTGGTGCGGGCAGCTCCGAGGCTGACATCTGGGCTCGTAACTCTCCGCTGGCCGCCGACCATGTCGCTGCTGGCTCTTTCGAGACTGCGATGCAACTTCTGAACCGCCAGGTTGGTGCCGTGCAATTCGCCCCTCTGAAGGACCGATTCCTCGAAGTCTTCAAGGCTTCCAAGACCTACCTCCCTGCAAGCGCTGGCCTGCCGCCGCTGGTCAACTACGTGCGGAGATCCACTGAAGAGACAGATATCCGCAAGGTTCTGCCCATCATCCCGCGAGACCTTGAGTCTATTGCAAATGCCGACCTCCAGGAAGGTTACGCCGCCATGCGCGCCAACAAATTGGAGGATGGTGTGAAGATCTTCAAGCGCATCCTGCACACTATTCTCGTCAATACCGTCTCTTCTGAGGCTGAGGTTGAGCAGGCTAAGCAGATCATTTCTACTGCTCGGGAATACATCCTCGCCATGTCCATTGAACTTGAGCACCGAAGGATCGCCACCGACTCCCCCGAGGGTCAAAAGCGCAGCCTGGAGATGGCGGCATACTTCACCATCCCCAAGCTGGAGGTTGCTCACCGACAACTGGCGCTGATGGCCGCGATGAAGTCTGCCTTTACCGCAAAGAACTACAACTCTGCCTTAGGCTTCGCCAGCCGGATGTTGGCCAACGGAGGATCGGCCAAGCTCCTGGAACAGGTAAGACCCCTCAATGAAGAAGCACTATAAATATATGAGTTAAAGCTGACTGACCTCTTCACCACAGGCCCGCAAGATCAAGTCTCAATGCGAGCGCAACCCGTCAGACCAGATCGAGATCGACTTCGATCCTTTCGCCGAGTTCGACATCTGTGCCGCTTCTTACACCCCGATCTACAGCGGCTCCCCATTCGTGACAGATCCCTTCACCGGCGCTAAGTACCACGAGCAGTACAAGGGCACTGTGGACCGGATAGCCGGTGTCACGGAGATTGGCGCGCCAGCCAGCGGCCTACGTCTATTCGTGCCGAGTCAATATTAAACTTGCAGTATGATGAAATTTGACGGCTTTTCCCACCACCCTTTTTTTCTACCTTTTTTACTTTGACCACGTGAAGTTATAAAAAATGGGCAATTTCCTCTTTTTTTTCCATTTTTGTTTAGCTTTGCTGCACTGCACGAAAGGGGAAGTTATGTTGTTTGGCGTCTTGTCATTTGTCTTGGGGAATCCACAAAATCTCCTACACTGAACCACCCCTGTCTAGATGTCTTCCTGTACGCGAGATTATAATTGTTTAGCGGTCTTAACTTGTATGCGAAATCTGTTCACTTTATCCAGAGTCTGGGTCTAGGTCTAGAATTAGAACTTTCTTGATATTGATAACATAACCCATGACCTTAGGATGCATAGTCTATAGATAAAATGCAGAATTATATACCAACGCCGAAACAAGAGTAGAGTAAAGTAGAATACAAGTGGAGATCATAGACTGGCAGAGGAGAGTACCACTCACCACTCACCACCAGAAAGTAGGTATAGTCTCAGGCAGAGGCAGAGGTAGTATTAATCAATCACACCTCCCATCCTTCCACCCAGTCCTCCACCTCTCCTCCCAAAACCGACAATCAAACTCACTCTTCCCAAGTTTCCGATTAACTTCATTATGCGCTTCACACATCCACCAGCCAAATTCCTTCCTCCCGCCCAATTTCGGTCGATTCCGCCCACTAGGATCCGCCATCCAGGCCTGGAAATCATCCGCACATACCCAGCACGGATATAGTCGTGCAAAAAGGCTCAGGAATCCGCCCATATCTGCTTGTTGCTTCGTATCTGCTTTCTCCGGGTACGTTGCTGCCATTGAGTGGAGTAGGGTCCAGGTTGAACGGCCAAGGGTTTCAACGTCTGGGGGGCAGTCGGCTGGGATTGTGCTTTGGGAGGGAGTTGCCGGGGCGGCGAGGGGGGTGGTCGAGGTGGTGCTTGTGCTGGTGGAAGAGGATGCGGAGGATGCGGAAGGATCGGATTTGGCTTGTTTTGTTAGGGCGCGCCAGGAGGACATGGATGTGCAGGTTCGGCAGCTGATTGCATGTTAGCTTGCTGTGTGGTTCTTATTGGTGCTGCCGCTGCTGCTGTTGGGAAAATGGATTGCGTACGGTTTGCCATCTTTGTCTAGGACGACGCCCTTGGGTAGCGGGGGTTTCGTATCGCGATCGCGCTCTTGCGGGTCGCTGGGACCGCTTGCGGGTTTTTGGTTGAAGAGGTGTGGGTTGCCTCCGTATTGAGAGTAGATTTGCTCCGGGGGGTTCTCGGCCATGGCTGTTCGGGAGTTTTGTTTGGGGGAGTTGGAGGAAGTGTTTGCGGTGAAGTTGAAGTTTCGGGGACTTTTGACGGAGACTAACTAAACCGGGGGTTCCGTGGGTAGCAAAAATGGTACTAGTACGCAGTAGTATTTATAGTATACAATAGAATGGGTGATTAGAAATCAAATATTAATCTCGGTTGGAGATGAGGGCGAGGGTCTTCTCAATTAATTAGATCTTTCTTCAGTCGTAGAAGGTTCTACTTCTACTATGCTGCTGCTGATCAATTGGTTCAGCTCCACCTTGTTCGACCTCGGTTAGATACTATATATGGTAGTTTACATGAGTATTCTACTAGTTCACTAGTATGCGAGTAATACTAGTAGAGTAGTTGACATTGTACTGGTGATATCCTGTTCCAACCATGTGTAAATTGCCGGTGTAGGGATAGTATCGTACTCGTATATACAAGTATATATATTCACATGAGTGAGTTGTTTCCAGGTTCTATTGCCTGGCCTTTGCTCCGCAAATCGGCCAATAGGTCTGATCGGACTTCTGTATGTACACGAGTAGTCTCGACTCACAGTATTTATTTTCTACACGGTTGGCGCCCTCAGGTATTGGTGCTCAACGAAGCCTGTTCCGCTTCGCACCTGTTGGTAGTTAGTCAGACACGTGATATATCACCTGACCTCACTCTCCTACATCGCACTCCGACTACACTACACTACATACAACACACACAACACGCTCTCTCTTCCGCATCCATTTCCTAGTGCTGCCTACGCGCACGAACATGGCGCTCGGAAAAGAACTTCCAGGGACTATGAATTTCACTACTTTTAGAAAACCTTCCACAAGCTGCGCAAATTGCCGAGCCGTGAAACGACGGGTATGTGTGAATTTTGACAGGTTCTCTCGCTGGCCTGCATCAACAAGGATAATTCTGGTTCATTTCTAACTTACAATAGTGCGATGAGAAGCGTCCTCATTGTGGACAGTGTGTCCGTTTGCGCCAGGAATGTCCTGGATACAGAGACAAATGGGAACTCATCTTTCGCGACCAGACCAAGCAAACTATACAACGTACCAAGCAGGTCAAGATAATGAAGATAAATCAGCCTGTTCACAGCCCTCTGCCAGCCCAATCCCAATATGAAATACAACGACCAGCCTTATTGCAGGCCGTTCCCTCTGGCACAATGGTCGCCAGTCAAGTCTTTTCTTCTTATCTTGATCATTATTTCCCGCGCAAGGTTAAACCAACCTGCGTGGTGAATTTGTCATATCCTATTATATCCTCCATCTATATGCTACCTCAAAAGAGCCTGATGCTCCAAAAAGCCACTTCTGCACTTTCATTCATCTTCCTTGGCAAGCTTCACAGAGATAAGCCTGTTCTACGATATGGGGTTGGGCTTTACAATGAGGCAATCCATGAAATGTCAAAGACACTTAGTCGCAAGGATTATAGTCCTGATCTTATTTATACATGCACACTCTTTGAGCAGATTGAGGTGAGGAATACTGGCCTGTCCAATAAATGCAAAGTTCACTTACAAAGATATAGACCCATTACTGCCCGGACTCGCTTGATAAATTACACGCACATATAGACGGACTTAGCGCAATTATGAGACTATACCACCCTAAAAAGGATGACTCTCCTATCATAGCTATAATCTATGGTCAACATCAAAAGTTTAGAGTGGTAAGAGATTCCTTTCCCAAACTAGTATATCTCTGATATACAAATAGCCTGATTATAAGTGCATCTAGCTTCTCTCAAGACTTATGCGTCTCTCCGAGCCAATAGTTCAGTGGCTCAGAGAGCCCGGTGAAGGATTGCTACACGAATTGATCCAGCTCCTTACAGACATGTCATGTCTTGCTGCTGCTGTTGATAGCCCTGATGAATCTCTTGATCATCAAGCCCGTCAATCTCTGCTAGATGATTGCCTGACATTGGAAAGGCGTCATTTGAAATTCTATACCGAGATCAGTGGCAATGGCACTTACGAAGATCCTCCTACATACAACTGTGGAGAAATCAAAACAGGACTTCCTGCCACAGATGACCTATTTGGTCCTGCCTACAGATTCCTTTCAGTTGGCGAAGCCAACTTGCACATGTTTCTTTGGACCTCTCTATCTCTTCTCTATCCAATTATCTACCAGGCTTATACTCTAGCAGAGACCGATGACATGCCAACAATTTTGCGCGTTGACGGTCAATCTCCCCGGCATGTGGCACATCAACTATCCGCATTCAACATCAGCAAGGCAGTCAGATGTCTTCCGTACTGTACGCAAGAGGGCCTGAATTTATGGGCTCTCTACTGTTGCATCTTTCCAGCAATTCAGGCAACACGAGTATTCAGTCAAACTAGGGATTGGGAAAGATTTCATTGGGCGTCAGAGGTTTTCCAGTATATGGCGGTTTCGGGGTTTGACATTGCTGCTCGGTATCATGAATTATGTTGCCTTTATTGGTTTAAACCCTCAGCATATGGTACTAGTATCTCCTACAGACTCCCGGATCCTTACGGGCTAACGACTGGGCACTATGGATCTACTCGTGACTATGCTGTAAGCAGCAAGTCTGATACGGTGCAATGAGCCTGATCCAAGGTCATACGAATGGAAAAACCAATACACTTTGGTAATGCAGCAGTCACATGAGGATATCTAATGTCATCAATAGTAAAATATTTGAGGCGGGCCACTGGTATCGCACTCCTTTCGACCCATCCTGGATGACTCTAATCTATAGATCATGGTTGAAGATCTCTGCCAAGCCGAGACTTTCTTCACGTCAGTGGAATATTACGGAGGAGGAATATGCCGTTCCTTTGATAGCGCGGCCCCCGAACAACACTGTAGGTAATCAAGGGACTTCTCGGAAAACATTATATTTAATCGTAATCGTTTAGAGAACCTTGACACCGATACAATCCCCTCTGTCTTGAAGAAAGTTCATCATGTAGGTTAGGTTTCTTCGCTTCCTCGATTGAGTCATTACCGCGAACGTAAGTCATCAACGGATCGTATACTTTCATCTGTCCGTTATTCTGTTCCATTGGTGTAGGTCCATGAGCGGGCGTTCAGGTAGACTTTCGCGGCGCGTTATTCGCGTCACAGTCGCCAAACGTGACATTATCTACTTGACAATTTAATTCAATTCACTTCAATTCAAGATTATATTAACCTAATTCATTTCATACTTTCGAACATAAACAGCCATGTAGGCGTCCCTCCATCAGGAATCAGAACCGTCCTAATCCCGTGTCCAACCGTAAAAATATTCGAGATAGTCATACCTGGTTAGAAGGATACGTGGGAGAAACGATACGCGAAAGTCATTCGCAGACTTGGAAAAGGAAACAAAGTTGAAGAACTCATGGCTGCAATTACTTAATACGTTCAACTCGTCGTCAATAACAATGCGGTGCATTCTACTACGTCGGAGTATAATGTCGAACTTGAAGATATTCTTAAACAGATGAAATCTGCCAGAAGCTCGACGCCTGAGGAAGAGCGGAAGAGCGCATGGCTAGAGCTTTCCATAGCAGGGGAGGAGCACAGACCAACAATGTCAATAGTGGCAGTGGTTAGCAAGTCAACAACAATGCTCACGTCGGAACTCAGTATTTCCACTCTGGTAAGGAGCAGCCATCCTGTTAGCTCATATAGCAATCCGGGAGCAAACGATAAGACTGGGTTTGATTCCAATCACGTGATATTTTGATGACTAAGATCTTGGTAAAATGCATGCTTAAGCTGGCGTCGAATGTAGCCGTTTTGGCCTTCAATTTACGGTCACTTAGCGTTGTGGTGTACGTATTATCTGTGACACTTCAAATTAATTAGCATATGAAAGAGCAGGGTAGTATAATACCAAGTTAAAACTCTAGCTGTTTACATTAAATGCTGCATGTTATAGCTACAAGTACAGCTCCCCCAGGCTGCTTGCACACTCGCAAATTGGAAGCTTAGCTGTAGTGCAGTTATTTGCCCACCAATCATGTCGGTAATTTCAGCTATATGAAAAAAATAAATCTGGTTTTATATAGAACACATCTTTTAAGACACCTCTCAATCAGACCTTGACCTGACTTGATCTACTTGGAATCCTCTGCAGGTGGAGGAGAGCATATCCCGTGGGTGTGAGGGTGTCTTTGTCAGCTCTGCTCAACGCCGACTGGCTCCACGACGACGCGTGATCCAAGTTAACCATCCAATTTTTGAACAGAGGCCGAATTGATCTGCCTTTCCCCAATATTCCGTACTACCGACACGCGTCAAACTGCATCGTGTCGCGTCCCAACCCTCTCAACCCCGAACATCGCGCGTGTGGACAAGGGTCGTTCGCAACCATCAAGACCGCGGCGCAATATAATCATGGCACCTAAATATGCACTTTCGGACTCGGACTCGGAACCCGAGGCTGATACCTTCAATGGGCCATCCGATACCACCCTGGAACAAGCTCTGACCGACGAGGTCGTCTCCCGCTGGAAAGCTGGCAGGCATGAGGAACTCACCGTGAAGCGAGTGCGACAGGCCGTCGAGCAGAGTCTGAAGCTCGGGGATGGGTTCTTTAAGACTACAGGTAATTGGAAAGCAAGGAGCGAAGAGATCATTAGGACCAAAGTGGTGAGGCTTCTACAGCTGTGGTGTATGACGATTACCATGATCTCTAACATCAATTTGTCCATGCAGGAAGAACAAGACAGCACAAGCGACGCAGCTGAACCAGAGCCAGCGATGGAAACCGAATCACCTCATCCACCTAATAAGTCCGCCGCACCTAAGCGATCCAAAGGCGAAACTGCACCTAAGCCGCGCAAGCGCCAAAAGACACAAACCCCTGTTTCGGAGGAAGACGAGGAGGAAGATGAAAAGCCGGAGCCATCGGGAGATGAAAGCGGGGGCGGGGATATGAAACCAAAGAAGCGTTCGACGGGGCCGGTGAAAAAAGCCCAGTCTAAACCTGCCAAGGAAGCTTCGCCCGAAGCATCAGACGCACCCGAAGACGAGCCCAAGTCTCCCAAAGCAAGCGCAGACGTGACCAAAGATGACTCCGAGAGTGAAATGTCCGTCGTAATCGATGAAGAACCGAAGCCCGCAGCCAAGCCCGCACCTAAGCGACAGAAGACGACCGGGGCATCAAAGGAGAAGAAAAAGGCGGCTCCAAAGAGCAAGGATGAAGATGCGGACCCCGATCAAGCCGAGATCAAGCGACTTCAAGGCTGGCTGGTCAAGTGTGGCATTCGCAAGATGTGGTGGCGAGAATTGCAGCCATATGATACCCCGAAATTGAAGATCAAGCATCTAAAACAGATGTTGGAAGATGCCGGGATGAAAGGTCGATATTCCGTGGAGAAGGCCCGGCAGATCCGCGAAGAGCGGGAGCTCAAAGCAGACCTAGAGCAGATCCAACAGGGTGCGAAAGTTTGGGGGAAAGCCAGTGGAGATGAGGGAGATGGCAGTGATGCTGGTGCTCCGCGAGCCCGGGCAGCTCGAGGACGACAGGCGCTGGCGTTTTTGGATAGTGATGGCGAGGAAACGGATTAATCGGGGATTGGCGAATATTCTCAGGTATGCCATAGTATTATATCCATAATGACAACTCTTGATGTATAATATGTCGTGGGGTTCCATTCATGGTGTAGATCCCATTCATCGGGCTTTGGGTCCGCTCATGCGTTGAGCAGCCAGGCTGAAGACGGCGACAGACGAGATGAAGAGGACGAGGTTGTAGAACTGAGTGTCTGTCAGCACAATGAGAGCATCAACGGTATCCAGGTCAGATCAGGCCAGATCATACCGCGGTGCGGGAGTACTCGTTCTCCTCGACCTCCGTCCTCGCCTCGACGAAGAGGCGGCGCAAATTGGGGAGGTTGGCCTGCAGGTGCATTAGCCTTGGCGATGCCAGCGCGACATGCAACTCACCATGAAGTTGTAGTCCTGAGTTCTTGTTCTAGTCGGGGAGATGCTGTAGTTGTCGTAGTAGTCGTGGGGAGAAAGGAGGTCGGGAAGGCAAGGCCCGTCATTTGTGGACAACTTTGGATCGCCCAAACACTTCACTTCTCTTCTTCTTCCTTCCCTTCCATCCCCTCCTACTTTCCCCCCCTCCACATAGTCTCTCTCTTCTTTCCTTTCGTGTTTATCGAGAGAGAGGGGGTACACTTGTGAAATTATCTCCGATCACCGCCGAACCCTCACTCGCGCGACCGTGAGAGCTCTCAATTCCTCCCCTCACAGTTGTCGTTATTCGACTCTTTCCACTCCCCTCCCCTCCTCGATTATCATTGGCGGAGGCACGACCTGGTCGTTGCTGAAGCTTCTTTTCTCTTGCCATGGCGATGAACAAGATCCGCGGCGCTTTTGCGGTGCCCCGGAAAGGAGAGACCTTTGAATTGCGAGCTGGGCTCGTGTATGTATTACCCTCCCTCCGTGGACAGGTGGCCGTTGGGCTGAGTCCTTGGTCGAATTAGCATAAGGCTGACATTTATTACAGGTCCCAGTATGCCTACGAACGGTATGTGTAGTGGTGTCGATGTTATAGGAGATGGCGGGGTGTGGCGTGGCTGACAGCCCAACAGGAAGGAATCCATTCAGAAGACGATCATGGCCATGACCCTGGGCAAGGATGTCTCGGCTTTGTTCCCCGACGTGCTTAAGAACATTGCTACGGGTGATTTGGAGCAGAAGAAACTGGTCTACCTGTACCTCATGTGGGTATTCCACCATCTAAGAGACGGACGGAGGGAGAGAGGACATGCGCTGACCATTGGAACTTTTTCTCTAGGAACTACGCCAAATCGCACCCGGACCTTTGCATTCTCGCCGTTAATACCTTCGTACAAGACTCGGAAGACCCCAATCCGCTGATTCGAGCCTTGGCTATTCGCACGATGGGTTGTATTCGCGTGGAGAAGATGGTGGACTACATGGAGGAACCGCTACGCAAGACCCTTCGCGACGAATCACCGTACGTTCGAAAGACCGCCGCCATCTGCGTGGCCAAGTTGTTCGATCTCAACGCTGGCATGTGTCTCGAGAACGGCTTCTTGGAAATGCTCCAAGAAATGATCGGCGACCCGAACCCCATGGTGGTGGCCAACTCAGTCACTGCACTCTCAGAGATCCACCATTCCGCACCCGAGACCAAGGCTTTGCAAGTGACTCCCAACACCCTGCGGAAGATGCTTATGGCATTAAATGAATGTACGGAGTGGGGACGCGTGACCATCCTCTCGACCCTGGCCGAATACCGGACCGCTGATGTCAAAGAGTCGGAGCACATTTGTGAACGGGTTGCGCCTCAATTCCAACATGCTAATCCGAGCGTGGTTCTTGCGGCCGTCAAGGCTGTGTTTTTGCACATGAAGTATGTCGGTCCGGAGCTGGCTAAGACCTACCTTAAGAAAATGGCTCCGCCTCTGGTAACGTTGGTTTCTTCGGCCCCCGAGGTGCAATATGTTGCTCTGCGAAACATCGACCTTTTGCTACAGAAACAGCCTGATATCTTGAACAAGGAGCTGCGGGTATTCTTCTGCAAGTACAACGACCCTCCCTATGTTAAGTTCCAAAAGCTCGAGATCATGGTGCGGATAGCGAACGACCGCAATGTTGACCAGCTTTTGGCCGAATTGAAGGAGTATGCTCTTGAGGTTGATATGGACTTTGTTCGTCGCGCCGTAAGAGCGATTGGCCAGGTTGCTATCAAGATTGAAAGCGCCAGCGAGAAGTGTGTCAATACTCTCTTGGATTTGATCAACACCAAGGTGAACTATGTTGTCCAGGAGGCCATCGTTGTTATAAAAGATATCTTCCGGAAGTACCCTGGCTACGAAGGCATCATTCCTACTCTGTGCAAGTGCATTGACGAGCTGGATGAGCCGAACGCTAGAGCCGCGTTGATTTGGATTGTCGGCGAATATGCTGAAAAGATTAGCAACGCGGGTGATATTCTTGGTGGTTTCGTCGACGGCTTTAACGAGGAATTTGCCCAGGTATGTCTACCCCATCTTTGTGAAGCCAAACCATTGAAACTGATTTGTACCAGACCCAATTGCAAATTCTCACTGCTGTTGTTAAACTCTTCCTGAAGCGGCCCGATAAGGCCCAGGGCCTGGTCCAGCGGGTTCTTCAGGCGGCTACTGCTGAGAATGATAACCCGGATGTTCGCGACCGAGCCTACATTTACTGGCGTCTTTTGTCCAACACAAGCGATCAGGAGGCCACAAAGAACATTGTCCTATCTGAGAAGCCCCCTATCGTCACCACCATCTCCTCACTACCGCCAACTCTCTTGGAACAGCTTCTCCAAGAGCTTTCTACTCTATCATCCGTCTACCACATGCCTCCAGAGCAATTCGTCGGACAAGGCCGATTCGGTGCTGATGCCGTTCAGCGAGCCGCCATCGAGTATGTTTTCCATCACCTGAATTTGGAATTTAAACAATTACTAATTCTACTATAGGGAACAAATCCAGAACGCACGTGAAAACCCCTTGGCTGCCGCTGCCGCCGCGGCCGCGGTCAGCGGTGCCACACCCCCTGCGCAGGCGCAAAACAACGTCGAGAACTTGCTGGACATCGATTTCGACGGCGGCGCCCCCGCATCCGCGCACACAGAACCCACTGGAGAGATGTCCGGCCTGGAGGGGTTGGCCGGTACCCCGGTCCGTGTACAATCCCCCGCAGTTGGCGCGGCAGCACCGCAAGCTAGCAACAACCTGGATGATCTCCTTGGCGTATTCGGCGACTCCGGCGCCGCGCAGCCATCAACAAGCCCTGCCAACGGCGGCGGTGCTTCTGGCGATCTTATGAATGGCTTCTCTGGTCTCGATATATCTGGCAATGCGGCCTCGCCTGCACCAGCCGATAACCAGGCCAAGAAGTCTAACCAGGACATCATGGACCTGTTCTAGATGCTTTGTGATTAGTTATGATTAAGTGGAGTTGACCGGGAATAGAGCCCGGTTGTCTTTTATATCCAGGTTTTTCGCAAGCGAGGATCTGAACAGAACGAGATAGAGTTGTTTCCTTTCTCCCTTTTTTCTCTTTATGTTTAATTTTTTTTATTTTTATTTTTTTGCTATGCATGTGCTGGACTTCAAAAGGATTGTATGTACATCTTCTATGTCAAAAGTCGTCCCTGGCTATTAGCGTTTGCTCTATACGTTTTTCCAGTAGATTTGTCGAAGTAGCAACTTGAACATGGATACTAGTGGGCGGCATAGTATACCTGCGCAGATGACCTAATCACAGTGCCATATTCAATTGAAAGAAGGAACCCGCAAAAAGCATGAGATTGATCAACTGATTCAGGGCATTCTCCTGTATATTCTCTGTGTTGGATCCATTGCTAACGCGGACTCGAACTGTCATCCGGATTTGAGGAGATACCACTAGGGCTGGCGGGATACAAAAGTAAAACTCTTCCACGCGAGAATTTCGGCGCAAAATCCACCATTGCTTCGCCGTAACACTGGAACTTGACGGGAAACGATTGATGTATTTTCAGACATGATATGTACTCCATGCAGAAAAGCAACGTGTCGAAAGAACAAAAGTGGGTTCAGTCTCCCAAAATGGAATTTACAGGGGGACCAAATTAAGCTTCACACTCCACCCGATTTCCCAGAAAGTGCAAGTCTCCCGGCTACCCAGAGACAGAAATGAGAAGATATCATATCCGCAGCAAACCGCTTGCTGACCAATTCATGACCCGGCCGAGTTTTCCAGCAGTCTCTTTTGTGGGACTTCGGGACCCGCTGAACCGCTTATCGCACTCGCCTTGATATAAATGGGGCGGCGTCCCGCTGGGAAGGGAACGGGTTGTAATCGGAAAGACAGTCTCTACACTCAACCTACAGAACAGGAAAAGAAGAGAGAAGAAAGATCATGGCGCAAACCGACTACAAATTCGAAGGCTGGATGGGCCTAGACTCCACCTCCAGCGAGGGCAACATGGTCTGGCAAGAATTCCAGCCTAAGGAGTGGGAAGAGACCGACGTCGATATCAAGATCTCGCACTGTGGTATTTGCGGTTCGGACTTGCACACGCTTCGCAGTGGCTGGGTGGGTTTCTTATCCTTTCCGTCTACATATCAGCAAGTAGTACGTACTATGTACTGATTTAACCTTCTCCAGCGACCCACCATGTATCCCTGCTGCGTCGGCCACGAGATCGTGGGCGAGGCCGTGCGGGTTGGATCCCAGGTGAAGGGAATTACCCTCGGAGACCGAGTCGGAGTCGGAGCCCAGAGTGATTCCTGCCAGGGTCGACAGGGAGACTGTGAAGAGTGCGCAATGGGCTTGGAGCAATACTGTTCGAAGAAGTTCACGGGTACCTACAACAGCACTCATCAGAATGGAGATAAGTCCTTCGGAGGCTATGCGCTGTATAACCGTGTGCCAGGCCACTTTGCCATCCGAATCCCCGACGCGATTTCCTCTGCTGAGGCGGCGCCGATGCTTTGCGGTGGTGTTACGCTTTATAGCCCGCTGAAGCATAATGGGTGTGGACCTGGCAAGCGGGTTGGTATTATTGGCGTTGGTGGACTAGGTCACTTTGGTGTTCTTTTTGCGAAGGCTATGGGGGCGGATAAGGTTGTTGCTATTTCGCGGAGAGCGAATAAGAGTGAGGATTCTTTGAAGATGGGGGCGGATGTTTATATTGCTACTGAGGATGAGCCGAATTGGGCGAGTAAGTATGCCAGGTCGTTGGATCTGATTGTTTCTACTGTTTCTTCTACTAAGGTGAGTACTATCAAACCCATGCCAGTGAAGAAACTGGATCGGAAGCTAATGAAGATATTAGATGCCTATGACTGAGTACCTCGGACTCCTCCGCACCAATGGCAGCTTGGTGCAGGTTGGTCTTCCTGATGATGGCACTCTGTACGCTCCGGTGCGTCCTCTGATGCGCCGTCTGAAGGTGGAGAGCTCTCTGGTTGGCAGCCCCGATGAGATTCGTGAGATGCTCCAGCTGGTGGCTGATAAGGGTGTTCACCCTTGGATTGAGGAGATCCCTATGAAGGATGCCAACCGGGCGATTGTGGAGATGGAGGCTGGCAAGGCGCGTTATCGCTATGTGTTGGCCAATGAGTAAATGTGTGAACGAGGATATGAACGAATAGAATAGAATAGAGTGATGTGAATGCAAATGCAAATGCAAAATGCAAATGTATACTTGAAGTATAAAAGTCCCAATCAGGAGGCTCGCCCTCGCCACGTCCGTTCTCGGCCGCGCTAGACCCGATCGGGCGACCCCCTCCAAGTCCCCGCGGACTTCGCGATGATTCACATTTACACTTTCCTCTTACCTCCCCCTTCGTCTCTGAATTTCCCTCGGTTTCCAGTCAATTGATCCTCTGGCTGCTCCGTCATGTCGCCGACACTCTCACAGAAATACCTCAGCACCCGGGGTGCTGAGTACGGGGTACGTCTGAATCCGCCACGCAAAAAAATAAGTGGGGTGTTCAATTCGCAACGGAATTGCTGATACAAATCCTATTTTCCAGAAATCCTTCGAGGATGTGGTGATGAAGGGTCTTGCCAGTGATGGTGGACTATTCATCCCCGAGGAAATCCCCTCTCTGCCCGAGAACTGGGAGAGCTGGGCCGATGCCAGCTTCGAGGACCTCGCCTTCAATATCATGTCCCTTTTCGTCTCGCCGGACGAAGTCCCCTCCGACGATCTCAAGGATATCATTAAGCGTTCCTACTCCACATTCGACCACCCGGAACGTACCCCGCTGGTCGAACTCGACCCCAAACAGAACCTCTACCTGCTGGAACTCTGGCACGGGCCGACTCGCGCGTTCAAGGAGTAAGCCTCAAGCCCCGAAGTCAATGCTCCCTAGACCGTTGCAACTAACGCGAGAAAAGTGTTGCTCTGCAATTCCTCGGAAACCTGTTCGAGTACTTCCTCAAGCGCGAGAATGAAGGCAAGGTCGGAAAGGATAGACACCACCTGACAGTCGTTGGTGCGACTTCCGGCGACACTGGCTCCGCAGCCATCTACGGCCTCCGGAATAAGAAGGATACTAGTGTGTTCATCCTGTTCCCCAACGGAAAGGTGTCACCCATCCAAGAGAAGCAAATGACCACCGTACTCGACCCCAACGTGCACAACCTGACCGTCGAGGGATCATTCGATGACTGCCAGGACATCGTCAAGGCACTCTTCGCCGACCCCGATATCAACTCCACCCATAGCCTTGGAGCCGTCAACAGCATCAACTGGGCCCGTATCCTCGCCCAGATCACCTACTACTTCTACTCCTTCTTCTCCCTGAAGAAGGCCACCAACTTCAACAAGGACAAGAAGGTCCATGTTGTCGTGCCTTCTGGCAACTTCGGCGATATCCTCGCCGGATACTTCGCCAAGCGCCTCGGACTCCCAGTCGAGAAACTCACCATCGCCACTAACGAGAACGATATCCTGGACCGCTTCTTCCGCAGCGGCGGCCACTACACCAAGAAAGCCCTCAACGCATCCGAGGAGGGCGTCAAGGAGACCCACAGCCCCGCGATGGATATCCTGGTATCAAGCAATTTCGAGCGTCTACTCTGGTTCCTGGCTTTCCAGACCGCCAGCGCGAGCACGACAGAGGAGCGCCGCCAACACGCCTGTGAGAGCGTTACTGGCTGGTTAAACCAACTTAAGTCCCAAGGCGGATTCCAAGTCCCCTCCGTTGTACTCGACGCCGCTAAGGCGGACTTTGAGAGTCATCGCGTTAGCAATGACGATACCATCTCCACGATCCGCAGCGTCTACCAGACCTGCTTCCCCAACAACGGACCCAGCAGTTCCAAGAGCTCCAAGACTGGTGGATATATTCTCGACCCTCACTCTGCCGTTGGTGTCGCCGCTTCTCAACGCTCTATGAAGGATTATCCTGACGCGTACCACATCTCCCTGTCCACTGCGCACCCGGCCAAGTTCGCCGGCTCAGTTGACCTGGCTCTGCGCTCTGAGGATGGGTATGTGTTCAATGAGATCCTGCCTAAGGAATTTATTGGCCTTGAGAAGCGTGAGAGCCGCGTTACTCCTGTCCCGGCCGGTGCTGGGTGGGAGGGTGTTCGTGAGATTGTGAAGGCTGAGGTTGAGCAGGAGCTACAAGGTCAACGGTAGTGTTTAGTTCTTGAATCTTGATTATGTATAGAATCAGACCCAATCTGCTTAGATTAAAAGTCAACGTCTTTGATGACAGAAATGGTACAATGTTGCATTCATGTTAAATAGACCCAATGAATAGTATATCTCGTCTATGAACCTTGTCAAATAATGCTTTGTATCCCCCAACAATCAGGCTGTTGCAGCTGCAGCGGCTGCACGCTAAGAAGCGAATGACTCACCGCCTAACATCTGACTCACCGCCTCCCACCCGCGGGTATAAAAGCTTCCAACCTCCCGCAGTCTTCCTCCTCTTTTTTTTTCTTCTTTAGCTCTCTTTGCCAATTGGCTTAGATCAAGTGTAGTATCTGTTCTTTTCAGTTTAATCTCTGAAAGTTTCCTACATGGAAACCTTATTGATTATTCTTATTTTTGGTCTCCGCGGCTTGGCCTCTGTGCTTGCGCATGCCTCGCCGCACAGTGTCATCGGGCTTACACTATCCCCGATCGACGCGAACACCCTTTTTCATCAACTGTGTCGGCTTGTCTGACCGCTTGGAGAAGATTGGTTGTTCTTGTGGCTTACCTGTACCGTTGTTGTGTCGCGTTTATGATGTGAGTGGACGCGTTCACCATCAGTGTTGACCAGGTTGCCGCACGCTGGCATTGCCTTGGGTACCTTGTCAGGTACCTTTGTATCTCTCTGAGCAGCATCTCTCGCCGAGAGCGCGAGACAATGCTGTTCGTTTTCTCTACCTCCCAGCTCAGAATCCGGTAGTCTGCGTAAACGCCCTCGTCGGTCGATAACCCACATTGGTAATGTGATGTGATGAGACTGAGTTAAGTCCGTGATATATTCTAGAATACGCTGGTAAGGCATTTTTTACGGTATGTTCTTTATGAAAGCCCTGGAGTGCTATTCTTTGCCTGCTAGATACATACCTCCCGTGTCTCATCTCAATCCATCACTACTAGTACAAGCCTTTTCCTCATCCGGGGTTTTGGTATCTAGTTCAAATCACACAACAAAAACCGTCCCACCTGCATTGCAATAGTCTAACGCTTGGAAATCTGGATATCAATGAAACGTCTCATATTCTTTCCCTTTATCGTTCGCATGCTTTAGTTTTAGTTTTTGTAACTTGAATTTCCAGAATCCCTTTGTGTTCATATCCAAGTCCCCGAAGCTCTACGCATAATTTTGGGTTGTGTTAGACCCTCAGATCTTTTCGAATGATACTGGGTCATCTAGGTCACAGTGGCACTGGTACAAATTGAAGCAGAAGATTCACGCAATCGATATATATTACCATTATGTATTACTATTATAAAAATGACAAGAGAGAAAACAAACAAGATCTCGAAATGACCAAGCAACTTTTTCCCCCGCCCTGTCAGGAGGAGATCAAGCGGGCCTCAAAATGACATGCATGTCAACCAAGAAGCAGACAAAAACGACATCCCGGAAATTCAGACTCTCAGATCCCCACCACGAAGATCAAGCGAGAAACCGGAAAGACCGGGGAATTTTGGGCTCAGTCGAACACTGAAGTGATCAGACTGTCCTCAGCTCAGAAAGCTGATTTACAGCAGAGCCATCAGACCGACGATACCGGCCAGGAGGCCAGCAACGGGCTTGGTGGTGGAGGCAGCACCAGTGAAGGCATTGGGGGAGGTGCTGGGCACCTGCTGAGCGGGGGTGGAGGGCTGCACAGGCTGCTCGGGCTGCTGGGGCTGCTCGGGCTGCTGGGGCTGCTTAGGCTGCTGGGGCTGCTGGGGCTGCACAGGCTGCTCGGGCTGCTTAGGCTGCTGGGGCTGCTCAGGCTGCTGGGGCTGCTGGGGCTGCACGGACTGCACGGGCTGCACAGGCTGCACAGGCTGCACAGGCTGCTCGGGGGTAGAGGGCACAGCAGAGGGCACAGCAGAGGGCTGCTTGGCGGGCACAACAGGGACAACAGGGATGGAAGAGGTCGTCACAACCGGGGCAGGGCTTGGGGTCACCTTGTTGATGGTGGCAGGGATCTCCTCACACTTGGTGCAGACGGTGGTCTGGGTCAAGGTGATGGTGCTGGTCTGGGTGACAGGGACAGTGAAGGTGCTGGAACCAGAGGTGACAGCCGAAGAGGTGACTAGGGAAAGAGTTAGATATCTATATAGGACTTTACGTGATCATCAAGACTTACCAGGGCAAGAGGTGGTTATGACAGTGATGGTCTTGGTGGTGGGCTTGGCGGTGGTGCTGGGAGTAGTCGACGGGGTGGTGGTGGTGTGGTGGGGAGTAGTAGTGGTGTGGTGGGAAGTAGTGGTGGTTGAGTGGTGGTGAGTGGTGGTGGTCGACGTGGTCGAGGTGGTGCAGGGAGTAGACCAGGAGTGGTGCTCGTCGACGGGACGGACGAACTCCTCACCACGAGGCTGCATAACACCGGCAAGGGCCGGGCTGGCGGCAAGAGCCACAAGAACAACGGAGGGGATCATTTCGAAAAATTGAAGGGTTTCCCTTGAAAGAAGCTTGGAAAAGATAAAAACGAATGAAGATGAGGTGGAAGGAGAGAGAAAGAAAGTTTGAAGGACGGGCAGGGTATGCGACCTTTATGCCCTTTCCAATCAGATATAGAATCTAATCCGTATCGTGCCGGAGATGGACATCATGGTATCACACTGGGGAGTAAAGGCTGTCCTGACCCACACGTTGCTATCTATGGCTGAAAGCAGGAACAGTGGCAAGGTACCCATGGTAGCCCAGAGGTACGGATGGACGGGCATAGGGTGAAAATTTCGAGCGATGATACGTCTATGGGGTGGGCTGAGATGCAAACGTGACATCCTATAGTATCATTTTTGCCAGTAGTCCATTGGGCTCCACCAAATGGCCCAATGCGGAAATGCATCAAGCAGGACCGTTGTGATCGTCAATGGGTGATCTACAAGATCAATCTGCACGTCAGATTAGTCGACGGCCGATTCATGTCGATCATTTAAGATGGACTAGTTGGTTCACTTTGGAGATCTGAAAATGAGGTTCATCTGGAAGATTTCCATACGTATGAGCCGGCACTCAGAAGCATTCGAACAAAAGCATTGAAAGGATATCCAGTGCGGCAACTAAAGGATGGATGCGGAATCACCTTGAACGCCACGAGTCAGGACCAACTGTCTGTGGAGCAACGGGTGAAGACAGGCGAGATCCAATCAAGATTTGCTGGGTATTGTGCCTAAGAATCTGGATTGTGGGGAAAGTACCAACCATGTCGTGTAAAGGCAACTAGAGCTCCAACAGACTAATCGGAGGGTTTCCAGGAGCGTTCAGGAATGTAGATCATGGGCTAGATAGCTGTAGCCCTCTCCTCATTGGAGATTGCCGCTGACTGGAATGCTGGACGGATACTTGGCTTCATGGCCGCCAAAGGCGATCCCGTGAGGGAAATGATCGCTTCGCCAGTGATACATAGCATGAAAACTTGGATATGATTGTGACGATGGCGCGGTTTCCCAATCCATGACGAGGCGAGAGTGACTTGATACCGGATTGGACTTGAGTCCCCACTGGCGAGGTGTGGAGGAAGCCACAACAGGCAAATGAGAATGCTACCTCTCACCGAACTCGGTTTATGTGAGAGCTGTCTGGTAAGAATATTGGCGAAATTGCTCATCACCACGGAACAGGGTCGAGTGGGAGTCTGGTTATCATCCAGGGGATCTCAGGCCCACGCAGGGTGGTGGTAGGCAGAGCGATAGAGTTGGCCGCAAACGGCAAGGGGAAGCCATCGGGGAGAAAACTCTGACTCTGGCCTGACCCTGCGGCTTTTGGCCGAAAGGCCATGCGCATTCAACTTCCCATCTCGTAAGTACCTCGACGCCGAAACGCGTCGTCCGCTTGCGGGCATATAGTTCAACTGCACGTGACCTAGGGCTTAGGGCCCGACGCGTCTCACGCGTCGCTTTCCCGTTAGGGCAGCGCAGCGCGGCCTCCTCCATCGCATCTCCAACTTCACTGCCCGCCATGCCACACCCAGTGTCGCCTGCTGGTTCGCATCCAAAGGATGACGAGGAGCTCCCGGATGCCCCTGCGGAGAGGACCACAGAGAATGGGGTCAAATTGGAGGATCTTTTCAACGACGACGACGAGAACGACGAGTTCCCAGCCTCGACCGCAGACGTGAAGATGGAGTCATCCCCGGCTCCTGCGCCTGAACCTGCGCCAGCTCCATCCGGTGTTGACTCGGACGTAATGCTCGCCTTCTATCAACGGCTTTTCCCCTTCCGCTACTTGTTCCAATGGCTCAACCATGGAATTGTACCGACGCGAGACTTTGGAAACCGAGAGTTCGCCTTGACGCTCCAGAATGATGCCTATCTCCGATACCAGTCCTACCCCACCGCGGACCTGTGAGAAACCTTGTCCCAATCCCATACTTCCGATGTGAGGATTGATCTAATGAATGAATTACAGGTTTCGGAAGGACATTCTCAAAATGAACCCATCTCGATTCGAAATCGGACCCGTGTATAGCACCAACCCTCGCGATCGCAAAACCCTTCGAGGCGGCCAGATGAAACCAGTCGCCAAGGAGCTCGTATTCGATATCGATATGACGGATTACGACGATATTCGAACGTGTTGTCAGAAGGCCACCATTTGTGCCAAATGTTGGGCCTTTGTAACAATGGCCATCAAGGTCATCGACACAGCCTTGCGCGAAGATTTCGGATTTGAGCATATCCTCTGGGTTTACTCCGGTCGTCGTGGTGCTCACGCCTGGGTCTGTGACCCACGGGCGCGTAATTTACCAGATGATCGACGTCGCGCCATCGCTGGCTACCTCGAGATTCTACGCGGAGGTTCGCAAAGTGGAAAGCGAGTGAACATTAAGCGGCCACTGCACCCTCACATTGCGCGCAGTCTCGACATTCTAAAGAACAATTTTGCCCAGACTACACTTGTCGACCAAGATACCTTCGCCAGCTCGGAACAAGCAGATCGTCTTCTGGGATTACTACCAGATAAGTCTTTGAATGATGCTCTGCGGAGGAAATGGGACTCATCCCCCGACCGACCCAGCACTAGCAAGTGGGCCGATATCGATTCCTTGGCAAAGACTGGAAAGAGCAGCACATTGAACACTGCCACACTTCGAGACGCAAAGCAAGATATTGTGTTGGAATACACTTATCCACGCCTTGATGCTGAGGTTAGTAAGAAGATGATTCACTTGTTGAAGAGTCCCTTCGTCATTCACCCTGGCACGGGTCGAATTTGTGTTCCCATTGATCCTCGCAAGGCGGAGGAGTTTGATCCTCTTTCTGTCCCGACTGTTATGGAACTACTCGGGGAGATTGATGCATACGATGCTAGCCATCCCGCTGGCACCGCAGAAACAGAAATGCCTGATGCACAGGGCAGTGCTATGAATGGTTCAGACATTAAGGACAGCGGTCGCAAACTGCAAGATTACGAAAAGACTAGCTTAAAGCCATATGTTGAATTCTTCCGCTCGTTCATCGCGGGTCTCCTTAAGGAGGAACGGGTAGTCAAGCGAGAACGCGAGGAAACCAAACCGGCAGTCAAGGCTGATCCGATGGAGTTCTGAGCGAGCCCTCCCCCCTGAATTTTTTACGATCTTACGCTCTGTGGTTATCATCTACGAAGGATTGCGCATATTTTCCCGTCGTTCAGCAAGCTCTCCAGGCGTTCTTTTCTGGTGTTGGTACTGAGACGAATTCAATCATATACATATCATACTCATTTCCCTTATAAATCCACACCGAGTATTCTATTCATACTCAACTTCGTCAGAAGACTCATCACAGTCTGCTTGTATATTAGCTTGAGGGTTTCTGTGTTCCTCTCGATTTCCCCAGTCCTTGCCAACAGTGCCCTCGGAGATTAAACGGCCATTGACAGTGCTTTTTTGGAGGACTACTTTCTGAGAGCTCGCAGTTCGTTTCCCAAGCTGCCGGCTGGCAAAAGGGCTCGTGAGTAACAATTTGAACACCGGATGCAGACATTCATTGCCGACAAGGCCACTGAGGGTCTCAAATACAAAAAGGAGCTCACTGAGCCAGTGATCTCCTTCATATAGAGAGATACCATCAATGATGCAAAATACACTCGTGTCTAGTGGAAGCTGTTCGACAAGCTTGCAAAATGTATCACAAAGATGTTGGAGAGACTGCGCTTCAAGTGATTCGCGATAAGTTCGGGAATCAATGAAGTCGATATCGAATTGCGTTCCACAGTATAACAACTGGGTAATCAAACTTCGAATAAGACCGTTAGGTCCGCTCATATTGTCCTCGATGGTTGTATGCTGGCCACAGAAAAAGTGAAGCACTATGTGCTTTTTGCTTTTCATCAGTCCGAGGACCAAGAGGGCACAAAATACAGACATGGCCGACATTCGACCTGGGCCGGGGATATATGCGTTGCCATCAACGAGAAGCAAATCTGGTCGACGGGAAGCAAGCCACCGCTGGAACCCGGGGGTTTTTGTTAGACTCTGGGCCTGCATCTGGGCCCTCCATTCGATATTGCGGCCTTGGCGAGATACATAGTCGAGATCCTGTGTTGGTCCCATATAAGAGACTTTCAGTGCCTCTAGCAATTGAGGTAGTTGTAACATTCGGTACTTAGGAGAATTCGGCCTCCGGTTTGTGGTTATCTGCAACTCGTATGCTTGGCATGTGTTAGCTACATGTTTTGTGAACAGACCTGTAAATCTGGCAACAAACCTCGGATAGTATCAAGCAGAAGATGATACAACCCAGTTTGAGCGTCGAGTGCGTGCTCCGTCAGCAAGCGATCAATATTTTCGTTGATTCGTTCAACCCCAATTTGGATACTATCAATCTTCTCCTGATCCATTTGTACTTGCTGTGCAAATTGATTGAACTCATTGTTCAGGTTTCGAACGTCAATTTCAATAGTTTTAGTATTCAATCGCACCGCATGCAATTCTGTCTGACTTGAGGTGACAGCTTGGTGAACGGTATTGAGCCTTTGATCCCGTATATCGTCGAGGCAGTGGTGCATAATATCTAGCCGTTTGTTGACTTCAGACAGGATATCGTCTATCTCTCCCGACAACAGAGGTGCCAAAGGTAGTGCTGCAGCTCGCTCCCCTGTTCGATATTCAGAATATAAACCAGCTTATTGTATAACCTGCATAGTGAACTTACACCAATTATGGCGGTTTAGTCGATTGACCAATTCTGTGATGGCGCCTAGCACTGCCTCATACAAGTTCACTGCACATAATCGGAACTTCTCGTTGGATCGAAAAATTTGTCGCTTGGTCTGTGTTGTATCAAGAATGGTCACAAAATCCTGAAAAGCTTTCAATATATTCTCTCGATTTTCGGCTTGCTCTCTGGCAATCTGCGTGAGCCGTAAGCTTCATACCCGGCGGCCTTGAATCTCCACGCCCTCTTCTTACATTGAATACGAGCTTTAGGCCGGCACTCAAGACATTCATGCCATTATCGTCAGGGATGAGATCAAACCACGGGCTAATAGCGGGAGCATAATCTCCAGCTCGTCTGAATGCTTTTCGAACAATATTTTTCGAGCCTCGGCCATTGGCAAAGTACTCTTCTTCAGCCCTGCTCATCTCATCAAGCACATCAGCCCAGCTGCATTCTCCCGTAGTGCTGAAATCTGTCCATGAATTGCCGTTCTCCTTATGTCGCTCTAACGCCATAGACAAGTCACTGAGTTCAGCTTGGTGAGCATGAGTCTTTCATCGCGTAAGGTACAAGGAAACTTACTGATGTGGTGCACACACTACATATTGTTGTCGCTGTTTGTCAAAGGGGCCATGTTTCTGAAACGCTTCATGATGCTCTGGTGCTTGGGTAGATATGAAATCCCGGGTGAACTTTCCATTCAGAGATGCTGCTACTTTCCGTATCTTGCTCATCTAGTTCTTTCTCGCCAGGCTTCACAAATAGGTAAATCCGAACAAATAAATGGAAGCTAGAGAGACAACTAAACGTCATCAGACTATAAAGTATTGACAGATGAAGAATCCCTAGTAGCGTCTGCACAAGTCTGCCACACCCCGCAGTCACCCCGGTGAAAATGTACGGAGAGGCTGATTTTAGACCTCGCCTCATCCTGCCACTGGGAAAGGGCTGAAAGTAAACAGATAGTCCGTGGGCTAATCAGAACAGAACACAAATCAAGGTGGATCTTCGTGTTGCGCCTCATCTTACTCAGAGAAAATGTGGTCCAAAATCAGCCATTCGCATGCTTTGCCCAGGTGAACGCCAGGCTCATAGAGCCAATCGCTATCAAAGCCCCCTCAGCTACTGCACGGTAAGCTCGGCGAGCGATAATTCCCGCCATAAACTCAAGAACGCACCATCGATTGATTCAATTCTGAAACCCGTAATATTCCTAAGCTGCAGGTCCAATCACAATTTACCATATCAGCCTCTTCCTCTGGCGCTGACCCGGTCGTTAAACAACTCCATTAAATGGCGGCGCCGGCGCCTAGCACGACCGGCTTCCAACGCATCCTCTAAGAATCGCACTCGAGATTAAAAACATGTCCTTCGGCATCATTGTCTAGATCTGAAACAAAACTGCCATTTGGATTTTTCTCGAAGTTGTATTATCGGCACCCTTGGCGACACGGATAGCTCAGGATAAGCCTTTGGTTCAGCTTCTACTCGTCGCGGATAATCTAGCCATGCCTATCCAGTCTTATCCTGGCCAGAAAAGAAGTTTGACCGGAAGGTATCTTGGAAAAATGGCCACAGGGGCAAGTTCTTGTTGATTAAAAAGCCCGCATAGAAGGCTAACTTTCTCAATCAATTAGGCTGAATCTGATTCAACTCTTCCAGAAGAAGAAAGTCAAGCCTCAGAATCGGAATCGGAATTTGACCACACCGGAAAGCTTCCAAATTATGTCATGTCCGGAGAAGCCCCATCTCCGCGAAGCATGTCGCAGGAGAGACTCCATGTCTACATTCTAGAGAAACGACTTGCCTCTCTCGAAGCCAAGCTATTGGGGCAGGAAAAGGACAAGAAACAAGAAAGCAAACAGACAGGAACCGGTAGCCATTCAGTCATACGAAAGAAGACTCGGCGCATATCGAACCCAAATACTCTGCCAACGCTCTCTCAGGTCAGATGGGTCGACTATGACGAATTCAAAAATAATTTCAGAAGCGACGAATATCAATATGCTATTGAAGTCCTGAATGCGGGATTTGACGTTAAGTCAGAAGTTCAGGAAGCCGGTGCGTCATTCCATTTTGATGAGACTAGTGGTAAAACCGCTTTTGGAATCCGCGGCAAAGCGAGGAGACCGGAAAGAACCACACCTTCGAGCGGAAGGTCTCCCTATAGAGTGCGGATCAGATCTCCATCGCTTCGCATCATTCTCAATAAGGTCATTGGGTATGGGATAATGGATTGGACCACATTTGCACGCCCTTTCAAGCCGTTGATCTTCTACCACGATACTATGAAAGCCATTCTTGTCGACTTAGAAGCAAAGTGGAGCGAGAAAGAACGCAGCCAACCGGCTGATTACTGGTCCATTTTGAGAGAAAACAGAAGAGACAGGTATGTATCGGAGTCTGAAAGCTCACGAAAGAAGGATTCGTCCAATCGTACCACCTCTACAGACTTAATGGACAATGTGGAAGCATTGAGGGACATGAGAGTGTATATTAAATTCGTCGACGACGAATTGATGCCACTTTACCACCAGTTCGAGATGCTGGACAGCAAAAGCCTGTCGCACAGAGTCAGATTCGATGACCTATGGTATCTTTTCCGCCTAGGAGAGCTTCTTTTCAACCCGAACGCCCCAGATCACACAAATGGCAAAGCAAGAGATAGATCCTTTCGAAGCAGACGGGTGATGAGAGTATATTCCATCAGTTACCCAGACCATGGTACTGAAGGGTACTCTCAAAATGACAAAGTCTTGGTCAGGTGCTATTCAATTGATCACAATGGCGAGTCATATATCCCAGTGAAGGGCAAAGTTGTGATCCCGTACTTCGAAGGGGAAAAAGAGATTCAGTCGCTGGACATTTATCCAGTCAGATTTGCCCAAGAACACGAACGAATCTTGCAAGAGTTAGATGACCAGGGAAAGCTTTTCCAGAGATTCATTACTGAAAAATATCTGTCCTACAAAGGCTGGACAATCGGAGACTATGACTATCCGGAGTACATTGATAGTGATGTGATTGTGGATTTTGTCGAAGCAATGAAGGCACACCCGCGTTGGGCAACTGTTTCCCATATACCAGCATTGCACGACGCCGAAGATACCCATTCTGTGATGGTGGATGAAATTCCAGCGACGATCTGGACTGATAAGGAGAGAACTGAATCTGCAGTAAGCTTCCAAGATGAGATTTACTCGGGCGCATCCGTCGACACGAAGGAACGAAATGCAAATCTCAAAAGCGACAAATTTCTCAATGACCGAAGAGAGAGGCGCAAGAACCCTGATAGAATCTCGACTGGAGCATTCGAAAAACAGGACTTCGCTCTGTTTCCTCGCAGACTCTTTGCTTATTCTCTTCAGGATCGCAAATTTGTCCCAGTGGATATTCGCAAGCTAAAGCTTGTCGCGGACCATGGCGAACAATTCAAGAATGTCTTCATTGCCAAAGAGCACAAGAAAATGATCAATGCGGTGGTGGATTCACACTTTGAAAGAAAGGAAATGGAGAGAGACCCTAAGATGGCAAACATGAGCCAGGATATCATCCAAAACAAGGGAAGGGGTCTCGTCATCTTACTGCACGGTGTTCCAGGTGTTGGAAAGACATCTACCGCAGAGGCTGTTGCCCATGCGAAGAAAAAGCCCCTATTTACTATTACTTGCGGTGATCTCGGATTTTCCCCTTCCGAAGTCGAGTCGTCGCTCAAGGAGATTTTTCGCCTTGCTCACCTGTGGGATTGTGTTTTATTGATGGATGAAGCAGATGTATTTCTGTCTCAACGATCAACTTGGGATTTGAAGCGCAATGCTCTAGTGTCAGGTACGATTTAGAAGCCCTCAATTTATGTGCCTTTAACTAATGATAAATGACAGTGTTTCTTCGCATCCTGGAGTATTACAACGGCATACTTTTCTTGACCACCAATCGAGTTGGAACCCTCGACGAAGCTTTCAAGTCCAGAATTCATGTCATCCTCTATTATCCGCCATTGAGCAAGAACCAGACCGAGGGAATATGGAGAATAAACATACGGAAATTAAAACAAATCGAGGAAGAACGCCACGGGATACTAAATGCTGGCAATGACTCGGATGGCATGACCGAGCTACCATTGAAGGTCGACGAAGAGGAAATACTAGAATTTGCACTCACTCACTGGCAGCATCACCAGTACGGAAAGGGCAGATGGAATGGAAGACAGATTCGCAACGCTTTCCAAATTGCTGCGGCACTGGCACGATTCGAAATGCGCACTGTTTCTAAGAAACGCGAGATGGAGAGAATTCCTGATGCTCCACCCGAGCCTTTACAAGGCGAATTGAAAGCTAGACATTTCAAAGCTGTCGCAGAGACAAGTCATCACTTTGAGATGTACATGAATGAGACCATCGGCAAGACGGATGGTGAAATTGCATTGGAGCAGGGTAATCGGGCTGATCATGTCAGTCGGCTGAAACAAAAGATGGTCGAAAAGCCTATCATTCATGAAAATCTCGATTTCGACTACTACGAAGCACTTTCCGGTGGTGAGAATAATATTCGAGAGGATCCAGCTCCACAAAGGTCATCCAACATCCCAGGATGGGGATCCCAGGGATACTCGAATGCGCGACAAAGCCTGCATCTAACTCATCCATCGAATAGTCCTAGTATTCAGGGAGTTAGACCGGAAATTGCTAAATCCAGCTCATCAGAACGTATATCACCATTCAAACACCACGATCAACCTGGAAGTCTTCATTTGCCTGAGGACATCGCGAATATCCCATCTAGCTGCCGTCACCCGGAAGCACTGCGAGCGGGATGGTTATCCAGTTCAGATCCGAAGACTAGGTCCAGAAGGAAAACCCAGCCAGCTATTAGTAGAACCTGGTCTGGCATCGAGTCAGATTATGAGTAATTTTGAACTAATTATTCGGCTTTTATTTCTTTGCTTCTTTGCTGCATTTTCAGAATTAAATGGATATGATACAAAACATGAGAAGATTGTCTCAGTAAATAGTGAACAGAACAAAGCAATTATACTTATCGTGTCTCAAAGCCACTCTCTACCTCGAGCCATGTCTTGAAATCCTTCAGGCCAGGATGGATTTCTTTAAGAGCGGCGATGTTCGCCCCATATCCAACATCGTAGAACCATTGGAACATATAGCCCAGATCCTTCATCATCCACATGAGCAATCGGGCAACAAAGCCAAAAGTCATAGGGACACTCTTTCCGGTCTTGGACTTGAAGATTTCAGCCATCTCATCGAAGGTGAGCTCGTCGCCCGCAAGCGAAAGTGCTTGACCCTTGTACTTATCGGGGAAGAGGAATGCCTTTGCGCCAAAGAAACCAATATCTTTTGTCGAAATTACCTGCAAAGGCTTCTCCTTGACATTAATTTTCCAGGCTGTTGCGAAGACCTTTCCGAAGAAGTCGGGAGTGAAGTTTTCTAGAAAAGCGACCGGGCGCAGGATAGTCCAATCCATCACGGAACCTTTAGCCCTTTGAACTAGGTTATGCTCGATGTTGTGCTTGCTGATGAAGTGTGGGATAGGTGTGGGGCTCTCGAATGAAGCTTCGCCACCTCGATCAACGGATGAATACAAGAAAAACTTGACATCGTGCTTGAGAGCAGCATCGATCAGTCCCTTGCCCTGTATCTCTTCCGCTTCATGCTTTGATCCACCTGGAACAGGGACCTGAATATATGTTAAAATGGGCTATGAAAAGAATTCAAGCATTTTTTCGTACCTGTACGCTGAAAACACCCCAGATAGGGTTCGATGTAACCTCCTTGGCACAGATGAAGATATCCTCTGGCTGATCGAGATTGCCTTGGACAAGTTTGATCTTCGAAGACTTGCTTTGAAGTTTTTGTGCACTGCTAGAGGAGGCATCTCGAGTTACACCTAGGATTTCAAAGTCCGCATTTTGATCCAGAAGTGCTTGAATGACACTACCCCCTTGTTTGCCAGTGGCGCCAGTAATGAGGACGGTTCGAGACATTTTATGTCTAGAAATTTCCTTGAGATTGAAGAAAAGTAAAAAGCCTTGTAAGGGGCTGAATAGAGTGGGTAGTTAAACAGGGATCAAATATTTATATAATAATTGGCGTTGAGTCGATTAGCCTTTTTTTGGGTTTATAATGGACGTCATCCATTGATAATCTCGGCTTTGAACTCAACCCCGAAGACACTCCGGACCGCCAACCCCAAACTTCCACGCGAGTCGGATTTCCCACGTCAAGCGAATGATTGGTTGATTTCAAAACTGGAATGGAAACTTTATCTGCCTCCAGACCTCAATTTATAACCACAAGGCGCTTTTATCGTTCGATGTCGAAGGATTGATCCCGGCGTGATGGCCCCGAGGGATACGCATACCAAGGAACTAAAAAGTACGGGGACAACATTGCACAAGCGCAGCTGCACAAGATGCAACCAACGAAAAGTGAAATGCACCCGGATGAACCCTTGTACCGCGTGTGTCAGGGCGGGGGAAGAATGCATATTCCCTGGCGATAAACGCGCTCCACGGCAGTTGAATCGACCTCCGGTTGGCGAGCTACTCGCCCGTCTCAAGGAGCTAGAATCCGAGGTAGACGAGCTGCGATGCAAGAATTCGAATCCAGATATTTCGGAGGAACACTTACCGCAACCTATCCAAGCACCTCAGCTGGAGTTCAACGTGTTCAACCTCCCAGGGGGCCAATCGCACAACGTTAGCGATGACTGGTCGGCCAATAAATTCCGCCACCAATATCTTCAGCCTGGGCAAATCGAGAGGTTATGGAGACTACACCAAGAGAATGTAGCGCCGCTCATAGCTATCATTCATATTCCGTCAACGAGGTCAATAATCACCAACGCAGTGAATGCCGTCGAACTGGATCCCTCACATGAGGTATTAATACTCGCTATTTGCTTTTCGGCAGTCATTAGCATGTCACCTGCACAATGCCAGTCTGAGATTGGCCATCAGCACAATACAACAAGACATGCTTATGAGATGGCAATTGAACGGGCCCTCGACCAAGCGGATATTCTCAAGGCTAAGGATACCGTTACACTCCAAGCTGCTGTACTATTTCTGCTATGCTCTCGCGCAGGCGGGAATACAAGGCTCATATGGGCGAAGACTGCCGTAGTAATTCGCCTTGCGCAAAGTCTACAACTACACAGAGATGGGAAAAAGCTGGGCCTCAGCCCCTTTGAAACTGAAATGCGTCGCCGGCTGTGGTGGTATATTTGCATACTGGACATGCTCTCCTCCGAAGATCAGGCAATGGATACACAAATCAGACCTGGAACATTTGACACACAGTTTCCGTCCAATATCGACGGGGAAGATCTTTCCCCGGAGATGACCCAAGTTCCGCCAGAACAGAAAGTCTTCACTGATATCACCCACTGCATCATGTGTTCTAAGGTACTGAATGATGTATTTTGGTCTCAGTCTCAGGCATCACTCGATAAAAGTCTCCCGATGTCACTCACGATTCAAGAAGGCGTAGTGACAAGAGTAGGCAAAACTCTACACGACAAATATCTAAGCCATTTCGATCTTGATATTCCCTTGCAATGGATATCCGCCACGATTATCCGACTTATGTTGTCTAGAGCCTGGTTACTTGTCCAAATTCCCTCCGGGCAGCTGCCAAGCCCAGATCTTCCTCGCAACGCTACAGCGTTCGAAACTGCTATAGAGAGTATCAACTTCTCCTACTTGTTGCAGACGAATGCAGTCACCACGCAGTGGAGCTGGCTATGTAAGGGCTACAAGCAGTGGCATGTTATGGCATACATACTTTCAGAATTATGTGCTCGGCCATTATGCGCTGAGACTGATCATGCTTGGGAAGTCGTGACTAAGATGCTGGCTCAGTGGCAGCGAGATGCGCAGCAGGACACGGCTCTTGAGAAACCGTTCACCGAGCTGGTAGAGCGTACTGCCACGGTACGAGCTGCGAAATTGGCGAACCAGCCTACCATCCGGAAAGAACTTGTTCAGGATTTGGAGGATGATCCACTTGGGTTTTCAGAACTAGGACTTAGTATAGACTGGCTTCGTGAAGTGGGACTCTAGTATCGAATGCGAAAAAGATAACTTGAAATTTGGTTGTTCATATATTGGGGAAATTATTGGTACAGACCAGGCCAGATGCACACAAAGCACAATATTCGACCATTTGGTGTTAGGGGATGTTACAGCAAAAAGGAATACAGGAACGCTGGTCTAGGAAAAGTCCTAGGAACTTCTCAGAGAGGCGATAAGTCGAAGGTAACTCAAGTTTCAGGTGAGATCATGGCTTAAGCAGCAACGAACTTGCGGACGTCTAAAATAGAAACATTAGCACATTGAAGAATAATAATGATTGATGGAATACTTACTCTCCAACCACCGCATGTACTCCTTCTGCTCCTTGAACGTAATGTAGTCGGTGACCATGTTCTGGAACTCAAGGTTGAGGCCACGTTCCTCGAGGTAGCGGCCCCAGAAAGCGAGCAGTTCGGGGTCGAGGTTCTCAGCGGGGGGACCGGCGTAGAGGCTCTGACGAGTCCAGTCCTTCTCAGCAGTCTGGGCGTTGGCGACCTCGGCGTTGCTGTAGTGGGCAATCTCCTCGATCTGGAGATCACCATCCTGGATGACAGCCTGAACCAGGAGGGCACCGTTGCTAGGCTTCTCGATAGCAACGTTGATGCGGGCAGGGAAGGTAGGGGGGAGGATCTCATCCTCACCCTCACCCTCCTTGTTCTGCTGGCCCTGGAACTCTCCCTCGTCACCCAGGGTCTCATCGGCCAGCTCATCCATCGGGTCCTCGGCGAGGTTGTTGATGTCGGCGACGGTGAAGGTAACCTTGATACTAAGTAGGAAGGTATGTTAGCTGTGATGCGATTGGAGCTCAGGAACGGAGGGACTTACGTCTCGTTGCCAAACTTTTTAGTCAGGACAACCTCCTGCTCACCCTCGACATCCTTAGCCTTCCACTCGCCGGCATCGAGAACGTAGTCGATGCTGGCCTTCTGGTCACGGGCATCCTCGACACCGGAGGCCTTCTCGTGCTTGAGCTCCTCGTCGAGCTTGGCGATCAGCTCCACGTCACCTGTCAAGTTGAACAATTCAGCATCAGCAACTTCCTTTGCAAACCCAAATCGCAAACATCCGGAGTCATCGGAATTCCATCGTAAAAATATAAGACAAATCACTTACCCTCAGCAGCGGACTCACGGAATACGCTGGTTGTGGAAAAGTTGGCGTAGGCGGGCTTAGCGACCTGCTTCCAAGGCTGGACGAAGGTGGTCTTGGGGAGAACCGCCGGACGCAGAGAAGTGCGAGCAATGGAGCGCGAGAAGCGCGGGGCGGCACGGGAGAAAGCACGGAGAGACAGCATAGTGAAGATGGGGAGATGAGTGTTGGATGGAAGAAGAGAAAAGTTGCGGATGAAGCTGGCGGATGCTAACGCCAAGCCCGGGCCCGACTGCCTGAGGTGGCACCGCCTGCAGATCTGCCGCGTGTTTTGGTACTTTTTTGTACTTCAGGGACAACATAGGAACTGCTGTAAAACAGAATGAATACAGAATAAATGGTATTGACGAGTATCGAATTTTGTGCACCCTATACGCCCAACAGCCCACATGGCCTCCCAAAAAAGGGAAAAAAGAGAAAAAAAGAAAAAGACGATCTAAAGGATATCCGGAATCATGACATGCCCTTAGGCGGGAAGGTTGAATCCTGCTTCTCGCCTCCTTCAACTAGGCGCACAAACTTCAGTGTGCTGAGACCAGACCATTGCCCATTCCAGTGCTTCAATGCTAGCAGCACATCCATATCGGTCAGATCCGGCACCCAGAACCCAGTCTTGAACTCCTTCACCTCCGTGTCTGTCCGCTGTCCAAGTGCTTCTTCCCGTTTGCTGGGCGGGCGACCTTTGCGGCGTTCTTCCTTGAGCTGAGCGAGTTCCTCGGAGTCTCGGTGAACATACCTGCAGGTGGTTAATATGGGGCCATCATGCTAATGTGCTGGGAATCATACTTGGATATCATCTCGGCCAGTTCAGCCACAGATAGAGGCTCGGAGAGCGGTTGAATGGCATCATGGAAGTGTTCAATGCGGTGAACTAAAGAATGTCAATATATGGTTTACCAACACTGTTACGCCAAGGAACCGACCGTATGGTTGGCGAGCCCTCATGGAGATCGACGTATGGCGGGACAGGCGGTCGTCTCGATGACCGGCGCGGCGCAACCGTTGAGCATCGCGACTGTTCTCATGCAGTGAATTTACGGCGCCACGTTTTTTGGAAATGTGCTTATGCACTTTTTGCAGGGTGCGAGAGGGCATGGTGAGAATGCAATGGGGTGAAGAATCGCTTGCAACCTGGAGAAGCCCAAGACGGTCCCGCCATTCAGATTCTCCGCCCAGAATTATTTTTCGGCAGCGTGTGCAGAATCGGGCGGTGACTGTCTCCCACCGCCTGCCGCAATCGCCAGAGCATCGCGTCTGCGCGTCGAGAGGAACAAACGAGAACAAACATTCCAGCACCAGCCATGGAGGTATTTACTCGGTGATTCGGCTCGGCCTTCTTGCTATTCCTCTCGTTGCTCAATTGTCTCGCGTTGAGCCTTGAAATTATCGAATCGCATGTTATCGTCTCTGAAGTAAATACGAGGACCCGCCTGTGCCTCGACCGGTGTCCACCATGGGTATCAAAGGTGCGTTCCAATGCTCCTAAGAAGAAAGGGAGGGGGGCTTCGGCTAACTCGGACTACAGGACTGCACGGTCTTCTCAAATCCATCCAAAAACCATGTCATCTGAAGAATTTCGAAGGCCAGACCCTCGGAATTGACGCCTATGGATGGCTTCACCGCGGGACGGTGGCCTGTTCTGTGGACCTGGTTCTAGACAGACCGACCAGGAAGTGCGTATCCCTTCGGCAGAATTGTTGGACATGACAAACAAGACTAACTTTGGGCCAGGCATCTCGATTTCGTCCTACATCGCGTTCGCATGCTTATTTACTTCGGTGTGAAACCCTACCTTGTATTCGATGGCGACAACCTGCCCAGCAAAGCAGGCACCGAGGAAGACCGATATCGACGACGCCAGGAGAGCAAGGCTCTCGGGCTCGAATTGCAACGGAAGGGTAGGATGCCAGAAGCCTACCAGGAGTTCCAAAAGGCTGTCGACGTAACCCCCTACATGGCCCGTCAGCTAATCGAGGAACTGAAACAAATGGATGTACAGTATGTGGTAGCTCCGTATGAAGCCGATGCCCAGTTGGTCTATTTGGAAAAGCAGGGTCACATTCAAGGAATTATCTCAGAAGATTCCGACCTGCTAGTTTTTGGAGCAAAGAGATTGTTGTCGAAGCTGGATCAGCATGGCGAGTGCATCGAGATCAATCGAGCTGATTTCACTGCATGTCGCGAGGTCAGCTTGGTTGGCTGGAGCGATGAGAACTTTCGTCATATGTGCATATTAAGTGGCTGTGATTATTTGGCGAATATTCCCAAGATGGGATTAAAAACTGCTTATCGCAATATTCGGAAGCATAAGACGGTGGAGAAGACACTCCGCATGATCCAATTTGACGGGCAATTCAAGGTCCCGGCCGACTACTTGGCCAACTTCAAGCAGGCCGAGCTGACCTTTCTCTATCAACGAGTCTTCTGCCCCACTGCTCAAAAGCTTGTCACATTGATACCGCCCGGAGATGGCGTGAATCTCGATGATCTCCCCTTCATCGGAGGCGACGTGGAGGCAGAGATTGCCGCTGGAGTAGCTCGCGGAGATCTAGATCCGGAGACAAAGGAACCTATTGTGTTGAAACCGTTGGCTACAGGTAAATTGCCCTCTGGTATCAGTCGTCGCCAGACGCTCGGGTCGTCTTCAGAGCTGAAGCCCAGAAAGCCCATCAATTCATTCTTCACGCCGAAACGGATGCCTCTAGGCGAGTTGGACCCGAACAGCCTGACCCCATCTCCAAGCCAACAACGGCTTCTGGAGCGGAATGCGAACAACTCCTGGCAAGCCAACTCGGCTCCCTTACGCTCTAACTCGACCCGAAACACTCCGTTGCGTGCCTTCTCGGACCAAGCTGGCCTCAGTCCTATGATCCGCAGTGTCGAGCGAAACTCGCTATTGACACAATCTGCACGGGCATCGACCCTGCAGCCCATTAAGCGGCAAAGGCTATGCTCCGAAGCGGAGGACGATGCACTGCCAACACGCCCTGATTCTCGCAGTAGGTTCTTTAGTCCGAAGCCAGATCAAGCGAGTCCCAGTGGACAGAAGGTGTCTCGGAGCAAGAAGCAACGCAAATCGACTCTAGATGTCTTTTCCGATGAAGTAGCCGAGGACATCTTCTCCAGCATCTCTGAGCCAGCCGCCGCGGCTGAGTCTTCCGAGTTACAACCATCGACCAGCCAGGAATCCGCGAGTGTTGAGGATGACAAAAGCGCACCTGATGCCCCCTTTACACTCAATGAAACAGCAAAAGCCACGCCCACTCAGGCTCTTCAGTCTACTCAAGATGACAACTTCGATCGCGCATTGGAGTTTCATGTACAGCGACAGAACACGACGGTTCTTTCCAAATTTGCCTTTCAATCAACCCCAGCGGCTGCTTCAACAACACCTCGTTCTCCGACGACCAAACTTCCCATGATGCAGTCCCGCAATCGACCAGCACCGGTCGGCTCCCCCAGGACGCCCGCCGGAGCCTCTCAAAACAAATCCCCGCAGCGAAGACGTTTGACTCCACTTCAGCGTATGGGACAAGCTGCATTGACTCGATCCCACAGTATCAATTTTCCAACCAAACTTCGACAGGCTGATTCCATGGATTCACAATCCGATGCCAGCCCCATTACTAGGGAGTCGTCCTTTACCGGGAGCAGCGGCGCACAAGGTAGTGAGGACCTTATCATTCCGGACAGTGAGGATGAAGAAGAGACAGATGAAGAGGGAGAATCAAGCACGTCGGCGCGAGCGAAGCATCTAGATTTGAAGCGCTTCTCATTCGCAGCCAATTAGTTACAGTTATGCATATGTCGGTTTCGGGCCGGGAGTATGGAAAAGGATTACATCTATTTTGGGCATGCATTTTCAACACGGGTTGGGCTTTGATTATTCGAAGTGTGGTGTGGGATATTGTCACGAGAGTGTGTTATCATTGGTGTTTAGTTTAGCATCTATCAATCCACCGCATGAGTTTCAGCAGATCTCACCTTCTGTAGAAGACTCCGCCTCAAACAATCCGGAGGCTGGGCGACCCGCGGACCCGCCAAACTTTATCGGGGTACCCACTAGTCCAATCAGGGACTAGCTTGGTGTGGCAGAATGCCTATCCTGGCAGGCGGTAGGTTCTGGTTTCCCGGGAAGCGGGAGAGTAAACAAAGGCGGTTGGCCCAGCCTCTCGATATTCCATACATCGTCTCCATCCCCAGCCTCCAAGGGCTTCACGATTTGCGCCTGACGTGATTTCTCTGGATTTGCAGCTACGATCTTTCTCCCTTTTCCCCCTTCCATTCCTTCTACACATTCCTCTCCTTCTCCCAACTTGTGTTACACCTGCTGTCCTACAAACTTCAAGACCTCTGACCGTCGTCGAGACTTGCATATAGGTGCGATCCGGATCCCAAAATACGCCGCAGTATCTTCAATTGTCCTCGCGTGACATTGAAGCTTCGACGAGACCGATTGGACACCACTCCGACCCTTTCATCGCATCTCCTCCCGCATTCCTGCTCCGCATTCCATTCCGACCATCAGTGACAAGCGGAACCACTTCCTCACAATCACGCTCAAGACGGCCAGACGGCAGCCATCAGGGTTCTGACTCTGAGTTCGGCTTCAAATACTCCTTCTCGGAGCGCCGAGAAGCGAGTCTATTGACGTGAGAGAAAGAATCGTGTCGTTTGCGCCCAATAAGTGGTCGCAATGGCGGTGCCATTCGCACAAAAATGGGCCCGTATGTGACAATCTGCAAACCATCCACTGCCCAAACTAGACAACGCCGCTAACAATAACACAGGTTTCATCCCTATGATCGGGTACCACCATGTGTTGATGATCATTATTGCAGTAGCAATCATCCTGTTATGTAAGTATCCGATGATTCCAGAAGTGGGATACCACGTGTATCTTTTGGAATGCAACTAACCTCTCGCAGCGCTATTGTTGGCTGGGTGCTCCTCATCCTCCCCACAGATTCCCAACATCTTCCTCATCTCCATGTACTATGAAAGCTACAAGCCCGTATTCGATTTATCACAAGTCGACCCGGGAGTAGTAACGGCGATGTCCAATATCGTCGGTTCGGCTGAGCTGGAAGTTCGCGTCGGATACTTCGGTATCTGTGTTCAACCCGATCACGGGTCCTTCATTTGCAACTCCAATGCCACTGCGCTGGCGGAGATCGTCACTGTGGACCAAGATCCACTCAACCTGATCTGGGTCGCCTCAACATTCAAAGATGCGGTTGTATTCCCATATCTCCTGTAAGTTCAATCTATTAACTCTACACTCTTTTCTACAAAGCGCAATACTAATCTTTACCACAGGATCGTTGCTATCGTCCTCGCCTTCTTGTGCTTCATCCTCCTCGCAACATTCCCCGGCTGGCACGAGGGGCGTGATGAGTCTGGCTCAGAAGTCGAGATGAAACCCTTTCCCTCGCGCCCTGTCTCACAGGCTGCTCTGGCACTTATCTTCGTCGCGTCCGTATTCGTGCTTGTTTCTGTGTTGTGGCAACACACCGCGTCCGTTGCAGCGAGTACCATCGCTCAAGATATGGGTAACGGCAGTGTCAAGAGCGGCGTCGGGACTTCGGCCATGGTACTCGGTTGGTTCGGCTTTGTGCTATTGGTTGTCGTCACGATCGGCCTTCTCGTCATGATTCTCAGCATCAGTATGATTAGGAAACTGACTGATGACGACGAATGATCGAGTTAATCGCTTCGCCGCAATATTGAACATGTCGTTTATGCTTTTTCTTTATTTGATTTTACGCCATTTCTCTCTTCGCCACGACACCTTTATTTACCTCTTATCACCGACGAAATGAATGGGAAATGAATAATACGCCATATGGAAATGGCTCAACACGCGGAATGGACGGAATGGAACACTATCGGAGACGAGATATCTCCATGGGAAACGGTTGGATTTGAACAATTTGATACACGAACATATTGAGGATCGGGATCCTCACCATTCTCCCTTCCATCAGATCAGCTCGAAACAAACATAACTGGCTATATTGGAAGGGTTGGAACTGGTTGTTCTGCCTAGGTTGACATGAAAAGTATGTCATCAAACCACGTCTTTGTACAGCCTCGTGGCCGGTGTTTTGGGAATTATTTTCATGTATTTGGGCATCATGTTTTCCGACTTTCAGGCGTTTATCTTCTTACATGTATAAAAACATGCCTCAAAGTTTTCAGCGCCGAATTTATCTCCAGTTTTGCCTGGTTGATTGTCTTGTATCTCTCGCACACAATTGTCGGTGTGAGAATCGCAGTTAGATAGTTTCAAGAATGATAAAAACCATATCTATTCAATTTCCTTAATAAAGACAAATATTTTCACATCAACCTAACTCAAACTCAACTAGAAGCTACCGAAATAGACGTCTTCGTAATATTTTTTAGGTATACGTCTTTGATGCTGATCGGCTCATAATATCCAATCCCCTGATCAGAAGAGAGTCGTTCCCTTGAGACTAAGGATTAACAACAATGAAGTCCTCAATCTCAGCCGTCCCATTCTCCAAAGCTTCAAGCTGCTTATTAGTGCAAGTATCAGTTGCGACATAGGTGTAGCAAACACTTTCTCGTTCCTCTGACGGAAGCTTATTCGTAATATGCCAAATGCTCTGTGGACCCTTGGAGCTGTACTTCGCATTCGCATGAAAATGACCAGTAGCAACGTCAAAGCCAAACATGCTGCGCTGGAATATGCGATAAACTGTCTCGGGTTGATAAGCTTAGACAGCATGGCCGCCTTCAAATACTCGCGAGAAAGAAAAACTCCCGTACTGACGCACGACGCCGCTGTTGTAGTATATTTTTTTCCCTCTAGATCTGCGTATCCGGCTGCACAGAATGATGGTGCTGATGGGAAGTCCATGACCAGCGAGATATTTTCAACACAGAGTCCAATGTGATGATCTAATTAGTTTTCTGTTTTTTGACATGCGGTGGCGATGCGAACAGTTGCATTGACAGTCTATGCCATCACATTATTTATGGACTATTATGTGTGGAGATCTACCTGTAAGTCATTGAAAAGCCATAACTAGGACGTATACGCCGGGTTTTATCAACATGCATGACATCCATGATTCGTGTCAGTGAGTTCAGTACAGTGAAAGAACATTATATCCTGACATCTTTTAATTTGTAGTCTCAATCACGTCACCCAGCATAACAATACCCAGCTTGGAACGATCAAGGAATTGCTCCTCGTCCGCAGCGATCTGAGCCGCAGCCTCCGGGGCATAGACCTTCTTCCCGAAAGCCTCGAAAGCGGCTTGGTCGGCAAAGGTAAGCTCAGCATAGGCATCAAAGTCAAAGTCGCTCTGCTGACCAACAATTACGGTAGCGGGAGTGGTCGCATTGCGAGTGGAAGCACCTTCGAGAGGAGTCTCGACCTTGCTGCGGGCGATGTAGGTGCGCTTGTGTGAAAGCGGGAAGTCGTCACCGGACAGACGTTTGACAAGACCAACGTGTGCCTCATAGTGCTTCTTGAAGTCCTCGATGGAAAGGTCCAGCTTGCGGTAGGCGTAGATGAAGACTTTGAGGGTCATTGTAGGGTTAAGATAGATAAAGATAGAGCTGATATCGTGAGAGATTATAAGTGGATATTGATGAAAGCGACAAGACAGACTTGAATGCTGCCACGAATTGGGTTTCCTTTGTCTTGTTCTGATTTCGTTGGCGAGAGAATGTTTGAATAAATATTCAAAGAAAGTAGCGATACACGTAAACTTGGCCCCTTTTCATGATCTTCTATAATTAGCGTGGGGGCGGTTGGAACACATTAATGTGGGGGCCAAGCATATTGACTCGCCTAGTTATCATGCTTGGTTAAGTTATCGTGCGTGCACTAAAGTAGTTGGTGAGAGTAGGGCGTCGTAACGGTATCCTCCTCGGATATACTATACGTACTCCTGTAATTCATGGTTGGCATCCCACGTTGTCGGTCAACAAGGCAGACTAACTTGACACATCCACGCTAAATGAAGGCTGACTAGGATTTCCCACGTGCCAGATTTTTGCCGTGGAGCTTTAAGCTGAATAGGAGTTGGAAGACAAGAGAATTTGACACACAATGTTTATGGATATATTGACTATACAAGGTCTATTATTCGTGGCCAGTGTCTTTCGATCAACATACTAGGCAGACCGCTGAGGCAACAACGAACACTCGATATCGTACTTGGATCTTCATTGTTTATCTAGCCGAGTACCTCCCCTCTAGTATGAAGCTCTCAGAACACGATCGTAGCACTCAGGTTCCATATTATGCCCTTTTGCTGCGTACATTGTACAGCGTCTGGCATCACGCGACTATCACGATCCGAGCGCGATTCTTCCTGTCGGCCGAGCGAGGTCAAGTTCTGACAGACGGTCATTCTTCTTGAATCAGTCCAATTGCTCCTCTCTTTGATCACTTTTGCAGTCATTACTCTGCCTATATGGAGAAGATAACTCCGCATGCTTCCAATATCCCGTTTTGGACCATCTTCTGAGTTTTCTATATCCCGCCAGCCCCCTGAAGCCCTCGACTCATCTCTTGCCTCTATGTTCAGCCACGTCAATGCCTTCCCACAATTGAGCGAATACCCTCCACGCATCGAACCTGGCCCGAACCCATATGACATATGCTCACTTCCGCAAAGGAATTTGACCATCATTTAGAACTCCCTCTTGCGAATCCTAGCGGGTATCTTCCCCTTCGGATGCATAACGCCAAACATGAAATAATTCAGATCGGGTTGGATCCACGAACCCTCATCAGTCAGCAGCTCAATATCGAATGCCATCAGGAACATCGCCATCGTTACAATCATCTCCTTCTTCGCGAAATGCCGCCCGGGACACATTCGCGTGCCTCCGCCGTACGGGATCCAAGACCCAGTCGTGCCGTTGAGGGAAAAAGTCGGTTCCGAGATGGTCGAGTCTTGTGTTCTCCTTGCTTGCTGTGCAACAGTTGGTAGAACAGGACCACTGTTGGGATTATCCGGGTACAGAACAAACCGCTCTGGCCAGAACTCATTGACAGAGTGTGGGTCGTCAAAGGTGCCTTGGTTCCAGACGGATTGGTCGCGCGCGGTATTGTAGGTCGATACGATGATCTGCTCACCCTTCTTGAAATGCCAGCCCCCAATGTGGAAATCGGAAGACGTCGGTACGCGGTTGATGACGGTGCCATTACGGAAGCGCAAGACCTCGGCATAGATAGATTGGAGTAGGGGTCTACTGCAGAGGTTGGGAATGTCCACGACCATCTGGCCCGGGTCTGACGGGTCCCGGGATATATGGGGAGCAATCTCTTCACGAACTTTCTGTAGAAGGTCCGGACGCTGGAGGACCTCCAGTAGCATCCAGCCAATCGCCGGAACAGTGTTTGCGGTCGCTCTGCTTGTGCATCAGCAAAATTATTTTCTCGGGTAAGGCGGGGAAGGAAGGATTTCATACGCCCAAACCAACCCAAGATCATCTGCGGCTATAGTCTCCTTGCTCAACGGCATCTTCTGGAAGAATTCATGTCTCGTCCTCATCAACCTGGATCCGAAGAATTCTTCCCATTCCCTTTTGTCTTGTTGGCCCTGGCGGACATCGTAATGCTCGTAGGCAAACCTCTGCCACTTTTGTAAATGGTCCTTTATCTTATCTCTGGCCGCATAAGAAGCGGGTGCAAGCCATCTTGGAACTTCCTTGAACAAGTTTGGCAGAGCACTATCGAATGTCCAGAAATCGTCATTGAAGGTCGGAATAGTCTCGAAAACGTGTGTTCCGCAGAGTGACACAACGGATGCTTTGAAGGCAACTGTGCGAATGAATGAGCCGTAGAGATCAGATACTTCAGTCCACGTATCGGATTTGATATCCGTTTGATGGATCTGGGAAGACAGATTTCGCACAAGCTGCCGCTCCATCTCCTCAAGGCTCGCCCCGCTCAAGCCGCTGTGGACGGACTTGAAGACCAGATGAAAGATGCGGTGATCCGGGTTCGTCATCATGCTCCTGGGATCGGGTTGATTGGCAATCCCCGTGTCGTCAGCTAGATAAAAGGGTGCGTCGGCAGCCTCGACACCGAAGGCGTTGACCAACGCCTGCACGAGCCATTGCTCGCTGCTTAGGTCTCTTGAGCTCTTGAAAAGGGCCGTTACGGACTCAGCGCCTTTAACTAAGCTCATATGCCGATTGAGAAGCTGTATCCGGACCGGAGTGGACGGCCCATATTGAGCACTGTATACACAACTTAGTACACCGAGTTCGCTGAGCCTTAGTACGACATCAAACATACGTAGCCCTCGCTAAAAATTTCAATGTGTCCTTTAAGAACTCGGGAAGATGGCCAAGCAGTGGAATGGCATATGGAAGTTTTGGCGGACGGCTTCCATGACGCTTATTGCGCACCGTGACGGCACCTTGGATCGTCGAAATCAGATAGGTCAATGCGGTGACGCTGAGAAAGGTCCCAAGCAAGGCGAGCAAGCCATTATATGTCAATGGTAGATCATCAAGCCAGCTGTGAATGGCAGAAATATCCATCGTGGCCATCTTCAGGTGGGTCAGGTGGGTCAGGCGGTGTTTGAGACGATCTTCGGATGAAAAGGCAAGAGCTTCGATGGGCTACCCGGCAAAGCAGCTAGATGGCATCCAAAGTGGCCCCGAAGCTGCATCAAGGACGGAGTACTCAGGTTGAATAGATTTCAGGGATCGGTGTTCGAACCTAAATCAACGATAAACTCCTCAGGGGGAGGTAAGGATTGAAGAAACAACGCTAAGCCAGAATGAGAAGGCGTGACCAGTCATGTGACCACATAACGGTCAATCTACGATAGTCGCGGTCGCCGTAGACAAGTGCAACGCTAATGTCATGCTTGAGAACTTTCTCGAGAAGAGACATGTCTTGGATAATGACATCGCCGGTTTGTGCAAGTATAGCGGTTTGGTCGGAGTAATAGTCGGCTGTGAAGCTGACTCGTACCACCGAGATCTTCCTGAAACCATCTTTGGTTGAAAAATCCATTGAAGTAATTTAGCTCGTCAGAATCAATTCGGAGACTAGCAAGGTCAAATCGTGATCGCTAAAGAAGGATGTGGATTAGAATCTTAGCCTGAAAATGTAGATGTTAATGCAGAACACAGCACAATTACTCACGTTGGTTACAATAATATAAGCTTCCAAAACCTGGCCAGAGCATACGGCGGACGCGGCCTGACACGCTGCGTTTACCGTCTCATTTGTATCTTGCCCTGTTGGATCTTCCTCGGCTGCAGCCACTCGACATTGGTCGACGAGATCATAGCACCCTGTCTTTGGCGCGGTTAAATTCTGCACGAGGGCGGAGTATACTATGTCCTGGTATAATTGAATTCCGTAGGTATTGTTGTAGGCGATGTGAGGAAAACTGGAAGCCTGGGCACGAGTGTTGATGCAGCCATTGCCGATGCCGAGTAAACCCAAGGGAATGGCTGTTGCATTCACGTTAGGGTGTCGACCGCAAGAGATTAACTTATTTTGATCAATGACCAAAAAGAGAAAAAATCAGTTCCCCAGAAGCCACCACACTAAAGATTGTTAGAATCTCACAACATCATTTCTACGCTCGTATGTGTCAAGTTTCATACCGATGAGCCCCACAAGGGAACGTTCTTATCTTTGGTCTTGTATTCGGTAATCTGCGCGTAGATGTTAGAGTCTATTTGTTCCTCTTCAAAGATGCTGACAAGTGAGTTGCTAATATTGAAATATATATATCCCTGAAGTTGTAGGGACTTGATAATTGTTTACACCTAGGTAATTGCTATGTAACCAACAGAAGATCAAGATAAATGTCAAATCATAATAGCCTTGAAGTAATGTAAAGAAAAGCTTAAAAAAATTGTAGTGGTGACGCAATGGCACGAATGCAGTCCCCACCGAGTTGCACCTTATTCCATAGTCCCGCAAAATCTAATAGCCACAATCTTTAACGTTTATATCCACCACAACCCCACCAGGAGCCCGGGAAAATGACTGAGAATGTCTTATTGCCACAATTTCGGACATACGGATTTACGGATAAAAAGGGCCCATCCTGGAATGCTGTGGCTCTAGAATTAGGTCATGCACATATATAGTGCGATCATGGCAATTAAAGAAGTGACTATGAACTAAACCTTCTCATACTATCAAGCTGCTTGCCGCAAACTACCCGTCGACTGCAATATTCAAAGATACCAATCGCTGTCATGGAAACTTTGCGAGATACTGCTTTTGGAAAGCTAGTGCGGCTCTGCAGTCATTATAAATGGATGCAATATCCAGAGGAGCAGGATACATCTGTCTGGCCTGAGTATCTCAAAACAGAGACAGAGACGAAAGAAGAGGATGAAGCATCCACGCCCACCACCGAAAATGAGAACCCCGAGGACGTGGAGGCTTTCGGCATCTACGCGGTAATGTCACAGTGCTCGACCCGATCAAGACGCATGTCTACAGTGTCGACGCTTCATGGTGGGAACAAGAATTCCTCACAAGCGAATCAGCCTCTGGTTATCAGTTGGCGTGGTCCGGATGATCCCGAGGTATGTGTTCTACCATTTGATGAAGGGAAAGTTGAAATTCTAATTTTCATAGAATCCTCAAAACTGGAGCCCAACAAAGAAAACGCTCGTTAGCTGCTTAATATGGCTTCTCACATTCGCTATCTATGTGGGATCCGCGATTTATACACCGGGAATACCTGGTGTCTCTGAGCAGTTTGGTGTCAGCAGTGTTGCAGCCACTCTCGGCCTAACGCTTTTCGTGGCAGGTTATGGATTAGGTCTGTATTCATAACCAATTACAAAATCGCAGACATACTGACTTGAAATAGGACCGATGATATGGTCACCTCTTTCCGAAATCCCCATGATCGGTCGCAGCCCGACATACGTCTTGACGCTATTCGTATTCGTATTCTTCAATTTCGGCGTCATTTACGCAAAGAATTTCGGCATGCTCCTTGCATTCCGATTTCTCACAGGCTTCATCGGATCACCCGCTTTAGCCACCGGTGCAGCCTCTATGGGCGATATCTGGAGCCCAAGGATCCGCGACTACATGATTGGAATTTGGGGCATGTTCGCCATCTCCGCTCCAGTCCTCGGCCCAATGCTAGGAGGGTTCGCTTTCTCGGCAAAAGGCTGGACATGGACGATTTGGCAGTTAGTTTGGGTGTCGGCTTTCACCTTTGTTTTGCTATTCTTCCTCCTTCCGGAAACCTTCGCGCCGAATATTCTTGCTCGTCGGGCCCGCCGAGTGCGTCGTATTACAGGCAATTCGCAGTATATGTCTGAGTCCGAGATCGAGGTCAAAGAAATCAGGCCAATAGTATGTATTATTGTTTCTTACATGGCGATCTCAACTTCTGACCACTGGTACTAGGACGTCATTTTCGAATCCCTCGTGCGCCCTTTCCAACTCTGCTTCCTCGAACCAATAGTCCTTCTCCTAAATCTCTACATATCTCTTATTTATGGTATCCTCTACATCTGGTTCGAGGCCTTTCCGATCATATTCGAGGAAATCCACGGTTTCAATCCTGGCGAAAGCGGACTGGCATTCATGGGAATTCTAATTTCAACCTGCTGTATCACTATTCCGGGCTACTTCTTCTGGAAATATCGGTATCAATCGCGCCATTTCGACCAGGACGGAAATATTGCGCCCGAAATGCAGATGCCACCAGCTTGTGTCGGTTGCTTCGCTTTGCCAATCTCGCTCTTCTGGTTTGGCTGGACGGGCAACTTTGAGAGCGTTCATTGGATCGTGCCCATTATTGCTTCAATGTTGTTTGCGGTTGGAGGCTGTCTGATTTTCAACTGCATCTTTTGTTATCTTGCACATGCTTATCCAAAATATGCAGCTTCTGTCCTTGCCGGAAATGATTTCATGCGATCATCATTTGGTGCCGGATTCCCTCTTTTTGCGTCTGCGATGTTCCATAATTTGGGCGTTGGGTGGGCGTGTACTTTGCTTGGGTGTTTGACAGTGTTGTTTGTGCCGTTCCCTTTTATTCTTTTGTGGAGAGGTCGGAGGATTCGAATGGCGAGTAAATATGCGCGGCATGATATCTAATTAGCTGTATACATAGAAGGGCTTCCTGGATAATTTTATACCTCGAGTCAAGCTCTGACGTCCAAAGTAGCTTCATTGGTTGATGTCTTTGCTCTATCGATGTGGACTCTGAACTAGTACTATGAATATAGACATCAAGATTGCGGAATTCTTGGCGAAGGCCCCAGGGGGCTCGAAATAAGGATTGATGATAACGTTGATAAATGGTAGACTAAAACTTGGTGCCATTAGAAATAATGTGATACCCTGCGCCGGACCCATGACTGCAAAGACGCGCCAGATATAATGCATACGAAGTTGAGACGACAAAGGAAGGGCCGCGTGCTGAATCCATTCAAAAGATAATTGATACCGCGCAAATAATTTCAATAATCCATCGGGAACCCTCCAGCTGGATTGCTTGCCGATTGTGTCCCATCAAATCCTCCAGCGGAATCATCCAATGACTTGTAGTACGGGTTTGTAGGCCCAGCACCGCCGCGGCCACGGCCACGATTACCACGACTGTTCCCTCGGCCTCTTTGGTTACTACGACCACGACCACGGCCAGAGCCTCGGCGATGGCCGTCATCATAGTTGTGGTGCCTAGAATGATACCCATGCGGCTGGTCATGGGACGGTCCGTCGTAGCCAGCGTGCTGGCCTGTCTGAGCATAAGAGTGGCCATCATCATATTGCTGACGCTGGCGTTTCCGGTTGTTTTTTCCGTTCGAGTTATTCCGGTCACCGTATGCATTGGTTACTTCCACTGAGAGAACTTCCTTCTCCCCTATTTCCGTCTCGAAAGTCATGGCCATTTCCGCAGGAACTGGGTGCCAATTTTGAATAAAGCTTGCATCCACCGGACGGGAGGGCCTGCGGCATGCCAAGACAACCAAAGGCACAGGGTTTGCAGAATGAATCGAAGTGTTAGGAGGGATAGGTTGGACACGTGCGGCCCAGACCTTGTTCTCGAAGTTCGCGGTACCAGTTACCTGCCATTTTAGTTTCCTGCCGATGCCACCGATTCTCTCTAGGATTTGGTTGGAAGCGGGGCGAGGTGCGATCAAGATGTTGTTAGCCGTGTATTTAAGGTCCTTTGAATCAGCAAGTCCTTGAGGAAGAATTGGACCTAGGACTTCTTGGATTAAACGCATTTGATCCTCTTTAGAGATCAAGTATCCTGTGTAGACCACAGCTTTTTTGATACGGAAACTTGCAGAAGAGGACCCCATTCTCTTCGCGCCTGAATTGCGACAGGCTAAATGGTGAGAGTTGATCATGTTTTGCACCTCGGCAACCTCTGCGCCTGGATCTAGATATGTAGCACCTTCAGCCACCTGGATGACTTCAGAATTGATGGGCTTTCGAGCAGTAGGCCCCTGTTGGGTTTGAAGGGTCATGTTCATGTCTTCGAAGTAATCTCGGAACATCTTCACACTACCAGGGAATCAGTTTTGAGTATAGAGAAACGATTCTCCAATAGCGTAGTTCAAACTTACTGCTTCACACGATCTTCATATACCCTGATATCTTCAGCCTGTTCATAAGTGAAGATGAGGTTCTCGAGAAATTTCTGCTTGAAGACTGCAGTCGAAGGGAACTTTTCGCCGCTAGGACCAACTTCGGGCTTCAGGCCAATCATATCGAATTCTAGGTTCTGGCTCGCAACCATTCGTTTGACGATATCAGCAAAGCGATCTTCACTCCTTCCAGTCAAAAGAACTGTGAGTGCATCCTTTTGCTTCATGCTGAGCTGTACAAGGCGTAGCTAGTGAGTGTTAGTGACAGCAGTCTTGAGAATGAAGATTCATGGTGATCGCACGATATTCTCATTCCACCAACCCTTCCATGCTCGTGGTTCCTCGATATCGATTCCATGCCCTGTCGCTGATAGAAGATTCGGATCATGCCACCAGCCGCCGTTCGCGAAACTCTCTTCGGTCTGGAGCAAACCGATAGTTTGTCCATTCCAGAGTTGAGGATTGGGTAGAGGACTCAGAAACACTGCCGGAAGTTGAGATAAGCATCGAGTATTTGTATTTGGCAGTGAATATAAGAAGCCTCACGTGTGTTATCGAAGTCATAAACATGAATAGAACGGATTTGAGAAACAGCTGGGCATATCGAGTACGGTTAGTCCCATCATTTACACAGAGACTGTATTCACTGCATATGCATCATACCTGGCAGCGCCTTGGTTGCAACAGACCAACGCTTGAGCGAGGTGACCGTGAACGGTGGCTGTCGCTGTGTGGTTGCCATTGTGGCCGAGCCCATGCGCGCAAGCTTCTCCGAAATAACGGCTTTAGCGGACCGCATGTGAGGATTTTGTCCGATATTTGCTGAGATGGGAATTTGGCTGAAAAGTAATTAGTTCATTTTGAGGCCGGGATAGACAGAAGCCTTATAAACAGCCAACAAACTCTCGTGTCAAAAAGCAAAGCGGCGAGCAGAGCACCTGCGAACATTGGAAGCGGCACCCGCTTATCACCACGTGATGAGATCTGTGGCGTACACGTGACTTGAAGATAAGATTGTCGCGTCTTCGAGTTTCACTTTGCAATTGCAACTCCCATGGCGGACGATGGCGGACGAGGGAGATGTGCGACACGAAGTTCTGCAGAAAACACTGAAAGAAGTGACAGATGAGGGCACTTCCGGAGACTCGACCGATCCTTGTGTGATCTGCCTGGATTCAATCACCGAGCCTAGTATTGCCGTGCCATGCAATCACTCCAACTTCGACTACCTCTGCCTGCTCAGCTGGCTGGAACAGCAACCTTCATGTCCTCTGTGTATGTACCACACTCAAAGAAATCTGGCAGCTTATAGCTGATGCCGCGATACAGGTAAGGTTGGTCTCACTGCTGTCAAATATGACCTGAAAGCCCCCCACGGGCCAAAAACCTACAATGTACCTACCCGCGAACAGCCCGATCCCAAACCCGCGGCTTCATCTTGGAGTTACACACAACGGCGAGCCTTGGCAGGTGGGTTGGATATAGGAGATACGCGACCACGAAGGCGAGGACCGCGGACCCGTGTACATCAGCGTCCGCCTTTATCTGATGATCCGCTCGCAGCGCGGCGCAACGTTTATCGGAACCAATTATACTCTCTGCGAGTTGGATCGAATCGTCTCTCGCAATATAGCGAGGTCATGCCGGAAAATTTCAATCGCGACGATGCCCTTCTCTCAAGGGCGCGGAAATGGATCCGACGGGAACTACAAGTCTTTAACTTCTTGACCCCGGGATCTGAAGAGGAACCACAAAGTCGTGGTCGCGTGCCACCACCGGGACATCAGAGATTAGAGCATCGCAGGGCGAATAATGCCGAGTTCTTACTCGAGTATGTTGTCGCTATCTTGCGCACTATCGATATCAAGGGGAGCTCGGGACAAGCAGAGGAGCTTCTGCGTGACTTCATTGGCCGGGAGAATGCCCGTCTATTTCTCCACGAGCTGTTGGCATGGCTGCGAAGTCCATATACTTCTTTAGAAGACTGGGATCGCCATGTGCAATATCCAACATCCACGCAGAGCTACCGGAATAGAGAGTCACAGGAAACAGAGTCAAACCGTCGCGGGCGTCGAAGGCTCCACAGTCCACCTGTGGCCCGTCAGCGTAGCGCATCTCCAGTCCGTGGCCAGGATAGAAGCTTGTTTGATCGCGTCTCCAGACCTGACGGGTCTGAGACGTCGACATCTACCCAGATGGAAGTGCAGTCTATGTCCCGAGGGCGTCGTGCCCGGCCGCGGAATCGAGAGTTACTTGATCGATATATACCTGACTAAAAGCTGGTGATTGGCCAAAGCTATCATTGAACTAACGAATAAGGATACATATAGAAGCTTCTAAAATGCATAATAAATTATTACTCCGATCGAAAATGACCATGTCTATATGCGCATTCCCATGCCCAGTTGTTGAATATCAAAGTAGTCGTTATGTCATGAATGCAAGAATGAATAGGAATGTCGCCAATTACTTTCGACGGAATCGCCCACGACCCCGGGAGCCGCCCCTGCTATGAATTTTCAACGACCGGTAGTTCGCATGAGTTTGAGGGTTGACCTTTCGTTCCTTGGGCTTCTTCTCTTGCTTTTCTGGAGCGGCCTTCACAGGTGCCGGGGCAGGCTCCTTGGATTCGGGTTTGACCTTAGAGACGGCTTCTTTCAGACGATCCGAAAAGCTCTTTGTTTTTGGTATCGGCCTTGGCTGTTCGTCGTATTCCGGATCACCATCGGAATCCGCGTCAGACTCATCATTTCCAGACTCGGGATCGGACATGGTATGCAGCGAAGCGACATCATCATCACCATCGCTGTTCTCCAAAACCTCCTCGGGAATATTTTCTGGAACTGGTTGTATTTGTGTCTCCGGGACAACAGCAGCAGCCAGCTCATCGTCACTCTCCTCTTCCGGGGGAGGAGCAGAGTTACTTGCTTGCCGCGACTTCGGTTTAGGCATGACGGGCCGCATAGTCACCCGTCGAGTAGTTCGCTTCTGGCCCTTCTTCTTATAAGGGCGCTGTGGTTCTGCTGGAGGCGGATAGCTTTCCGGGACTGGATAACTTAAGCCCTCTTGCTCGGCCTCCATTTCGCGCATTACATCCCAATCGTCATCCATTTCCTCTTCCATTCGTTCTTCTTCCATGTCTCGAAGGCCCTGCACAATAGTCGACAACCCCTTTCCATGGAAGCGGCCTGGCTGGCGGGATTTGATTGGGCTTAGTCCAGAGCCATCGTTATTTGATGAAGCAGGATATCGCCCAGAATTCGACCGGCGGAGGAAGGATGGCGTAGCTGAATGGTTGGTCTCTGGGGATGCTTCTGCTGGTTTCTGATTCGTATTCGCACTTGCTTGTGCCTCTTTCTCGTCGTCCGCCTCCACCATGGCCGCATAACGCATTGTTGTGGGGGTCGCGAAAAGGTTGGCAAGATAGAACTGCTTTGTGGATGAAGCCGGGGTTCTCGTAGTTCTGGACGATTCCTCCTCTTCCTCGGGCACCTCCTTAATGGGATCAAATGTCTTGGGCTTGGATGGTGTTTGAAATCCAGCTGCAAGTGTGTCCTTTTGCCTGTTTGCGGACGGGGTGGCTTGGTGGTGGCTTCCACCTGACTCGGAGAGAAGATCGAAGAGTCCGAGGGATTTGCCGTCTCGTTGGGGTGTCGGTCCAATTGCGGCCTTGAGAGGCGAAGGCGCCGGTAGGCCCTGCATATGTGTACCCGGACTGAACAACTTGCGGAAGGTAGAAGGCGAGTCATATGGGTCTAGATTGGAGGGATGGATCTTCTCGGTGCGGGCGTGGGACGGCGTCGCAAATATACCTTTGGATGCTTTTTGCGGCGTCGCCTGGGGCGCATCGTTTGGCCCGGAGGGCGATTCATGTTTTCGCTTCTTGGACTGGGAGTCAGGCGCTTGTGCTTGCCTCTTCTCGCGCCGGATGAGCTTGGCTTCGAGGTTTTTGAGCTGGGTGTATTCCTTGTATTTCGAGGCTAGACGCGAGCCAATTAGCCAATTGTCCAGCACTTTGGATAATCAAATTGCAAAACGAACTGCAACTGGTACAATCGTACAAGTAGTCAGACTTACCGATATACTCGTTCTGCTTGATATCCTTGTTGGAAGCCTTGTTCCCGCCATTCGCCTCGCAGAAGTCCTTTTCCCAGTCCTTCAATATCTTGCGGACAGCGTGAGACTTGTCCACAACCTCCGCGCGGGAGCAGAGGGTGTCCGCGTGGTCTACCATCATTGCATGTCGAACCGGGGGGTGAGAAGAAGAAGGGAGTGACGCGCGCGCGAAACCACTCAACGCGGGCATCGCGTCGGCCCGCTCTTTCCTCCGCGGAACCTCCAAACTTCGACCTCCACACTTCCATTCAGCCTAAACTCACCAATTATGCGATTATGCGATTGTGGCCACTCGCACTCCTCGCCTGCTGGGGTTAATCTAGATGCCTGGAAGGCTGCTTCATTTGGCCGCTTGGATCTCGCGGTGGCTTGCCTGTGCGCCAATGATGGCTCGTCCTGAGACGGAGATTGACCCGGGATGCCTTAAAACCCCAGACCTCTCTAGTCCTTCGCGGAATGACCGAAGCGTTTGTTCTGGGATATTTAAAAGAGACATCTCCCGCTCACTGCATAACACTGATTTGAGACCTTCAACATGCAAATCCCAACCATGAATGAATCGCCTTTTGATCCCGAGTTTGACACTCTCGTTAGCGAGCTGCTTGAGAAATGGAAGGTGCCAGGCTTGTCGATTGCCGTGGTGCATGGATCTCAATCCTATTCAAAGGTAATCGACGAGGTACACGAGGCAATCGCAGATGTATAACTGCTGATCCCCACAGGCATATGGGATATCCGAAGTACCGGATAAAAAGATGACCACCGACACTCTCTTCCCAACATGCAGCACGACTAAAGCATTTACCGGCTTAGCCACATCTAAGGTAATTGAAGACAGCAAATATACAAATTCGCCGATTGATTGGGACACGCCAGTGTCTGCGTTGATCCCAGAAGACTTCGTCCTTGCGGACGACTATGCTACGAAGCATACGACGCTTGAGGATGCTCTGTCGCATCGTTCTGGTCTCCCTGATCACGGATGGATGTTTACCTTTACGCCGAATGATATGACTTCACAATCTCTGGTTCGCTCCCTAAGGCACATACCTTTGACGGACCAGCCCAGGACCACGTATCACTACTCTAATCAAATGTACTCTTCAGTGTCCCATGCACTGGAGAAACGCACTGGAGAGCCACTGGGATCTTTCATGAGGAGGCGCATTTGGGAACCTCTAGGAATGCATGATACATACTTCTCTATTCCTGAGGTCAAGGCAGACCCTTCAAGGGCCTCGAGGCTCACCAGTGGGTATACCTGGCTACCCGATGGTAAAGGTGGCTACTACTATCATCTCCAGGAGGCGATAAACTGGATGCCCAACAAAGGAGCTGGCTCTATGGTCAGCACCGTTCTTGATTACACCCATTGGCTACGAGCGTTGATCGAGAAGCACGGGCCTTTGAAGGGCCACGACTCCGTGATCAAACCCAGAATCTTTCATTTCGAGACAGGTGATGTCAATCTACCTTCACCCTATCATGCCTATGCCCTGGGATGGTACGTAGACTACTACCGCGGCGAGAATTTCTATTGGCATACTGGTGGCTGGCCTGGATTTGGCAGCTATGTCGGCTTCCTCCCGGACAAGAAATTTGGCTTCGTGCTCATGGGCAACTCAGACCTCGCGCGGGTTGCTGCCTTCGAATTAGCTGTTTATCTAATGGACAGGCTACTGGGTCCGCCGACTCTGCAACACAAGGAGCAGATGTCAGCTTGCTTCGCGAGGAAGCGAGAGGAGCTCAATGATCTACTCAAGCCAACTCTTCTAGAAGCCGCTAGACAAAAAGTCTTCCCTAACTTGCCTGATCCTCCGATTCCGCATTCCTTGCCATTGGAGAACTACGCAGGAACATACAGACATCCGGCGAATTCCTGGATCACGCTCGTTTTTGCTAATGGGCGATTGACTGCTGACGTGTCTCAAGGGACACTGCCATCTCAGCTCTCTTTCTCACACGCAAGTGGTGAGTTCTTTGTAGCAGAGTCGAAAGTCCTGAATCTCGTTTCGCTGCGACCGTTCGCCGTCGAATTTCGCATCGACTCTACGGGAATCGCCACGAAAATCGGGATGCTTCTTGAACCTGCTATGAAAGGGGAAAAGATTTGGTTTGAGCGGAGCTCTAGTGGATTATAGTGGGCAGCTTTTGGGAATATTTAAGATAAGAAGTAGCTATGGGTATTTCATGGTTTGCAAAAATGACACGCTCGAGTACTGCCATTCCACACTGTGCATGACCCTGCATGATAATGCTATAATCTCAGTCACCAACTCGTCAACCCCCTTATACGGTCGAATCCACCCCTCAGCTGTGTATCGGGATGTACGACCTTCCCTTCAAGAATAGTATACTTTACAATTCCTTCACAGTGTTCCGGCCGCACACGCGCAAGCCAGATCATCTGCTGATCCTTCTTCCGGTAAACAAGGACATTTGCCGAGAACTTGTGGCCGCCAACATGCGAGACGAAGAAGATCCCTGCACCACCAGGCCGGGAATCATCCGCATCACGATCTAATCCCAAGAGCCGAAGATGCCGCTCCAGTTCGCGTTTAATTAATGGAGCTGTAATTCCACAGCGCGCGTCTCGTCTTCGGTGCGAGCAGAGCAAGATTACGTAGTCTAGTTCACATGCTCGAGCGCTCATGCCGGTATCTGGGGAGACGATGCCATCACCGTTCTTCTCGTCTGTTGGATTATCCACATATCGTCGAACGAGTCTAGGGACATCGGCTGGGCAAACTGAGTCCACGAATGTGAATGATGGGAGGATGAGCACTGAGGTGCGGTTATTCGATTCTTCACCGGTTGTTTGCTCCGGCGGTTGTATATTTGATGCTGACACCATGATACGCTGGAAATCGTTAGTATCAAGAACTTGATTTTAAAGCCGTTGGGACTTACTCCGAGCCCCGATTTCGCCGAGGTTTGATCGAACGCCTCCATCAAGCTACCCTTTTCCTGCTCGACCTTCTCTTTCCAGTCGGATCGTCCTGTCGCAACGAGAACATGTGCATTGAAAGCTTTTATATGGCCGTAAAGCGGTCTTGAGTTTTCCACTTTCACTTTCGAAGGGAATTGAGTCGTACAGTCAGCGCAGTCCTGTAAACAATTGGCCCCATCTTGCGCTGGATCCACTCGAGGCACGAAATATTCGCCGGAAGCCCGACCTAGCGAGAGTAGAGAGCGTAGCATGGCGATGCGATGCGACTGGACCGTGTGAACGATGACTGAGTTTGTGAGTTTATGGGAATTATGTCGAAAGTAGCTCAGAGGATTTGGAACTGGCCTTAAATATCGGCGTCGGTCATGGTTGCCTGGATGGAGTATGTCCGAGTGCCATCCCCGCTAACCCCGAACCCGATCGGGGTTGACTCTTGAGCCCTAATCACTGATCACCATGAGTCGATCTAAAGTATATTTCCAACGTTTTATGTGCGCGTATTCGGACTAACACGGTCTATCGGCTCGGTCTGTGTTTTAAATTGGTGAACAATCGAGAGACATCGATGCCAAGATTCGCCCAAGATCGATTCCTGAAAGTCTGGATCTGTATTTTTGCATAAACGTGCGCAAAGAAGGACAATTGCACAAATTCAAGCATCTATTTTCTCGGTCAAAATACCGACATGGAATAGTTCGATCATTTACTTACAATGCACCTCTCGCCACCCAGCTTGTTTCGGAAGAATTGTTGAATTGGTGTACATATGCCCTATCAATTCATGCGCTGATAGGAGACACAAAGAGCAGTACTTTATAGAGCTAGGCTCATCAAATTCTTTTGCATATGGATTCGACCCTTCGTTGGACTTGGCCTCTTGAGAAGCAGCATGAAGAAGGAGTGGTCGGAAGAGAAGAATCCTGATATAGAGAAACCTGCAACCGGTCAGTCTAAATTCCATATCCCGTATTATCCGAGCGGATTTCGTTTCATTTTGAGTAAAAAACGTAACCTTGCCATCTGAGCTGGTCTTGCAGGGTTTAATTTTCGTTTCTATAGAAATATCCGGTTTGTAGGTGAGATGGCGATGTCAGGAAAAGATCAAGAGCGGAATTTAGAGACGAAAATCTTGTAGTCGCTCATGAGACCACCTTTGACCCTGTCCCCTATCTGATGAGCAAGAAATTGATTCGTGCTGATAGAATTGAGACAATGTGTGATTCATAATATCGAGTAGCCGTGGACATTAGTTATTTAACACCAATAAGTAGACTATTTTCAAACTGTTTCATTTCAAGATCTACGTGACTGGTACATATTCTCACATTTTATAGAATCAGAACATTGTAGTTGAATGGAAAGTGAACCATGCGACGCCCACAAGAGTCTCAAATAAATCGTAATATTGATATACCGAATCTAGGAAGCTCCAACATAAACAATCAAAATACCAGTATAAGCCCCAACCATCCCAAGCAAGTCCGTAGTCGTCGGACGGAAAGTAACCGCAGCAGCTGTAGAAAACCCAACCACGCAAAGACAAACCGTCAACACGCGATATGGCATTGGCGGATCAACCAAGGAAAGAATGATCATCGGCGTCAAAAGGGTTCCGGCTCCGATAATCGCGATGATAATTCTTGCAATGAATTCAGCGACCGGACGGTGATCCTTCAACGCAGACATAAGACCCCTAAATGCAGACTTAGGATCCGTGATACGCGCTAATCATGATAGTCAACAAGTAGTCCGACAATTTTGTGCTGCAGGTACTTTAACTTACAACCGGAACTCTCTCTCGCGAGTCTGATTGAAGCAGAAGATACAAGAAGAGCGACTGGAAACGTGATAACAGATACGGCGATCGTGGTAAATTTCACAACGCGGTCGAGGTTCTGGTCTGGCCAGAACGAGTTCTGTTCTATCTTCTCGTCTATCATGCGCTCGATTTCGCGAGCAGTCTGAACCGCAGTGCCTTTCTCGATATTAGAAAAGGTATATCATCAAAACGGAGTGTAGGCAGAGTTCAACTTACAAGATTCTTGTAGTGTTTGTCTCATATGGCAGAGCTGGGCATCGTCCATCACACCTCCGTTCTGCCTCAGAACCTCCTCCATCTTCACCAAATCCCGCTGGTAATAAGCGATACTTAGGTTTGCTAGGTGACTGAGGCCTTTTATATTCAGCATGCCGTCTTGGCTTTCAGGCCAATATCGGCTCGTGTAGTAGCGTCTTTGAAACTCCTGGCTGGGGGCGGCTGGAGTGCCATCTTGATTGATCTTCGGCCACGAAGGTGATTCAATTGAGCTCCGTGCGGAATGGTTCGTTTTCTCATGGATCAAATCTGCTGGTTCAGCCTCGACGTCGACAATTGCGTCCCTGGGCTGAAGGGTTGATGGGCCGACCATTGCGATTCCGGTCAGGGGAAATCGTGTCGGTGTAGTCAGTGTGGGTTGCTTTCGAAAAAAATAAAAGATTTTCTCGTGTATGAGAGTTGAAAATAGTGGGAAATTTTTCTAGTTGAATTGCGACGAATGCAAGGTCCACCGTTCAGCTCGTCTGCACGAACTCTCCCGATGATCAAGTAGCTTAAGGAAATGATATACCTGAATTTCCCCACAAGCCGTCCCATCAGCTCTACCTCGTCAATTGTATCGCAACCTAAACCTTAATGACGTTGCTCACTAGTTTGTCGGTACATTAGCTGTGGGGAATGAGATCCTCCCTAGCCAATCTTGTTATGCAGGATTGCGCAAAGTCCACCTAGGCACACACAAATTTCTCGTGTATTTTCCTTAGCTCGAGCCCTCAAAAGCGGCACCAAGGAGTCTTATATTTCTTTACCAGGGTCATGTGTTGTCGCTAGGTGGGTAAAGGAACACCCTAGCCATCCGCATCTGCCATAAATGCCTCGGTATACCATCCTGCGCGGGGAGATAATGACAGAGTAAAAAACATAAAATATTAGTTAAAAATTATATCCATGGAGTAAAGCAACTACAAGATATAGAAGGGAGAAGTTGACACTTTGCCGATTCGGGTATTGCTTTGTTTGCGCTATTTATTAGGACTATCAGCGTATAGCTAATGACTGTCTTTAGAAGTTTATTGAGCGGAAAAGAAACGTCGGGGCCCACTACGACGCTAATAATATAACCATCTTCGTTCTAACGCGGCTGAGGTCTTATATATACCTTAAATAACCGCTTGGGTATTCTGTCACCTCAAGAGCATCAAGGACGCAAAGTAACTATAAGGAAGCTGGTGATTGTCTCTGTAAAATAGATTGAGGTGAACCGGGGTGAGGTACTAGGCTAGATGTCAGGGGGTTACTCTGGAGAGACTCAGCCTCCTTAAATCTATTTAGTTGCCTTGGGCACGTTTCCGTTTCTTAGTGGCAAATCGACAACCTTACGTCGACATATAGTAACCAGGGCTAGTGGGATGAAGCCGAGCAGCTCGAGGTGCAGGTGATAGAGACTAGCAAGACAAAGCTTGGCGCGGACCATCCCGATACGCTGACGAGCATGACCAATCTAGCTTTTATATTACAATCTGCCGGTTAGCATTCCCAAGCGATTTATTTACTTAGAACCTACGTTGTCAAGCAGGAATAAATAATAAGTCCCTCTTATCCCGACACAAACTCCAATTCCGTCACCCTATTGAGATGGGAAACCGGGGATCTGACTGCCGATACATGATCAATCCATCCCTTCATTTCATCTTGAGTTGGGTACTGTAGGCGCCAGCGGTGTGGCAGTATAAATTTGCGGTTTACGTATCATTCAGTTGAATCAGAAATCATGCTTGATGGCTTGTGTTTTTCCGTACATGTAACTTACAGCTGGCGTAATGGCGTCTTGTAAGAACCTAACTCTGTAAGATTAGCGAACGAGCCCCTGCGTTTGCGCTAACTGTCTCAAGCGTAGTGTGTTTCAATTTGGGGTCCCAGAAACAATACCTTTGTGTTAAATATGGCAGCCAATTTCGAATCTGAGTGTAGCAGTTGGACAGTTTCAAGCGAAGAAGTGTCCATTGTATCGGCGGAGTAGAGCTTTCTAGATTTCTGGCCCCTATGAACAGATCGAAAAACACTAATCTTATGTATTGATAAACTATGGCAGGCAGCAATTTGGGGATCTCAAACCCCTGTTCTGGCCACCTCCGCAGCTGTGTGCACGACTGGTGCTGTCATGCTCGTCGCTCCTGGCCTTGCAACAGTCCCACTTCTATCAAGTGTTGGTTTCACAGCCGGTGGCATCCAGGCAGGTGAATCCAAGACTAAAGAAATAACCCACAATCAAGAATTTCTGTATCCTGAAGCTGAAATTGCTCATTCTTATGAAATACATGTTCTCCAGCCGCAGCCACTCATAGTTGGATCGGAAACATTGTAGCTACATTAATATTATGTCGTGAAAGGACCATACTCCGTAAGATTGGCGGAACATCACCTGTGTCTGCACTAACTGAACCGGGGTTTTCACAGAACAACTGTGCATCGCCAGGCGACCAATTCGATGAGACAATCAATTGTTTGAACGTGGGCCTTAGTTTTGCGCCCTCCGCTGAAACTTTTCGATTATTATGTTGCGCTTCGTGGCCTGCGTAATCAATTGGACTCCTCCTATCCTGAACAAAGCCTACTGAACCTTACAGAGCACATGGCCCAAAGGCTAGACAGGTGCTTGGGCCTGTAATTTCCAAGTTGGGAGGGAAGACAGCCGGATTACGAGAACGGGCTGAAAATCGGTGGTGTCACAGGTACGACACAATCCTGGATTAACGGGTCGTCGAGGCCATGGAGGAAAAGGAACAGTTTTCTCGTGTGAAGAGCGGGAGTATCGCTCGAATTCCGACCGCACTCTACTTTCCTGCCACGTATCCACGAGCGAGAATGGATTCTCCTATATTTAACTTAATCACTTAGACCATCACTTGGACACCTGATATTCTGGTTGGTAAGAATATTATGAAACTTTGAATATATAGTAGAACAAGAGAAAATCGTAGGTAGTAGAAACGCCTTGATAAGTAGGGTATATTGTATCTTCAAAGGCATCATCGACTAGGTAACGACGACGTTCTCTCCTCCAGAGTAGAATTCCCCGACACAGGAGACTCTTGGGATTTCGGATTGGTTCCTCCCTTTTTGTGAATACGCAGCGGAAGCGGTTGAAGGACATCTGGCTCAACAGGTTCCGGGGTGTGAATTTCGTCAGCAGGAAGCTCGAAGACCTCAGTCACAGGTCCGGCATCTGTTTCAACAAACATTGACGGTTCTTCAACCCCCAGTTCTCCGGACCTTTTAGGCGGATCACGGTGAAACTCAGCTGGAAGCTCGACTGGCATTTTGGCTGGCATCTCGGCCGGTAACTCAACAGGTAGCTCCGTACCCTCTTCATTATTTGACTTGAAAAGCTGCTCTGTTGACGCGACGGGCGACACATCATCCATGCCACTCTCGGACGGAAGTTTAAACTTGTTCGAGTTCAAGATTCTCATCAACGATTCAGCCTCCGGTGGTGGCTCAACCTTTCCACTTAGAAGCTCTTCCGCCGTCAGAGTTATACCATACATTTTCTTGTTCGCCTCCTGCCGCTCGCCAATTATTCCGCCCTCCCACGACTTTCCACCGAAAACACCTCGCGATTTTGAGTAGGCAAACATGCCGGCCATCCCCTTTGAGCTCAGCAACCCGCTGAATTCTGCACTGCGTCCGTATGGACCAAGTGCAACAGAGAGATTCTTGCCTAGTGTGATTGATCCGGATTTCGTAAAGGTCTTGACAGCCTTTTCGCTATTCAATACAAAGACAAAATCCGTGTTTTCGAAGCCTAGTTGGGTGCCTAGACCTACTCCACGGGTTGACATGGCTGATGGGGCAGACCAGCTGCCGTCTGGAAGCCGGACAACGATAAGACCAGACCCGACACGAATAGAGCCTATGATTCCCGCCTTAGTGGCTGTGAAGATAACCAACCCCTATCGGATAGAGAATTAGCGAAGTCTATTTTCAGATGGTTCTTGAAAAGCATTTGCTTGCCTTGGCGCGTGAGAGAATCGCACGTGGGATTCCCAGCTCTGTATCCTTATCCTCGGATTTCTTCGTTTTCTTTGGATACAAAAAAGAGCTCAAAATCTTTTCTGCTTTCATGCATTCACCTGGGGCAGAAAGTTGGTCAGCATTTACAATTTTCTGGCACGGTTGAGTACGCACCGGACAACGAGAAGGGTATGGAATTATGCAGTTGGCTCTGCACCTTCCACTTCCCTGAACCGGACGACGTCGTGCTGGAGGCCGAGATGCTTCTGTTATCCGCCATGATTGCGACAGCCTCGAGAATGATAACAGCTTTGCTTATGCTTGGCGAAGCAACTTTTGTGGTCAGGGTTGACTAGTGATGTCAAGCCGAGGGTCACTATCCAAGAGAGTGATATTCCAGTTGAGTGAGTTCAATAAGTTATTCCCATCATAACAAGCCTGGTGGAGGGGAAGAGAAATCGTTCAGCATGAGGTCATTGTCGTGGAGGGGAAGTGCGAGAGTGCGAAATGGGGGCCGATTCTTTAGGGCAAGGCGGCCGTCGATCGCGCGTTAGTGTTTATTGTCGCTGCCTTGTTGGAGGCAGCCTCATGGCGGACTCCGTTGCATCGTGGATAGAACTGCTATGAAATACCCTCTAGTAGGCCAACAATTACAGTACAAAAATGTATGCCTCAAAAGCTGACATTTCAAGTATTCACGATCATAACCCTTGGCCGTTCAAAATAGTAGTATATTGTGGAGACTCTTGTGCCATTTCTGATTGGCAGAGTGCTTAATGCTTTACTAGTACTAACAGGCAGAAACTCTGGCCTGATTTTCTTGTCGTCTATGTATAACATTCTTTGTTTTATCTTTATATTCAGGCCATCATAATATTCGACGTCTTCGGTCTCATGTCCAATGTGAAATTAAAAATACAATGTCTCAATCTATAAAGTGAAACGGTGTTGAACAGTTCATTCGCTTATTCAACGATGAAATAATATAAATACAAAACGGAGTACACTGGTGAAGCCACCGAGATTAGTCAGCTTGGTGTGAAGGGACGTTCGCACCAAGTAAAAAAGCTAGATATAATTATCGCATGTAGGCTCATCTGGTATCCCTCAGGGCGGACCATAAACTATGTCACTTGCTCCTCGGCTTCATAAATATTGGCGTTTTCAGTCAAGAACACAAAGGCAGGATCCGATAGTCCTTCCAAACCAAGGGTACGAAAGGCTTGGCGGTCTTGAAGGTCCTATAGAGTCCAAAGGTCACCTGCACTGTTGTATGATTTTTAGAATATCACGCATGGAACGCCGAACATCGCACCTGGGCAGCTGTCTCGGACGTGCACTCGCCACCTATGAAGGTATTGCTATTGCTACCAGCACTACGATCCTGCAACGGTTTTTTTATGTTGCTCTATCCGATACTGTCAAGACATACAAGCCACTCGCTACTCTCAATATGGTATTTATATTTTATACTTTCTTTCTATTTGATAGATGGGTGCTAATGCCATGATGTTCTAAGAATCAAATCAAGGATGGACTTCTTACTACTACTACTACCACCTACTAGGTAATATATAGTTATCAGTTCAAGTTTTAAGTTGTTTGAATTATGGTAAATTTGAAGATGATCAAGTTTTACTTTTATATCTTTATAACATATGTTATCTACTTTCGAAGATATTACAGAAGTCTTTCTCCCTTCTAGTTCTGTCAAATTTTGTTCTAGCACAGGTTATGCTATCCCAAGATTGAACTAGTACTCAAAAAGACTGCATGTCCGAGTCCCCGGAGCAGCTTACCGGATGAGGCAGGTAGCGCTGAGTCATCCGCGGTCCAGTGGGAGAAAAAGTGGGCCCCACCGCGTAAGCCGCGTGCTTCGCAGCTTAGCTTAATCCTGTCTCCTCCGAGGGGATCTAGATCCTCCCCATGTTCTGCCAGTGCCAGTGTTCTACTGGTGAAACGGTCAAGAGGAAGTATCTTCATCATGGACATCGTGGACATCCGACCTTTGTCGGCTGAGCGGCCCAAGAAGCGCAGACGCCGCACAATGGCATGTCAGCCATGTCGCAGCCGCAAATTACGCTGTGACCGAGAGTATCCGACGTGCAGCCGGTGCTTGAAGAGCAGAACGCCCTCCAAGTGCACCTACGAAGATGGCTTCCTTTGGCAACAACCCGCCACGGTGGGAGCCCCAATGTCATCCGATCAAGGGTCCACTGTGCCCCAGCCTGAACGGAATGTCCAGATACACTCGGACTCGGGCTTGGTGTCAACTCGGCCGGACGAACTTGTTTCGACCAGTGCCCTCGGCCTCGGACCTACGACTGATGCCAGGCCTCAGGATGGCCCGCACCAGCCTCAGCATGAACATCAATATCAGTATCAACATCCACATCTACATCCTCACCCGCACCCCCACCATAAGGGGAGGCATTCGGGGCGAGAGCGTGGATTTCTCGAGACCGTTCTCGGGGCGCCGAAGGCGGCGGTTAATCAAGAGCCGTACGTGAATACGGGCTTGTTGCACCGGCAGAAACGCTCTGCACCAGAACCCGAAATCCATTTTGCGTCGCAGGTCGATAGCGAAGGCATTGACGAGGGAGACGAGGAAGATCCATTATCGCCGTCGCAGCAATTGGACTTTTCGCCGCGAATAATGATGAGGGGTCGCGAGACAAAGACGCGCTATAGTGGGTCGGGCATCTATGCCAACCTCGTCGCCCAGGTAAGTTTGAACATTGCTTCATTTCCTTTTCCAACATGATGAGTATTGACTGTGGATTAGTTTCCCGACATTAGGTCCTTCGCCGAAGAAATCAGGTTGACAAATCCGATTCTCGCACGGGTTCGCCCCGACCTAGAGCGTGCCAAGAAAGGACTTTGGAAGCGAAAGCCCCTTAACGAACCTTTCCCTGAGCCTACGACCGCCTCCCTGATCGCTCTCTTGCCGTCACGTGGCGTCGTCGACGAGTTGATCAGCTTGTATCTAACATACATTGAATCCCAGCATCGCATCCTCCATGCCCCGTCTTTTCTGCAGGAAGTGGATCACTTCTTCGCCATGTTGGAGAATCCCACCAATATTTCGATTTCATTTGTGGTTCAGCTTCTACTCGTCCTCGCGTGCGCGTGGAATCTTGCAGATGTAGGTAGTTTGCAGGAGAAGAGCCCAACCCCACTGAAATGCTATACTGGCGTTGAGTGGGTGTTACACGCGGAGAAGTGGATCGACAATGCGCATATCAAACGGCCAGATATCAAAGCCTTACGGCTCTACATCCTCTTAGTTGTTGCGCAAAATTGCTTCGGTACTAAGCGCAGCAAAGCTTGGCTTTCCACGGGTACCCTTATTAGACATGCAATGTTGGCGGGGTACCATCGTGATCCTAATAGATATGCCCGTATCTCAGTGTTCAATAAAGAGATGCGCCGGCGTATATGGATGACCATTGTGGAACTTGACCTGCAAGTCGCTATCGACCGAGGCATGCCGCCGAATATCCAAAGTTCAGACTACGATACTATGCCAGCACTGAACATTAATGACGAGGAAATACACGAGGGCAGCACGGAAGCCCCCAAGGGCCGCCCTCTCAGTGAGATTACCGATTCTTCATTTGCCACAGCCATGGCTCGATCTCTTCCCATTCGTCTGCGAGCGTGTCAACTGATGCATTCTCCTCGAATCAGTTGCCGCTATGAAGAAATCCTGCGTCTGGACTGGGAGCTCAGCCGACAGCTTTCCCGGATTCCGGCATGGGTCGTATCCGAATCCAACGATATTATCTCCCAGCACAAGGTCATCCTGTGGAAAGCCATGATAGAGACCAGGATAGCACAGAGTTCTCTTTCCATCCATACGCCCTTCGCGATCGAGGCGTGTCAAGAAGCACTTTTCGCCCCCTCGGCCCGGTCCCGTCTTGACGCGGCCGTCACGATTCTCGCGACGCAGAAGCGGCTTCATGAGATCTCTCAACCACTGTCACTTTGTATGCTGGGGGAGTGGACTCTTGAAGCCTATATTTCGATTTGCCAGGCACTGCACTCGGCTAATGACAACCGTACGTCCTCTCCTTCGGCCCATCAGCATCGAAATGACCAGACTAATGATAATTCTCTAGCCGCCTCTTGTCCTTCCAGCTCTACATTCATCCTCCACACACTACCCGGTCTACCAGACTCTCTCATCTCACTAGTCGAATCAGCTCTTATCTCTCTCGAAGCCCGCTTCCTACTCGTCGTCAAGGGAGCAAAGGACTATTTCTTTCTCTCCACGATTGTCGCACTGGTCAAATCCAAGGTCTGGCCGACGCAATCGATCATTTTCAAGCAACAGGTCGTAGAACGCGTTCTGTCCTTTACACAGACACTCTTCACACGACATGCCACCTGCGAACACCTTGGGGCACCAGGAATGGGCAATTTCAAGGATAACCAGGTTGCAGCTTTCGTCGCAACGCCAGGCATGGCACCCGTGCTACCATCGGACTTTGACGGAATTCTTCCACCCAATCTCAGCGTGGAGGTGAGTCTGCTCTTTCTCATTCTTGCTTTTTCTCTAGCTGTACTGACCGCTTCAGCCGCCTGGCGAATTCGACCCCTTCCTCGATGTCTTCGACTGGGAAGATTTGACAGGCATTGCCCTGGGAAACTAGCCGATGTTCCTCTCCTGTATATATAGATGCGGTTGTTCATGTACGATATAAACTTGTAGCAATATTTTCTTGATCAGGCCGTGTTCTGCGGATCGCACCTAGGGGTCGGCGCTGGTCATACTGGCCGAACAACCCCTGACTATACACCAAGCAATGCGAATTACTTGATCGCAATTCTCATCCGATCCGAGTGGAGAACTCGCACATTCAAGCTCTTCCCGGCTCTACGCCATTGATTCGGCCAGGTCCACTATGAGCTCACGGTGTCGATCCCGTCACGCTGCAAGGGGACGCAGATCAGGATCATCGCTACCGAAAGCTCCGACTATCAATATTCTTTAAAAACGGGGCATGGAATCTGCTTAGCCGACGAAAGTGATTTATCATCTCTAGTTGCTGCGCGATGGTGGTAGTCGGGCGAAAACCTTGCACTGCCATCGCCCCCGGGCCGTTTCGCGGGCGAAAATAGCCGCCGGCCAAGCCGATGTGCTGGCAAGGCTCGAAATAGTCCAATCGGGCCGATCATATCTGGACCCTGCGATAGCAGGTAGCACAGGAAATAGATTGCTGATCACAGGCCCCGGGGGCAGACAAACTGAGTTCAAGTTCCTGTGGGCAAACCCCAAGTTCCCAAGGTTGGGGGCAGGGCAGTGCCAGCCGTGCTGGTTAGGGTTAATCGGGACCAAAAAAGTCAGCAGGCAGCCATAATTTTCGAATGGTTTTGGTGGATCACGAAACATTTCGAAGGGGCCCAATGATACCTTAGAGGCCTGATACTTTGCTGCTAAGTTGCTGCTAACCTACGAATCACTGGTAGAACACTCTCGGCTGCGCTTTGCCCCCGGGGGCCAATACCTGGGGGTACCTCTATTTATATACGCGGGAGGCAGCGGGCCAAAGTACCTGCAAGTACTCCACCGGGACTAAAACGCTTGGCTTTTGTTTAGCCTCGATTGGACCCTGGGCTGTGTCGGTTTTTATTTTTATTTTAGCTTGACTTTTGACTCTTAGGCTCTTTATTTTTCAGTCCCGCCCTTGCGCTGGGTGCTGCTCGGAATTTTCCTTATCTTTCCTGCTTCTTCCTCGATTCTTCAACTTTTTCTTCTTCTTCATCTCGACTCCCCCCAGCATGCGCAGTGAATCCCGATAGTGCGCAATTTATCCGACTCAGCGGCGCATCGCATCACATTATCTGCGTCGAGACTCAAGCACCCCGCGGCAGCTATTCATGTACATATCAGTGAATCAGTGAAGCAGCACGTTAAGCAACATGTTGCGCACCCTACTCCTGGTCCTGGCGACCACCCTGATCGACATCGGCAGTGTGGGGGCAAACCCGGTATCGCAATCGCCATGGGGATCCGCTCTGTCGCAAGTCTACCAGACGACTGATCGGCTGCCTTTGCCCAACCTCGGCAACATCGTTGCGCACGACCCAAACGTCATCCAGCACGATGGCAACTACTATCTTTTTAAGGGTGGGCATCATGTCCCCATCTTCAAAGCCGATAGCCTCAGCGGCCCCTGGGAGAATATCGGCACTGTTCTAGACGATAATAGTATTATTAACGTCGGCAACCGGTCGCGGCCGTGGGCCCCGACCACCATATATAAGGACGGGACGTTCTACTGTTACTACACGCTCAGCACGCATGGCAAGCGTGACAGCGCGATCGGCGTCGCAACGACTACCAAGTTGGACGGGAGCCCGTGGAAAGACCACGGGGCTGTCATTCGCACAGGGAAAGGGAAAGGATCCGGCATCTGGCCGTTTACCCTGACGAACGCGATTGATGCGTCATTTATCACAGACCAGGAGAGTGGAAAATCGTATCTCAACTATGGCAGTTTCTGGCATGATATTTGGCAGATTCCGCTCTCGGATGATCTGCTTTCGATTGAGGAGCCCCAAGAGCCGGATGGTGTGCAGTTGACATTTATCCCGGGCCAGAAGATCAAGCCGCAGGAGGGCTCGTGGATGAGCTATCATGATGGCTATTATTATGTCTGGTTCAGCCACGGCAAGTGTTGCAAGTTTGGCATTGGTGATCATACCTTCCCTGGGCGTGGCGAAGAATATAGTATTCGCGTTGGCCGGTCACGGAATGTTCGGGGTCCGTTCATTGATAAGGATGGGGACTCACTGACCGAGGGCGGCGGGACGGTTGTCTACGGCTCGAATCACGGTGTAGTTTATGCGCCTGGTGGCCTGGGTGTATTGTCCGGGAATGACTCGACTCCGGACATTCTCTACTACCACTACCTCAACACGAGTATTGGGTTTAGGGATGATGTGAGTTATCCTGAAGTTTCTGTGGACTTAAACTTAGACTAATCTCTTCTCAGGATGCCCATCTAGGTTGGAACTGGTTGGAATATGAGGATGGTTGGCCCGAAGTGAGGGCCAACAGCGCCGGTTCGATGCTTGGTCTTCCCAGCTGGCTATATTTGACGACTTTTATCTGTGAGTTTCCTCCCGACTCGGTTGCATTTCTGTTGCTGACTTGACCAGCTTTCTGGCTGTACATATGGTCCTAGTAGACCTGCCTGTCACCATGATTCCCATTTGATTTTCAGCGATGCATAGAATTTATGACTGGCGTTTGATGTCGACGTTATGTTCCCTTTTCTTGTTACCGGCGTTTGGTTTGATGCACAAATTTTCATCCTGCATAGCATATGATTCATGCCCGAACACACAATAGAATACACACATGTTCATATACACTTCATTTCTACCGACATCCTCAAATTCACGGGTCCCACCCGCCATCCACACTATAAACCTGCCCGGTAGTATACGACGCCGCATCACTCAACAAGAACACAACGGTCTGTGCCACTTCCTCTGGGGTCCCAACCCGAGGTATCACCGAAGGAGGCACAGCCGAACCACCCTGGATAACAGCAGCCTTATCAAGAAGAGGGGTTTGAATTGAGCCACTAATCAATCAGCAAAGCACTTCACAACCTCACCAAGACAATGGGATTTGAACTTACGGAGCAACCGCGTTAACCCGAATCTCCGGCCCAACTTCCTTCGCAACAGACCTCGTCAACCCAACAACCCCATGCTTCGTCGTCGAATAAGCCGCATGTAACGGGAATCCCCGAAGGCCCTGAATACTCGACGCATTGACAATACTCCCCGTCCCCTTCCCGTCAGGTGCACCAGCCATAATCGCCCTTAATTCCGCTCGAAGACAATACATCATGCCAGAAAGATTTACTCGCACCAGCATATCCCACTCGTCATCCTCCTGGTCAACGAAACGGCCGACCCCATGCTGTTTTCCAATTGTCCCGGCCATATTGGCCGCGCCGTCCAATCGCCCGAAGCGCGCAACCGTGGCGCTAATCCAGTCGTTTACGGCAGTCGCGCATCCAATGTCCACAGCCGTTGTCATGATGCGCTGTTCGTCGGCGGTTGCGGCGTCGGTGATTTCCTTCACGGCGTTTGCGAGGGTTTTCTCGGATATGTCTGCTAGTGAGAGAAATGCACCATGGGCGTGGAGTTGTTTCGCGACGGCGAGGCCGATACCGCCGAGGCCTGTTACCACGTATACATTGTCTTGGAAGGAGTTCATGGTTTGGCGGCTATTTGACGGTGCGTTTGCCTGGGTATGACCTAGGACGTGCTGAAAATGGGTAATAATGGAAGTAGGTGCAGAAGCAGAGAAAGACAGAGGTAAGCAGAGCTTTACAGGCGGGGTCGGAGGAGCTCCGTGTCACATTGTTACATTGTGGCAGCGGGTCTCACGAATATTTTGTGTCATTTTATGGGGAAGATGTGGAGTAGCGGGGCAGAGTTGCCTCGACGGGTATTCGACATGTCCCCACAGCGTTGTATAGGTATACTCTGGTCAGTTGATAACACCACAACATCTTCGCCAGCTTCCTTGGGAATTAACTCCGAATGCGACGCTTTGACCGTCGTGACGGTTCAGTTCTACAGCCGTCAATTGCATTGCCTCTTTTATAAGAGATGTAGAGTGTATTTTATCTCATCCGAGCTTCGCATGACTTTATTGTCACTTGTGCCTTGGCTGATTAACTTTATTTTCTAGATCTAATCTCGTGGGGCATTAACTTTGAATATGTTTTTGCAGAACTGGTGGGGATATAGGGCGAACCTGGCCCTTTGTTAGTCGTTGTTGAATTCATGAGCGATCTCTGGGTACCGATAAATTTAGTGACTAACCCTAACCCCGTCTTGACCCCTATTAGGCCTATGATGGCCATTGGGATTCCTAGTACATACTGTAAGTTGAGGTTGCCAGTGATTGACAGAATTATCTTTGGGGGCCAATTACTGTTTTTGGACTTAACCCCGGCCTCGCTTGTTTTAGTAGCGAGAAATACGAGGGCGCCACGTTATTTTCCATTTTCCTTTTCTATTATTGGACATTTTCACTGGCGAAATACTCCACAATCTCGTATACATATATAAGCCAAAGGGAGGTATTGGCGGTTGGCTATTTAAACACTTGTTCTGCCAGAAAATAGTGCGCATTGCCCAAATGACCCATTTCACTCTTACAATAGAAGTAGATTGATTCAAATATCAGGTCTGGTCCTTCAACTTCAACTCTCAAACACAATAATATAATGACGGGCAAAACACAACCCTTCAAGTCCAAAAGAGACAGGCTTCAAGAATGGTGGAAAGCCCGTAAAATCTCAGGTTTACGGCCGTCAACCTCGACTCAACTACCATCGGGCGATTTGAATATATCAGATGCACAACCGACAGCCCTGAGTCAGTCCACTTCCCACGGCCATCAATCTTCATCAGACAATCCAGGTTCATCAGAATCCCAACCGACAGCCCCCATTCAGTCAAATTCCCAGGGTCATCAATCACCATCAGGAGATCCAATCTCATTAGAAGCACAACTGTCAGCCCTGAGTCAGTCAAGTTTCCAAAATCATCAATTTTCCTCGGTCCGTTTTGACTAATACGACTCTCTAGTCCTACCTATAGTAGTGGCTAGGCCTAGCCTACCAACCGTTCCAAGCCCAGAGGCAAATACAGGTCGTAGTCCCGGGCAACCCGAGGGCATGGTGGTAGACCGATCGAGCTATTTCGAATCTCTGAAACCTCTAAAGCCAACGACGCGTCCAGGCTTCGCAAATGATCGAGTTAGAACTGAACTAGCGAGAAACAAAATAGCCATTGATAGACGAACTATCGAGAGCGCCCTCGAGCTCGTCATCCCACGACGCAAGAAAAAGACTTTCAGTAGCCTCTGTGAAGAAAAAGTGAACTACATCGTGCAGTTTCTAGACTTCCCTAGTGCTGTTTGTCTCAGGGCATCCTCCCGGTGGCTTAGAAGGGTCGTCGTTATTCCACGAACGGCACCAACATTAGAAGACACGGAACTTCTCCGCAATATCTTCCTTTTTCCAGACATCTTCGCAAGGAAACGTCTTCTTGCAGAGCCACGTCCCATTGCAGATAATAAGTCTCTGGACTCATCGGTCAAGAAGATCCCAGTCTCCGTCATAACTGAGAAGTCAACTCCACTGACCGAGGACCTTCTGTCAGTCAAAAAGGTTCCCCAAACAGGCCCTGAATCCCAAACAAAATCTGTTGAAGTCCAAGTTGTTCAAAGTGACAAATTGCTCGCTGCGGAACATATATCCCAATCATCAGTGGCCCCCACATTAGACGAGAAGGACAAGGAGGACAAGGGTGATTCAAAGCCCAAAAAGAAGAAGAAGAAGAGGTCCAGGACTTACGAATCTTTGGGTTCTATGGCTGCATTTGCTCAGCCTCGGAAATGCGGACTATGCCTGGGTATTTTGAATGGAGTCGGGAATCCAGCTGAATGGTGTCGCTGTCACTAGGATATCTTTTGTTAAACTACGTCGCACGTAGCGAACTTGTCACTGTTGGTAAATTCGTCGAATGGGTCGGTTTCAAGGTGCCGCCGGACTTAATTAATCATGCGTAATATTCTCGACGAAGTCCTTTTAAATTTCATCATGTCAGAGCAATAATCTAGACAGCGAGAAGCGATAATTTTATTCAGTATTTAATGTGGCCTGGTGGCCGTTATCGACTACTGCATGCTACTAGATCATAGCTACGAGTTCTGTCACCTTTTCCCTCGATATCTGTTGGCCGAAAAGCCACCCGGTATGCCAAATAGTATCCTCCTGAGACTTGATTGACTGCTTTAAGTGCGGCCATAAATTAAAATGACCATGCGGCATACCAGGATAAGCATCAAATTTCACCCCGATGCCATTGCACAATATCCAGTCCGTAACGAAAAGAAAGAGAAACAACCGGTTTTATTTTATTTTCAAGGAATATTGGATTCCCTAGTATGGTTACCATCTTGGTTTCACATTTTATAGGCTATATAGCGATTCTATTAGCGTGACGCTACAACGCTCGGGCGCCATGCTATGCCTCCTATAGTGCGGGCCGAGCTTCAGATAGAACCAATGTGAATTGCGAAAGTAGCCTCCACAAGGAAGGATGGTTCATATTATGCAAAGAAAACAAATGGGTATCTGGAGGCAAAATTGCAAAATATAAACACAACACAAAACAAAACAACTCCAACTCCAAGATGCATCCGCTCAAAAGCATCACTATCACCATCACCACCACCATCTCAGCACCCCAACAAAACTAACCCACCAACCAAAACAAAAGACCACAATTTCCTCCCTGAAATACTAGTAGGAACTCTCCTCCTCCCCGCATTCGGGATCGACCCATCCCCATAATCCACATCGCGCGCATTCAAACAATACTGCACATCGCGTGACTGCGCATCAGATGCCGAGCTGCAAACCGCCGTGCACGGGTCTGGATCCTCCAATATCCACACCTCGGAGTGACAGCACGAGTCGAGGATTTTTGCCATGTCGGCGTTATGCGCTTCCTGGTAGAGCGGGACGAGGGTCGCGTATCGCGTGGCGATGACTGTGGGGATATGGTCGCTCGCGGACTCGCATTCTGCTGGCCGGGTGTAATTTATGTGGGATGAATAATAGCTCATAGTGGATGTGATGGTAGAGATTGTCCGTTCACAGTGCTTGTGTCTGCCGTGCCCGTGCTTATGTCTGCTGTGCCTGTGCTTATGCTTGTGCGATTTGGCGTGTGGATCTGATGATGACGGGATTTTGTTCGCTGTCGCGTGGAGGCCCAGCGTCTCGTAACTCGGGCGTGGGCGAGTCCTGGACTCAAACTGCTGAACGCACAGAAGCAGAAGCAGAAGCAGAGACGCCTGGGGGGAAAGATCATCTGGGGGAAGTGCGGGTTTTGAACTCGCATGGTTTGGTTCGGTGGGGTGTTATGCCAAGGCGCTATTGAAGCATTTGGCCCCTGAGCCTGAATGATCATCCTCATCATCTTCAGCTGTGGGATGTGATGTGGGATATGGGATGGTATACATCCGATCGATGCAGGGGGGCGCAAGGGATAAGTGCATGATCATCATTCATCTAGTCCAATGTCTATTATGCTATGTTCTGTACTGCACCCTACAGCACTCCAGCAGCAGCCCTGTTCGCCCGCCGCCACATCTCCTTGCGCCGCTCATGCCCAGCGTCAAAATCGTCCTTCCACCGCTGCTCGAACACCGGTAATCGCCGCCCGGGCAATCCCTCACCAGGCTCGCCTGCAAGAACTCGCAGATCTTCAAAGTAATCTTTAAAGTCCGGGTTGACCACTGTAAACGCCGGCCCGTCACCCTTCACCGCGATGCGCTCGCTCTCCCACTTTTCCTGCATCGCGGACGGGGGCAGCGTAGCCTTACCTGCGAGAACTCGCGCTGCGGCCACGGCTTGCCATTCGAAGACTTTGAAGGTGAGTCCAGCACCGACCTGTAGGGGGCGAGGTTAGCGCTCTGTGTCAGGGTGGAGTACCATGCTCGGAATGAGACATACAGCTCCGACGAACACCAGGCTTGGGTCGTGGCGGTAGAAGACGTGCTGGTACAGATCAGGTACGCGATTGTTTCGCGTGGGAACTTGTGGTAGGAAGGGTAGAGTCCAGGTGAATCCGGTGCCGAAAAGGATATTGTCTACGTTGGACTCGGATGTGCCGTCTTCGAAGTATACCGTTCGGTCTTCGGGGGTGATGTGGGAAATTGGTGCCCGACGCTGGATCTTTGGGTGTTTAAAGGCTTCATCGCCGAAGAATACGTTATAGCGACCGCGAACGACAGCGTGAATGGGTGATTGCGCCGTATCGATGAGGCTGACGGCCGTGTCTGCTGCCGATACTGATGCCCCGACAGTAATGACTTTCTGCGAGACATAAGCATTATGAATATACTCGATCAAATCGAAGAACCCAGAATAGCATCCTACCTTTCCCCGGTACTTCTCCGGGCCTCGATAATGCTTGGTATGCTCGACACTACCAGGATATCGCGATGAGAACTCTGCCAACCCCGATATCGCGGGTATATATGGCACTGCATAGTGACCAGAAGCAACGACAACAGCATCAAACAGCTCAGTCCACCAATAGTCAGACAGGCTACCATCGTATACTTCCCTGCGGCGAATAGTGAGGACCCATTTCTGGCTACTAGCCTCCTTGACTGCTCGCTCGACTGTGGTGTTATATTGCACTAGGCCATGATGACCCTTCTTAGTAAACAGATCCTCAACATACTTCCGAATCACCGAATGGTGCCGGAAGGGAGTCTCAGCTCCATGGCGCTCAATAGACCACTGTGACCGAATCGTGGGAATGGGCTCTTGGGAGTAAGACATGACGCCCGCATCCACATTCGTCTCGAGCCCGGGGTAGACAGGCGAGTCCGTGAAGCGGTCCTGGGACGTAGCCGGTGTCCGGCATGGTAATTTCTCAGGGATATCTAGCGGCGCATCTGCGGTGCGCGCAGCTAATCCTTCGAAATCAACCACCTGTGGCGGTGGTTCATCTCTCGAAACCCTGCGATGATTAGCAAGACGTTGAGTTAAAGTGGAATAACGCGAGTGCCACAAACCAGCATCCGCCTGCCTTCTCCTGTCGTTCAAATACACGAATCTTATCAAATGCCTTCTCCTGAACCAGTGCATCAACCGCAATGGCACCCGAAGGGCCGGCGCCGATAACAGCGACGCTCTTGGTGGGGGACATGGGGTATTCAGCGCAGGGCTGTTTTGAAAAGTATATCAAATTGGCCGTCCTTTTCAACGTGGGTAGAGTCTCTCTCGGCCGAGCTTTGCAAAGTGCTTTGTCTGGGGAAGTCTGATTAGACGCTGTCACGCCATTCGGTCTGCTGTTGCGCAACGAGCGATCCGACCAATCTGAAATGCTGGAAATAATCCACTTACCAGATCGCCCGAGCAGGGGAAATCACTAAACACTGAATATGCTTAATGCTTAATGCCTAAGAAAAGGGTTAAAACTCAAGAACGTGTTCCCCGGAATCCGCAATGCCGACTCGGCTCGGCTTTGAAATTTCACTTGGACCCGCCCGATCGGCCGAGACTTCTACGAGACGCAGGATTTGTATATCAATGGGGCTGGAAATGGAATTGGGCACTTCTAGCAGGTATCTGGATATTGCAATAATAAACATTAAGCATCACTTAAGTATATTCAGTGTTTAGTGATTTTCCGATGACACTGGCAGTCGATTAGTCTTCGAATACGAATACGAACATGAACATGAATATAAACATAGGCAGTCATATAACGAAAGAAATATGAATATTTCAGTCATGATCTTAGCAAATAGCCATTCATCGATTCCCTCTCCCACAAGGAGATCTACCCTCCCAAACAGGTGAAGGCGGGCCCCAAACCCAAGCAATATCACCCCCGTGTAGTGGCAGAGATTTCTGACCATGGAAATCAGAATGGTTGTGAAAACATTCCCGCTTAGCAGCATATTTCGCATTATGATTCTGAGTGTCGGGCTCAGCGGGGAAGTCGATGTTCTCTGAACATCGCCCTGAATGAGGGTACGGGGCTCTTGGCTGTTTCAAGCAGGGATGGATGATCTGTCCGCTATGACCACAGATATGGCTTGGTCTCTGGGTCTTTGTGCATATATGTCTTGGGACTTGTTCAAGTTGGACTGGTTGAGTTGCTTGCCGTTGCTTTGGTGGGGTGGGACATGCATGGTTGTGTAGATGGACCTGTATGCCCGGGCAGGTTGGCTGTTTCTCCATAGGTGAGCATCGATGGGTATTGCAGGGGTTTTCTGGAGGTGGAGTATTTGGCTGGGCTTGAGTGTTTCTTCCTTTGCAATGCTCGTGGTGAGGATGACAAGCTGGGATGTGGGCGTCAGGGACAGTTTCCATTGTTGTTCTGCTTCGATGTTTTAGTTTGGACATATTGGATCTTCCTGTTGGGACAGTGAGCATACATGTTCGGTGGACCACCATCGTATGGGCAGACATGGTGGCAAGAGCAACTTCCATTAGCGTGAGCATCAAACTGACCGATGCTGGTTCCTAGATTGGCTGTATATCGCAGGGGCGAAATAGTTGGATCACATGGATTGTGTGCCTGTCCCTGGCAGCAGTGGTTTGGAGGAGTTTTTGGCCGTGGTGGATTATGCTGGCATAACCCAGGATGGAGCTCGGGCGTGGCTTGTTGGTGGTGTGTTTTGTAGATCATATCCACAGAGTCGCTCAGGCTGCAGTGAGGCTTTTTCTTATAAATATCATGGTCGACTATTGTCGAGTGAACCTCTCATTATATACCTCGCGAACATCCCTACCCACCTCCTTCTGTACGACATCAACTGCAGTTTGCCCTCCCTCCCCTACCACACCCCGGTCGAGTTTACTCAATGATACTCAAGGAAATATACAAGTCATTGTAGTCTTGGCGGCATTTTGCAGCTTAGAGTTACATCCTGCAGATGTTTGCTAGAAATACGTGCTCTTTTATGTGACAAAACAATGTATCAAAACTATTGATACTCGGGGAATAGCGGGTGAGCGGGAAAATTATTTCAATCCAGCGTCAGAACCTGCCCTGATGAGGTGGGAAGCTGCTTGCTGTAGGTCATCGTAGGAGTATAGCGTTCCACCCATTCCTTCACAATGGCAGTGAAAGTATCGCAAACTGCCTGTACAGCATCGTCACGCGAGTCTCCATAACTCTCAATATAGACTAGACATACATTAGCGTACTAAAATATCCAGAATTCGCGGAAATCTCACATTTAACCTTAGGCTCAGTTCCCGAGCCTCGGAATGTAAAGCGCACTCCACCTTCCAGCCACAGTGTGAGCATTTGGCTCGTCGGATCCTCGGGCAGATCCGGCTTATTATCAGAAGACGCGGAGTCATAGCCCTCTGTCAAGTCCCTCCATCGCAGTATCTTAAAACGGCCAAATTTCTTTTCGGCGAGGAAAGGGCCGCTCCTGATACCCTGGAACAATTGGGTTGTAAGCGCTGGGTTCGGAGACCGGAAGTAATTGTTCAGTGTTTCATGGTGTCCATGCGTGGCAAATATCTGTTGGAGCTTGTCGTATATCGTTAATCCCTGGGCACGCCATTTGGCCTCCGCAGCGAGGAAAATTGCAGCGGCCGTAATGCCATCCTTGTCGTAGCAAACGGAAGGAAACATGTAACCAAGGGCCTCTTCGTATGCAAATGGAACAGTTTGGCCAACTTTCTCGAGATCTCGAGCAACATTAGCCATCCATTTGAAGCCAGTGAGTGTTTCTTTGAATTGACACCCTTTGGCGGCTGCCATAGTTCCAAGCATGCCACTTGACACTGTTGTCGTGAGAACTGTTGTTTGGATAGATCCGCACTGGTATCGAGAGAGTCAAAGACATGAGAGGCTAGGAGGATGCCAACATGATTTCCTGTGAAGAGGAACCATTTCCCACTATGAATGGTCAGATTAAGTTAATCACTTTGGTAGGGAGATACCTACTTGACTTTTTCTGCGACGGCAAATCGATCTGCGTCAGGATCATTGGCAATAATCAAGGTCATTCCTTCCTTGTCTGCAGTCTCCATGGCAAGATCCAGAGCCCCGGTCTCTTCGGGGTTTGGGAACTTGACAGTTGGGAAATCGGGATCGGGCTGTTCCTGCGCGGGGACAGACACGAAGTTCAGAATCCCTAATGATTTGCATACGGTTGGAAGAACTAGACCTCCGACCCCGTGAAGTGGTGTGTAAACAAAAGGCCTTGGGGACCTCCATTCCGACACAGTTGACCTCTGCCAGAAATGTTAGTTAAGCCACTTTACTGAGCTCTGGTACCGACCGCATATAGTTCGACCTGTCCGACGTAGTGAGGGAGAAGTTCAAGATACGACTTGTCATGCAAGTACTCGCTAGGCTGTTGATCTTCCCAAGCAGTTGGCCAAGGCTCGAGGTTTTCGCGGATTGATTGCGCGATTTCCTCATCTTCGGGCCTGTTTATTTGAGCGCCATTACTCGAGTATCTGAAGAAATATAATCAGCATCGCGTGTTTTCAAAGACAATCACATGGGTGATCTTACACCTTGTAGCCTATGAAGAGTCAGCAGGTATTAAACTAGGATGATATGATGATAGGACGCACCGTTATCTTGGGGCGGGTTCTACCGGCTCGTGTGTTAGCAGACTTCATTTATATCCGGAAGGATCTGGAAGGATCATACATGGCTGGCTGTAACCATGATACCAGCCGCAGCCTTAAAGTAATTCACACCGAAAGGAACCAGGGGAGTCGGAGCCATTCGCTCGAAGAACCAGACGGGGATCTTCAAGGCAATGAAGGCATTGGCAGCGAGTACAGCAAACCGGTTCGAGTTATGGCGCGCATCGTGACCAATGACCACGCCCTGCGAGGCGATCTCCGGACGCTTGGTTTGGATATATTTTGCCAGTCCCTGCGACGCCTGAATGACCGTCAACGAGTTCATACCGGCGAATCCAGCGGCCATCCGACCCCGTAGACCAGCCGTGCCGAACTCGATGCCTGCTCGTCCCTGTCCATTAGATCTGCACAGCCCCGACCAACTTCAGACAGGATCTACATACGGTGTCTCAGGCGCTGCTCGAGCTCCTCAACGGCGTCGTCATCCCGTAGTTGCTCTATTTCCGCACGTGTCTTGGGATCCTATATCCGGGTGAGATCAGGCCACGCGGGAAGGGGCCAGGCTGGCTTGGGCTTCATTTACCTGGTCCCACTGGAGCCATGTTTGAACCAACGACGAAAGAGGAACCTGCTTCGGGGTTAGAGAAAGCCGCGCCACCAAAAGGGAGGTGGAGAGGCCACACCTCCATTGTACGAGTGTAAATAGAAATGAAATATGTAGAAAAGGAGTGTGTTCCAATGAGAAGAGGGTGAATGCAAAAGGGAAGTACTTGATGGCAAGGCGAGTGCGGATCCCCCCGCCTGCGCCTGCCTCGTCTCCACCTGCCGCTTCGTCGCCGCCTTCAACCGGCTTCCTCACCTTCCTCACCTTCTTTTCCTCTTCGCTCCTCCTTCTTTTCTCTCCTCGACACCCTGCAGGTACCGAAGACATGTTTCAGTGATTTATGATCCCCCTCAGTTCGCCCTCAGTCCCTCCCCCCACACTTCGACCATGGAGAAAACAGCCCCCCGACCGTCTATCAAGGACGCTCCATTAAGCCGCCGCTACATTGAAGGGTTAATTGCAGAAGGGAAACATGTCATCATCTTCGAGGGCCGGGTCCTAAAGGTGGACGCATTTCTCAAGTTTCACCCCGGTGGAGAGAAACCGATTAAGCACATGGTGGGCAGAGATGCCACCGATGAGATCAATGCGTATGTCTCAACACGGGAAAGTTTGAGCCGTGTTTGTGCTGACCGTGGAACCTGCCTCGACTTAGACTACACTCCATAGAAGCTCGCGAACGCATGCTCTCCTTTCAAATCGGCCGAATCCAAGGGCCCTGGGTCAACTTCCTCCCCGTCATCCAGGGCGGCAAGTTCCGTGTTTACACCGAGGAGACCTGCTCCAGCGAGGAGGACCTGCCCAGTCAAGAAAGCTCCAGTTCCAGCCAGGAGGGATCACTACCGCCCTCCCCGATCTTCGACGCCGTCGACTCCAATTCTGTGACCCGTCGCAAGAAGTCCTCCCCAGGCACCGACAGCTCCACGTCCACTCCGCCCAACGAAGACTCCCATCCCAAGTTCGGCTTCCTCGACGCTCGAACCCGCAATGAAATCGCCTTGGATACCTCAAAATACCCCTCGCTGGATTTTGCGTGCCAAGAAAACATCAAGCAAAAGTACCGCAGCCTGAATAAGCGCATGCTGGATGAGGGTATGTTCAATTGCAACTATTGGGCCTATGCCGTCGAGTGCTGCCGGTACACACTCTTCGCCTCCCTGGCCTATGTGTTTCTGCGTATGGGCTGGTGGGGGACTTCCGCGTTCTGGCTCGGGTGCGTCTGGCATCAACTTGTGTTCACGGCCCATGATGCTGGCCACATGGGAATTACGCATAATTTCCACGTCGACACTGTAATCGGTATCATCATCGCGGACTTCATTGGAGGACTGAGCTTGGGATGGTGGAAGCGCAGCCATAATGTACACCACATCGTGACCAACGAGCCTGAACACGACCCCGATATTCAGCATATCCCGTTCTTTGGCATTTCGCATCGCTTTTTTGACAGCCTACGCAGTACATACTATGACCGGGAAATGACCTTTGATGTCCCGTCCCAGTTCCTGCTCAAGGTTCAAAATTGGACCTACTACCCTATCATGCTGCTTGCTCGTTTTAACCTCACCCGTCTAAGCTGGGAGTACCTACTGAAGGGCCAGGCCCCCAAAAAGGGCCCGGCGTGGTGGCACGTTTATCTCGAGTTTGTCGGCCAGGTGTTCTTCTGGTACTGGTACGGGTACCTTGTGCTTTACAAGACTCTACCCGACTGGAGCAGCCGTCTTCTCTTCCTCTTAGTGTCCCACGTTATCCCCTCCCCCTTGCATGTCCAAATCACACTGTCGCATTTTGCCATGTCAACGGCCGACCTTGGTATCCACGAATCCTTCCCACAAAAGATGCTCCGCACCACCATGGACGTCGATTGTGCCCCATGGCTAGACTTTTTCCACGGCGGCTTGCAGTTCCAGGCTATCCATCACCTTTACCCTCGCATGCCACGTCACAATCTCCGCCAGGCCCAGAAGTATATCCTGGAATTCTGCCGTGAAACCGAGATTCCATATGCCATCTTCACGTTCTACGACGGGAACAAGCAGGTCATCAGCCAGCTCGGTGATGTAGCCAAGCAGCTCCGCATCATGGAAGAGTGTCGCAAGTCGATCGCCGAGGAGGGTGTCTTCTCCCATCATCATTGATTTCAGCGTGCTTCCAATCTTTTCCCTTAGCCCATACCGCATGCTGGCCATACGAACGAGTCTCCTTAAGTCTTATAGATAGCAATTTTGTACCATCTTCCAGCTGCCTCGGTATTAATGACGAATCAGAAACCATTTCCCGTGTATATTTTTCTTTCATGTACCTTATGTACGAATCGAATCTATCAACAAAGGCTGCAACCATGCAAATCAAATAAGTATACCGACATGCTCATCATATCCTTTACAATGCATTACCACCTCAACCAGGCAATCCACCTCCACGCGCGATCTTCTTCGCCCGCTGCTGTCGCCGATTATGATTCGCCCGACTAGCCTTATTCTGCTCTTTCCTCTGATGCGCCGCAGGGGAATTCGAATCCTGCGATGGACCTCCTCTCCCTCCACCTCTGCCTCTACCACTTCCACGTCCACCTCCTCGTCCCCGTCCGCGTCCCCCGCGACCACCACTGCCCGCATCTCCCTCATCCGCAGAACCATCATCACTACCAGCCTGCGGCCGCCGGTACGAAGTTGAAGCCAACTCGGGCTGATTCAATGCACCACCACCAGATCCGCTACCATCAACAGCAAGGCGGTCCTCGAATTTAGCAAGACGCTTCGGATCCCGAGATAGCATCACCGCCCAACCTTCAACAGCCTCATCGGTCATATTCGTCTCACGCTTTAGTGACGCGCGCGGCTGAGAGCGGCGTGTTGTTGAGTCCCGGCTGAAGAGGGCTGGGTTGGACTTATATGCGCGGAAGAGAATCATATCCAGCTGGTCATCTGCCACACGTTTTCCTGCATCGGTGTCATCGGCGCCTGCTGCTGCCGCGTCAATTGTGCCGCCTACATCTGCGACATCGTATGTATCATCGCGTTCATCATCGTCTGAGTCGAAGGTTGCGAGGGCGGAGAGAATAGCTGCTTTCTTTGCGGCGTGGTGACTTCGGTCTGCGAGGACTTCGTCGGCTGTTAAGTCTTGATCTGCGCGGCCGAAGTGAAGTTTTCCTTTTGCTTTTTCCGTGAGGCTTAGATCTGCAATGTCGATGTCTGAGTCGAAGATGTTTTTGCGGGTTGGTGGTGGTGGCGGTGGGGAGGGGTGTTGTGGGGGCGTTGGTTTTGGCGCGAGGTTGGAGTGTAGTGAGGTTTGGTTGGGCAGTTGTTCTGTTCGATCGAGGAGTTTGAGATCTCCTGGGAGTGAATCGTCTAGTAGGGCTGCGATTATTGCTTCTTGGTTGTCGTTGTAGACGTCTAGTAGTCTCACGATGAAGGCGGAGCCTAGGTCTGGGAAGAGATCTTGTACTTGAGTGACTAGAGACATCTTGTGTGCGTGAATCTCTTCTGGAATTGGCGGGCCTCTGGATGGCCCTTTACCCTTGTTGGTTTTTCTGCGTCTTTGATATCGATTGTGGAGAGATTTTGTCTCTATTTGATATGCGCGCAAGCTGGCGAGAAGGTCTTGGCCCCGTTTCTGGGGATGGGATGCGAGAAAGTTCTCTAGTCGTAGAAGCAGGTCTGAGCTGCAGACCAGATCTGAGAGGAGGGTTGCTTCCTTTTTCATTCTGGACGTTCCCACACCTGCACTAGCTTTGAGGCTGAAGAGTTGATCCAGCAATAGAGACAGATTAGGTGACGGCTCTTTGAGGAGAGAAATCAACCCGACATAAACATTGGCTGTGTAGTTCTTCTGAAGATCCTCTCGTGATGATTGTTTTTGGTAGCTTTCTGCCATTGTGTCCAAGTAATCGGATCCCGCCATGAAGATCTGTCCACAGGGTGGCAAGACGAAAGCCAGAATTGTGAAGCGTCGAAGTTGTACAAATACGGGACTTCCACGGCCCGGTAGACCCATTGATAAGGTCTTGGTCATCATGGATTTTGCCTGTTCCATACTCGATGAGATCTTATCATGATGTCGGTCCCACAAGGTTGATAGAGTCGTTTTCAATGCAGTGCTGGACGGATAGCAGCAACATAGATTGGTGAGAAATTGCCATTCCAGAAAGGATTCCGGAGGATTCGGAAGTTCCAAAATATAGCGTCTAGTAATCAGGAAGCAGAGTTTCCGAAGAATTCGGCCTTTGGCTCCATGTTGTAGACTCGATGACCCTTCCGCGACTTGCTGGTAGAAACAATTCAGGAAGAGAATCCCGGAAGTATCACTCCCAGCTACCTGTGAGAATTTGTCGTCTGAGGCATTCAATCGAATTCCTAGCAACGTGATCCATGAATCGAGACAGGCCTCCCAGTCATCTGACGGAATACTGCTCTGCACTGCGGGGTGAGGCACGGGAGCCATCCCCGGGAAGCTTGCCATTTTGTGGCCGGGGGGAGGTTGCGAAACAATGAGCAAAGACTTGAGGGAGTGAGGCAATTCAAACAGAAAAATACCACCCAGCAGTCCACATAACCCCAAGTGAGCAGGATGGATATCAATATCAATATCAACAGCTTTCGAACTTGCCAATGCCATCCGCATCGGGACCCCGAAGCTGACTCATCAGGCATCAACCGTCAATCCCCAAATCTGTCAGGCATCAATATTACCACATCAAGCCTAGTCCCAGATAACCGAATGCCAAGCCCCGCCCGAATGGATCTTTTCGCTTCGCTCCACACACAATCTTTTCCACAGCAATCATCACCTTACCGAACCGTGCAGTTCAGGTCTTGATTGGTATCATAACACCAGCAAAACATACTCAAGATGTCTTTCCAGAAGAACGAGAAGGATTTCGGCGAGGGCCCGGTACGTGCATACCCAATCCCACACCCACACAATGCATTCTGCATTTGAATCTTTAAATTGCGAGGTCTTGTCGCAATTGCTTTGCGCGCAGCTCGCTGGCGCTGGCGGTGGCACGGCGCACGCAACGAGATACACTAAATAATGTTCAATTGAATCGAAACTAATTCCCTCTGCAGAAGATCCACAAGATCCGTATCACCCTCACCTCTCGCAAGGTCGCCGCCCTCGAGAAGGTCTGCTCCGAGCTCATCGACCGTGCTCGCTCCAAGTCTCTGCAGGTCAAGGGCCCCGTCCGTCTGCCCACCAAGACCCTGAACATCACCACCCGCAAGACCCCCAACGGTGAGGGTTCCAAGACCTGGGACAAGTACGAGATGCGCATCCACAAGCGTCTTATCGAGTGAGTCGAGTCCACCTGCATATGCCCCGCTGCGCCTTCGGACAATCACTAAACTATTTACCCTCCAGCCTGCTCGCCCCCACCGAGACCGTTAAGCAGATCATCATCAACATTGAGGCTGGTGTTGAGGTTGAGGTCACCATTGCTGCTTAAATTAGCGCACTCCGCAATGGGTCAGGAAGGGTCTTGGGCTGGTCTTCGTAATGCTAGGCGTTTTGCTGGTGTTCGGGGCTGGTCGTTTACTTGAGTCCTTTTGCGGGATTTGGTAAATGCCCGTTTGTACCTGGGACTTTAAAAAAAAAATGGAAACATCTTGAGAAATCACCATATCTTCATTCCTTGTAGAAACAGAATCCGTGTAAAAGCGCTAGAATGTATGCCTATGAGATATTTTACTCCATCACGCCGTTTTGTTTCCTTTTCCATAAACAATCCCCATCCTAGAAGAAGAGGAAAAACACACATGAAAGTAAAGTTTTGCCACATCGCTAATTGGGCCTCGCATGCAAATGCTGCGCGGCAAATCACAACTTAAAAGTCGAAACTGACGGCTTCCTTTTTCGGCGGTACAGCTGGAATCACCCCGTCTTTGAAGTAGCCATTCTCAAGGAAGAATTTGTACATTTCTTCGATCTCGGGCGTGAATTGATCTGGATGACCCAGGGCATCACGGAGAGAAGCATCATCAGGTGGTCCATCTGGGAACATGACGCGCACCAGAGTCTTGTTGTCTTGTGGATGTTTATATGCGGGGCGAATGCTACCGTCCTCGGTCTTGACTTGCTGCACTGGGCGGCCTTTCCACATTGTGAGGATCTTGGACGTAGGATCACATCTGGTTTCGCCTTGCAGAGGTGGGAAGGGGTTCAACAAAGATGGATCGTTGGTCTTGATGAATGCTCTTGGCCCAGTATTGGTCTGCGCAATGGGCACACCTTGAGGAGCAGCAGGTTGGCCAAACGGTGACGGGTTCTGTTGATTTAAAGAGTTCCCACCAAATGGGTTTGCGGGCGCAGAGGGCGCGCCAAATGGAGATGGTTGCGCTGGTTGTTGCTGCTGTGGTTGACCGAATGGCGATGGATTCTGTTGAACAGGCTGACCGAATGGTGCGGCAGGGGCAGATGCTTGGCTGAAAGGTGAAGCCTGTGGTTGCGAAGGCTGGCCGAAAGGTGCAGGGGCTTGTGTTTGTTGACCCGACGGCTGGCCGAAGCCTCCTGTGCTCTGGTTCTGTCCAATCTGTGTGAAGGGGGAAGCGGCTGAAGGGGCGCCGAATGGTGCCGCTGCTGCAGGACCTGAAGGCTGACCGAATGCAGTCTGGCCAAAGGCAGACGCAGGTGCGTTGTTTCCCGACTGTGAGAATCCTGACTGGCCAAAGGCTGGTTTACCAAACCCTGGTTGCCCTCCCAGGTTGGAAGCTTGGCCAAAGGCAGATCCAGAGCCAGAGCCTAGGGTGGAAGGTTGTCCGAATGCAGATGGTTGCCCAAAGGGAGATGATTGTCCGAGGGCGGAAGGCGCACCAAAGGCAGATGCTTGTCCAGATGGTTGAGATGGCTGGCCAAAGGCTGGCTGACCGAATGCTGAGGGTTGGGAGGGTTGTCCAAATGTATTCGACGCTTGTGCAGGGGTTGTCGGCTGGCCAAATGCGGAGGCTTGGTTGGCATCTGGCCCAGATTTGCCCTCGACAATGTCCAGCCGATTGGGATGTTCATTAGCACCTTCGACGATGTAATTTACTGCACCATTGAGGTCGTTGAGGGCATTTTCCATTTGCTGAATTGACTCATTCCACAGAGCTTCGGCTTCTTGGACGGCTTGGTTCATGTTTCCAGCAGCGACTGCTTCGTAGTGGCGGAGACGCATCTCCTCCATACTCTGCTCGCGCTGAGGCCCGCCAAAGAGCTGCCTAGGGACATCGCGATTTGGTGCATATGCCGAGAATATCCATTCTGGGCGTCCCTTGCCTGCAGTCAAGTCGAGCTTGATGTCACTTGCATTGACCCCGAAGCTATAGCATCATTAGCTGTGGCATTTGGGGAAACATCAAGCCGAGACACTTACTTTGTAGGCTGCTGATTTGGTCGTGAAGCTTGACCTAGTCGGAGTAGAATTGGCATGTTAGCTGACTGATGACACCATGCAGGAACAAGCGATGGTGGTCTTTCCAATGTGAATTATGGCATTGGCATTAGATGTAGAAAAGGGGAGGATCATGATTTATTTGGGGGAGAGTGGGGATGGAATGAAAAGCGTGGGAGAAGATAGTGAAAAGCAAAGGCAAAATCCCGGGGGAAGTGACTGAAGCGAACACTCTTGAAACGAAACCGTCCCAGGACTAGACATTTCATTCAATAGCAAAAGTGAGAGAGCTACTTACTTCCAAAGCCTCCACTGGCGAGCGCACCAAACCGGTTCCCACTCGTCGTGGTATTCCCGGGGTGCTCAAACCTGCATCGATCTACATTGCAATCAGCCACGGCATCTGAGGTTGAAGTGAGTAGTTGAACATACCTCCGAACTTGCAGCGGCCTTGTTGGAAAAAGGTGCAAATTGTCATTGTTGACACAGCAGCAGCGCCGGCTTGTCACGGTGGAGGTCGGTTTGATATAGAACCCCTGCACACCTGGGTCAACCGGCGCGCGGGTTGGGATGAATTGTATGATTCTCAGGGGAATTCAGTCTCCTCAGTCGATGCTCTCGGAAGAGTAGATATCGACGTGGATGCAGTCGCTGAGCTTTGAGACGCGTTGAAGGGAAGTGAGGCTGTTTTTCCGAGTTCCCGAAGGTCCAACTTTGACAGGTGCAAGACTCTCTTATCGTCGCCTTATCGCGGCCGCCCGCGAGTGCCCAGTGTGGCTGGCAGTGTCAACACAGCCATGGCGAATAAGGGATCCAATGGATAGATTGAATCTATGATAATATACTTAGGCAATGTTTAAAATATTTGACTGAAATGTGAGGGAAACTCTTTTGAGATTATTGCGATTCATGGGATTGTGAATGGCCTTCCAAGGGCTTGTTGCCATAATATATAGTTACATGTCGCAGGCCGTGCGAGTAGGCAATCCAAACCTGAAATTTCAAAGAGCTTAACTTGAAGAGGACCACAGGTATTGAATTTGAAAGGTAGAACTTAATAGACTAAAGGAATACCTAGGTACTAAAACTTTTGAATCATATCACCATACCCATTACAAGCCGGCAGATTAATTAAATCCATGTATACATTGGAATCGCAGGCTTCAATTCCTAAAGATGCTATCAAAAGACCCTAACTCCAATTGCCAAGTTAATTTTTGCCAACGTAAAAGTAATAAATGATTTCGAATCAAGCGCCGCGGGACGGGTATTAGACGCCTCGCATGCTATCCCGCAGTGCATCCCAGTTCAGCCCGTCCACCTTCTTGCCACCCATCGATTCCAGCTCCGGCGCAAGTCCTCCCATTTGCCCAATCGCCAAGCGGCGCATCATCACCGTATCTTTAGCCCCGGGTAGAGAGCTTGCATTTCCCCGTAGCAATGTTTCCTCAAACCATTCCGCCTCATCCTGGTCCAGAGGGAGTCCAACAAGCTCCATCGCTCGTCTGCTCCGGTTTTGACCGGCCGGGGTCTTGAGCACAAATTCAACGAGTTGTTCGAAATACCGTTGACGGTGATATTCATCATATTTGCGAGAGAAGTAGAAGGCCTCGGGCACATTAGATCGGCAGAGGGTCTCGAAGTAGGCGCGCTGGACCTTTTCCGTTGCCAGTGGAGGAGCTGCGGCGAGGTAGTAGGTGATGGGGAGGTTGTCGTCATGTTTCGGAAGTTTAAGCGTGAGGGCGTAAAGGATTTCGTCAGGGAAGGTGGGAATCAGAGAGGGTTCCGCGAGGTATGAAATTGCGCTCTAGTAGATTGATTTCTGGATTAGCGTGTATGAGTTCTCCTCTAGACAGGAAGACATACCTTGAAGTCGAGGTGGTCCATGTGCCAGAGACCTTCAATGAAGAGACGGTATTTCTCTGGTAAGTAACATGAGCTCGCAAAGTCCGCCGCAGCGCCCAGCGCATTGCGACAATCCTTGAGAAGATAGTAGATCAAGGCTTGCTTGTGGTGGATGTCTAGCTCGGAGGCCACAATGTGGTCTACAAGTGATCGGAGGTCTGCATTCGACTTGGGTGGGTACGCTTTGGTCACTAGAGAAATGGATGTTAGCAAAGGGCGCAAAGTGAGGAGCTTGGAACTGCGATAGCTAGACTATAGCTAGGCACATGCATACCTCCTCTAATACCGAGAAGCCCTAGCAGCCGATCCGCGAAGAGCTGGCCCTCTAGTGAGCGACGATTGGAGACGATCTGGTCGACAGTCTTTGAATCGTAAGAGTACTTCTTGTTAAAGCTGAAGATCTGGTCGAATTTCTCCCACTGCGCCATGGTGGGTAAATGGAAGGCGACGGAGGCACAGATCTGGGAATTGTCTCAAGCAGCACAATGAACTGTATGAACTGAATGAAGTGTAAGAACTCAGTGTAGATAATCACTGATATCACCGCCGTGAAGCGCGGGCGGTGAAGGGGTGCAGCTTTTTGTTGTGGCGGAAGGGCGCGCCATTCCTCTTTGGGGGCAAAATAAACACGGCATCCCCTCTGCGGCCAGCCCGCGGGAGCTCTCTCCATCCACATCCCACCCCTCGCCGCCCATGACGCAGGTGCCCTACTGATTGAAATGGCTTCGCTCGCAAAGGGTCGGCCCTCGCGCCGCTCCGCTCCACGCAAGAGCTATGTTGTCGAAGAAACATCCGAATCTGAAGACCCCGGAAATGTGACGCCTACGCCCTCAACCCACGACAACGACGACGACAACGACGATGAAGATACCGCAGAGGAGGAGGACTACACGCCTATCCCCAAGCAAGGCAAGCGCGCATCCCGATCGAAGAGGATGACCTTAGAACCGGTGACACCCGCCACCGTGAAACCGGCGCGCAAATCCCGACCGTCTGTCGCATCGGTCGCATCGGAATCGGAAGCTTCCCAGGCCGAGGAGACGGACGAGAACGATGAGAATGTGGAAAATGATGAAGGGGCTAGCATGGTATCTGTAGTCGCCGACCCCGACTCCCCCTCCAACCATGCGGCACTGAAGAGAAAGAGCATCGAGCCCGAGGAGCTTGATCCTGATTCACCTTCTACGGCGGCGATGAAAAGGCAAAGTATGGCTTCCCGAAAGAGTCGTGGCTCAATTACTCCTAAAGCGGATAAGGGCTCACTCCCTACTCCAGAGCCGTCCGCAACGCCAGAGTCTGAAGCACGCGCTCAACGGGAGAGCGTGCCTCCTCTCACCGATATCACCGAATCCGCCGTCAATCAATCCTCGCCATCGAAGTCCGCCGAAGAACCGCGATCTCAAGTGTCGTATATCAATCCGAACTCGACAGTACTAGAGAAGCCTATGGATATTGTCATGAAGTCTAGGAATATGACGGCCCCAGCGCCCACGGAGCCCGCGGAAGTCAAGCCTCGGATGATTATCCAGAATTTAATTCTGAACAACTTCAAGAGTTACGCCGGAAAGCAAGCCGTTGGTCCTTTCCATGCCTCCTTCTCTTCGGTGGTTGGACCCAATGGATCTGGCAAGTCGAACGTGATCGATTCCTTGTTGTTTGTTTTTGGTTTCCGTGCTAGCAAGATGCGACAAGGCAAGATCTCCGCCCTCATTCACAACTCCGCCCAATATCCCGACCTTCCATTCTGTGAAGTCGAGGTCCACTTCGAGCAGGTCCTCGATCTTCCCGATGGCGGCCATGAAGTCGTCCCCGATTCTCACCTGATCGTATCTCGCCGGGCATTCCGAAACAACAGTAGCAAATACTACATGAACAAGAAAGAGACCAATTTCACGACTGTCACAACCTTCCTCCGTGACCGCGGCATCGACCTCGACCACAAGCGATTCTTGATTCTCCAGGGTGAAGTCGAATCCATTGCCCAGATGAAAGCCAAGGCTGCCAATGAGCACGACGAAGGTCTCCTCGAATACCTGGAGGATATCATCGGAACCTCCAAGTATAAAACTCCTATCGACGAGGCGGCAGCCGAGCTGGAAAGCTTTAATGATATATGTGCCGAGAAGAATAATCGAGTCCAGCACGTCGAGAAAGAGAAGACTGCTTTGGAAGACAAGAAGAACAAGGCCGTGGCATACATTGGCGAAGAAAACGAATTGTCCCAGAAACAATCTGCTCTTTACCAGATCTACATAGACGAATGTGCGGATAATGTCCGTGTCACCGAGGAAGCCATCCTGCAAATGCAAGAGCTCTTGAATATGGAACTGGAGAAGCATGAGGGCAACGAATCCGGCATCAAGGAACTCGAGAAAGCCTACAAGAAGGCTTCCCGCGAGTGGGAGGTCATGGAGAAGGAATCTCAAGGACTCATGAAGGAAATGGCCAAGTACGACAAGGAGTCCGTTAAGTTCGACGAGAAGAAGAAGTTCCTGGTCAACAAGCAGAAGAAGCTGGAGAAGACAATGCAGACCAGTCGCCTCGCTGCATCTGAATGCCATAGTCTGGTTGAGAAGTACACCGATGACATCGAGCGCAAGTCTGGTGAGACCGCCCAGCTCGAGCAGGAGATGAACAAAGAGGAAGAAGAGTTGAACTCCATCCGTGAAAGTCTCAAAGGCAAAACTCAGGGCCTTTCGGACCAGATTGCCGCCAAACAGAAGTCCTTGGAGCCGTGGAACGAGAAGATCAACAAGAAGCAATCCGCCGCTGCTGTTGCGCAGAGTGAGCTCGATATTCTTCGGGAACGGGGCAACGCTGGTGCTGTCCTGCTTGAGGAGGCGCAGGGCAAGATCGCCACTATCGAAGAGACCCTGCAATCGAAGCAAACCGACCTCGAAGAACGACAGGCCCAAAAAGAGACTCTCGAAGGCGAGGTGGAGAAACTCAAGCACGACTTGAAGAAGTACGTGGCTCGTGAGCCTGAAGTTCGGTCCCATGTTTCCAGTGCCCGACAGAAGGCAGACGAAGCTCGAGTCAGCCTCCAGAACACACAGAACCGCGGTAGTGTGTTGACAGGACTGATGCGTCTGAAGGAGTCTGGTCGTATCGATGGGTTCCATGGCCGCCTCGGCAACCTGGGAACTATCGATGAGAAGTACGACGTTGCGATTTCTACTGCCTGTCCGGCTCTCGACAATATGGTGGTGGAGACTGTGGATGTCGGTCAACAGTGTATTGATTATCTGCGCAAGAACAACCTTGGCCGAGCCAACTTTATCCTTCTCGACCGCCTGCCACGTCGCGACATGTCGACCATCTACACCCCGGAAAGTGTGCCGCGTCTCTTTGACCTCGTCAAGCCGAAGGACCCCAAGTTCGCCCCAGCCTTCTACAGCGTCATGCAAAACACTCTTGTTGCCAAGGACCTTGAACAAGCGAACCGCATTGCCTACAGTGCACGCCGGTGGCGAGTGGTCACTCTGGATGGCCAGTTGATTGATGTTTCCGGTACGATGAGTGGTGGTGGTACTCGCGTTGCCCGAGGCGCTATGTCATCCAAGCAAGTCGCGGATACAACCAAAGATCAAGTCAACCGTCTCGAGTCAGACCTGGAAGAATTAGAAAAGAAGTTCCAGCACTTCCAGGAGAAGCAGCGAAACATTGAATCCCAGATGCGTGAAAAGTCTGATGAGATCCCTCGCGTCCAGACTAAGATCCAGAAGATCATGATTGAGATCGACAGTGCCAAGCGCAGTCTTGCGGATGCCCAGCGTCGCGTCAAAGAGCTGAGTGCAGAGCACAAGCCATCCAAGTCCGACGAGTCTCAAGCTGCTGCCCTTGAAGAGCAGATCGAGGCCGTGAACAATGAGATCGAGGAACTCAACAACGAGAAGAGCGGCATCGAAGAAGAGATCCAGAGCTTGCAAGGCAAGATCATGGAAGTTGGCGGTGTTCGCCTTCGTGGACAGAAGGCCAAGGTCGACGGCCTGAAGGAGCAAATCAATATGCTGAGCGACGAAATCTCCAATGCCGAGGTGCAGAAGTCCAAGAATGAAAAGCTCATTACCAAGCACACCAAGGCGCGTGACAGTTCCGAGAAGGAGCTTCAGCAGATCTCATCAGACCTGGAAAACTTGGAGGCAGATGTTGAGAATCAAGCCAACGATGCCTCTGACTGGAGGCAAAAGGCCGACGAGGCACAAGAGGTGAGCTAAGCTCGAAAGCTTGCAAAGTGACACATGCTAACTTTATTGTAGGCTCTCGAGACTAAGAAGGGTGACCTCAAGGCTCTTAAGCAGGAGCTGGACGAGAAGAAGGCCGAGCTGAACGAGTCCCGTGCCAGTGAGATCGAGATGCGAAACAAGCTCGACGAGAACCAAAAGGCCCTTGGAGAGAACCAGAAGCGAAGTCGCTATTGGGAAGAGAAGCTCTCGAAACTGGTCTTGCAAAATGTCAGTGACCTGGGCGAGGAGCAAGAGGTAATGGAGCTGCAGACCTACACCAAGGATGAGCTTGATGCAATGAACAAGGAATCTCTCAAGGCCGTCATCGCTGCGTTGGAGGAGAAGGTCCAGAACGCCTCTGTGGATCTGTCTGTGATTGAAGAGTACCGACGCCGTACTGCCGAGCACGAAGCGCGGTCTGCGGATCTGGCAACTGCCCTGACATCTCGGGATAGCGCAAAGTCGCGCCTGGACGGACTTCGCTCCTCCCGTCTGAACGGATTCATGGAAGGATTCGGCATCATCTCTCTCCGTCTTAAGGAGATGTACCAGATGATCACGATGGGTGGTAATGCGGAGCTGGAGCTGGTCGACTCGCTGGACCCCTTCTCCGAGGGCATCCTGTTCTCAGTCATGCCTCCGAAGAAGAGCTGGAAGAACATTGGTAACTTGTCCGGTGGCGAGAAGACACTGTCTAGTCTGGCGCTGGTCTTTGCCCTGCACCACTACAAGCCGACTCCGCTGTATGTCATGGACGAGATTGACGCTGCGTTAGATTTCCGAAACGTGAGTTCATGTCCCTCCTCGTCGAAGTATACTTAATATCGACACTAACCCACAACGCAGGTCTCCATTGTTGCATCTTATATCAAGGAGCGAACAAAGAACGCCCAATTCGTTGTCATTTCCTTGCGAAACAACATGTTCGAGCTCGCCTCGCGTCTTGTCGGTGTCTACAAGGTCAACCATATGACCAAGAGCGTGACGATCGAGAACAGAGACTACATCGAGGGTCGGTAATGACTGAACACGATGCGTGCATGTTTCCTTTCTGCATCCATGGATATAGGTACCTGGCTGGATGGGGTTGCCTTGCTGTTTTTGATGATATCATAGGTCTGGAGTCCTGGATTTGAATTTACATCTTCACATAAACACCGCGTAGAACGCAACGTATAGATCTGTAGCTCACCCGAGGCCATCACTCCACCGTGGCTGCCGGCACTCGCTCACCCGGCTTCCACTTCTTCACCTCCACACTGATCCCATTCAAGCTTCCACTAACCCATTTCCCAAGAAATGTTACATTCCAGCGCCGATCAATATCTCCACCGCGACCTCCTCACTATGCACAAGAGCAGACCTAGAAGCGGGGTAAACTCTTCTCGCAATCCATATCCATCGTAGAGCTTCCTAGCCGGGAAATGATAAACCACCACCCAATTCGAGCCCGGAGTTCTCGGCGTTGAGACGTGGGGGTTACACCGTGCAAGCCACTGGCAGGGCAGGGTAGGGCTGGGAAGGGAATGAACGGTTCGAATGGAATGTATAAGGGGCAGCACCTCACTTCTCTCAACACTCCCATCCTTCTATCTTGATTGACTCAACCCGGATTCGATACCGGAGACAGAGACAGCAGAATGCGTCCGCAAACTCTCGCCCTGGCGAGCTTCTTATGCCTCGCCAGGTCAGCAGTTGGAATCCTAGAAGCACCAACAGCAGACGCGGGAGAAGGACCAGGCCTCTCACAATACGTAAACGCATTCATTGGATCCGAAGGACCTGATGGAAGCGGCTTCGGCGGCGGGGATATCTTCGTCGGCGCAGCGCGACCATTCGGTGTCGTGAAGGTGGGCATTGATTCCACAGCGGCGAATTGGTCAACTGCCGTGTTGAATGGGGGTTGGACACCTGATGGGAATGTTACGGGTTTCAGTATGATGCATGAGAGTGGGACGGGTGGTGCGCCGAAGTATGGGCTTGTTTCGCAGATGCCGCTTGTTGAGGTGGAGGGGGGTGTTAATGTTTTGGATAATATTACTTATTGTCAGGCTAGGGTGAGTCAATTCCTTACTTGTATGACTGGGTTGGATGGGGGTGGGTGGAAGGATATGGGTGAGGCTAATTTGTTTTTTGACGGTAGGTTGGAAAGGATGTTGCGAGTGTGGGATATTATAAGACGAGGTTGGCGAGTGGTGTTGAGGTTGAACTCTCTGCTTCACGACATGCGGGGATTATGGAGTATTCGTTTCCTGAGGGGGATAAGCATATTCTAGTTGATTTGTCGCATGTGAGTTGAGTCTTTCCATGCATTGGTGTCTTTGGTAGCAAATTGCTGACTTGAATAGTATCTACCTGCTTCACCCGGTGATGCAGATGGCCAATTATTTGCTGGAGGCGAGATCCAGATTGAAGACGGTGGTCAAGCATATAGTGGATATGGAACATATGCCGGTGGCTGGAATAATGGTATGCCAGTATCTGTCGAAGTAAGAAACGCAGTATCTCCATCTAACCCCAACAGGCGCACCGTTTACAGTCTACTTCTACGGAGAATTCAACAACCGCCCAGAAAAGGCACAGACATTCTCCGGCCCTAACACAGATCCCATGCCTCGCTACCAGAACCTCGCCAATGGCGGGACTAGCCAGCCTCAGTTCAGCGAGGCCGAGAAGATCTCCGCAGGACCGATGAATAATCGCATCGGCGTACTTCTCAGCTGGGGTGATGGCCCTGCTTCGCATATTACTTCACGCGTGGGGATATCATCCATGTCAATTGATCGTGCCCGATCATATATCAAAGAGATCCCATCGTGGAAACTGAATGATACCGTCACCGATTCCGTGAAGGAGTGGAATCAGGACGTTTTCAATAAAGTCCGCGTTCCGACTGATGATTCTGCTAATATGACACACGTCCGATTACTCTACAGCTCGCTTTATTTCATCCATTTGATGCCGTCGGATCGTACAGGCGAGAATCCCCTTTGGGACTCTGGTGAGCCGTACTGGGATGATTTCTACACTATGTGTGAGTTGGATTTATACAGCTGCCACAGAACCACGGAATTTGATTCATGTTTAGCATCTAACGCGTTCATTAGGGGATATTTTCCGCTGCACGGTTAGCTTTTATCACATCTTTCAGCCAAAGTACTACGAATCCATGATTCGTAGTTTAATCGATATCTGGAAGTAAGTCACGCAGCCACAACCACAGCCAACCAAATCACACTATCAGCAAAGCTGATCAAACAATCTTGCCAGGCATGCCGGATTCATGCCAGACGGCCGCTCAGGAAACTGGAACGGACTAGTCCAAGGCGGATCCGACGCAGACAATGTACTCGCCGACGCCTACGTGAAGGGATTACGGGGCGCAATTAATTGGACAGAGGGATACGCAGCGATGGTAAAGGACGCAGAGGTAACACCATACAATACCTTCGACCCAACAGATATCACAGCCAGCACGAAAGAAGGACGCGGGGCACTGGATGACTGGAAAGAATTGGGATATGTATCTCAGGATCGCAATACGCGGTGTATTTCACGGACGGTTGAGTATAGTTTGAATGATTTTGCGCTGGCGCAGGTGGCTAAGGGTGAGATGCCGACGGATGTGGAGAAGTATCTGAATCGGTCGAGTGGGTGGCAGAATATTTGGGATGAGAGGGTTGAAAGTCTTGGGTTTAAGGGATTTTTGGCGCCTAGGTTGGCGGATGGGGAGTTTAATAGTTCTTACGATCCGCTTTTGTGTGGGGAGTGTGAGTGGATGGATGTGAGTTATGAGGGGATTCCGTGGGGTGAGTGTGGTGTTTTTAATCCCTTTGATGATTTTTTTGAGGGGATCTGTTTTGCTGATCAGGGTAGAATATTCGTTTGTGATTCCTCATGATGTGAAGACGTTGATTCGGTTGATGGGCGGGGAGAAGATGTTCGAGTCGAGGCTGGATATGATGGTGAGTATAATGAGATGAGAGAGGGGAGAGGATGTCGGAATGATTCAACTCTGACTTGGATAGTTCAAACCCAACATGTCAGTGCAGAATCTCGGTGCGAATGGCGCGGGCATCACGACGTTGATCAATATCGGGTGAGTGAGTCGCTGCAACAGCATAACCATTTAAGTAAGTATCTGGTCAGTGAGTAACTAGCTAACGATATCAGCAACGAGCCCGACTTTGCCACACCCTACCTGTACAACTACATCAACAAACAAGCCAAGAGCGTGATGCAATCCCGCAGCCTGGCCAACCAATAGTGAGTGCATCCCATCCCGTCTCCCGCTGCGTCGTAATGCGCCGCAGAGCAGACAAAGAGCCACACACACCACTAACAGCATAACGCATAACAGCTTCAAAGACGCCGCATACGGAATCCCCGGAAACAGCGACGCGGGAGCAATGAATTCATGGCTATTGTGGCAGATGCTAGGGATCTACCCGATCGTCACGCAGCCAGTTTACCTACTCTCGTCGCCGTGGTTTCCGGACCTGAACATGACGATCAATGGGGACAAGACGTTGCGGATCATGGCGACGGGTTTGGACGAGGGTTATTTCGTGCAGGGGGTGAAGATCAATGGGCAGCAGTGGGTGAAGAATTGGTTTGAGCATGGGGATGTTATGGTTGAGGGCGGGACGATTGAGTTTCAGCTCGGTAAGGAGGTGAGGGCGTGGGAGAGTGGTGATGTGCCTCCTTCGCCGGGGCATGTGATAGTGTAGTTGAAATAGCTGAGTGAAATGCAATGCAATGGGATTGCATTGAATAGAGTGCAGAGTGCATTGAGTATGGTGTGCGTCATCGTTGGCAGCTGGCAGCTGGCAGCCCCGCCCGATCGCAATGAGCTGCAGGGAATAATCTTTGCTTGCGAGGCTGGAAGTGCATTGAAGGGTATTCAAGTGAGTTAGTCAAGTCGAGAGTAGCCAATGGAGGGCGTGGATGGATGGGGCGAAAGACAAAGGCAGGATTGTTGGTTTGTCGCAGGTTTGTGGAGGGGCTTGACGTCAGCGGTGGTTGGGAAAACAGTGTAGATTGAGTATTAACTCGGTATAGTATTATCCTTCGAGGATTCTAGAGTTTACTACAGAATACTAAGTATCCTCGAGCACAGTTAGAATATAATACATTCATTCCTATAGTCCACTGCTTAGTGCCTTCTTCTTTCTTCTCCCAGCCACACTATCCATTTCCCCTCCTCTCCCCTCTCTAATCCTCTCTTTCTCTCCTCCTCACTCCCTTCCATTCCATTCATTCTCCATTCATATTCTCTTTCTACCTGGGTTATACAATCCTGAACCAAAATATAACCACAGGCAGCAGGCAGTTCCAATGGTACGTCGGCCCGCCTCCACACTTTCAACCACGGCTCTCCTCCATCACCAACCACTACTATCTTCACCATCCCATACTAACTACACCACCACAGGCCCCCCTCAACCACCTCGCTCCCCGAGCAGAAGGCTGCCCTGCAACCATCTCCGGCGGCGCCATCGCCGGAATAGTCATCGGTTCGATCGCCGGCACACTACTAGTCCTCTGGCTGTGGCGCCTCTTCAGATTGCCCGGCGCCTTCAGTGGTGGCGGCGAGCCAGATGTCGGCTATCGCCCACCAATAACCCGATCAAGTGGTCGCAGACGTCGCACTCGCGAGCCTCGCATTGATTATGTCGAGAAGCCCAGGCGTAGCTCATCGCGGCGGTATCGCGATGAGTACTACCGGGATGATGTGCGGCGGCCGGCTAAGGTTTATTTGACGGAGTAGTCACTTTGGCAATGGCAATATCACTTCCACTGGCACTTGCAGTGGATGGATCGATGAATTGGATGAAATGGATGAAATGGGCGTTTATACTTGGATGCTGCTCTATGCTTACGATTTATGTTCTTCTGATGATATGTGGCGACGAGCGCACGATTACGATAATGAATGAATGGATCAATCTTCCTTTCACGACCTGTACAACGTACACACGCACAGTGTCATACATGATGTAGGTGTTGCAGATGGTTATGCAGTCTGTACAACTCGAGCCAGACACGCAATCTGCCAGATGTGTCTGCAATGTCATCCTCTGCAGTTGCACCTGTACCCCTGAGCCTGAGTGACAACCATATCACGACTGCGGTAGACCAGGCTAAGGTAATGACCAACTCGTGCATGGATATGTACCTCTGTACATATCTCTGTAGACTCATGCAACGGTCGCAAGTTCCCCGCGAGTCAGTGGCGTGGCGTCTTTAGCGGGCGTTTGACAAACCAGCTCGTTAGTGCAGAGTTAGTACTAAAATAGCAGTTGGCAGCTAGCACGATGGAATGATAGACTGATAGAAAAGATAAAAAAAATTCAGGGGCAATTCTCATCTGAACCCCGACTCCACCGGAAGCCCACCTTCGCCCACCGGGTTCCAGCAGGCGGGGCAGGGCAAGGTCAGGGTCAGTCAGGGTCGAGTAGTGTGATCTGGTCGAATATTCATGTTCAGAATAGCAGAATGATCGAAATGAACTGGTCAGTGATTTGTAGTGCAGTGAAATAGAAGAGGAAAGAGGAAAGAGGAAGTGTGAGAGTGTGAGAGTCTAGATGTTCGCCGATCACGAGATGCAGAACTTCCCTGCTCGGATCTTCTTCTCCACTCACTCACTCAATTCAACTTAACTCACCACTCCCACTTCCACTTCCACCACCTCCTATCTCCCACGCCCAATTTTACATCGTGCCACCAGGTACAACCAGGCACAGCCAGGACGCAGGATTGCTGATCCGCTTATCGCGATCCCCGATCCAATGAATCCCCAGAACAGTGCAGACACGGCCCCGGCCGCCCTCGACGTATGCGGTTTAGGCTCAGGCACGGGGCTACTGCCCAGCTGAAGCTATTCCTATTTGCAGTATAGTGGCTGCACCACCAGACTCCACTGTCTCTCCTTTCGGGGCTAGTCACAACAATCGGCGTGTTGGCTTCCCCTTACCGGACGCTGCCCAGCTCCAGAGCCAAAGGACCTAGTCCGACCAGCTCCTGTCCTCCATCGGGTTTCCACCGGTGGCGTCGCTCGTGAGTTAGTCCCTGGACCCCCTTCACCTTCTTTCCTCATCCTCTCCTCCCAATATACTGCAGGCTTTCCTTCCAATCCTTTCCGGTGCGACCTTTCGCCCTTCCATTCTTTATACCTCAGGTGTTTTATCCTGTAGGCTCTTTCGAGGCTCGTCCTCGTATCCACTCATTGTTATCGGATTGCCCTGCAGTATTACAGGGATTCCACGGGAGAAGCGAAACATTCCAATTCCAATTCCACCAAAAATATACTATACAACCAAAGAGCTTCACAATGAAGGCTTTCATGAAGCTCGCCGCCCTGGCGGCCCTGACCGGCTCCGCCTTGGCCCAAACCTTCAGCGAGTGCGATCCCACCAAGAGAGACGGGTGCCCAGCAGACCCAGCCCTCGGCACCGAGCATACCTGGTATTTCAATGAGACCCTCGACACCGCCATCTGGAACATGAGCACCGGCTCAATCGACTACGTTGATGATGGTGCCGAATTCACCCTGCACGCCGCCAAGGAGTCCACCCTGCTGCAGTCCAACTTCTACATCTTCTTCGGCGTCGTCGAATCCTGGGTCAAGATGGCCAAGGGCGCCGGTATCATCAGCAGTGTGGTTCTGGAGTCCGACGACCTGGACGAGATCGATTGGGAATGGGTCGGCTACAACACTTCCGCCGTGCAAAGCAACTTCTTCGGCAAGGGCAATGACACCACCTTTAGCCGCGGTGGCACCCACTATGTCGCCAATGCCGACTCTGAGTTCCACAATTACACCACCTACTGGGACCAGGACAAGCTGGAGTGGTGGATCGATGGCGACCTCGTCCGCACCGTCAACTATGACCAGCCCAACACTCTCCACGGCAAGAACTACCCCCAGACCCCCTGCAGGGTCAAGGTTAGCAACTGGCCCGCCGGCACTGAAGAAGCCGCTGAGGGCACCGTCAAATGGGCTGGTGGTCTGGTCAACTACGACGATGCACCATTCACTATGACCCTCCAGAAGATGCGTATCCAGGACTTCCACACCGGCAAGGAATACACCTACGGCGACAAGACCGGCTCCTGGGAGAGTATTGTAGTGGCCGAAGGCAACTCGACCACCCTGGATGAACTGAACAAGCCGCCACCGAAGTCCCTGTCCGAGAAGTGGGAGGATCTCGGCACAGGTGCCCACGTCGGTGTGTACGTTGGTGCTTCGGCCGCCGGTGTCATCCTCATCGCAGGCTTCCTCCTTTGGTGCCTGCGCCAGCGCCGCAAGGGCCGTCTCGAGTATGCCCTCGACGACGCCCGCTACGCTAACGAGCGTAATGAGGCGCAGAACTTCCAGAACGACTGGAAGCAGACTGAGTGGAGAAACAGCGGTTACCGCCAGGTCAGCTAATTGAGCTGGCTTGTCTTTTCTTCTGTATCTCTTTTTCTCTGCATTCTTCCCTTCCTGTCATGAACGGGTTCCACGAGCCCACCTCCGCTGTCTCATTCCAGCCCAGCCATGAATGGACGAGAATTTTTTTTTCACTTTCACTTTCGGGCACTGGCCATGGGTACTTAATGACTCTTTTTCACCATACCACACTCAGACTCTCTCGGTCTATTTCTCTCAACTCGCTTCTGTTCTGCTCCACCGCACTCGCTTTGTGGCTCTATTTCCTCGGCTGGGCGTCTCGGCCGGTTGGGACCATTCTTTCGAATCCATATACGCATGACCTGTACATACTAGCCTTGGATCCAATTCACTGTTTATCTTATACCCTATATCTCATCATTAATTATCTTATCTCACACTCCATATCTACCATATCTACCAACCAACTATACCATCTATACAAAACTGAAGTGGTGCATAGTGGAACTTCCCAACTTGGTTAGTGCCCCTCGAGGCAAAGGGCATTCCCGCTTTCCGCCCTCCGCCTCCGCCATTTCACATCCCACTTCCACTCTGCTTCCACTTCCTCTCTTGACTATACACTCGCCAAAATGAGCAATTCCAAAGGTGTCGCTGAGAACATGCTCTGGGGAGGTCGTTTCACCGGTAAGCTCAACCTTAACCTCATCCTCCCCCAACAACTCCCTCCCACGCCCATCTCCGCCATTTGTTGCCCTGACTCATGCTCACAAATAAATCACAGAGGGTATCGACCCCCTCATGATGCAATACAACATGTCCCTGCCCTATGACCGCGTCCTCTGGAAACAAGACATCGCCGGCTCAATCGCCTTCGCCCGCGCAAACATGAACAATGGCATCCTGACCGCGCAAGAGTTCGCCGAGATCGAGCGCGGCTTCGCGCAGATCGCCCAGGAATGGAGCACCAACACCTTCGAAGCCAAGGAGAATGACGAAGACATCCACACCGCCAACGAGCGCCGCCTCAGCGAAATCATTGGCAAGGAAATCGGTGGTAAGCTGCATACCGGCCGCTCGCGCAATGAGCAAGTCGCTACCGACATGCGGCTCTGGCTGCGCGACGAGCTGCGCATCCTCGATTCCCACCTTTGCGACCTTATCAAGGTTTCCATTGCGCGCGCTGAGAAGGAAATTGAGATCCTCATGCCGGGATATACCCATCTCCAGAAGGCCCAGCCTGTCCGTTGGTCCCACTGGATGCTCTCCCACGCTACTGCCTTTGCTAGTGAGCTGCAACGTCTGCGTGAGGTTATTGCCCGCGTTAACAAGAGTCCTCTTGGCTGTGGTGCTCTCGCTGGTAACCCCTTCCAGATTGACCGCCATGCTATGGCCAAGGAGCTCGGCTTCGATGATCTGCTGTATAACTCCATGAACACTGTTGGTGACCGTGACTTCGCCATGGAGACTATGCAGTGGGGTAGCTCGTTCATGCTGAAGATCTCCCGCTGGGCTGAGGACTTGATTATCTACAGCAGTCTGGAGTTCGGCTTCGTCCGTCTGTCTGATGCTTACTCGACTGGATCCTCACTGATGCCCCAGAAGAAGAACGCCGGTGAGTGGGCCTATCCAGCTACCCTACTGCCCGCATTATTGACTCGATACTGACATCTACAGACTCTCTCGAACTACTCCGCGGTAAATCCGGCCGAGCCTTCGGCCAAATGGCCGGCCTGATGTGCACAATCAAGGGCCTACCAACAACCTACAACAAAGATCTACAAGAGAGCATCGAGCCCCTCCTCGACCACATCAAAACAGTCAGCGACAGCATCCAAATTGCCACAGGCGTCCTCTCAACCCTAACCACTATTCCGGAAAAAATGACGGCCGCCCTCGCACCGGAGATGCTAGCCACCGAGATCGCAGACTACCTCGTCCGCAAGGGTGTTCCTTTCCGTGAGGGCCACCATATCTCCGGCCGTGTCGTTGCGCTCGCGGAGAACACTGGGATTCCCATGGATAAGCTTTCGATGGAACAGCTTAAGGAGGTGGATGCGCGCTTTGGGGATGATGTTCAGAGTTGTCTTGATTATGAGCGCGCTGTTGAGTTGAAGGATGCTGTTGGTGGGACTAGTAAGCGGGCTGTTCTTGAGCAGACTTCTGTGTTGAAGAAGTTGCTGTAAGATTTATATTTACTATGAAAAGCAATGGTTGGTATCGCGGTATTTATACTAGTATCGGGAGGGGTTTATTTCGGGTTAGATAAAATGAGATATGACAACAATGTATTCACCTATATGCTGTAATTTTCCATGAGGTCGTCCGAGTCTTTGACGGTTTATTCCTTGAAAAAAAGAATATGAATGTGCACCGCATACATCTTCAACTGAGTAATTAGATTTATTCCATCGTATTCCAAATAAAATAAAATAATGCATCAAGCCCTCAACTCTTCTTCGAACTCAACTCATCCTTCCCAAAAAAACCCCCAGACTCATACGCAGGCAAGACCTCACTAACAACCGACAACCTCGCAACCTCAAGCCCATAAAACCCACTGCCAGCACTGGAACCCGACCTCCCCTTCGACAGAGCACTATCAGGTGTAGTCTGAGTATCAGTATCAGGACCAGTCCCAGTGTGAGTCTTCTGTCCATCAACCCCTTTGTCACCCCTCTGACCCATCTCAATACCAGTAGTAGGCGCATAATCCATAAAACTCATAACATGTTCCTCCCCATTCTTGATAATCCTCTTCCCATGAGCACGAAACAACCCAGTTCTCGCCTTCCCCTTCCCCTTAAACCTGACCTTCGCACTACCCTTTACACCCGCACTACCCGTCGAAGTAGAAGTAGGCGTAGGCGTAGACGTAGACGTGGATGTAGACGGGGGAGTCGGACTCTCCTCATCAATACTAGAAATCCGATCCAAATTCGCACCCATGATAATCCCATCCCTCGTAATAACCTTCCTCGCTGTATATCGCGATATAAGATCGATCCCCATGTCAGCTTCAGAGGTAGGGAACATTGCACTGCGAGGCGTGGAAGCATTAGCGCTCGCGCTAGGGCTAGGGCTATGCCTGCACGGGGCAGTAAATCTGCGCTGGTTGATGAGTTCTGAGCTTGGAGATGCGGGTAATTCGACTCTTGTTCTGCGGAATCCTGTGTCGGATAGTTCGGGGACGTAGCCTGCTGCTCCGGGGGTTAGGGGGTGGGGGATGGAGTGGGGTGGCGGTTTGAAGGGGATTATAAGTGGTGGGAGAGGGTGTTTTACGTCTGTGCTTGTGCTTGTGCTTGTGCTTGTGTTCGTGCCTGTTGGTGTGGGTGTATGTGTATTGGTTGAGAGGGTTAGGGAGGATATTGTTGAAGGGACGCTTGTTTGTTCATGTAGGTTGTCGGTATTTAAGCTTGATATTGTAATGGGTGCGTTCGAGGAGGTTGAAGGGTGGAGGGTTGGGAGACTTCGAGTTGAGCCTTTGGATTCTTAGTTGTGAATTTTTAATAAGATATTCGATTTATCTCGTTGATGCTTACCGGTTAAGGGTTGGCTCTCACTAGCTTCTGCTTCTGCTGCGGAGAGACCTCTCTTGTTGGGTAAATCTTGAGCACGAAGGGACTCGGTGGAAACGGAGTGATGCAGAGTAACCTTGATTTTGGCACCGCGTCTTCTGATGCAGCAAAATATGAGTAGGCCGAGGAGGATTACACCGATCACGCCGCCAACAATGCCACCTATCATGCCTGCATTGTTAGACTTAGATGCTGCACTGGTCACGGGTGGTGCGGTGGCTGTAGATGTTGCAGGTAGTATGCTTGTCATGCCTACTATATTCGTGGAATAGGAGGCAGTGGTTGAAATGTTCTCCTTTGAAGCTGCAGATGTGGTTGTCATTGTCGTTGACAGTGTCCTGCTTGTTGGCTTGGATGTAGTCAAGGCTGTACTTTTCTTGGTGGTTGAGTCCGAGTCGTCGTCTGGACATATCCCATCGGTGCAAGGGTCACTGGAGCAGCATCCTGTAAATGATCCAATGGTGCAGACATACCACAGTTTGCCGTCGGTGCAACTGGTATCTGCTCGAAGAGCTGGAAATTCCATATTGGAAGAAGTTGGTTGGAAACGCTATGCAAGGAACATTTATAATATCAAACCTGCAACAAACGCGGCAGATCTAGGCTAGCTGGAGGTATCGAAAATATGCGAAAGTGAAGATTCTGGGGATGGGCAACTCGGCCCTGGTTTGGCAGATACCGCCGTTGCTTTGAATGCGTCGGATTCTCGAGGTCAAAGAAACCATGCTCTTTTATAGAAAACTATGGATCCTGCGGGCTTCAAGGGGTAGACCAATTATAGCCAATAGCTCATGTTCAAGAACAGTCTTTGTGTTCTTGTGCAGCCCTGAAAAGCGGCGCAGTCAGTGACATGTTCGCTTCCGTAGTGGTATTGTCGAATGGAAATATGCTTCGACAAAAATGAACATTACCATAATAAGATGGAAGCCGTGGGAAGATATTAAATGGACAGTCTCTTTGTTTCATGCCACCGAGTCGCCGGAATCAGAAAGCCAAGGACAAGCGAACAAAGTATACGAAGGCGGGGCACTACGAAAGGGCTCAAGATAAGGGAAATAAAAAGGCTAAAAAAAAAGAAAATCCAGTGATATGAGACAACTGAGAAAACACTCAGTACACCAACTCTTCGCCGTCAAATAAAAAAAGAGAAAAATATGGCTATACAGTATGTTGAGTAACACAAGTCAAATAGAAAACATGCTCTTTTCGTGGACTCCCGTCGACGCCATGAGCTGTTTTCACCCTCAAGTCAGGCTAAGCCTGGGGTGGTATATTGCCCAATTGGCATCGGAAAATAATCCGTGGTATTCTTCCAAAGCAACCCCAAATGGTCCACAATCTTCCCAAAAAGCGAGCTTAGTAGGTACGCTTGAAGGGGGGAACGGGCTTGCACTCGCTCTCATCCAGAGTGCCAGCCTCAACAGCACGGTAACCGAGCTCGACATCACCGTGGGGCTTCTTCTGCCATGTGAGGGTGTGCTTCATCCAGTTCTCGTCGTCACGGTCGGGGAAGTCCTCGCGGGCGTGGGCACCACGAGACTCCTTACGGTTGGAGGCGGCCAGGGCGGTTTGGGAACTGCAAATAAGTTAGCATGCATCAACATGTTGGAGGAATATTGGAGGAAAACATACGCGCAAGTCAGCAGGTTACGGAGCTCGAGGGTCTCAACAAGGTCGGAGTTCCAGATCATAGAGCGGTCCTTGGTGCCAACCTGGTCGTACCACTGGTCGATCTCGTTGACACGCTTCACACCCTCATCCAGGGAGTCCTGGGTACGGAAGACGGAGACATCGCTCTGCATGGCCTTCTGCATGGCCAGGCGGATGTCGTTGGTGGACTTGGGACCATCGGCGTTGCGGACAAAGTCCAGGTCCTTGATGGACTCGGCACCGGCGTCGGAGGCAAGGGGCTTGTGGGGCTTGCCGGGGGTAGAGATGTCGCGGACACGGTGGGAAACGGCACGACCGAAGACGATCAGATCGAGCAGGGAGTTGGCACCCAGACGGTTGGCACCGTGGACGGAGACGGAGGCGGCCTCACCGCAAGCGAACAGACCGGGGACAACCTTGTCCTTGCCCTGCTCGTCGACGGTCAGAACCTCACCAGTGTACTTAGTGGGGATACCACCCATGTTGTAGTGGACGGTGGGCAGGACGGGGATGGGTTGCTTGGTGACATCGACACCGGCGAAAATGGAGGCGGTCTCGGAGATACCGGGCAGACGCTCGTGGAGGAGCTCAGCGGGCAAGTGGCTCAGCTGCAGGTAGATGTGGTCCTTCTCGGGACCGACACCGCGGCCCTCACGGATCTCAAGGGTCATGGAACGAGACACAACGTCACGGGAAGCCAGATCCTTGGCGGTAGGAGCGTAACGCTCCATGAAACGCTCACCCTCGGAGTTGAGCAGGTAACCACCCTCACCACGAGATCCCTCCGTGATCAGGCAGCCAGCACCGTAGATACCGGTAGGGTGGAACTGGACGAACTCCAGATCCTGGTTGGGCAGACCAGCACGGGCAGCCATGGCCATACCGTCACCAGTGCAAGTGTGGGCGGAGGTGCAGGAGAAGTAGGCACGGCCGTAACCACCAGTGGCCAGAACGGTGTGGTGGGCCTTGAAGCGGTGCAGGGTACCGTCCTCCTGGTTATAGGCGATGATACCGCGGCACTCGCCGTCCTCCATCAGGAGATCGAGGGCGAAGTACTCGATGAAGTAGTTGGTGTTGTGGCGTAGAGACTGTCCGTAGAGAGTGTGCAGCAGGGCGTGACCGGTACGGTCAGCGGCAGCGCAGCAACGGTAGGCCTGTCCACCCTTTCCGAACTCCTTGGACTGACCACCGAAGGCACGCTGGTAGATACGGCCATCCTCGGTACGGGAGAAGGGGCAACCATAACCCTCCAGCTCACGGACGGAGGCAGGGGCCTCGCGGGTCATGTAGTGAATCGCATCCTGATCACCGAGCCAATCTGAACCCTTCACGGTATCGTACATGTGCCATCTCCAGTCATCCTCGTGCATGCTATAGATTTCGAGTTAGTTTTGGCTCGACACGTGCCTGGTTGGTTGTCGCTTGGGGAGATGACGTACTTTCCGAGAGCCGCATTGATACCACCCTGGGCAGCGACAGTGTGACTTCTGGTAGGGAAGAGCTTGGAAACACAGGCAGTGTTGAAGCCAGCCTCAGCAAGACCGAAGGCAGCGCGCAGACCGGCACCACCGGCACCGACAACGACGGCATCGTACTCGTGATCCTGTTTCCGGTCAGATCTCTCCTCAATGGCGATGATTTCGGTTTCTGCTAGCAATATCGGCTTACAATGATCGGATACTTCTCCGCGAGGTAGCTGGTGTTCTCCTTGGCGCGCAGAGGTCCGTTGCCAAAAATCCGGGCTAATGGGTAGGAGAAAAAAAGGTCAGTGGTGAGGCAGGACGAGGCGGAAGAGGTCGATCGGGGCTCAATGCGTACCAGCAGGGCGCGAGGAGGAGAAGAGACGTCTCTGATCCCTCAAGACACGGGAGACCTGCAAGATGACAGGGTTAGTTGAAGGTCGCGCACTCGGGCCGAAAAGATCGCGCGAGGCCGTCGACTGACCTTGGAGGCGGGAGCGAGGCTCCGCAGGCTCATGGAGCTCATTATGGCGGGTCAGAAGAGAAACGATCTCCAATTGCCCTAGGGAAGAATAGACACCGAAGGACGGTGGGAATCAGCTGAGAGCGGAGAGGTTGGAATAGTAATCGTGAACTCCTTCGTCTTTCGGGTTCACGGTTGGCAGTTTCACGCTGACTAACCCGGGTTGCGCTGCCCCAGCTGCCGAGCTGCCGGACCGAGGCCAATCAGCGTGCACGGAATGGTCAGGCCGCCGCCCCGGCCACTGCCAGCTGCACGTGATGCGCTTTTCGTTTTGCCGGCTGTCGGAAGAGGTCGGACAGGATAGCCGATGCAGATATGAATACTACTATATACCCTAGAGTATACTATAGTGCTGGTTGCTTCTTGGGGATCCATGGATGGTAGCAATTACTATGTACTCTAGCAATTTTACCATAGGTATATTTACTATTGTATGCCCAGGGTAGCTGTCCCAAGGTTCACCTAATTAGGAAAGCGCGGTGGACAGTTTCCGCCTGAAATTTAAGGCCTAAATTGCATCTGAGCCTGCCTCGGATGGATCTTGAACAGCCGTGGCATGCTTTAAGCGTCATCTGCGGACTCGGACTGGTTCCAAAGGTTACCGTGGAGTATACGCAGGGTAACCTTAGAAGCACAGGTCTACCTAGCAGTACACCGTGACCGTGTTTTACCTATTACTAGAAGCTAAGTATACTAGTACAACAAAGGAAATGCTTATATTATCAATGTGTAAGGAGCGACATCAGAACGAGTAATCACCAAATCACAAAATCGAAGCCACACTACAAAGGAAGCAGTGCTTATTGAAAGAGAGGATGTAACGACAGAACAAAAGATTCAGGACAAAGGTAGGTGAAATACCAAAAGAGAACTTGAAAGAGTGACAATGTTGCTACCAAGTTAGCAATTTCCACCGGGCGTTCATCAAATATGGCCGTCAACATCAACACCTGCTAACTTTTCAACCACGACCACCGGGTGGATATCAGTTTCTACCCACAATACAACTAGCTTCTTTCGTAATCTTTCGTAGGTATCCTCACTTAAAAGACATTATCTGACACAAGTCAGTTTTTAGAATGCTCCATGTGCCAAAAGATCGACATGCGACTCATTTTGGTCGGTGATTGTGACTTTCAAAGCCCTATGGAAAAGCCCCATAGACCGCCTTGGCAGATCACGTTTAAGTCGGGAGGGGCAAGCTTGGGAAGTACGCAGAAGGATCGTGCAAGAGCCGGTGGGTCAAATTTGTGTTTTGATCTGGACTCCGGAAACTGAAGGTGTTCTTTGTCCAAAGTCCTTGGGCCCACTCAAAATGGGTCGGGGGATTGTAAACACAATCTCCCCTCATTTACTCCCCCAATCCTGCTCTCAAGTCTTTTTATTTTTCATATACCCCAAAGACCCAATTAGCCATGGAAGGGAGCGTCTGGCAGCAAGTGCGTACCTACGCTGACCATCTGGGTCATCGCGTGGTGCTTGAACAGTACATCGTGCCAGACCCAGAACCCGACCACCTGGTTCCTATCCAAGTTTATAGCCTTGTCCCCCTGGATGACGACCACGAAAAGCTACGGGAATACCTGATGCAAAATTTCCGGAATGATGAGGTTCTGCCTATGTTTGAGATTTATTCATACCGCCCGCCTGACGCCTTCGCCTGTATTGAGCATAACCGCCTCGAAATCGCTCGCCGTAAGCAGCAACACCGGTTATTAGGAATCGAAAATGCACCCCCGCTGATTCCGCAATTCGCCGGTCGTCCCGACAAGTCTATTCGTATAGGGTTCTGTGTCCTAATACGGTCGTATAGCTATCGACTAGGCGAAGACGATGAGGACGAGCTTGCTGAGGCGGGCGAAGGCCCAGACATGCTCTACTTCAACCGCTCGTTTTCCGGCACGTGCAGGTATCACGAGAATTCCTCACCAGAAGTATTTGAGTTGACCACTGAGCGCGTTAAGAATCAGAATGACGTCGGAGAGATTGTTGTACTCGACATGTTTCTCAACGTCGGTCGTGCTGGGACGCGAGACGCTTTGGACATAGACGAGGGTGAGCCTTCTAGCTCAGATATACTATCAGAAGAGCAAATCCGCGATCAACTTAGCCAGGAAACTGCAGTTAGCGGCTTCTCTCTTGATCCGGTATACCGGGTTACTCAGGATACCGATATTATAACAGTCAGCAATACTCCCGAGGGAAATATCTCTGACATTCAATATATTGTGCATGCACTTTTTCTCAGCTCTATCCACGATACAGCAGGGTCCTCTCTTTTGGAAAGTACAGCGCGACTCTTTACAGCATCAATTGTCCCCCACCTCCCGGCCAATAAAACCCTCACTCTCAAGTTCTTTATCCCAAAGTCCCCTACTTGGACGGCCATCCGCCCTGCTCAAACTGAAGTTATTGAAGCTCTGTCCTCTAAATCAAACCAAGAAGGGAACCAAGAAGGGGACCAAGAAGGGAACCAAGAAGGGGACCAAGAAGGCCCCTTCCCGATCGGTGCCCTGCACACCTTCTATACAGGTGACGAGCAATCCCCTACAACAATACACCGTATGGCGCCTCAACTCAGCGACGCGTATTTTGTCCCAACAGAAAAGCCACCCCGTATCCCGTATCGCCTATTCACAGTTGTGCTTGATCGTGCCAAATTTGTCTCTGAGGCCGGAGTTTGTTTCTACAAGGCATACTGGGATTCGACCGGAGATGTGGACCCCTACGCAGAGGATGCACCCGATGATACGCAGGTTTCGCGTTGCGTGGACTTAGCTACGACTGCCGAACGGTTGGCGCTGATGGTTCCTGACAGCTAACTTGGTTTTGTCAGGTGTTTACAATATGCTTCAAGCAGTTTTACCATTTTCAATTGTACCCAAGTTATCTTTCTACTTAGTATTAGTTATGTCTTCGGATATCTTAGTTGGAGATAGTATCATCGCCCTTGGCTGTCCACAGCGTCCTCTCTTATTGATAGACTCTATTTGAGATAACCCCTTAGGACAGGGACATGGCCCGGTCACACATACTCCGAACAGGACTGGAATTCCATGATCTATTTTCTATCATATATAAGAAAGCTTTACATGGTTTTCATGCATAATGTATACATACATCCTATCCAACTAATCATCCCCCATCTCCATTCAACCACCCATCTAAAAAGTCGTACCTACCCTCCACCCAACTTTGACACCTCTCGCCAACCCAAAGAACAAACAAGCACAACCATAAACCAACCCGCAAAACACAATAAGCCCCGAGTAATCCTCCTTCTTCCCCTGATCACTCTGCGCCTTCATTATCTCCCCGGCAGCAGGTATAGCAAACAGCGCACCAACGCTAACCAAAGAATACGTAGTTCCATACCGCTTCCCAAAATCCTCCGTCGTCGAGATCTGCGCCACACAAACAGGGGAAAGACTAATCGCTGAGCCACTCCACAACCCGAATAGGACGGCATATGCCACGATAGCAGCTGTATTGGACCCAGCAGACAGCCACAATGCAAGGGTGAAAATGGTACACCCGAAGGTTGTGATAATCATGACGTTGAACCGTCCGTAGCGGTCTGCGAAGTATCCTGGGATGATGCGGCCGAGGATCGAGGCTGCGTTGAGGATTGAGACGATCTGGTACGCGAGGCCTTCTTGCATGTTGTGTGATTGAGCATAGGAGGTTAGGTAGGTTAGAGGTATCAGGAGAGCGAAGTCGATGAGGAAGATAGCGACTGTGAGTAAGGCGAATGGGGCTTCACGTAGGGCACGGATATCGATTTTGGCTCCGCCGAGCTTTTTGGGAGGTAGTCTCGTTTTCAGCAACAGGACACATAGGATGCAGAAGAAGGTGCAAATAAATCCGATTATTCTGATGGCCCAGGGGAATCCGACGGCTTCGGTGAGGTTCCATATTAGAATGGGGAAGATGATACCTCCGAATCCGCCGGCTGTGGCTGCGATTCCGGTCGCTAGGGCTCGGCGGCGATGGAACCAATGTGCCAAACAGGCTACGCTGGGGGTGAAGACCATTGATGAGGAGATTCCGCCGAGGAGACTGAATCCTAGAATGAACTGATAGTACTCTGAAAGAAATCAGTATTAGCATAAGCGTGGTAAACAGGCCATGATGGCTTTCCATATGACGAACCTTTAGCTACGCTAAAAACCATCAGGGAGCCAATTAGCCCAATACATCCTGGGACAAGCAGTGGTCTGAGACCGTAAGCGTCAAAAACTGGCCCTATTCCAGATCAGCCATAACTGTCAGTCTATAGACAGGGAACCGGGGCATGCATACCAACTTGGACACTTCCAAAATAAAGAAAGAATGAGTACACCCCGAATATCCAACCGATAGATGCTTTAGAATAGTCCTTCAACTGATCATTTGCCAACCGGGCTTCCAGGACACCCATTGTGTTCAAAAGTCCAAATGAAGGCACCATTGCACACCATGAACCTAGCACCACGCTCCATGCTCGCCATCCGCCATCTGGGAAGTCTGAGGCTTGTTCCACTTGCCTTTGGTCCACATATGTACTAGGCCCATTCTCATCGATGCCATTAGAGGATATTGGTAGCGGACCAGATGGTGAATCGCTGTGATTCATCTTTTGTTGCCCTTCTTTCCTGCTGCTTCTCCTTCTCCTGTTTTTCGTTGTTCACAAACGGAGCAGAATAAGTTGCAAACCTTTTGAACTACTTTAAATGCCTTTTCGCCACATCCCTTCACATGATATCAAATACTGATAAGTTAGGGCATGGTAAAAGGCTTCATTATGCACTAATCCCTTCCCGGACGCCGACGCTCCTGTAGGAGTCCGCGGAGCCCGAAGAACCGAAGTGATGTCTCCCTTCTTCTCTATTTCAATTTGCCCTTCCTTCTTTTTCCACCTGTCAATATGTACCTAGGGTTACTAGTAATAACAGCCGGTCAGTCGTATCAAAAAGCTACCGAATACAAGGAGATCTGTGGAGAATGATTGTAAGGCCGATTGGAGTAATAGTTGTAAATAATTGACTCGCCAACAGCCCCTTCTCCACCATCCTGGCGCTGTATCTTTTTGGTGTGGCATTTTGGGTGGTAACCCAGGTTGATGGATGAGGTGAATTTCTGGGCGGTGAAGGTTACCCCTACCTCCATAGGGCGTTTCCAGTCGAGTTGAAGACTGTTTTTGGATGGTGCTGTGGAGCCTCTGACGATCCTCGGGAGGTCAGAATGCCAAGATGACGTATCGTGATAAAGCCGCTCCTAGGGAAATGGTTAGCGCTTCAAAGAGTCCCCAGCAGAGAAGTAGGCTGATACCTCAACAATGACTCAGATAGCCTAGGTTCTTACTAGCTAATCTTTTGTCGATTAGCTTTTGTTTAATATAAAATACTTAGGTCCTTACGTATGTGCTCAATGGATCTCTAGGCCTAGATTTTCGAGGTGTTATTAGTGTGTCGACGCGACTGCTGCATTCCGGCGAATAATTGAATTTGGCCGTGAATTAAATAGACTAGTAGTCACTGAACTACATAGGTTATCAAGCTAGCGAACATAGCTTTTAATATGCTAGGATACTCCAGTGGTTGCGCTATTCGTGGCCATTTGTTTACGTATGCGAATGCAACCATGCAGAAGAGAAGAGGAAATAACTTCCCTACGCAAGCTATATTGGTATATTGGCTGCCATGTAAGCTTTAACCGTCTTAGATAGGTTGGTTTCCAAAAAATAGACACACTTTGAACTAATATTAAGATGAAAATGAGATTCGTGAGAGAGAATTTGCTCGAGTGTTGTGATTTGGTTACGTGTCGGTAGTACGATCGGGGACGGATAATACAGTAAGTGGACAGGTAGGGTAAAGGGTAAGGAAAAAAGAAAATGTTGCGAAGCCCATAGTAGTCTATATAGAAGCCCGGTGGGGACAGACCCTGAAGCAACGACGGCAACTTCCGCCATGAAGACTGAAACGGAAGTTTTCCGATTGTAACAAACTTTCTCTTGCAAAACTGTTACCTGCGATGCAGGAAGGGTATGTGGGGACAACTCGGGTTCGCTGTCAAATATAGATGGAATAGAATTTTCTCGGTATGTTTGTAATTCCGAGGGTTTCAGAACAAGGCCAATTGGTAGTTCGATGTTAGCGAACCTTGGATCGGCGGCGGTGCATGTATCCACCGACAATAGTGGATTCAAGTTACATGGTCTAGCAGCTGCCGCGTGGCTATGTGAAACAATTTTATTGGAATTGCCTATCTGCAGAGCATGATGTTTAACAGGGCAATGGATTGCATTTAAAGGAAAGATCTTTTACCTCTACGGTTCATCTCAACGGCAGTTTCACGTAAATCCTTCTCTCAAATTCGGCAGTCATTATGAAAATTCAATTGGGCCTCACCATCCTTGGTGGCAGCATCCTGTCTGCCATCTGCACCGTCAATGCCAAAGATTCTTCCTCTTCCGACTCCTTATCTCAATGGCTATACACCAGCGATATGAATGAGGAAGCCCTCACTCTCTTGGAGCGTCCGGAAATCGAAGGTGTCCAGACTCTGTACACCTGGAAGTCCCTCGAGCCGCAGAGGAACCAATACGACTTCTCTGCCATTGAGAACGATTTGAACCGTACACGGTCCAAGGGCAAACATCTCTGGGTCCAGATCCAGGACCGCACTTTCAGCATCGCCAACAATCCTGTTCCGAAATACCTCCACAAGCCAATCTACAACAACGGCAGCGTCCCTCAGTGTGATGGAGATGACTGCGATAAAAACTTTGTGGCAGGCGGTTGGGCCACGGCACAATGGAACCCCCATGTCCGTGAAAGGTTCCAAGGTTTGCTAAAGGCTCTGGCAGCCAAGTTCGATGGCAAAGTTTATGGCTTCAATCTCCCAGAGACCGCAATCGAAGTTCAGTCCAACAACAATGCCACTGGGTATACTTGTCAACGCTACTTCGAAGGTACCCTGGATAATGCCCGCTACGCAGCTAAGGTATTCAGCCACTCCTACGCTGTCCAGTACGTTAACTTCTGGCCTTGCGGCTGGGCAAACGAGAATAACTACCTCTCCGACTCGTTCCAGTTCTTTGCCGACAATGGTGTAGGTGTAGGTGGACCTGATAATATTCCCTACAAACAGACCATGGAGAACAACGGCTACCCGTACATGTCGAAATATCGGAATAAGGTCCCCATTAATGTGGTTGCGGTGCAGGAACCCGATTTGGCGGCAATCAACCCAAACACCAGCAAGCCATTCACCAAGGACGAATTCATCTCATTCGCGGAAAAGCAGTTGGGCTCGAAGATTTTGTTTTGGGCCTTATCCAGTCCGTGGTTGCATCAGTAGCTGGTTAGGCGAGGACATTAGCCGTATATCACCTGCATTGATGGTTCGGTTGGGCCAATCTGCCTGCTGCTGATCACTGTACTAAAGGCTGTTGTGGATTGTTAGTAAAGCCTTGGAGGAGTGTTTCCTAGTGTTTTGTATTATAAACTGTCAAAAAATAAAACTCTGCTGTGACATAATATAGATGTTCTACTTTCGTATAAAGCACTTGGCAAAAAGAATAGAATAATAGATAGCATTTCAAAAGGAGAGCTTATTATATGGCTATTATACTAGGTCTTTTTGGAATACAAACTAAGAGCTAAGAGAGTTAAACTATAATGAAAGATAAGTATGCTAATGTATGAAGTTTGGCTTACGAAATAGATAGTGTGTTATAGAGGGACATAATATCGCTCCTACGCAACAGGTATTACAAGCTAGGTGTCAGGTCAAGCGGCATCTCCGGTAAAATAAAAGGAGCAGTGCGTCGGGCTAGAAAGCCAAGGCGTAGTGGCGAGTGAAATCAAGGGAGTAGTGATAAGTGCAAAATAGATAGGACAGGTAGAGGGAAGAAGAGGAAAAGAGGTGGAAAGGGCGAGGACGGACTTTTTATGCCCAGCGACAGAGAGAGAAGGTTATGTGACGGCGTATTTAGGAGCTAAAAAAAGGGCAAAAATAGCCCGATACAGTAAATCCACATGTCCACCGTTTACAAGATCAATGAACCCTTTATATTTACTTTATTTTGGCCTTGCGCCCCCGGATAGCACGGGACAATTCGATTTACCCTGAGCTCTTTTGTGCCATACTAGGGTGTTTGTCGTAACGGGGAGCTTGGCGAAGGTGTGATGGTAACTCTAAATATCCCATATCTCGTTAGTGAACGGAAGGGACATTGGCCTAACTAGTATCTGCTTTGATCATGCCAATGATTATGACGAGTTCGCTAGATGCACAATCCCCAATCGCTCAGAAGCCTAGTCGACATTTCAATGACTGTCAGGATAATTGCGTGGCCAATTAACGCGGTTACAGATGGCTGTCCTCGCATTAGCTGCTACGAAGGTATAAACTATAGAAATCAAATGTTGCAGATTATAGATTCGTCCACAATGACAATAACTAGAAGTGATCGTACAGCCTATCCGCCATGCTCCATGCAAGAACCAATCTCCAGACCCCTAGTTGTATTGCATGTACGTCGCCGTCGAGTTGAACTTCAGGTTACCCTTGATGACCTTCTCCACCGATGCCAGGAAATCCTTCTCGGTCGCGACCTTTCGTCGAGCCCGGATGGCGAACATACCAGCCTCTGTCGCGACACTGCGCAGTTCGGCACCCGTTGCGTTGGGGCACAGGCGCGAAATGAGCTCCCATCGGATATCGCGCTCGACGGACATGCTCTTAGCGTGGATTCGGAGAATGTTGGCTCGTCCCTCGACGTCGGGGAGAGAGAATTCGATCTTTCGATCGATACGACCGGGACGCATGAGGGCCGGGTCCAGTGTGGACGGTCGGTTCGTAGCGAACATGACCTTAATGTTACCACGGGAGTCGAAACCATCAAGCTGGGTGATCAGTTCCAGCATAGTACGTTGAACTTCGTTGTCACCACCGGCACCATCGTCGAATCGGGCACCACCGACGGCATCGATTTCATCGAAGAAGATGATGCAGGCCTTCTTGGTGCGGGCCATCTCGAACAGCTCACGGACCATTCGCGCACCCTCACCAACGTACTTCTGAACCAGCTCGCTACCAATGACACGGATGAAGGTTGCATCTGTTCGGTTGGCGACGGCACGGGCGCAAAGGGTCTTTCCGGTACCGGGAGGACCGTAGAGCAGGGCACCCTTGGGCGGGTCGATACCGAGGTTCACAAATCGCTCTGGTGATAGCAAGGGCATTTCAACAACTTCTCGTAGCTTCTCAATCTGTTCTTTGCAGCCACCGACATCGCCATATGTGACGTCGGGCTTATCTTCGACGGTCATCATTGTCACGCTGGGGTCGATCTTGGGAGGGAGCGGCAGCATAATTTGGTACTTATTCCGGTCGACACTGTCATTCCAGCATCAGTAATCGTCTCGAACCTGCAGATCATCACATTGAAGTACTTACCCGACTCGCATGCCCTCCTCGATATCTGTCGGACTCACGCGCTCTCCTAGGTTGACGACAAACTTGGCAATCTGCTTGACGTTGATGACATATTTGCTCTTATCGGAATCCTTCTCATCCTGAATAATCTTTGTGCAGCGAGCCACTTGCAAGGGCTGCTCTTCTGCCATCCGTTGCCGATCGGCAGCAACATCCCAAAGGTGTGGAGGAGCAAGTCCCGTGTCGGATTCCTGTTGCGCGTGTGAGCTCTCGGGTCCAACGGGGTGGAGATAGCTGGGGAGCTAATCACCTTCACGCCAATCTTCTCATTGACGCTGTTTTGCTTGTCTTTGATGTCCTTCTCGAGCTTCTTGAGGGCGTTCGCGTAAGGAGCGGCTCCGTAGGTCTTAAGTACCGCAATGTCACTGTCAAAGACGTCAGTTACCATCACCACCGGAGCTTGGTAGTATCCCGAATCATTGTAATCGGGTGACTCACTCATCTGAGAGGGGTGTGATCTTCTTCTCTGGCTCCTCGTCGTCTGCAAAATTCTTCTGGTACTTCTCCCAGTTCGAGCCCGTGGCGCTAGGCATGATGATGTGTTGACAGCCTAGGGCTGAAGAGTTGAGGGAATGTCAAGGACACAAGGCAACAGCAACAAATTCCCCGGATGGAAACGATATACGAAATCGAGAGAAGAGCTGGAATTGGCGAGGGGATGGGAGGAAGCTGGGGGGATCGCGCAGTGGTGGTGGTGATGTAGCAGAGGCGAGCTGCGGTGGCCGAGCTCTCCTCACTAATCAGCGCCAAGCTTCATCACCGCCCCCGAACCTCGCAGAATTTCCCTGTGTGTCCATCCACCTCCGCCCACTCAACTTCCCCTTTGTGTCTATTTTTTTCAGTTGCTTTTGAATATCTACATTCAAGATGGCGGCTGCAGTGGCTCAGGGATCCGCTGGCAACAGCACCTTCAAGGTGCGACCCCCGAAAAAGCTGTTTGTGTGGACCGATTGCTGAACACCCGTGCAGGACAAGGAGAAGCCTATGGCAGTGCGGTCATCCAACATTCTCGCTGCTAGAGGTATGTTACTGATGCTTGAATTGTTGCGAGTACTCTGCTAACCATTGACCAGCTGTCGCCGATGCCATCCGAACTGTATGATTTGCACAGGTATTCACAAATACGGAGATGAGGGGCTAACGGAGAAACAGTCTTTGGGACCCAGGGGTATGGATAAGATGGTAAGCACCCTGGACCCCGCGATGCTTGTTTTTTCAAAGAGATACTAATGCTGCTATAGATCCAAACCCCCAAGGGAAACACCATTATCGTATGCAATCCATGCTCATCCTCCGATGACCCTCCGAACTGACACCCCCGCAGACCAACGATGGCAACACCATGCTGAAGGATATGAGCGTCATGCACCCGGCTGCCCGTATGCTGGTCGATCTCAGTGCCGCACAGGATGTCGAGGCTGGTGATGGTACAACCTCTGTTGTTGTCATTGCTGGCAGTCTTCTCGGTGCTGCTGAACGCCTGCTGTCCAAGGGCATTCACCCCACCGTCATTTCCGAGTCCTTCCAGCGCGCTGCCAACGCCGCCGTCGAGATCCTCCACAACATGTCCCGCCCTATCAACCTGACCGACCGCGCTACCCTCATCCAAGCCGCCTCCACCTCCCTCTCCTCAAAGATTGTCTCCCAGCACTCTGGCCTTCTGGGCCCCATGGCCGTCGACTCCGTGTTGAAGGTTGTTGACCCCAAGACTGCCGAGAACGTTGACCTGCGAAACATTCGGATCGTGAAGAAGGTTGGCGGTACCATTGAGGACAGTGAAATGATCGATGGCTTGGTGTTGAACCAGCCCGTCATCAAGAACAGCGGTGGCCCGACAAGAATTGAGAAGGCCCGGATAGGTCTCATCCAGTTCCAGCTCAGCCCGCCCAAGCCTGATGTATGTGATCTGCGGCGCTACTTTTTCGTCTGAATCGCAAAGCAAAGCTGACCCCAATTAGATGGAGAACCAAATCGTTGTGAACGACTACCGCCAGATGGACAAGATTCTGAAGGAGGAGCGTCAGTACCTGCTCAACATGGTCAAGAAGATCCAAAAGACCAAGTGCAATGTGCTTCTGATCCAGAAGTCCATCCTTCGTGATGCCGTTAACGACCTGTCCCTGCACTTCCTCTCCCGTCTTAAGATTCTCGCCATCAAGGACATCGAGCGCGATGAGGTTGAGTTCCTGTGCAAGAGTCTCGGCTGCAAGCCCGTTGCAAACGTCGACAGCTTCACCGAGGACAAGCTCGGCACTGCTGATCTGATCGAGGAGGTCCAAGCCTCTGGTGCCCGTTACGTCAAGATCACTGGTATCAAGGCCCCCGCGGCTCCTGTCAACCAGACCGTCTCAATTGTCGCTCGCGGTGCCAACAGCCTGATTCTGGACGAGGCCGAGCGTTCGCTCCACGACGCTCTTTGTGTCATCCGTTGTCTGGTCAAGAAGCGTGCCATGATTGCTGGTGGTGGTGCCCCCGAGGTCGAGGTGGCTCACACCCTTGCCATGCGTGCCCGTGAGCTCACTGGCACGGAATCCATTTGCTGGAAGGCGTTCGCCGACGCCATGGAGGTGATCCCGACCACTTTGGCCGAGAACGCCGGACTGAACTCGATCAAGGTCGTCACCGACCTGCGTCACCGTCACGCGCAGGGCCAGCACAACGCTGGTGTCAGCATCCGCAGTGGCGGTGTCAAGGATGATATCACCGAGGAGAACATTCTGCAGCCCCTGCTGGTCAGCACCAGCGCTATTGAACTGGCAGCGGAGACCGTGAAGATGATCATGAGAATTGACGACATTGCTCTGTCGCGGTAGATGGCTTCAGGGACCTCTGCCTAGAGCTGTATGATGAACCGCGATACCATCGCGACGAGTAATTACCACCAAAAAATATCCGTTTTCACATAGATCTTGGGATATGAACACTTTGATGTGAAGTATGATTGTCATCGCTAGAAATAAGCACTTGTAATCTCGTGTCTATTAGTATCCTCGCCACAGTACATAGTAGCAGCCTGGTTGAGATATATCGTAGGCTGCATGTCCATCAATGCCGTTGTAAGATATACTACAAATCTAGACACGATCAATTGTACCTAGTAGAGCAAATGAGCCTGGAAAAGTACAATGAATATACTGGATGAGCCTAGATGAGATGGTTGAAGCCAAAATACTAAGCCTGAGTGCGGCCGAGGGTCAACAAAGACAAAGAACCAACTTGAACCATCTAACCTTCTCTCTTTTCCTTCTCTCCTGCCATCTCTAATTCTCATTTCTCTTCCTGATTGTGTCCGTCACTCCTAATCGCTTTCAAGTTCACCCTCATCATGCTCATCGACCAATGCACCGACCTGAGTGACATCGGTCCACCGCCACTATCAGTTGATGGCGACATTCCAGAATAGGACGGAAGCTCTTATTGAGCACCATATGAGGACAATTTTGTCGACCAAACCAAGCTCTCGCCACCGACTTGATCCAAAATGGGGCTCAATAACGATGCTTCAGCCCCCATGCTGGTCCACATACGTTAGTGCCACAAGGTCTCCCTGCCTCGTTCGATACGAGACCGCTACACTTGGCAACTTCGCCTGTCAAGAATCTTCAACTCCCTTGGCAGCAATTTGAACGAGCTACATATATACGATCAATCTATATGATACACGCCGAGAACGGAGTTTCCCATTCCACGATCGATTGATTGCTGAGCCCCTAGTGCCAACCCCGGCTCCACCGTCCCACCGATAAGGGCGATCGGGAACCTCAGCTCAGCTTCGCCCAGAGCTTCCAACTACGAAAGCGACCATGGGGAAGCTCGACGACGAAGGCACCTCCGAGGCCGTGCCGTTGACTCGCCAGCGGTCGAATTCGCTCGCATCTCAAACCACGACCGATTCAGGGCTGTCGGTAGCCTCCGCGACCTTCCTCGACGCTCACAAGGCAGACATGTTAGCCGCGGCTGACGAAGGGGAGGCGGAGGGACAAGGATATCGCGATATAGAAGATGGGGGAGACGATGGACCAGATCAACCTTTTTTACCGGGTCGGAAGAAGGCTGCGTCGTCAAGTCGGATGCGTCGCGTTCTGTGGTTGTTGGGCTTGCTCTGCGTTGGTGGCTGGGTGCTCGCCTTCGTGCTGTTCTTGACACAGAAGCGACCCGGCACCGCCGCCCTCTCATCTACCTCTACCGTTAGCGTTCATGATCCGCACTCTGCCACTGGTGGTACGAGCTATGGAAAGTCGGTGACATTGGAGCAGATATTGACCGGACAGTGGTCGCCCCAGTCACATGCCATTTCCTGGATTGCCGGGCCAAATGGCGAAGACGGACTTTTGGTTGAACAAGGGGAGAGCGGCGAAGGTTATCTGCGAGTGGAGGATATTCGAAACCGCAAAGATGGAGCTAGCGCTTTGGAGGCGAGGGTGTTGATGGACAAGCCATATGTCCGCGTTGATGGTGAACTCGTCAACCCGGCTAAGACGTGGCCGAGCCCGAACTTGGAGAAAGTTTTGATCTTGTCCAACTACCAGAGCAATTGGAGGCACTCTTACTACGGCAAATATTGGATTTTGGATGTCGCAACCCAGGAGGCTGAGCCGCTGGACCCCAATGACTTGAGTGATCGGGTACAGCTGGCCTTATGGTCGCCCCAGTCAGATGCTGTTGTCTTCGTCCGAGAGAACAATGTTTATTTGCGCAAATTGTCTTCGTCGGAAGTGATCCCTATCACCAAAAATGGTGGTGCGGACCTCTTCTATGGTGTGCCCGATTGGGTTTATGAAGAAGAGGTCTTCGCAGGACATTCTGGCACTTGGTGGTCGAAAGATGGAAAGTTCCTCACTTTCCTCCGGACGAATGAGTCTACCGTTCCTGAATACCCAGTCCAATACTTCCTCTCTCGCCCTTCAGGCGATGCTCCGCCACCCGGCCTTGAGAACTACCCCGAGGTCAGACAAATCAAGTACCCCAAGGCTGGTGCTCCTAACCCGGTGGTCGACCTGCAGTTCTATGATGTTGAGAAGGACGAGGTTTTTACCGTCGACATGCCAGATGATTTCGCCGATGACGACCGGATCATTATCGAAATTGTCTGGGGTTCCGGGGGCCAGGTCCTTATCCGCGAGACCAATCGTGAGAGTGACGTTGTCAAGATATTTGTTCTTGACACTAAGGCTCGAACTGGAAAGCTTGTTCGGTCAGAGGATATTGCTGCCTTGGATGGTGGCTGGGTTGAGCCCTCGCAGTCGACTCGTTTCATTCCTGCAGACCCAGAAAATGGTCGGTCGGAAGATGGATACGTTGATACTGTGATCTACGAAGGCTATGACCATTTAGCCTACTTCTCACCAATTGATAGCTCAGAGCCTGTGATGCTGACAAAGGGAGATTGGGAAGTTGTCAAGGCACCCTCCGCGGTTGATCTGAAGAGAAACTTGGTCTACTTCGTGGCAACCAAGGAGGCGCCGACCCAACGTCACGTGTATCAGGTCAAGCTTGATGGATCCGATCTCCAGCCTTTGACCGATACGTCCAAGCCTGGATACTTTGATATTTCATTCTCCGAAGGCTCTGGATACGGACTGCTTAGTTCCAAGGGCCCAGCAGTGCCATGGCAGGCTATCATCAACACCCAGGGCGACAAACTAGAATACGAGGAGATCATTGAAGAGAACCCGCGCCTTACCGAGATGGTTGAGGACTACGCACTTCCTGCAGAGATATACACCAACGTGACGATCGATGGTTATACCCTTCAAGTACTCGAACGTCGGCCGCCACACTTTAACCCGGCTAAGAAGTACCCTGTGTTATTCTTCTTATATGGTGGACCTGGCTCCCAAACAGTTGACCGGAAGTTCACTGTCGACTTCCAATCATATGTCGCTTCCAGCCTCGGGTATATCGTTGTCACTGTCGACGGACGAGGAACAGGATTCATTGGACGTGATGCCCGCTGCATCGTGCGTGGCAATTTGGGTTATTACGAAGCAAACGATCAGATCGAGACAGCTAAGATCTGGGCCGACAAGCCCTACGTCGACGAAGGCCGGATGGCCGTTTGGGGCTGGAGCTATGGCGGCTTTATGACTCTGAAAATCCTCGAACAGGACGCAGGCCAAACCTTCCAGTACGGCATGGCCGTGGCGCCTGTTACAGACTGGAGATATTACGGTAAGTCCAATTTTCCTCGGAATAAAATGAAAGCATGAAGCTAATGTGCGCGATTCATCGCAGACTCTATATATACGGAGCGCTACATGCACATGCCCGAGCATAATCTTGAAGGCTATGAAAATGCAACGATCACAGACGCCGCAGCCTTGGGCGAAAACACCCGATTCCTAATCATGCACGGTGTCGCAGACGACAACGTCCACCTCCAAAACACACTTGTCTTGATCGACAAGCTGGACATGGCAAATATCGTGAACTACGATATGCAGGTGTTCCCAGATTCGGATCACAGTATCTTCTTCCACAATGGGCACACAGTGGTTTATGAACGTAAGTCTTTTCTCGTAACACTCATCCGGAAGGAACGGAACTAATGTGAACTGCAGGTCTCTCGAGCTGGCTCGTCAATGCGTTCAACGGCGAGTGGCATCGTATTGCGAACCCGAAGCCTGATGATGACTCGGCGTGGAATCGGGTGAAGCGGTCTTTGTCGTTGAACCTTTTCGCTTGATTTGTAATTACACTTTTAGGGTCTTATAGATACTACTGTACGCGATAAAGAAAACCAATCAGTTTCGACGTGCAATGAAAGACATGACTCCATATGTATCCATGTATAGACCTCATTGCTCGAAAGTTCCATTCCTCAGCCGGGAAATTAATATTCCCTCCGGACCCAAAAAATTCTTTATCATCTTTCACAACTTAGATAACCTAGGTATGAGAGCAAGTAATCTGCAGATCATCCAAAGTGACAATTGAGGGCAAAGCGTTGTTCAAGTTGGTACGGATACCATTTATTTCCAGCGAATTCGCATTACAGTCGGAGACACTGCACCAAACCTCGAAATGGTATTCAACAAGCTGGCGTAGGATGGAGTCAGCCCCAATCCAGGGATTGACATCACCATTAGCCACCACGAAGACTATTTTCGCGATATAATTGTCGCCTGGAGGTACAACGGCTCTATTTCCACTGTCGCTGCGGACTTTAACAAGTACAGTAGGTGGACCCCTGGGCCCCATATGGAGATTTGAGTGGCTTTAATTGAACTGTTCAGGTTCGCGATTCCTATTGTCTGTAAACGCTGCTGGGGCAGGTGCGCAGTCTTTAGCCTGGCTTGAAGCACCTGCACCTGTGGCAATGAATGCGAGCAAATGGAATTTGAAATGCATTTTCTCTGAATGTATCTCGTATTTCGTTATTTTGAAAATTTGGCAGTGCCGTTATGCTTTTACTTTGAAACAAGTTCGAAGTATCATCCGGAAGTTTGCGGGATGCAAAAAGGAGTCAATGGCTGCAGAAAGAAGATAGAACTTGATCTCCCTATTTGCATCACTGGCATGAAGGGACATATATTTCGTTCAAAAGATAAGTGACTGTCTCACCCTAAGATACAGGCTTACAGTCAAAAAAAAGATTTGTCGAGTAGTAGCTGTTACATAGTCAGGAATTCAGCCCAGTTGAAGTCGGGCGGTTACCTTATTCGCCTTCCAGGCAATACCTTATTCTTGCCTGGAAGGCGAATAATCCTGAGGTTTGACTACTCCACTACCATCTAGATTTGTTTTCTGATAGACACCCAAATCATAGAGCAGCGTGAAAAGATCGTCGGTCTGTTAGGCAACTCGACAAGTCTCGAGGATAACTGCAAGGCATGGAAAGAAGCAAACATCACACAAGGATACTACGAGTCAGGGGTTTAGAGCTTGGACTTTCAAGGAATATTTCGTGCTTGACTAAACGGCCCACTTATTTCCTAACGGTCAGAGATAACTGATCAGAAGCTACTCTTGTACTGGGCAAACTCAATAGTTACCCCGCGAAGTCTAATTCAGGATTTGTTGAGATATTCACCAGCTGCCTCTCAACAAAAGGTGGTCATAAACTTAAAGCTCGAGCTGGAGTCACATGCGAGCTAAGATTGCCAAAAAAGTCCTATATCTGAATGAGAGGATGAGATGATTTCTGGGCTACGCCGAGTACGCCGAGGCTACCACATGCTGGTGGCTGATTCAGAAAACAGCCCCCTGCGCCCCATAAAACTCTATCCACTGATCCGCGCCTACTGATCCTTCACACCCGGAATCGCTCCGTAAAGGAATTAAAGTGTGAGGAACAAGTTGGGTTCCAACATGAGCGGGTATAGGATGATTTAGCAATGTTTTGATATCAACGAGAGAGAACCATGGATGATCTACGGTCTCAAATTCGGATACCCGAGCTGTCATCCAAACTGTCATCCAAGCTGTCAAAATTTTGATCTTCAACGGAACGGACCCTCTGTCAATCTTTCATTTGGTTCTCCACGGCTAAAACTGCCCGACAAATCCAAATAACAAGGAAAAAATTTGCAGGGGAAAGAAGGCCTCGGCGATCCTGAACAGAGACTGGCTGATTCCCAGCAGGTTTCCCACTTCGGCTGGCCGACCCGCGTATAGTGGATCTGCACCACTTATTCAACCCAAGCCAAGCCAAACCGCGACCGTTAGCTCCAGGCCCCTTAAAATTTGCCTCCGTAGTACACGAGGGGGCCCTCCTGCCCGAAATAAATATGAGAAGACGATTGGTGGGCAGATTCGACAGCGGGTCCCCGAATGGCCCGAAGAAATCGTTGCGCCGGCATTTCGTGGATAAAAATGCGGTGATGCCGTGTGTGGCTCACGCTAGACCGTTCACTACCGGGTTCTGGCTCTGCCGGTGACATTTACTCACTGGTCTTTAGCGTACTGCATAGCAGAATGCCCCCCTGACGAACCGAACGTTCTTTAACTCCGCATTATCCGCGTTTCAAGTCTTTTTTGTTTGGATTCGAGTCCCAGGCAAAGACTTTCCACCACGCGTCCGTCGCCCTGACACTCGGAATGGGTAGCGATGAGGATCACCAGAACCTGGCGATCAAGGTCGTCGCGGCTGTGTTTATGTCCATCGCCTTGGTGACCGTGATACTACGATGTTACGTCCGCCTCTGGGTGGTGAAGGCGTTTGGATGGGATGATGGTGCGATGGTGGTGGCTATGGTAGTTGCCCCGTCCAATTGCTACATTTCGCGTCATACTAATATTCATTCAGGCCTGGTACATAATGTTCTCCGGGTCCATGATTGGGGCAGGAGTACATGGCAATGGGCGGCACTGGTATAGCGTGGAACCTGAGGAGCGAGTGATCGCCATGAAGGTAAGTCGAATCCCCCAAACACTCTCCAAACAATACCAAAAAAAAAAAACATTGCTAAATATGTCTCTGGCAGTACTGGTGGCTATGCGAAATTGGGTTCTGCTTTGCATCAATTTTCTGCAAGATCTCAATTTGCATTTTCCTCATGCGAATTTGTATTAAGCGAATGCATATGTGGATCCTATATGTCGTGATGGCCCTCACGGTACTTGCCGGCCTGATTTTCATGTTCCTAATGTTCTTGCAATGCAAGCCATTATCATACTTTTGGACTCGGATGGCCAGTCACCCCGTCGTGAATGTTGAAGGGGTAGGCTCCTGTATCGACATGCAAATCATTGTCGCCATGACATATGTTTATAGTGCAGCTGCTGCAATCTGCGATTTCACCGTGGGCTTTCTGCCAATTTTCGTCGTGCACAAACTACAAATGAAGCAACAGACGAAAATTGCAGTGATTGGAATCTTAAGCATGGCTTGCATGTACGTGAATGCCCTCTTTCAAGACTTGAAAACATACCGCTGACCATTTCTACAGTGCATCCTCCGCTGTGATTGTTCGAATTCCGTTTGTAAAAACTTTTGATGATTTAAACGACTTTTTATGTGCGTTGCTTCGCTCTTTACTATATGTATTTCTTACCTTGAAGAATGCTGACATGTCGAAGATTCGACCGTCCAAATTGCGTACTGGTCCAATATCGAGATCGGTCTCGGTATTACTGCTGGCAGTCTCGCGACCCTTCGCCCTCTCCTTCGCCACTGGTTTGGCACGCGTGCAGATCCATCATATTCGGCCGGGTTCCCTAAAGAATCCTTTAGGCGCCGTACTGGTATAAGTGGACATTCGATGCCCTTGGGATCGATGAATGGAGCGGAAAGAAGCGAGTTGAGGCCTGATAAAGTGGCAGTCATGGTGACGAATATCGAGAGCCAAAAAGATTCGAAAAAGCCATGGCAAAGGCCATCCAGCCCGAGCAGCAGCGAGGAAGGGTTGACCTACCATCACCCTCCACTTCCGGGAAGAATGGAAGTGGGTGTTCACCAGACATTCGAGGTTATACGAACGGCAGCAGAGGCCGATGTCGGCGAAGGATCTTGCCGATTTGAGAGAGAACATGTATAGCGAACACAAAAATATTAATGAGCGGATGTATACAAAAAGCGCCACCGATAACGCTCCGCGAAAACTTTTCTTTCAGTTCACATTGAAATTTGCCCTTCTTCGTAGGAACTAGCCCAATCAGATCGTCTCGGATTCTGTTCGGATATCGAGATTAGGCTCAAATTTATCCTACTGGATGCAAGCTTCAAGCGAAATACAACAACCTGAAGGTGTATCATTGAATAATATGTCGTTGCTCGTATCGCAAGTGATCATCCATCGTCCTTTGAATTTGCAGGCCTCGTCTTATCTCGACTCTGAGGCGGCCTCGGTGCTGGATAGGAGGACATTGGTGGGTCGTATCTACCATAAAAATCCCAGCAACTTCTTTCCAGGAGGTCTGGGGTTATAGAAAGAATTAAAAAAAAAAACAGGTATTGAAGGACAATGGCAGAGCTGCGATGACTTGGTGCGAGGGCGTTTTGTAACGGTTTCTATAAGTTTATTACGTGCCTTTGTATGATATTATACTGTATTTGTTTGTATATATTACTAGTGCAAGGCATTTGGAGCTCTTGTTTCAAAAGGAGGAAACGCCTGCATAGCTGTTACGTCCTGAGTCAGGCTGCGTTAGTTAATAGAGCCCTGTATTAAGCTCAAATGACTTGAACGAGGGTAACATGGGGACAAAATTCATCTCCAATGACCACCGCGCAAATCCGGAAATTGGGCCGATGAGTAGCGGCCGCAGCCGATCATCCTTCCCCTCATCCTCCACTGATGACCAATCAGATATGACGGGGCTAGCAGGTCGACAATGGGCTGAAGGGGTCCCACAAGGACAAGGCTCGCTTCGGAGCAACGGAGCTGTGATCTTCCCATGTCGGATCGATCCGATCAAATTCATCGCCCCTGTCCCTTCGAGGTGGCACCCTCGAATCAACATCTCGAACCTTGTGATACATCTATCAGAAGATCTGACAGTGGTGGTTTCAATGACCAGAGAATCCCAATCAGTAAACGTTACAAATATATTGCATACATGTGCAATTGTGTAGTCTGCTCCTCATTCAAGACTAATGCCAGTGGATAGCTATTGACAGGCACAAGAACAGAAACTGAGCTTTCACAAAATACATTTCATTCTGTCAGGTTATTCAGTGACCGCCATAGCTACAATCGCTACCGCATTTCTAACGAGCGCTATAACCTAATGGCTAATTTGTTGCGACTGGGTATTCGGATAGTTCACACGGCAATATTTCGAAATTGTACGTTATTGGAAGCTGAAATGCGCCTTGACAATCTAGTAATCTCGCAAGATGCCACTTCCCTCTGCCACCACCCTCGCCTGTACCCAAGTGACGGTCTTGGGGCTTATTCTGTACATACTAAACAGCACAAACAATGACTTACAATAACTTTCTTACTTGCAGAGTATACTTATGACCCTGCTTATCACCATATTCAGCCTGCCAGCCGCATGTTTTTCTTACTTTTCACTTCCTATCTCCATTCTAGTCTCAGCTAACATGTTATGATGTTACTAGGCTCTCCAGTGTCATCTTCTGTCTTAGAGGGGTAAACTACACTCCCTTTGCTAACAATGATGATACCCACCAACATGATTTATAGGGCCAAACTCCCACGTTCCCACCGCTAGTCATTATTTGGACCGTGAATCTATACCATCTATCTGCCCTTCACCTAGCCCAAAGGAAATACTTAATGAACTAAATATATTAGCAAAGTAGCACAATAGTAGGATTTTTGCCGATAAAAATACGCCAGTAAGATCGAACTTCTAAGTATTCGCTATGCTCGATCGGATGACTCCGTAAGTACTTCAGGTATAGAAATGTTGTTTTCAAAAACATAAGAGAATTACTACTGTGAATCACCTCGCCTATATCGGGCATCCGGGTTGATGGTCTTGCTACCTGCTTTTGCTGTCCTTCCAGCCTTTGGGCCAATATTCTTAGAATAACCCTATTGTTTTGATTTTCGGTCTACCTCTACCTTCTTTTCTAATGCAGCCATAGATATGAACAGTGCCAAATGATCTACTAAACTAGCTCATCCCTCAAGCACAACCACCCCCAACCGCTCAGCAACCGTATTCATGTCCACGCCCCGCACAACCTCCGTATCATCGGAACAGGCCTCCGAATCAGGGTCTGGGTCCCTGGACTTGTCCCAGTCCGTCATGTAGAAGTAAACTCCGGCCTCAGAGACAAACTTGGCGCGATCTAGAACAATCGTGAACATGCGAAAGAGCTCGCAGGACTTCCCTTGTGTGTTGATAATATATTTTTCGGGTTCTTGAGGAGTAATGCGTTTTGGTGTTAGGTGTTGATCGTCGCCTGCGGGGATGTTGTGCAGGGCGCCGATGAGAAAGGAATTTTTTCGGTTCTCTTCTTGATTGTGCTGGGATAGAATTTCGAGAACTTCGTTTTGGGCGGGGCGAATGGCCGACCAAGAAGGGGACTTTGGGATAAAGAATTTGAGAGTGAGGGTTTTATTGGCCGGGAGGTGGGTGAATATTGCCGCCGTAAAGAGGCGCGCTGTGCTTTCCAAGAGGGAGGGCCATTCTGCTGTGTCGCGGATGGAGCTGAGAAAAGGCGTATGGACAATATATTGAATGTTAGGGGTTTTGCCTTTAGGAGTATTCGTGACTGTTATAATATCGGTATCCCGAGAAACCTGGAATGCCGGATCAAGAGAGAAGCCGCCAACTGAAGTTTCCTGGCCTAGCTGGTCGCGAATCTGCTCTTCTGTCGGCAGATCTGAGCTGGGAGGCTCACCCTCATCAATATCTAAGGCATATCGCTGCGGATGTTGATCGACGTTGTTAAAGATATCAAGAATGATAAACTGGCCGATGTAAATCTGGTCTGTAACGCGCTCGGTGGCTAATTCAAATGTCTCTGACGAGAGGCTCTCATCGCCCTTAATTAAATGCTCACTGCGCGTGCTAAGAAATGAGCGGTTGAAGTAGAGCAGATCCGGGCCTTCGCCTAGCTCAGCAAGCTCATCCGAGTCCTGCACATAGCCTAGTCGATAACTATGCGATCGTAGCAGGACACAACACCCAACATTCGAGCAGTCACTATTGCGGGTGAATCGCGGAATCAGCGGGAGAGGATTCTCGACCCCTGACCGGTGTTGCTGCTTACGACGGGCGATTTCAATACGGTTATGCTCAATACAGGCAAAGGCATCAGGCGGGCAGTATGAATAAATCTCGAATAAAGGCTTAACCTCGTCATTCCAGAAAGTCTGCATCAGGTACATTCGGAGCTGTTCGTGGTCGTCGTCCAAGGGGACAAGGCTGTAGACCTGGATGGGAATTATATGGTCGGGCTCTGGCTCGTAGTCTGGATCGACGTACTGCTCGAGCACCACGCGATGGCCCAGATGGTCCGCGTAGGTGCGCACTTGCTGCCAAGAACTCTTGAGCATAGCGACTAGGGCTTTGGAGGTATTTGAAAAGTAAACAGAATTAAAAAAAGACTTGTGAAGTAAGTGAGGGGAGCCACGGACTTGGTGGACTTTAAGGGGGGGGGGCCATTTACATAAGCAAGAGGAAGATCGACAGTTAGGGCTAATCGACTAACTTGAAGTATCAACATCTAACTTAAAAGTTGCAACTTCAACTTGAACTAGTTACTGCCCAGTTGGTCTCAGCCCTGAGTCTGTCCACTAGATATCTTATATCTAGATTTATATGCACCTCAAATATCAAATCTACTACAGGCCCAGTTTTCCTAGCTGATTGTCTCCCTACATTATGTACTTACTTTGATCATTTGTTGAACTTGTCGTAGTGCTGGGAAGTGGCTTACCCGGGTTTTTCTGTGGGAACTTGAAAATTCCGATCTCGTACTAAAGGTTCCATTATAGGGCGCGAGGGTGAAATCATGTTAACAGTCCAAAATCGAATAATGAAGTGGGAAGATTCCTGGAAGACAGGCACTCGCACGATAAGTATGATATGTGGCACGTGTGGCAGGCTAGATGTGATACGGAACTAAATGTAGAAATTTTAATTGGGAGCTGTCGCCGTTCAAGGAGCAGGAAATGAGAAAGAAAATAATAACTATCCTGTCCCCAATTTCCGCTTTCTTTCCGTTCTTGGGTTTACTGCAGTGTTGATGTGTATTTGGGAAGCAGTACTCTTATAAATTTCTATCTATGACCAATACACATGTTGGCAAATGCTAATCCATGTTAACAGTGGTTTATCCTATGGCTTGAAAGATGCTGACAAAAGAGGTATAAACTGTACTTATTTAAGTGGTTTGGCTGGATTTAGTTTTGTGATACTCTTCATGGCTGAGATGGCTTCCATGTATGCATTAATTGACCTCTTCACGATTACTATTGAGTTCAATAGTTTAGTACCATTTCCTCCAATTCTAGGGCCTCAAACCCACGCGGTCAGTATCACTGGGTGTCAGAACTTGCATCACCAAGCTCCCAGGCCCTGCCAGTGCTTATCTACATAACTGGCTGGGATTGCGTACTCGGTTGGCATATTGGCATCGCAGTATGATGCAGGTAGCAGACTTTCCAGGACCGGTTAATTGAGCTGTACCTTTCCCGCATAAATATTGTATTCAAGTAGACTGCCAATCTAGCTATGACACTTCTTCATGCTCCCTTGCATTCATCAGTAATATCAACTCATTTCTCATCACCTCTATCTTCTCATTATCTGAAGCATCTCCAGCCTTACGCTGTGCTGCCCTTTTCAATTCCTCATTCCAAATTTCCCACTGCTGGTACCGCCTCGGGCCCCATGGATCATTTTGACTTATTATTTCATCCTCTGCTTTTGTTCTCACCGACCATCCTTGCAGCATATCACAGATCATGATACTACCATTTTTCAGATCATATGGCTTCGCATCAGGCATTGGTGGAAGCCCATTGGCAAACCGAATCCAACTTCGCGCCATTTCCTCTCCTTGGCGGCGTAGAAAGTGGTTCCGGTGAGTGGGTAAACGCGTTGAAAGTGTCATGAATTGATACATAAGTTCGACAAAATGGTGCATGGTGTACGAGAAAATTGATCCTGGAAACGGATTTGGCAAACCGAAATGCCATCGGTATATAGTCTGTCGTTTATTTTGAGCAACTGCTATTGCGGCTGAGTGAGTGGATTCAGAGAAAACTAAGTCTCCCATCCAAACAATCGCATGCTGCCAGAAGAGACCTTCGTCCATACCATCCTGTATATCATATGCACCAAGGACACGATTGGCAGACTCTTCGCCGAGAATAGTTCGGACTCCTGCAATGAACACGCTGGAAGGGGTATCTTTCAGTCGGTCCACGAACCCAGCTCCCTCGTTTAAGTCATCTCCAATCATGATCTCCTGGATCCACTCGCAGTTGGCTAGAATATCACCTTGGGTTGCCCAGCTGGGCTTCCCAGGGTAGAGTTGGCTTTCTAGGCCAAGGAAAGGTTTCATCATGAACATATTGTTGTTGGAGATGAAGTCGATCAAACGCGATACTGGCATCTCGCGAAGGCCTTTGAGCCGGTCTCCACGCGTTTCTCCTTTGATACCCAAATATTCTAATAGTTGATGATATTGCTTATCATGCTCGTCAAGGTTCCAGGAATTCACTACCGAGGGCGAGCCACTTTGAATTATCGCTCGGTGGAACAGAGGAATATCGGAATAGAGATGTAGATAGAGCGAGGCCGCGCCAGCTGACTCGGCGAATGCCGTGATGTTATTCGGATCACCACCAAAGCCTGCAATGTACTTTCGGATCCAAGCAAATCCGTGACGCTGGTCTCGCAGTCCGTAATTGAACGCAGGCTCGCCGCTCTCCGTCGCCTCTTCAAGTAAATCATAACAAGCGATGAATCCTTGGAAATTTAGTCGGTACCCGATTGACACAATGACCACATCCATAGTTTCCTTAACAGCCAGCTCAGCCATTTTTGTGGTGTCATGAAGGGCGTTGACATGGCCCTTGCCCTCGATGAAGCCGCCGCCATGAATATAGACCAGCACGGGGAGGAGTCTTTTGGAGCGTGGCAGGTCGTGATTCTGTTGGGAACTCGTAACTGGCGTAGAGATGGTCAAGTTGAGACAAGTCTGCTCATCATAGAGCACTGCCTTCTCGCCTGGAACAAATCCTCCGGTCGCGCTACCTTTGCCAGTGGGCTGTGGCACCTGTGGACAGGCAGCACCATACTGCGTAAAGTCGCGATGAGGACGATCATCCAAGTCTTTCGGGATGTGATCAAGCAGCACACTTTGACTGAAACGAGCCGGAATGATAGCGTAGGGAATAGAACGAAAATGCGCGATAGGTTCAGTCACAGACTGCCCATCAGCATGTTGATCGTCGATCAGGCGGCCTATAAGATTTCCGAGCTCTGGATGGTCAAGGGTGAAGGTGCGAGCGGCGGTCATGGTGCTGGATATAATGCAATTGATTAAAACCGTAGAGCCGTCGAGGGGTGGTGGCATCACTTAAGATAAATGATGAATCCCCGGTTTACTCCTCCCCCTCCTCCAGATTCAGGTGGCTTGATGTCAGAAATTAGCGCAATAGTAGAGCTCCGCCTTCTCCCCTTCTCATCCCCAACAAATGAGCAAGTGAAGGATCGTGGCTTTCATCTGGGGGCCCACCCCCGGATAAATTAATCTCTTTATGCCTATTTAACATAAGAAACATACCCAATCGGTGCATTGGAATCATTCTTGGCATCAACTGGGCCCCGGCTACCCGGCTTCGCGAACCGGTTGCGCGTACGCTCGCCGCACGGGAACCAGGGGGGGGGGTTTCTAGCTCGATAAAGTATGATGATCGATTTGATAGAAACCAGGGCTGGCATGTCTCACGTGAAGAGTGGTGGTGAACCGTGGATTCTCGCCTTCGCTCTGCACGGCGATACCTTTCCAAACCTCCGATATGGGATGTGCAGAGCTTTCGTTTCAACCAACTTCTGTGACCTTTTTATCTCCGTCGCACTCCATTGCAGCGTCGTCTGTTATGAATAACAGCAACCCAGACTGCGCCAGAGACAGCGCACTTATACCACAGCCACCAGCTCCCTGCTGTATCCTCTACACATTCTGACTCGTCGACTGACACAATGTGGTTATTCATAGAGGCCTCGGAAAGAGTCTCATCATATACCTCATGATATGGATTCTCAATATCAGTAGGGCTTGAGACATTACGACTTGCTGGTGAGAACAATTGTTAGTCTTGCAGTTCAACACCCAATTACGTCTACCATGTGGTCAGGCTCCCACGTAACTCGAACTTCTTCTGCCTGTTGTGAAAATGGGATGATGTGTCTCACGTTATCTAGGGAAACTGAGAAAACAAAACGAAAGAAAGAAAGAAAACGCAAGTCCTCCAAAGGGAACTTTGGAAGTACATCGGAAATGTTCAGTGACCAGCAAAGACATTTCCGCAAGTGAGTCGACCAATTTCCAGGAATCAGTCCTTCTTTGCCTTGCCTGCTTCTGTCCCACCTTTTGACCCTCTTCATACCACCTTCCTTGTCCAATCTGCTCACCAGCTTCATCCAATCACATTGCTCGTTCCCATCTGCTTCACACATCATGGATCCAAACGCACTATCCCAGATGAACCCTCACCTTTCTGGCAACCAGCCTTCTGGCACTGACACCCAACCCACTACTGCGAGCCAGTCGCCCGGCACCACCGCACCGTCAACAAACCCCACACCCACTGCCAGTACCACGGCTAAGACCACCACTGGCACCACAGTGATAATGCCAGGCCCGAAAACCGGGACAATCGCCCTCGAGCCAGCGGAATGGGCCCAACATATCATGCGAATGGAGTGGAAAGTGGCACGAAATGCACAGGGCTTCCTCAAAACGCCAGCGCTTCGCCTTCTCAGAACTGCAGAGCCACAGCGAGAGCCACTTCTACGGTTCAATACGAGATATGATAGAGAACGGCTAGAGGAGCGCATCGCAGCAAACGTCTCTAACGTCGAGTCGGCCATGATACAGGTTGTCGGGGAACTCCCACCGCAGGCCTGCGTCAGTTGTCTCCGAGGCTACGGTCCTTGGGCAAGATGTGTTTGCTTCCATGATGATGAAGGCATTGTCAGCGCTTGTGGCAATTGTACTTGGAATCAGAAGCGGGAGCGTTGCAGTTTCTACATAGTGCGTCAAAAGTCTGGTGACACCGCCTTATTAGTCATTCTCCACCCAGTACTCCCTACCACCTTCAAATATATATATCTACACAAAATATATAGCAATGTAGACAAAATTTAATATATAGGTAATTCAACCAATAAACAATCAATTTAAACACTAATATCTAGTGTAATACCCCCTAGCCTTCCGCATAGCCGTAATACGTTTAGGCACTGAGAGAATCAAGTTATCTATAGTATTCTGATCTAATTCCTCCCATGCGTGTGTAATAGCTCGTTCAAAATACTCCCAATCATCAAATGATCTACCTATTTCACCAATATCAGGATATAACTGAAATAGCTTGAGTTTTAATAATCTCTATACTGGTTCAATAGGGTTTAAATCAGGTGAGTGTGCTGGCTAGTCTAGCATATAAATACCGTGAGTTTCAAAAAACTCCTGTGTGGCAGTCAAGGTATGAATTCGTGCGTTATCTTGTTGAAAGATAGTATTAGGAGTATAGTGTTCAATAAAGCCCTCTTTAAGTGTATCAATATAGGATTGTGTAGTAAAACTACCCTTCTCGCTCTTTGAATAGTCTCGTTGCATGATTATAAGCTTTGAACGGCCTCTAAGCTATATCCCAGCCAAACCATCTATGAGATATCCTTCACATAAGGCTTTAGGTTCACAAGATCACGCCTATATGCCTTTAAATATAGTCGCCATATATATCGATCACTGCTATTACTTCTTCGTTGAACACTACACTCATCCGAGAACACAATATTTTGTAGCTACGATTGTAGGTTATTTTGTGCCCAGGCGCGTACAAAACGTCTTCTCTTAAACACTGTAAGAGGTGTAATTAGTATTCATTTCCTTGATTTATAGCGTTTGAGCTTATTCTGCTTGAGAATTCGATATAATGTACTACGGGATAGAAAACCAGGGCAATTCGCGCGTAGCTGCCTATAGCTCTAGTAAGGGCTCCGACGTGCTAAACGATATATATAACGGATAGTACATTCGTTATATAATATAGGCCTGCCGCTGCGTGGGCGAGATTTTAGATTGTTTTGTTGTAGGAAGCGTTCGCGTGTGCGGTAGATTATTTGGCGTTTACAGCCGAAATCAGCTGCTAGCTTTGTAGGCGAAATACCAAGCTCTAGGCTATATATAATAGCCGCGCGTTGTTCAGTAGATAATTCAGCATTTTTGGTACGTTTATTTGATAGTTGCCGGTTAATAGAAGCCATACCGTGGTTGTAGGATACAAAAATAATGCGGTGGTGGGGGGTAACGCGCTATCAAACGCGCCAAAACGCGCTAAGTGTCACTAGACTTTTGAACCCCCATGTATGTTGATCCCCCTCCTTCTAGTGCGTCAGCCATTCCCGGTGAACATAAACATGATCAACCCTCGCAGTCTTCCACAAGTGCCCAGAGACCGGAACATTCTCTGTCAATTTCCCTGCAAAGCAACCTGTCTGTTTCGCTGCAAAATGACCTGAGAGACCTCCGCGCTCTTCACGCCAGCTTGTGGGCTATGGTCTACATTGATATGTCAATTATTGAACCATTTGATGAATACTGGGCTGAAATACCGGAACCTCGCATCGAAGAAATCGCTGGAAAAATTGACCAGGCACTAGCGAAAGCCGTTGCTTTGGAGGCCTTGCTGAAACCTCTGGATGCTGGCCAACATTGAACACGTTGGTCAGCAGTTCCTGGCTTCGGCTACTATTGGCTCACTGCGCAATAGGTTAGTCTACTTTATGATGATGCGCTACAAGTCCACACCTACGATATCAACTATTTCATCAACATCTTCTGCAGGCAGTCGCTGTATCTAGTTCTCTCTAGAGTCAAAATCTCAAGTTTTTTAGGCGGCAGTAAGAAGATATGAGTCCCTTGATACTTTTCATTCCGTCGATTTTCAAATATTACTTCTAAGTTACCATAAAGCGAATGATGTATTCGGATTCTATAGTAAATAAATAGATCGCCGCCGTCAGCGCTTCCGCTTGGAGCTAGAAGGGTTGCTAGACTCGCAGATGACTACCCTGCAAGACTTTCGTGCAACCCAAGCGGCCCGGCAGAGCTTCATCGATGTCCTTGTCAGCCTTATCAAAGCCGAAGGCATTGCCATCGAAACCGTTCGCGCCTTGCTAGACAACTCCACGAGCCCTGGCAGTTTCGAGGTGATCGAAGGAATTTCTGCAGCTATCGAGAAGAACGAGGCCATGAAAACTTGTCTGCGACGCTGAGGACCGAGTAACTGTCACCGTCACTGCCACCACTCTTCCGCAAGTCATACTTCAGTACATACATCAACTTCGAGATTCTTACTCCAGCTACGAAGTCTTTTGGAGATTGACGGCTTACTCCTTGAATACATTCGTTGTTTTTGTCTGTATCTGTGACACATGCTGGCCAAGGGTTCGAGAGGTAATGTTCAGCCGGACGTGTTGGGGGGGAATTCCTCATCATGATGCTGTTCCTGTCTACAACGTGAAATATATCTTCAGCCCTGCCGATGCCCACCGCGGTTATCACATAACACTCCTCAGAAAATACTAACGAAAATTGGCAGTCATTGCAGTGAAGATATAAGGGTCTTATCTTAGTTCGATGTCAAGAAAAACTATTGGATAGGTGCAAGAAATACCGACCGTAACGCTCCACCTGTTGGTTGTCCAATCAAAATATTTCTTCTTCATAGAAGAAAAGTTCTGTCGCAAAATAACAACATCGGTTGTGTAGTGTAATGGTCATCACTCCAGATTCTGATTCTGGCAATCCCGGTTCGATCCCGGGCACGACCTTTTTTTCCCTCCTTTCCCCCCCGCCTTTTTTTATGCCTTCGAGATTTTGATTTCAAGCCATTCATCTTTTTTCATTCTCCAATTCTTTAAAAAAAGGTGGGCAAATTACAAATGGCCCCAACAAGGCTGGTTAATGGAAACCCCGCCCGGATTTTGCCTGAAATTTATATCTTAAGTGACTAAACAGGTACATGGTTCATGCGAATTAACAATACGATAGTAAAATTCTGCTACTTGAAATGCGTGCGTTTCTGAGGATTGGCGCATCAGACGAAGTAACTGCTTGTGCAAGGCTTTCCACTCCATGCTTCACTTAAAAAGTCTTCTGCGACAGTAAACTTGTAGCGTAACATGTGTAGTCATCGCATTATGACCTCGCATGACTACGTTGCGGTCGTCAAAAAGCCATCCACCCGATTTGACAGCCTGCTGTATGTCTGATCAAAAGTCTCATCTTCGCCAACGCAGATTCTGTAGGAGACTCTGGCATATCCCTCAGCTTGGGACGCGAGAGTAGGTGCGAGCTCTCGATATGCACAGCACAGAATCATCCAGCATCCCACGACTCCATCATTCATCAGGCCCCATTTTTGGACAACTAATGGGGCATCTGAGACTCGAGGAATAATTCCACCTTGGATAACGAAGCCAAGTGACTCTAGGCTCATCAATCCAAATTCTACAGCCTTTTGGAATTTTCGGGATGAAGCATAGATCGCAGCAAGAGACAGATATTGTGAATTAAGTGCAGGACGAGGGACTTCAAAAGCTGGCCGGCAATACGTGCCTGCGAGGCTGGAAATTGTGTCTTCAATCTTTCGCAAATTCATTTTGGATCTCTTGAATAATCTTCGAAGGTCAGCCGAAATTCTATCTCGGTTTGATAGAACACTCCTGCTAGAACTTCGTGTGTCCTGGCATAATATGCAATCGCACTTGAAGCCCCAGTGCTGTAGGTTGATGGGTAATTCTTTGGGATCATGGTTCATGGGTGATTTGTACCAGAAAGTAATTTCGGTATTAGGAGGCAGGTCCCTTGAAGCACGCACGATCATCATGTCTCCAATGAAAGAACGACGAGCATTGCTCAGGCAAGAGTGGTTAATGTATGATGCCATCAACCAAACCCCACTAGAATGGAACTGTTCGTTAGCGTTTTTGGCCGTATCATCATCCCCTTTCACGCAGTGTATGTGACTCTCACTGGAGAGAAGAGGGCACCCGAAACCGTTTAGGAGAATGATTCTCTCAACGAGGAAGCTGGAAGGTATTAGCTTTGATATAAAGATGGAGAAGCAGTGACATACGTATCTACAACGGGTATAGCATCCACTTCTAGGACATCCACTGATTTGTATGTGCCATGATGAAGATCAACAAAGCCTGGTAACAGGGACGGATTTTTATAAAGCTTCTGAACAATCAATTCAATAAGCTCTGCTTGGGTACCAATCGTGGCTTTGTCCATGTCGACATTGAGTAACAGACGGAGATCTTTCGAGACATTTTCGTCGTGGAAAGCGTGAGCAAATGCCTTTTCGCAGAACAGAAGGTCGCCTGTCTTCACCGCCTCTGTTGTGAAGAGTCCTCTCCCATGAGACTGAGTTTGCTTGATAGTCACAGGACCAATATAGGTACCGCGGTCAAGCGTCGGGGACTGACGCTTCTTGGCCTCCAGTATCATTTTCTTGAACTCATATTTCCCGCCATCCTGCTCCACAAGCCGAGCAGATGTTCGTGCATACTCATGTGCAGCCATGATGTTATCTGGATACTTCTCTGCAAGTATTGCGTGAGTTTCACATGATTCCTTGAACCTTCGAAGTTGATACAGGGCTTGAGCCTTCCTGAAAAGAGCATTTTCTGATAGCTCTGATACTTGCAAGACATCTTCAGCATCTCTCAACGCTGCATCAAAGCGGTAGTTTTTCAAATAGGAAAGGGCACGGTTGAGCTGGGCTATCACCAGCAATTCTGGTGAGGGATGGGTCTCCAGAGTCTTTGAATAGCTGAAGTTATTCTTAGCATCGCTTCTTAGATACAGCAATACTTTGCACCTTACTATTGGATTGCCGAACGATAATCACCATGACCAAAATGGTTACTTCCTTTTGCCTTCCATGAGGAGGCGTTCTCATCAGCCTGCGTGACACGTTTCCTCCAGGGTAAAGGAACCAGGTCGTTAAACTCGGGGATAAACCAGACGTCCGAGAGATGGTCCACCCGAATCCCGTAGTCCCCGTCTGCCATTACTTTCACATAGGGTTCCTTCACAACAAGCACTGTACCCTCCCTGAGGCTCTCTGCGCCCGATAGCTCCTGCTCTTGGTTGTAGAGCTGCAGCATGAGAACACTTCCATCTTCGTCTTCTACGATGACCATCACGGCGGTCATTGTATCTGTCTGAGTGACCGTTCTCAGAAGGAGATACCGTTCCCGATGATGAGTCTCAAGACAAAGGCTTTTGATCATGACCTTCTTCAACTTACTGAAGGGGCTAACACATGGAGGGTAGGCAGGTGGCAGGAACGAGGATCGGATATTCTTCGGATTAGCAGAAACTTTCATTTTCATCATTTGTCGAAACATGAACTGCATCAAGATTTCATCTTTGGACTTTTGGGGTCTTGCTGGACGGCCCTTGACGGCCTGCGCGTTTTTCAGGTTTTGCTTGTGTGTTTGAAGATATTTCAGGTACTCTGGAACATCAGATACGTCGTGGATATCCATGCTGGTGACAGAAAGGTCAAGTGATTGCAAGTCGTATTGGGTACTGAAGACATGTAAGGAAAGGGCAAGAAGAAAGGATCTGAAATGCGAGATGAGAAATTGTTTAAAAGGAGGAAGGTTATGGAAGAGGATGCGCTGTCAAAAACCAGGTGGGGTAGGAGGTGACAGGGGGTTTGGCTGGCAAACAACGCATCGACCAAACAGGCTGAGTCTTGCAGACAAACAAATACTCGAAGTAGCCTTAGCAGGCAGTACAAAAGTCCTCACGGATGAATCGCCCAACGCAGGACCAGGGGCGCACTCTTGCCCTCTTCGCTGGTTTACGGTCTGTGGTGAATCAGTGTTTATAGTATGGTGTTGGCAGCAGGTTGGGTGTGTTTCTAGCTGTGGCATCTGGCACCAGTCTCGTTTTTATCTCCTTCCATGGACCTATTTGTCGAAGCACGTCTTCGGCAATCTTGGCCCTTTAGAACATTCATTCCTCTCCATTTAAACTAATATCGAAGCCATTGGATTCGGATGACCCTAAATTCAAAGATTTAGCAACGTGGAATCCACCCTCTGGTATGTTGTAGATGGGAGTAATTGAAGAAGGAGAAGAGGGGTATTTTTAACGCACCTTCTATTGGTTTCTTCTTTTCTTTGACGGAGTCATTGAGTGTAACATTGCTCACGAAAAAGTTACCTACAAAACATAAGGAAACCAAGGGCACAAGACTGACGAAGACGGTTCGAAACCCGGCCATCTTCGCATCGAGTATTCGAGATTTTTCTAACGCAGAGCTCATTTTCCCGCTGGTGCTGCTGTTAGATAAATCTTTGTAGTATATATTTGGAGAGCCTTCGTCCTGCAATGCCGACTGCATGGAAGCACGTTGTGCTGCGGTTGAGATTGCAACACCAAATACGGACCCTAAGGATCGTAATAGATTGCGCGTGGATGTGGCTACTGCACGATCTTCTGATCGAGCCAAAGCTTGCACAGCTACCAATCCTAATTCGAAATTAAATGAATTCTTGATCATGGTTCCTATGACAGGATTATTACCAGGCTGATGAGTAAATCCGATCCCTGCGCCTTCGACAACAAGGACGACGGCATAGATAACGATGTGAGTATGTCGGGTGAATAGAAGTCGGAGACCCGCTCCAAGCGACCAGAGAAAAAGTCCCACGCGTAGAACTGGAGTGAATCTAATTGTCATTATTAGAAAAAATCAATGGTAAGGAGTCTTATTGTTTTCCAACCTAGCGAATCGAGACATCACAGGCCCAGAGAGTGCGCCTGCAATGCCTTGTGCCAAAACGTAAGGCAAAGTCAAGATAGCACTTTGAAGTGGTGAGAATTCTCGGACTTCCTGGAAAAAAAGGGGCATAAAGTACTGGGTCGACTGCCAAACGTAGTCGTGAAGCGCGCCGGTTACCAACATTATCGTAAGAGATCTTTGTCTAAATAAATTCAAGGGCATGATAGGAAGTCTTGCGACGAACCCCTCAACAAGAACAAAAATGACGATCGAAATGCCTCCAAGGATCAGTAGGCCAATAATAAGAGCGCTTTTCCATGGCCAAGTATTTCCTCCAGAGCTTATAGGAATCTACATAAATGACCAGATTAGCAGCCGAATTTGCAGAACAACGACGTATCAGGTCTAGGGAAGCCATCTCACATACCAGCAAGAATATAATTCCTACTGTGGATAGGATAACCCCTGCCCAATCGATTTGCCTGATTTTCATTTGCCAACTTCCTCTGACTTGCTTCAATGGCAAAAAGAATAACAGTAGAAACATGCATATCAAAGCGAGAATTGATGGAACCCAAAAGGTCCACCGCCATCCATCAGGACCTTTCTGTGTGAGACTGGCCGCGAGGAATGGGCCACTTACGGCTCCTAGTCCAATAGCAATGCTCACAAATCCCTGATATTTTCCTCGGTCTTTCAGACTGACCAAGTCGCTGACTATAATCGAGACAAGCGAGCTTATACCTCCTGCTCCGATTCCGCTCAGTGCACGAGTTAGATATAGCCAAATTGGACTTCTAGCCCAGCCCGAAAGAAAGTCGCCAACCATGATACATCCAACAGATACCAATAACACCGGCTTGCGCCCGGAAATGTCGGAAATACGGCCATATAGAGGTTGGAATGTCGTCTGGCCAAGGAGGAAGGCCGTTCCTGCCCAAGTTATTGTTGTTTTTGCTGATAGGGCGTTGGAAATTGTCGTTAGAGCCGTTGTGGTTGAGTTCATATCCAGATAGGATATGAAATAACAGCAGCAGAGACAGATATACGAGACAATTAGACGTGGAAATGAAAGCCGCAGCGTCTGGTCATGCAGGCAGGTCAGGCTCTTCGGGGAAGGAGACCGATCATTCCCTTCTTCCGTGGCTGTTACCGAGCTCATAATCGCATTTAATTGATACCCCAGGAACTAGTAAGTTCCAGACATACCATAGATGAAGTTCAAAATAATTTCGGGAAGAAACTTCGTATGGCTGGTGAAAGTCCATATCTCCTGTTAAGACCCCCGGCCCCCGAGCAAGTTAGCATACTGTAACGTTGTCAAATGCAGCCCAGGGTGTAACATTCTAATAAATCACATCATACCCTATGTTTTCCCTCCGGATCTCGGGTGACTATATACTACATTTGGGAAATTCACAAACTAATAGACCGAGTCAAAAACGTTCGCGGGGCAGGAAAGGATTGTACGACATCGGTCTATTAGCGAGGGTAACACATACATCAGTGATCTTGTAAAGGGTGCAGATCTGTGTGTAGCCCTGCAGAATAAACGTGATCTATTGCCAATTCTCGAGGTTGATCGCGTGCCGCGGATTTAATGCCAGTTCATATTTCTTACCAATGGTATAAAGCGATCGCCATCTGGTAGGTGATATACAACTTGGACGTTCTTTTGAGAGTAAATAAGCCGGGGCTGTGAAAAGGGAATCTCAAATATATTAAGGTATGAAACCGGGAGGAATGTAGAACTCCGACTCGCTCATTTTTAAAGAGAGATCATATTCGTATCGTTAATTGAAACCCTAGAGCAACCTCGGGAACGGATTATTTCCCATCTGAAGCTCCAAGAAGAAATGGGGAAAGTTAAATGAGCTTAGCTAGATTGTCGAAACCTGTACTGCATTGATATGCAATAGATCCTTCACACTGATGATCCGCGCATCGGCCTCGCATCCCGATTGTATACCTTGAGCCAATTCCGTAGCAGCAGCTCCCATATTCTCTATGGCCTTTTTCTGTGCTGTAACCAAGAATTGCTTGACTTCCTCGGTTCTCCCTTCCTCATACTCTCTTTCAAACAACATTCGCAGGAGGCAGCCGTAGTTCTTGGCCACAAGGCAAGCGCTTGCTTCTTTGTCGTCGATGAAAAGTTCCGGACTGCTGACCAACGCGCTCTTAACAATATCTTCAATTGCTTGTATTTTTGCCCTCATCAAATGGTTGGCGTAGATGATGACATTTGCACCAGCATCCACGAGAGCTTTACGAGGTGTGCTGGCGTAGGTGGTGGGAACCACGACGAGGGGCGTATTTTGGTCTGTTTCACGGAAACACTTCAGGAATTCCACAACCTCCGTGGGACTGCGACTCTTGCTGTGAATCATGATGGCATCAGCACCTGCTTTGGTGTACATGTCGGCGCGTGAGAGCGCGTCCTGGAGGGACCACTTGATAGAGGCAATCTCCTCGGCAGGATCGTCTTTCATAGTGCGGACGTTGAACGACTCAATCCTGGCTGTAACCATCAAATCAGTACCATTGGCACATTGCTTGAAAGCCTGGATTGTTTTGCAAAACTCCTTAGGGTCCGCTTGAGACTGAGATCCACTCGCCGACAGTAGAGAATTGACTTTTTTCCCTGGTGCTTTCAACACTTTATCCTCAATTATCACCATAGAGACTCCAGTAATCACAAGAACGGACACCAAGGCTGGAATACCGGTGGTGGACCCACCGCTGTCCGCGTCGAATGCGGCACATAGGAGGCGCTCGCTTTTCGACCGTGACTTGACTTTGACTGCCTGCAAGATTGCCCGATAGAGAGGAGATACAGTTTCGGTGTCAGGGATGCCGAGGTAGGTCGTTTGCGTTAGACCGCTCATCCATATGCCCTCAAAGCATTGCCCATTCTTGTCTCCAGTGTGCCGAATAACCTCTGTCGAAAATCGATCATGCGCTTCGATCAGGCGAATCACCCCGTTGTTTTGTCTGAGAGCAGACCGTACGGACGTTGACATTATGGTAAATAGTTTCAGAAGAGATGGGAAGTATTGTGTCTATTTAGATATTGGAAGAGCTGGAAGTGAGAATGGGAAGTTCGAAAAGCCCGAGGTTGGCTGGGAAGTGGCAACCTGGATGAAATAGGCGGGACTGGGAAGACTGTACCACTTGCATCAATTATCTAAGATGCATATTATATACAACTTTAATGGTTTATTTGATCGGTTTAGCATTTATTCAATCATTGCTACTAGTACTCTCGTTCCTTCACATTGTATATCAGCGGGTCTCTGATGATGTACACATACAGCCACATCGGGCCCAAAGATTGTCTACAAATTGGAGGTGTCAGCTACTCGTAATCCCCTATCGAGTCCTCGGCTCATATTCGATCTTACTCTTCCGATGTAACCAGAGCACTTCCTTTCCTGACCATGGGTGCCAGTGACGGAGAGAAATGTTAGCTGTCACTCCGACCAAGGAATCTTCGATTCAGCGCCAGGGGGGTAGTACATGATACCCCGCAACATTTACAGCGACATTATACTACCGAGGCCCTCGAAAATGTGACGGAGCAGTGCTCACATCTTACAGTGTGACCATTGGTAACTACTCGTCATGATGGTGTCCATGTATACTTCGGATGGGATGACCAATCACACCACGCGGGCCACCCTCCTCAGCCCAGCGCCTCTTGTTTGCCCTTCTGTCAGTTTGCTTGCACTTACTGTTATGAGACACTACAATCCACCAGTTTCCTCCGAAAATACCGCGGGGAGTACATTCGAGTGATCCAACATTTCAAAAACTTGGTGAGGAATCCGGTCATATAAGTGTTTTCGGCCATTCCATTTTGCTCGCGAGTCGCAACCCTCGAGGGCTCTTTTCAAGGGCTCACTCACATGCGCCAGCAATTTGCTCGTCTTTTCATTCTTCATTAACCCGGATGCTAATGTTTATTTCCAATTCGTGAACAGATCCACTCTGAGACGTCTCCAGACTTCAACAACGTTCAAGCTGTGATCTGACGCCTCAGATCCCATCAACGCAACCATGGGCTCTCATTCAATTCCCTCGCTCTTTTCCCAACTGGAAGTCATCCCTCTGGATCCTCATTACTCTCTCAAAGAAGATTTCGCGGCCGATTCCGCCCCGACGAAAGTGATATTGGGATCGGGTATTTATCGAGACAAGAATGGGAAGCCATGGGTATTACCTGCGGTGAAAGAAGTAAGTCAAAGGCTGAAATACATTTATATATCAAGATTCAGGTCAGGGCTTAACAGACATTCTCAAAGGCCGAAGACATAGTGAAGAATTCCGAAGATTCATCCCGCTACGACTATCTCCCGATTCCAGGATATGAACCATTCTATACTGCCGCACGTAAGCTGTTGTTTGGACATCTCGACGAGAAAAAAGACCATTTTGTCTCTGTACAGACAATATCCGGAACAGGTGCCAACTTTCTTGGCGCACGCTTCTTATCCGGAGCCCTAAGCCCATCTGCGGTGTGGCTATCCAACCCGAGCTGGGTAAATCATGCCAACATTTGGACCACGGTCGGTGTCAAAGTGAAATCTTACCCGTACTGGAATGCCGAGACCAGGACGCTTGATTTCGACAACATGATCCAAACTCTGGCCCAAGAGGCTACTCCTGGAGATGTGGTCGTACTTCACGGCTGTGCTCATAACCCCACAGGGCTCGACCCGACAAAGGATCAGTGGAAGATAATCGCGGACGTGTGCGAAAGTCGAGGGCTGTTTCCTTTCTTCGATTGTGCCTAGTAAGTGCTTTAAATATTGAACATCTTCTTCCAGAATGAAAAGGAGGCTTATGACACACAAAAGCCAAGGATTCGCCTCAGGGAACCTGGATGAAGATGCGTGGGCTTTGAGACATTTTGCATCCCGTGGAAGCTTGGAGCTCGCAGTAGCCCAATCCTTTTCCAAGAACATGGGTCTCTATGGAGAGCGTGTTGGGGCCCTGCATCTCCTCACGACCTCCCCAGGTGTGGCAGGCAAGGTTAAAGGTAATCTGCTCCGCCTTCAGCGTGGTCAAATCTCCCAGCCCCCTAGGAGAGGAGCAACATTAGCAGCAACAATTCTCACAGATGAGGTTTTATTCCAAAAGTGGCTAGAAGACCTTCGTGAGATGAGCTCTAGGATCAAAGATAGCCGGCAAACGCTCTACGACGAGTTGATCTCTTTGGGCACGCCTGGAAATTGGGATCATATTCTAACCCAGGTAAGGAGTTATATCAGATTTTCTCCGAAAATAACTCGATGTTTCTGACAAGTCTCAGATCGGAATGTTCTCCTATACAGGTCTCAGCCCTGTGCAAGTAGAGCACATGCGGGTTCACAGCCATGTCTACGTCTTGAGTTCAGGGCGTATCTCAGTTCCAGGTCGTAAGTCATACAGCTTAATGGAATCGAAAATATTCGATTCGGAGCATTAATTGGGCGGAGAGCTAACAGTTTCAATAATAGTCAATGATGCAAACGTCAAATATGTGGCACAGGCAATAGACAAGGCGTTAAAGAGGGGCTGAGCAGACCTTCTTGCAATCAATATGCTCTCATGGTCTCAAGTAAAGAAATTCTCTTTTTTGATGGGCTCAATTTTAGGGGTATGCGCCATATTGAAATCTTAATGGCCATTTTACTTCATAAAAACCGCTCGACTTGGCTCTCAATGGTTTCCGTCTGTTCAAGATATAGCGAGGGGCACTAGTGGCGCGGAGGATTAGCTTTCGTAACTCCAAGTTGTTAAATTATATGTCCATGGAGAAGAATTTTTTTCTAGAGAATTCTCAAGTGACTTAGAGTTTGTAGTCAATCCAATCTTTCGTGCAGAATCATTTTCTTGGATTGGAAGAAAGAGAAAAAGATATACTTCGAGCATCGATAAATCTAGACCATTTGGCGACTAAATCAATGGGAGTCGGGATTTTAGATCAGGTGGTTAGTAGGTGGGGCATGTAGTAAACTGGTCAAAAAGTACAGTGTTGTCCGTTATTGCCTTCCATTACAGAGGTATATGAGAAGCCTTTTGCAATTCTAATCATATGATACTCAATCCTATTTTGGCTAGCCAAAATACTTATAACAATGTTCCGATCTCGAATAGTATAATACCAAACGCGTATAAAACGGGAGTGGGTTGTATGTTCATGTTTAATTATAGGTCCAAAAATAGCCCCTCAAAATTAGTTCCCTTAATAAATAGTTCCTTTAAAAAATAATTCCCGTAAAAAGAGTTCACTCCCCTTTCCCTTATGTTCCTTCCCTCCCTATTTAGTATATTATCCTATCCTCCTAATCTATTATAATATAGCTTGAAATATTGATTCCTAGTAGCGTAACCTTATTATTTATATATTATATAGTATTACTTGACACGGTGAGCGGGGGGCCGAAAACGGCTCCCATTGCACCGGTAAGTTACCGCTCCATGTCTCGACACTAACTACTCATTTGTGGCTGAGCGGGGCTCCCATCCCGCTTCAGCCATCTCAAACGACTCGAACAAGAAGGCCGGTGCCACCGTACACCCTACGAGTGTCCAGTCACCTAGACATTTCGCATGCTGCCACTCTCCACGTTGAACGATAGCTTGTGGCCGTTGACCCTATATCAATAGATTTAAGCATGTTTATTAAGTGGCCGTGAAACATACAATAGGCTACACATATTTAGAGAAATAACTCACTTTTTCAAAATCAACCCCCAGAATTATATCCCGTGTAGGCTTCCCATCATTCCAGGATAGTGATAGTTGCAAAGGTGCGCCAGCGTAGTAATGCCATACCTCGGCGGCATCGACCACACGGTGCCATTGCGAGAGGCCACTTTTTCCCTCGAGAAGGTAATAAATGCAGGTGCTATGCGAGTGATCGTTTGATAAATAGCGGTCGCGGAAGGTCTCGACGTAGTAGCCCTTTTCTGGATGTGGGGAGAGATTCAAGGTCTCGATGATCTCTTGTGCGGAATAGTTTTTCGCCATGCTATTTAGAAAGAGGTGAGTGAAGTGGGGTAAAGTTCAAAATCAGAATTGCCTTTTTTTCTCTCACGCACTCATTGCTGACGCCCCACTATGAGCTGACTATACATAATTAGGGTATCATTTCGCCCTCTTCGTATATACTAATGTAACCTGGGTGCGTTCCAACAGGTTGTGCGGTAATAGGCTTGATCAGCATCGTTACTTCTACCAATAGCAAATCACAGTTCGTGGCGTGGTAATAAATTGTAGAGCGTCAAGATAAAAAGAGGGCTAATGCGCATAAGGCGAAGCAATCAACGAGATCGAACATGCATATACATGCAGAAAAAAGCCCTAGAACCCTAAGGCCAAGAAAAGCCAGGACGAAAGAGGCAATATATTAGCGAATAAGTAGCGTGCGTGGCAGCAGCGACCCTACGTAGACTGGTGATGCGCGCTGTCGCACGCTGTGGCCCTGAAACGAAACAAGCACGAGAGGGAAGTAAATAGTATGAAGCCTGAAGGATTAGTTTTGATATCGGGCCGGAAAGGTACACACACGTGACTACTAGAATTAGCCAATTCAAAGTGCGGGGATTAAGCATGTAAAAGTATATCCATCAGTCAAAAACTGAACAGCGCCTCTATAAACAAGCATTTTTATGTAAGTAAGCTAAGCAGTTCTGGATATACCGGATATTTAGTTATGGTAATAATAGAAGTAACGTAAGACATAAGTTAAAACGTTACTCAAAGATCCAAAAAATTCTAATATCGTTGAGGTATGTAACGGATAAATCCACCACTGAGATATCTAGTTAAGCCAGATTTCAAGTAAGACATAGATTTGATGCAGAGGTCTTAGGACTCCCCATTAGGATTTCCCTCCGAGTACTCAGGATGCTCCTCGTCCGATGAGTCGGCCTCGTTAAGTAGATCCCAAAACTGCTGCTCCGCTGGGTCGAGCTGCTGGTAGATCTCCCATATCTGCCGCGCATAGTCGACATGGCGCATTTGATAAGAGCTCTGGGCCCAGAGTAGCTCTAGGATGTGGAGTAAGTCCCGGGGGTGGGCGGAGCGGACCTGGTGGCAAATATGATGCTTACGGGCGCACCGAGTGCACTGTAAGTACGGGATATTGAGATTTCGCTCGATACCACAGTAGCTGAAGCTACAAATCTCAGCTGGGCGTTGTCCACTGGCAATCCACGTAACTATAATAAAGTTATAAAAGGAATAGTAAAATACTATTTACCCCTAAATAGTAGCCCTACCCCTATAAGTACACTAATACTAATATCACCCTAACCGCCTAGCTACTTCTCTATATTCTTAACAGATTAATATTAGACGAAAAGAAGTATAGGGGGGGGATATATATTAAATTAGATATTCTTTTTTTTTTTTAGTTTTATAGGATTATAGGGGAAGTTTTTTTGTGGTTATTCGTGAAAATAAACAAGAAGGTATATTAGTTTATAAAAGAATAAAGGAGGATACTTATTTAGTGAAGAGATTATCTTCTATCTCAAGGTCCGAATCCTTATAATTAGAAGCTTCCTCGCCGTTCTCTTATAAGAACTAATAAAAGACGCACTCTTCTTAATAAAGTGACTTAACTACTTCTAGAATGTATCGAAATATAGTGTGCACAAAAAACTAATCCTATTCATTTTCTTAGAAGATCTATATGTAACGGGCCCATGCCCGCACATGGCCACGTGACCGCGGCCTTCCCCATTCGGCAGTATGTTTCTTGACCGTTCCGCAGGGAACGGCCCCTTTTCCTTCCTTTTCTCCAAGTTTGTTGTAAACAGTTCGCGGCCTAGTTAGATTGAATCAAGTCGGCTACAGCCCTTCACACATTAACTCCCGTGTGTTTTCTTTGAAGTAGACAGAGTTAATAATACGGTGAACCCTCACCATATTTAGGGGTACTTCTAGGTCTGATGAGCTCTGTGATAACCTTGAAGTCTTTGAAATATATACTAACCATATACAGGGCCTATTATCGACCCGAATCTAGAATGGAAACCTGCTACATAGCATACCGCGATGGCTGCTGGCAATCAGAAATATAACACCACTGCGGCTGATCTCAACAATATAAATGATCAACCTCCGAACCCTCGTCTTACACTGTCGAATATGAATCTCCTCGTCTGCCCGGCTGTGGAATTTAGTCTAGTGCACCAGTGTGGTATGACTTTTGAGACGCAGCCTGACTTCGGCCGCCATCTCCGTATAGCCCATTCTAGTTGCTGTGAGTGATACATTCTATATATAGAGAAGGTATGCTAATGCGTTGTAGTTATGAACCCTGACCGAAAGCCGATCTCTCGTCTCGAAAAGAATGACGGGCACAACGCGGTGGAGGCCATAGTTCATCATCTGGCTCTGGAAAAGGAGTTTTCTGCTCTCGAACCAGAGTTTGTAGTGCTGGGAGAGGTATTTCGCCAGCCATATTGTATACAGAGACATGCAATTGTGACAAATAGGGGTAAATAAAAACAAATGGCACTTTGAAGCTTACTAATAGCACCAGGTGCAGGAATTTTCTACACCCGGTGCTAGTCAATTTCCACCGGGTGTAGAAAATTCCAACATCCGGTGGGTCGAGGTCACGTTATCTTTCAACACCCGTTCTGATGTGCCCAGTACAGCACATGTCGATAATCAAAAAAGCGGACTGCTTGCTTATTAATAATGACTGGGTGCTAAAACAGTTTGACACCCAGTTTACTGGAATCTGTTAGGGTATTTCGGTAGACTCTCGGCTTGGCTTAGCTAACAGGCAGCATTGACGTTAAAACTAGAAACAAGTCTTTCTAGGAAGCTACTACTATACTCTATCAATTAATTGCTAGCTATGAACCGCATATATGAATAGCACTGAAGTAGCTCAGGCTGGCAAGGTAGAAATGTTGGACCTCCCTTATATAATTCCGGTACGGAACTTTTTGGATCAGTACCTTGGTAATACCCGAGGTAGAAAGAGTCGAGGTTGATTGAGATACACATCCTCACTAAATCCACAAGAAATATACCGACAAGACGAAACCATGACCAATTTGGGGTTTATTGTATAATGGTGAAGGGACTATGAACGGGATGATATCCACAAGCGCAACTATGCAAATCAACAAATATGTCCTCATCTCATTTCATCTCATTTCATCTCATCTCATCTCGATATGGATCTTATTTGCATCTGCATCTGTACCTGCCATCACATATACTGCAACTGCAAAATTCACCCATCATACCCAACAGCCTCCAACTCCTTACGAACCGCATCCTCCGTCTGAATCTTCTTCATCTGAGTATCTTCCAACTTCTCACCACCAGCCAGACGCATCTTCAACTCATCAATAGCCCGGATCTTCTTCAGCAGACCACGGACCTTCTTTTCTTGCGCAGATGGGTCGATCTGGGTAGCTGGGGCTGGAGCGGAAGCTGGGGCGGGGGTAGGAGCCGGTGCGGCGGCGGGGGCGGCGGACTTGGGCCCGTTACCGTTCACAGCACCATTCTTGCCGCCGCGGTTGCGGTTGCGGTCGGGGCTGGGACCGGTAGGGGCGTTGGCGGGAGGCGAGGGTTCGTCTTCGCGGGCTTTCTTGGCTGCCTCGCGCTTCTTCTTGTTTTTCGCGGCGGACTTAGATAATTTCTCCGAGGAGTCTGCGCCGGGGGGTAGAGCTACGCCGCCACCTGGAGCAGCACCGGGAGGAAGGTATTCCTCCGCTGGCTCGGCGCCGGGGATTTCACGGCGGCGAGACTTGCCGAATCCATTCGTGATTCCGGCTCCTGGGGCGCCGTCACGGACGTAAGCGGCACCACCTTGGTCTTCACGCTTGAAGGCAAGAGGAGTCAGCTGGCCGCGGGCACCGGGGGGTCGGTAGGCGCCGGCGGGCTTGACGGGGGCCTTGCGGGTGCTCAAGTATGCGGTGGCGGAGGGGTGAGCGACGGGCAGTTTGGTGAAGGGGTCACCTAGAGGGTGCTGGGTGATGCTCCCAGGGCGCCACGTCACATCGTACAGCTCGGTCATATCTTCGTTGTACATCAGGCTGCCGCTAATGTGCCAGATACGCACGCCGTTGTCAACGCGGAGACGCGGGCTGGTGGTAGCGGTCAGGATATATTGTCCGTCGGGAGACCAGGCGCAGACACTGGCGTTGGATGCCTCCACGGTGGCAATTTTGTGGAAGTTCTTGTCCATATCATAGATATCCATCTGGCCAGCCAGGTTACCGAAGCCGGCAACCAGAACAAAACGGCCGTGGGGAGAGAACTGGATGGTGTTGCGTGGGCTCAGAGGGAAGTTGTGGGTGGGCTGGCCGCGCATGTTGAAGATAGTGGTCTTTGCGGGCATGTAGCCGTAAACGACACCGAACTCTTTCGAGTTGGGGTTCCAGCTAACATCGTGGATGGGTCCTTCCTTGTCTGTTTGGTGTTAGTGAAGTTTCGAATCAGAGGTTCATAGGGGTCTCATACCAAGGTCGATCCGCGAGTCAAATGCGCCGCTGGCACTGAGCAGGTATAGAGTAGTCTCGCCATAATAACTCTTGCCGGTGCGGTCCACCTCGGTCTGCGCGAGCACGATCAAGGTCGTGCCAGAAGAGTTCCACTTCAGCTGAACCTTGTCACCCTTGAAGAAGCTCTTCTGCGAGACCGGAGCATTGAACTGCGGCACAATAAATACCTTAACCTGGGCAGGTTGACCCTGTTACCAAACCAACGAATTAGCCCATGTCCCTGCCAACAATTTTTTTTTTTTGCTTTCTTTGGATGAAGCACCACTCACCTTACGCTCAGGAATAAACACCGCAATCGAATGGGTCTGTCCCGGCGAGAGGGCAAAATCCGCCACCCCCTCCACACGCAGCTTATTCCAAACGGTGGACAGGTTCTCGCTCTGGTAGAACTGAACCTCGTTGGTCACGACCCGGGCACACAGCTTCTCGTCGGCGGTGTACTGCAGATTCCAGCCCGTTTGCGACTTCTGGACGAATTTGCCCACAACCGAAGGCTCTTCACCAGTCTCAATCGCGCGCCACACCTTAAGGTTCTTCGTAGCATCGCCGTTCTCGTCCTTGCTCGGCCGTTGCCAGGTGATCACGTAGGTTCCGAGCGGGGAGAAGCCCAGCTCGAAGACGTTGTCAGCGACAATGGTCGAGATTACGTTGCCGGTGGAGGAGTCGACAATGATAACCCTACGAGGAAAAAGCCAGTTAGATGAGAGGATTAACGGAAGGAAAGGCTGGAGAAGCCAGTCCATAGGTATGGGTTAGCGCTACATACCTTTCAAGGGAAGCCCATGCGTAGTAACGGCCACAAGGAGAGTAGGCGCTGCAGCGCAGGTTACCCTCAGGCTTCTCAAAGCCGGACAAAGGCTGGTAAGAAGGGGCGGCATCCATGATGCCAATCCCTTTGAGGGTGCGGTCTGCCAAGCACGTCAGTCATGATTTACCGCATGGACTCGCACCAGGCCAGCGTGGTTGTTCCATTGTGGTGGATAGGTCGACACGTGTGGAGGGGGAGGGGTGGGAACGAACATGCGATTTGTGTCGAAGCCATCGTGAACAGAAATCAAATTTCTTCAAGCAAAGCCACCAAAGGAAAAGATCTCGAGTCTAGAATGCAAGAAGCGGAATAGATAATCCTTGTTTTTTGTTTCCGAAAAAATTGGTTGAAATTGTACCAGGGAAACGAAGAGACAATGCGACCGGAACCAGGCTGTAAAAGCGAGGCTGTAGCAGACAAGGGAAGGTGCGCGTGGATTGTAAAAACGCAATCGAGCGATCAACTGGGGAGGGCTCAGTTTGGTGTGGTGTGGCGTGAAGACGAGTTGAATGGGACCAGCGACGTGTCAGGCGTAGGCGTGGTCTTGGGTTGGGTTCAGTAGATGAAATCGGGCGAACGAAACTCAATTGAGGCCAGGCAGGAAGCGAAGACGAGTAGAAGTATGGAGCTTCAGTGCTAGACAAGTCAATGCCAGCGGAAAGGGGCGGGAGCTGAAGAGGGAAGAAGGCGTGGAGGGTGGAGGGTGTTGGAGTGGGGAGGTTGAAAGGTGAAGAGAAAATTCGGGTGTTCCGCGGATTCTTTCAGCAGGCGGCATGCCGTCATTCTACAGCGGTATACTTACACAGTACATAGTAGTATACACAGCATAGTACATCAACTGCACTGCTGTAGCAGATGCAGCTGTTTTGTTTTGTTTTGTTTTATTTCTGGTCATTTTCTGTCATTTCAAGATTTGGGAGTTTTTGGTTCTGTCCATCAGACAGTCCGCCACAGTACGCCTACAGTCACAAACCTTGGAAAATAGTTATATTGCAATCATACATAGAAACGTGCTATTGCGCTAATCAAATAAGCATACTGGGGCATATCAATATCAATATCAACATAATCATCATCATCATAATCATCAAGAACACCAACATTTCCGCCAACTGTCAATCCTCCGGCCATCCCATAGAAATACACATACATCACGAAATTCACCGAGACAACCAAGACAGGCCAACAACTCGTAGACAAAGCGAGATCCACGATCATCCAACCCATCCAACAGCCAGCGTATCCCCCTGCTCTGCTTTATTCACGACTCGTCCCAAACCCACCAGCACTAGCACTACTCCCCCCAAGGAGAAGCAAGACGAGGCGTCCTAACCGTAGTATCAACAATATCATTATCAAAAGTCATTCCATCAAGCATACGCGCACTGGAACCCTCAATCGGTTCAGGGGTATTCGAACCAGCCGGCGAGGGAGACATCCTCATAGCAGTATCACCTGCCCCCTGCTCCTGCAACCCCTGTTGCTGCGACTGTTGCTGAAGATAAGACGCCAACGGATTCACCCTCGCATTCGAATTCGAATTCATAGAAGTCGGCCTCGTACCAGATGATACCCGATTCAATCCAGCCGGCCTCGAAGTAGGACCACTAATGGTACTATTGGCCCCCTCACCAAACCCAACCAAACTCGCATTCCCTTCGTCGGAAATATTACTCACGCTAAACGCATCGTCGATGTCCCGTTCATCACGGTCATGGTCAATATCATGGTCCTCGCTTTTATCATCGTTTGTATTCATATCACTCCCACTGGCCCAGGTAGTATGAGTATGACCTCCAAAACTCCCTGTAGCGCTAGCGCTACCGACTGTACTGCGCTCTTTCAACGTTGCAGGACTATCGAAGTATCCAAACGTGCCACTCCCGATATTTGCATTTGGATTTGCATTTGCTGCATATGCATTCGCGGTTGTGCTTGCTGTGGGTGGGTGTTGATGGTGGCCACCCGCTCGGGCAGTTGCGACACGCTCTAATCCCGCCAGTCGGGAGATTCGGTCGGCGCGCTCGGCTTCTAGAGTACTTGCTGATGAGGTGGTTGAGGAGGAGGATTGGTGGGCGTGGTGTCGACCGTGTGGAAATGAGCCTTGATGGCCGTCTTTTATGGCCGTTGTTGAGAGGGCTGAGAGGCCTGAATTGGGGGTGCCACTGGAATCCCGTCAGTTAAGTTAACTTTTATCATGCAGGGCAGGGATGGGATGGGGAGGGGAGGTCTTACGGGCCCATGTCTGATGGAGTGACGGGGTCTGAGGGTGGTGGTGGGAGGTTGATCAGCGTTGGAGTGGTCATGGTGGTGGTGGTGGGGGGGAAGGAGGATGGGAAGGTGGAAAGTAGGGAGAAGATAGGATATTGTCAGTTCGAGCGGGCTGTTGTTTCAGGGTAAGTCAGGGGGTGGATTTGAATGGAGTGGATTTGATTGTGAATAGTGAATAGTGGGGGAAGTAGATGAGGAAGAAGAAGACGATTAAATAATTTGGGAGTGTTGCGACGTCACTCGCCAGCCGGATTTGGCCAATCAGAGAGAAAGTCCAAATGAGGCCGAGGACCATGTTGGGTGACGAGCTTAACAAAGAAGTGGTATACCAGCAGTAGATCGAATCAGGTTCAGTTTAGGTCCGGTTCAGTTCATACATTCATTCATACAAGTCATTTGGACTACTAACTAAGCCTAGGAAGATACAGCCCGCTGAATCCTCCACTCCATTCCTACTGGCTAACCTTACGATTCTGGTTCTCATTCTCATAATGGCCACGCAAGTCATCCACCTCTTTCTGCAACCGCGAAAGATCAGCCAATATATCGTGCGCATTGGATGGTTGAGGTAGTGGGCTAGCTCTCTCGCTCTCTGCTCCGGTATTGTTTGCCTGGGGTTCCGCCCCACCCTCACGCGTATTTGAGTCCCGCGCTCCTAGTCGACGAGGGGGTGGCGGCGGCGGGGCTCCAGAGGAACTGGAACCAGCCGCTACACTGCCATAAGACGAGGCGCGTCGACCAGGGGGTGGGGGTGTTGGCCGTGAGCTAGCAGCAGCGGTGGTGGTGGGTGGCGAGAGTGACTCCGCCGGGGGAGCTGGTCGAGGTTCCCCAGTGGTTGGCGGGGGCATGCTGACGCGCTTGCGATCCTGGGACATTGACATTGACGATGCCACGGAGCGAGTTGAAGGTCCTGGACTAGGCGGCGCAGAGCTGTCGGTGCTCTCTGAATCCAGCGATGACATGGTTAATCGGCTATTGCTCGATTTGGATTGGGTGGACTTGGATCTCCGCATTTGGCTATGTCGTCGACTCAGAGGTGGTGTTGGGGGTCGCTTGTTCTGCGACTGGGTGCGTTGGAGGGAATCCGTCGAGGCAGATGCTTGTTGGTTATCTGAGGGCATCAGGATGTAATTGGACGCCGGTTGGGATGCTGCGTTGGCGTTGACGTTGGCGGTTGGTGTACTGGTCGGTTGTTCGGAGGTTACGCTCTCTGGCGAAGATGCATGGAAAGACGAGCGGTTCGCAGACCGATATGATTGTGGTCGAGAGGTCGAGGTCGAGGTCGAGGTTGACTGTGATGCATTGATTCGCTTGCCATGATGACTTCTAGGTGGCGGAGGTGGCTTTTTCTCTTTGTCGGCGCGACTGGATGGATTTGTGCCGCCGCCGTTTTCAGGAGACTTATACCTCCCTCTCCCTCCCGACAGGGCGGACAATGAAGTAGTGCCTTGAGTTGTGTGTGGTCCTCCGACCTCAACCGTAGACTGCTGTGTAGAGAACGAGGATGCCTTTGAAGGCGGTACTATGGACGATCCATCGTCGGATGGAGCTGGGTGTGGAGCGGTCCCAACAGTGTCTCGCGAGTGATCATCTGAGGACGGGAAGGTCCTAGGATGATCCTCACTGTGCTCATCGTCTTCATTATCGCTGACGGAGGAATCGGGATTGAACGGGTCCGCTGTTTGGTCGTGATCGTGATCGTGATCGTCGGAAGAAGAGGATTCGTCGTCCTCGATCTCGAGTGATGGCCCTGACTTTCTGGGGTAGCCGTTGAGCAGCTGCGACGAGGGCGGCTGCACGGGCTTTGTGAATAGGTCTGGAGGCAGATTGATCGGAGGGTGAGATGTCGATGAAGTCTTCTGTGTCGAGGCACCTGTTTCGTCCGAACTGATCAGTCCAATGATGCGGGGAAGGATGCTGCCTTCTGGCTTCTGGTTTCCCAGGGTTATCGGAAGTGACGGGATGCAGCGAGAATGCCAGGGGAAAAGTAGAGCTCACCATCAACGGTCCTGCGGAAAGGATTGAAGGCAGACATCTCGAAGATCGATGAATGCGGAGGTTGAGAAGGACGGAGGAGGGGAAAGCCCCCGCCGAGCTTCTTATCCAGTTGAACTCGATGCGCCGCCCTCCGCTCGATGGCGTCCGGCGGCCCCGACAGGCTGCAGTCGCAAATCCAATCCTTATTGCCCGAGACTGTCGAAGGGTTTCTGGTAGATTCTATGGGGCAGGAAAATACTTTTAAAGGTCAGAGGGATAGAAAGTGAATCGATGCTCAGTAAGACGCAGACGCTGTCAGGTATAGAAGGGCCCAAGGGCGTGTATATGGTACAAATGGATATGAATCAAGTCAAAGTCAAGCAGGCCACCGCAGAAAAACAAAGTCCCAAGCCCCAACCTCCCAATGTTCCAGGTTCCCAGTAAATAAGTGAAAAGGTGAAAAAGGCGAAAAATAATAAAAATGAAGTGAAGGTGAAGGTGAAGGTGAAGAATGATGTCGGCACGAAAAAAAAGGCACAACGTATGGACAAGGAATCGACATGCCGGTCGAATCTGTTCTTTGGTTTCATCACAGCTCGTTATACACATGCCATGTCTCTTCCTCCTCGAAGAACTTATGCGCTAGCCTCTTGCCGCTCTCAGTAGGCTGGCTAAAGGCAATCTCATCCTTAGAGATCTCCATCCCATAGATATAATTGCTGACCACACAATCCAGCAGATCCAGGGCAATACCTTTCCTCCGCGAGGCTCCGGAAGTCCAAATGCGTGAGACTCCCACAATAGCCGGATGTACCTCATCACGCACAGACACGGCCGAATCCCTATCCTTAGTGGTGCCGTTGGCGTTGGCGTTAGATTCCTGTACAACCGGTCGCGATTCCCAAATGCGCTCGGTGAGAGCAAGCCCCACGCAGCGACTATCCTTCATATGAAGAAAGACCCGGTATCGATCGACCTTCTCCTCATCATCCGGAACGTGTTTAGGCGGCTCGGCCTGACTCCAAAGAACCTCGTCGGGGATTTCGGGGGAAGACAGTTCCTTGTTGACCACCTCCAGCACGCGTTTTGCTTGGTTCTTGGCACTGGATGAAGATTTGCGATCGACTATTACCACGTAGCCTTCGTCGAATCGAGTAGCTTCGTATACCCAGCGTGAAGCATTCGCGCGCATGAATGCTTTGCCCAGGTCCACTCCCGTTGAATTCATCTCGTGGAACTTCTTGTGCAGCGCCGCATCCTCCGTGTTGGATGGGATGTACTCCATCCCGCACGTCGCACAAGTCTTGCGTACCTCATTTCCCAAATCAATCTGCATCTGGCGGAGGGCGGGTTGTTTTTGTTGTTGTGTGTGTGTCTGTATCTGTGTCTGGGTCTGTGCCTGTGCCTTGTGCTTAGGCGGGTCGACGGAGGAGCGCACGCTGTTGGAGTTGACTTCCGTCAGGGGAGACCCCACGGGAGCATCTTTGTTATGCTTGCGCTTGAGAAAGGCAAAGGTTGGTTTGCGCGTGTTCGCTGGAGGAGGTGTTAATCGTGGTGGCGGGGATGAGGGCGGCGTGGTGAGATCGTCGATATCGTCCAGGGTTCCTTCGGAGAGAACGACGGAATTGCGTCGCGAGGGACTGGATAGGACGGCGGCGGAGGATTCGCGAATGGCATATTGGAGATTTGTTTCCGCTTCATCCGACTCATCTTGGACGCGTCGTTTTTTGGCGGCCCGCTCGTCGTCATAGACGCGCCATGTTGGTCTTCCGTATGTTTTCATCAGGCCTCTGAGGGGGGAGAAGATTAGTTTGAGTGCGCGCGTAATAATGGGAGGGTAAAGAGGGCCTACCGCTTAAAAGAATTGGTGACTGTCCACGGCATCTCCCTGTTGTCGAAGATGGCGCGGGAAATGAAGCTGTTTGTTGACGGGGGGGGAGTGGAAAGAGCAGGTCTTTACTAGTAACTAATTAATACGAGTCGATCGCAGGTTCCACCGCACGCGTGGCGCTAACTGGTTTAGGTCATATTATTCGTACTCTGGCTGGCTGTCACTTATGGACTCACTGGTTATCCCTTGCGGAAGAGTGATTGAAGGAGGCGGGGGAATGAAACAGCGGAACAGAACTGCGATATCAACGGTGTGTTTGTGGTGGTGGTGGTGATGGTGGTGTGGAAGTATTAAGTATCCATGAAAGTCGCCACCATGATACTCTGAGCAGGGGATGAGGAGGGAAAAGAGTGTAAGTGAAGTGAACTCACTAACACTCCTCTTTTATTATTTATGGAAACCTAACTGCCTGGTATGCCTGTCTACCTTATACCTATGCCTCTTCCTGGTATGCCCCAGTGGACGGGCGGACATCATCGCCCCTTTCTCCTTTCTACCAGGAACACAACAACCAGTCAAACGGGTCAATCAACACGTTGCCATTTCCACAGCCCCCAAACTCCTCCTGTGCCTGTGCCCGTTGCACAAGGTCGCACACAACTGGAGATTAAGAGGATTCGCCCCAGCTCTCATTCCCACCCACTCGTGTCTCACTACAGCCCCAACCTCGATGGCCGATGGCATAGCGCACGCATCTTGCGTCGCGCATGGCATCGAGCAAGGCGCTGGAGATCATACTCCTGACCGCTCCCCACTGATCCTTCTGCCTGCTTGCATTCAACTCAACTCAACTCAACTCAACTCCCACTGCACCGCATCATCGACAAGGTTGACGCACCGCGGCTACGGGGGGCTCAGCTACTATTACCACGGGGAGAAACGGAGTTTCGACCGGGGCACAACGCCCCAGTCCTGCTGATTGGATCAGAATCATGAGCGAGATCGCAGATCTTGTACACTGATTGGTCTTGCCCTGCACCCGTCGCCGTTGACTCTCCGTTGCTCGTTTTCTCTCGTCCCTGACTGGCACAGCATGGCTGGCCCCGGATTCTTGGGCGCAAGTTGCGGTAGGGTATTCTTGCACGGCAGAGCAGAGTTTGCGGTACGAGTGGTGAGGTTGTTTCGAGTCGAGTTGAGCTTGCACCAGTGAGACTGAAACTACAGCTGAGGAGGTCTCCAGTGGGCCAGGGCAGGCCGCAACTCTCCCTGGTTCGAATGCTTCACTGACAGCGGATGGATCCGCCCTCGAGCTTGACGACAGGCACGGCTGCACGTTCCAGCAGATCAACTTCCCACATGAAGAACCATCAGCGCTAGTTCTCCTAGAGGGGCAAGGCGTGAACGAGGCTGACGTTGTATCACTCAGCCGTTGGCTCTGTTCTGCCTATGCCATGCCCGATGATCTGGATCTAACGGACTCGACCAGACGGTTCTCGGCGCATCGATTACAACATGATGTATTTGAGTGATGGCTCTGCCGGTTTACCCCATGGCTGTTACACAGCGTTGACTTTGTCGCTGTTCATCACTGTTCGCTCGTCATTCCCTCTTATGCTCTCGTCCGTGCTCTGCTCCGCGCGGGGTTCCGTCAGCGTGGGCTGCGCTGATATTGATATTGGTATTGATATTGTCTACTACTGACTCTATCCCCTCCCTCTTACCCGGCTCGCTCAACCTCATGCTTTGCATTTGCAGTAGCGTGAGCATGGAGGACGTTGAGTTGCAGTGAGGAATCCCCACCGAAGTCAGCCCGCTGCAGGCGATGCAATAGGAAGAGGGAAAGTCTCCGTTCCGGTGGGATGCGTATTATAAGTAGTTCAGTCAATACGTTTATTATTTATAATTGTTCACTCTGCATTTCGCCCATTATCCCTACTCTATATACTGTTTTACTGTATACTCCTGCACTGCTGTATGTTGTAAGCGACTCCGCCCGCGGAACCACCTTCGCCCGCAACTCAAAAAACTCTTCGAACCCTCAACTCCCCCCTCCAAACACCAACAATGTCGGACGCCGGACAAGTGGCTGGAAAGCGAAAGCGTTCAAGTGAGTGATTCATTCCCTGCAAATTCCTCATCCCGGCCACCGTGCCCGACCTGCCAGCGGGCCTTTCCAGGAAATCTCCAACTGGACTCCGCATGCCCACTCATCCAGCCCAAGCCCAAGGCAAGCACCCTGGGTTCCCTCTTGTGTGGCTTTTGCGCCCGAGGAATATTCTTCTCTTCAGTCAATTCTCGTCATGGACTACAATCCCTAGCATCAGCAAGCTAACTGCGATCAACCGTTAGGGACTCAGTCGTGCCCCCCGCCCGAGCTGCCTCAACTGGTTGCGGAGCAGCATGTTCCCATCCCCTCGCACGATCGAGACACTCAACGCCTGATTGTCATTCTCTCCAATGCCAGTCTGGAAACCTACAGGGCCGCCGGCCGTGCTGGTTCGAAAGATGAGAAGTATTCTCTGCTGAACAGCGACGAGCACATTGGTATCATGCGCAAAATGAATCGCGATATCAGCGAGGCTCGTCCCGACATCACCCACCAGGTATGTGCGAGGACTTAGCCTCAGCTCTTAGCTCTTAGCTCTATTTCACGGCCGTTCTAACATTATCAGTGCCTCCTCACCCTCCTAGACTCCCCCGTCAACAAGGCCGGTCGGCTTCAGATTTTCATCCACACAGCCAAGGGCGTCCTGATCGAGGTCAACCCCTCCGTGCGCATTCCCCGCACCTTCAAGCGTTTCGCCGGTCTAATGGTCCAACTCCTGCACCGCCTCTCCATCCGCTCCACCAATTCCCAAGAGAAGCTGCTCAAGGTCATCAAGAACCCAATCACCGACCACCTGCCGCCCAACTGCCGCAAAGTGACCATGAGTTTCGAAGCGCCTGTCGTCCGCACTAAGGATTATGTCGAATCGCTAGGCCCCAAGGAGAGCATTGCTATTTTCGTGGGTGCCATGGCTAAAGGACATGATGACTTTGCCGATTCCTTCAAGGACGATACTATCAGTATCAGTAACTATAGTCTGAGTGCTAGTGTCGCGTGCAGTAAGTTCTGCCATGCGGCTGAGGAGGTGTGGGATATTCTGTGAGCGATGCAAGCTTGGGGGTTTTTCTTGGTGAAAACCCTTTTGCCCGCCGTTCGCAGTCCGGTTCGACTGTGCCCATCAAGCCACGAATTTTCCCTTCCCTTGTGACGGTTGTGTTACCTGCGGGCTGCGAGTTTTGGACCCGTCGCTGTCTCTGTTTCCGGGGTATCTCCTTTTTTTCTTCCTCTTGGAACTTCTCCGCCATCCCCCCTTCTCTTCTCGTCTTTTGTCCTTTCTTCTCTTTTTTCTTCTTATTTTTCTTCTGTCTATTTATTTCATTTTGGCTGAAGATTTGATGGTGGGGATGGATACTGGATACTCACGCTCCTCAGTGTCAGTGAGTGGTCTTTTCGTTTTGCTCCGGAGAGGGTCCAGGCCCGTGGAATTAGTATCGGGGAATTGGTGATGACCATGGCATTGACATTGACATTCACATTGGCATTCGCATTGGCATTGGTTTTCTCTTTCCCCTACGTTCCGAGAGACACTCGGACTGGATGGCATTTGGTTCCTTTTCGCCTCCAGTCCTGATCCAGAGCTCTTGCGCAGCCCGTTTCGACTGTGGCGAGACCCAAAAAAGTGAACATACAAGATCGGGAACCCAGCCTTGGATCCTGAGATCAGGCACATATTGTGTTAGATACAAATATATCTGCAGTATCTAGACGTCTAGACCACCTAGTAGTAGTACTGTACAAGTGGCACGGCGTCATTCGCGCCTCTTAGATCCATTCACCTCCACCAGCATCAGCATCAGCATCAGCATTCATCTACTCGACGTGGCAAGCCGCCTCACTTTCAAGATGGACCTGGATGTGCGAGACTAAATTCAAAGAATACTAGTAAGCCCGTCCGCCTGCAGCTAATCGGAAGCGTGCAATCACCCGCCGAACGAATCAGTCGCTGCATTCCTGTATTCCTGCAAAGTGCATTTCAATATTCCTGCATCTCTGCCCAGTGTTTATGCCTGCTATTCTCAGCACATCAGCACATTTCATTCAATTCAATTCTTTTCTATTAATGACTCACTCGCTCATTCACTGCTCCTGTCAAATCCATCCTAATGCATAGTGGCGGTCAGACACCGCATCTCTCCATCCCCCCGGCTCCACCAACTTCCTCCTTGGTTTCTCCCAATTTGCTGCCAATACGGAGAATCCCCTCCACTCGCCTCCATCCACGATGGGCTTTGATCCACTCGAGGCCCCTGCGATGAGCTGGCTTGGCCCTGGTCCTGGCCCCCAGTGATTTGATTCTAGGGAACTACCCCTACTACCAGACCTGCCACCACCGCTCTCTCCCAAACGGGCCGCCAACATGATTCGATGGATCCTCGCCTTGTCGTGACAGCACGGCGTTTCACCAGCTTCCCGACGCGCAGATCGCTATCGCCCGATCGGGCAGAACTCCCTGTGCTCGTGGTTGATTCTCTGTCCAAGCAATGCCAGTGCTAGTCCCCATCACCCAGGGTCCACTCGTCCACGTCCACTCCGAGAGGGTCCCGCTGCAGGCTTCGGCTTCGTTCTCGGTCGACTAGACTACTGCGTGGATGACCATTGCATTGGGCTTGGGCAGAACAGTGGAACAGGGCAGCTCCAGCTTTTTTCCCTGTCTTTCTTTCCACTGGTTCCTGACAGCTCGTCGCTCGCCTTGGATTAGGTTAGTGGTGTGGTGTGTCATAGTTCCTAACTTATATAGACTTGGGTCTTTCCCTCACCGTATATATTCATTCATAAGTGGCCATTTGCTTGTCTCTCTCCTTCTCTTCTCCTCCTTCTTCTTCTACTTCTACTACTACTCTCATCTTCCCATCTTCGAACACTTCCTCTGCTGTTTCTCCCACAAGCGTGCAATATAACCGGCACGCCGACTTCCTCCCACTTTCACCCGATATGCCGCTCTCCCATTTGACCCTGACCGTCTCGCACCTCCCAACCTCTACTTCCTTCTTCCTATCATGTCTCCAGCCTCTGGGATACCAGTTTATTGGCCGTCATGACGACTATATCGGTTTCGGTCAGAAGCAGGGCTCCCCGGCTGATTTCTGGGTTACGGAGCAAAAACCAGGGTACGTCATTTATGCATGCTCCCTTGAGGGCAGGGGAGGGGGGAGTGTTTCAAAGGCATCATTTTCTAACTTGTCCTGGACAGGATCGCCACTAGTGCTGTTCATGTCGCTTTCCCGGCTCCGTCCAAAGATGCCGTGAAAACGTTCTTCATTAGCGCCTTGAAGGCCGGCGGAAAGATGCATGGCGAGCCTAAGACTCGGGATTCACAATCCGGATACTATAGTGCCGCGATCATCGATTTCGATGGGAATAGCATCGAGGCAGTGTATCGCCCTGGCACTTCGGTCGTTGCATCAGAGGCTGGTGGACCTACAATAGCCCTGCTGGAAAATGGATCGGTTGTTTCCAAGAGCAGCAAAGCCACCACAGTTAGAAAGGCTGAAAGCATTGCGCCTCCTCCATCTGAAGCCAAGTCCCGTGCTGTTTCCAGAGCACCGACGGACATGGAGAGGGTCGCCCCTTCAGTTGTCTCCCACCAGTCGCAGTCGAGGTCTATACCACCGCCCTCATATACAATGCAAACCCAGACCGTCCAGAAACCCGACGATGGCAGCAAAGCTGCAAAGACCATCGTGGGTACACTGATCGGTGCTGCCGCGGGTGCTGCAATTGCATACGCCATGGTGAAAGGCGACTCACAATCCACCGAGTCAGAAAGCAACAGCCAAGCCCCATCGCAATACGCGCCAAACTTCGCCCAACTCATGGCCCCATCTCAAGCATCACATCAAGAAGAGCAAACCCAACAATACCGAGCCATAGAAGCACCCCCACCACAAAGCGTCTACACCTCCGCCTCAGCGCCACGCTCAACCCTAAACCGCAGCGTAACCTCCAAGAATCCCCGCGCAAGCACAATATACGAAGGAACCGAGTTCTTCGACGATCACGGCCGCCGCGCTTCAGACGGAAGCATCTTCAGTATCCCAGAAGATATCCCCCTCCGAGCAATCGAGTACCCACCCCAAGGCAACGCTTCCCAGCGATACCCCTGCAACCCCAGTACATTCATCAGCAGCTACGCAGCAGATAAACCACGCTCTCGCTCCCTGGCTGGTCCAGGAAGTTCCCACTCCGCTTCAACTATCAAAGCTTCTCAATCTCAAGCCCAGAGCATTTCTCGCAGACATAGCCACGACGACAGAGATATCTATACCTCCAGCCACCATTCACGATCATACCATGCATCTTCTTCCCACAGCCATAGTGGCAGCAACAAACCCGCAAAGAGCCCCAGTGCCGCAGGCAGCACGAACTCAACCCGCTCCGCGCGAAATATCCCACTCCCCACCGGATCCTCGGCAACATATTACAGCGCCGCCCAGCCTAAATCGCACATATCAGCACGTGAAGTCCTCCTCCCGGAGAGCGTTCTAGATGTCGATGTTAATTCGATTGTTACGCCCGATGACTCAATTAGCCAGATGGGGGGCAGTGGGAGTCGAAGCGGACGATCGCATCATTCGCATCGCTCGCACTCGCGCTCGCATTCCAAGGCTGGGTCGAAGGCTGGGTCTAAAACTTCGAAACATTCTTCTAAATCGAAGTTCGATATTCCTGTTATTCCTGCTGATAGCGTTAGTCAGGCTTCGGGGACTTCTCAGAGGACTGTTAAGGGCGGCGGTGGTAGTAAGGCGGGGAGTCGTCGTGGGAGTCAGGTCGTATGATTTGGTTTTATGTTCTTCATTCTTTTTTTTGGAACATCTTTGTTCACTTTAGTTTCATTTGCATTACTTGCGCGGCTTCCACATCGATTCGGAGATGATGTTGACGTTGGTAACTTAATACTTGCATGGAATATATTTGCATAGAAAGGAGATACAATATCATTTCAGTGGTTTTACTTCCAAAGATTTTTAGATGACAACTTGAAGTGTAAAGTTCGATGTTGTTATTACCGTAAGAACATGATGGAGGGCTTGGGACTCTTCCAGGTTGAACGTGATTGTGAAGATGCTAGATACAACTTATATTCGGTCTCCGCTCTTCGCGGATAGAAACTTTATTATCCAGTCAGGACGAAACTAGTAAAATCATATGCACCTTACTGTCACGAGGAATACTTTCATCGTCGCAATAGACATTGGGGTGGATTTAAACCTTCGTCAAAAACCAACCCAGATCACATGGCTTGACGGATTGACGGAAGTCCGTCGTGACAGTAAGTACGTGTGAAGTATCAATATTACCACTAATGCACTCTCATCACATTTTACAAGAGAGAATAGCCTATGGGACCCGAAGAAAACTAACTCCTTAGGTTGGCCCCACCGATGCCAGCGGCCCGGGGCAACTGGGCCATTGTCCCGCGGCGAACCGTGATTTACATTCCTGGGACGAAGTACCAAATCAAATGGGTCTGGGTCTGGTAGCTAGACGAAATAACGAGATATCTCTGATGGAAAGAGTTCGTGATATTCCACCCGATGATTATGAGATATTTGTGGATAGTTTAATGAATCTTTCTCATGCTTTCGTATTCATAGACACTATAGATAATCCGAAATAGTTAAAGATATTACTGTGACTAAATCAGCCAATGATCGCTAACGCGACAATTGGACTTTTCACGCTTCTTTCTTGACAATGGGCACTTCCTCCTCCGCCCGCTTCAGCTCCTCTGGAAATGGTTTCCTCGCCCAAACTCTCTTTGAGAATTGATATGGGTGATACCGAGGGTTCAGCAGATCCTTTCTGACCTGGGCATTATAAACCCGTACCTCCTCTTGAGTCCATGGTTCTGGTTCTCCGAACTTGGTCATGAGATACATGATATATCCCTCCATGCCATTCAACCAGTGATAGAGATTGATTGACCCAAGCTCCTTCTTTGTCTTGTCCTTAGCCCATGGCCCGATGGGCCACTTGACCATCTTTTCATGAACGTCAACAAAGCCGGCCTTTTCGATAGATCCCCGCATGGTTTTAATAAGATCCATACGCTTTCCAGATTCATTGGCAGCAGCATCACATCTATAACTCGGTCCGATCATTAGTCGCAGTCAAGGGATTAAGGTGTTTTATTGAAACTGGGACATGTTTCGTACCTTGGTCCAATATCATATAAAACACTGTCGCGCGGAATACTTTCATCATCGCAATAGATATTGGGGTGGATTTCCATCTGTTCGATCCACCCACCTGGCTGTAGATTGTCATAGCATTTCTTCATCAAGTCCTCCGTTTCCTCGGGGCTGAAGGCACAAGCGATAATTCGGAGATGAATTAAATCAAACTTCTCACTCCAGGTCCACTCCTTCGTCACATCATCAACCTCCAAGGTGCAATTAGGCGGCATCCAAGTGACAGGAGGCGGAAACAAGTCTACACCACGAACATGGGTTTCAGGGAACATATCGGCAACATCAATAGCCCAAGATCCCTTTCCTGTTCCAATATCGAGAATACTCTTAGGCTCTATCGGAGCGCGAAACAGAGAATTGTCCTCGGAGGAATCACTGACGATAGCTGCCAAATGCGCGGCATCGTATGTGTCGAACTGCTGTTCATCGGCAGGGAAGCAATACTCCTCCGATTTCAGAGATTGGTACCTTCGCCCATTCTCCATAATGCCGCGATAAATAGAGGACCCGATAGAGGTGGTCTCGGAGTTCCAATCCTGGGGATCATATTCGTCTTTGATTAGATGCACGGCTGGGTCGACGGCAATTGTGATTTCGTTCGCCATGTATGGCGGTGTTGGCTCGGCGGGTGCCATATTTTTTTAAAACTGTGGGTTTTGTTGGAGAATTAGAGTGTTTTGACAAGCCGGCCGATCGTTGTGGTTAACGTTTTGACGGTTGAAGAATAGTTTGCGGGCACGAATGAGGGGGGCACCACCTTTAAAGCGTTTTTTACCAGTACTGTGGTTTGACGCTAGAAATCACGGTCCACGTGGCTGGTATCATAGCAATGAGGCCCCTTTCCCCCGCTATTTGTTGAGTTATCGTGTTACCAGGTTTTTCGAAGATAATGGATAATTCACGCAGAAATGGGAAATGGAGTTAACTTCTGAGAAAATTTGTGAAGACTGGGATTGTAGGCCTCGAAACCGCCCGAACTCTATTCGGGACAGGTGTTCCCCAACCATGCCAGTACCGTGACGAAGCAAAAGCCTCGAACATGTTGGTTAGAATCCCTGAGCCAGGTCGCATCAAGTTGATAAATATGGAGAAACAAGATGCGACAGTATTCGCACAGTGGCAGAAAATATTCTTGCGATATCGCATGAGCGGGTTGGTATTCAAATCAGCGATGGTGGCGTGCTGAGGGCAAAGGGGTTCAGTTTCGATGGGGAATGATGGAAATGAGCTTTGCGAGAAGCTATTCAAACCGCTTTATCGTTTCCCGATTTATTATGGAATAATTACTTGAAACTGACCAAGTAATGTTCGATTCCTGCATCGTACAAATCCTGTCCTCGGACTAGGGCATGCCAAGCCCCTAAGTGTGATAGCGACAATGGCGTTCGAGGGGATTCGTTGAGGTTTGTGGAGAATTAGCGGGATTTGATTATGGAACAGGAATATGTGAATGATTAAAATTAGCTGTTCAAATAGAAATCATTGACTTAAATCATTGTGAGCCTGGTAGTTCCGAGCGGCCCTCCGATGATCCCATTAGCTCGTTATGTCCAGCGAACGAGCCGCGTAGTTCAGAAGGTTTCCACGCACTTCCCGTCCAACGCTGAGTGTCACTGGCAAAGGTCTGGTTTGTTATTTGCGGCCGGTACTGCTCCTGATGCTTCTGCTGCTGTTGCTTTGTCTCCTTGTTCCGTCGACGCTTCCATCCGCCACAATATATTAATAGCCCACCCGTTATTAATAACGGTATACCGAGCCCGGCGCCCAGTCCGGCGCCAATAGCGACCAGCTGCGAGTTTTTATACGATATAGTCGAGGGACAAGTATTGGTTGCACTCGCAGCTGCATCGGATAATGTTTGGCTCGGCGTCGCGCCGGTCGAATCGCACGATGTCGTATTCGTTGTCGTGTTGTCAGAAGTCGAAATACCGTTCTGAGCTATCGTCACATTGGCGGTTGTATAATCATATGTGCCTAATGCGTTTCCTTCTTGGCAGGCAGTTCCAGCAGAAACCTCATTGCTACAGGTCAACAATGTACTCGAAGTGTTGCACTGGAATAGGTTTGCCCATCTGTTCGGAACTTCTGTTGAGCCAGAAGAAAAAGAGTAAGTTTCTCAAGTAAAGAAAACGGGAGATTGGATTGATTACGCGTATAGCATGCTCGTGGACACTCTGCAATCGGCCATGATTTATCTGCACAAAGACCACGATAGAGAATTCCAAAATTCCCGGTAAAACAGAGACCGTTGGATAGGCACGATTCCCCTTTTAAGCAACATGATAGACTGTTCGGACACTGCTGGTAGTCGGTGTTTACTTTTCCGCTTGGAAAGTAGCATGTCGCAGAGCTCGTTGATATTAGAAGTAATAATAAGATCGTAGAGGACAAGAAGCGAAAAGGCCGTAATCTGGACGCCGGGCGAAACATCGGAACGCGAGATATTATTTTTTCAAGAATATGAATCGTAATGCAAACCATGGGATGGGAAAAGAGAGATTGAGAGATTTTGGGTACCGGTGGGAAAAGAGGGGTCTTGGACCAGAGCTTCAGATGGCTGCCAGCTGCCTAGATGAATGCATGGACTGCATTAGCTCTGCGACTTTCCTTTCATTTCATCTTAGCGAGTGGAGACTAGAAAAATCCCTGTCCATACAAAATGGCCATAGAATGCCTGGAGCCAAGTAGCCCGGTTTCCAAACATTCGCGCTACATATCGGCCGTCTTCGAAGCAGGGGCTCAGCGGCTAGAAGGCTAGGCTAAGCGAAAAAAGCGACAAGGCAAACTTAAATTTCTTTGTTAAAACATTTATAGCCTTAGGCAAGTTGGACTATTTAAAGGCATTAGTTGCCGGTGGCTTTTAAGAAAGTCCCTGATTCGTGCCCCATCGTTTGCTGGGAGAAGCTGGCGGCTAATGCAGCACCAGTCACACCAGCGGGGCGCATCCCGACATTTACCGCCCCAAATAGTCCAATAGGACATCCCAGTACATCCCAGCCCTCGGAAATTTATGGCATTTCTTTTTCGTGTGCTTTGCGTGATTGAGAGCTTTAGCATCTCTTTCGTACGATATTATCTCTTGACCCAGATAGTTACACAGGACCAAACTTGTTTCATTACGAAATTCTAGATTTAGATAAACTACACATAGGTAATCGTGCCACGACTCACGAGATGCTTATTATAAGTTATTCTCTATACTTTACAATAGCCCTGTGCTGGAATTTTAATTCCACAGCGGCGTGCTGATTCCGCGCCCCTTGAGGATTTTCAAAATTGAGTTGAGTTCGAAATACTCGCTAGTCTGCCCTACGCCATGTCTCGTGTTTCAGTAGATGCAGAGATTGACAATTTTGAACCCGCAAGGGCAAAGTGAAACACATACATACCTCTTTCCAGGCTTAAATTTTAAGACCTTTCTGATACACCTTGGCTATTATTTAGTTGGTCTTGACATATCTCTATATCTCGCTTATAATTTGCTAGAAGCAGAAACAGATTGACGGGAACGCGTGAGAATTTCGCTGATCCGGCTGATGGCGCGTCATCCGCCCTATGTGGCGCGTCATCTGCCATATGGCCCTCCAAAGAAAGAAACGAGAAAGCGCCAGAAAGCAGGATAAAAATTTCCGCCTCATGCCCCAGATCTTGGCTGTCTCCACCAGCGTGGCCGATCTCATCTCTTTCGTGTACTCAAAATTCCACATCCCCTCCAGCCCCTATGTATATACGTCAGCTTGGAATGTCGATTGATCTACATGGTAGACGACCCTTCCAACTCCCATTTGGTATTGGTATATAATGGTCTCAATATTATTCCAACAAGCCCTTTTCAATATACACCGTCCGAAAGTCTGTTGTATGGCTGAAGCCATACTTCAGCCTATCCTTTCAAAGTTTCATTGCCCGCTGACTCAAAAACTTTTATATATACAGTCACAGAAAATATACAACCACAGACAACAGTATGTTTCAATTACCCCAGAAACGAGGCCCTCTGTCTAACAGTCGCAGAAAGAAAAATTCATTATGACTCTATCAATATCTGATTCCGAAAATGATTCCAAATCACGACTACAGGACTTCCTCGACGAGGAAATCTGTGAAGATCTACTACTCGAAAGCGAGCTTCTCCTCCTATCCTTCGCAACAGGCATTCAGGATGCCGCAGCTTGGCCAGACTATATGTGCTTTGCCTCCAATCAAACCGGAAATACACTATTTCTTGCCATCGGCGTAGCAGGTCTCACCAAGGATGCATACAGCTTTGCGAATATCGGCGTGAGCCTAAGTCTCTTCGTCGCCGGTGGCTTGGTCATGGGCCAGTTGGGAAACTACATCGGTGTGCGGAGACGACTCTGGTTATTGATCAGTAACTTGATCCAAACGGCTCTAGTATATTGTGCCTTGATAATTCAATATTCCTGGCCGATTCAGCGTGATGGTCCCGCCGCTATGGCAGTGATTGCATCGCTAGCATTTTCATCGGGTGCACAAGTCGCTATGAGCCGATCTTTAAAGGTTACAGAGATTACGACTGCGATGGCAACGGCGGCATTCATTGATGTGGTTATTGATCCGAGTTTGGCGAAAATACGAAACCGGCTGCGAAATCGCAGAGTCCTGTTTCTGATTATGCTGACGGCTGGCTGTTTTGTTGGCGCGTTTGCGCAGAGGGAAGTAAGCTCGTCATTTCCGATTCTGCTATGTGCTATTGGAAAAACGATCGTTAGTGTGGCTTTTTTGTTCAACAGGCCGATCGTTACGGTGGCTGGGGACTTGAAGGTATAACTTTGAACTTGATCCGCTAATACTAGTAATATATCCCAGTGACGGCACGTATGTATATATTTATAGATGAGAATTAAATTCGGCTTCAGGTGTCCATATAACGTTAAATGACTTTAATTTTTGCATGCCGACGAATTATATTGATTAACGGTGAATTTGAAGAGCCAAGTTGGGGGTGGTGTATATGGGAGACCTTGATATGCGAATTAAGAATCTCTGGGCTCCGCCATTAGTATATACCAGTACGAGTTGATCATTAAAATTGTACATCAATATTTCCATCCTAAAGAATGGAGCCTCTCATTGAGTGAGGGGTGTCAAATCTGATGTCGAGGCATTCTCGCGCAGCGTAGTCAACGAGAAGTTATCATCCAGGTCAGAGGCAGCTCGAGAGGTCATTGCTCAGAAGCTATCTGAACGTTGTAATGGCCAGTTTCTATGGTTCAAATGCAGGAAGGTCACCTACACAATGGGAAAAGCCAAAAGAAACTTGAAATGGGTGCCAAATAGGTCGAATGGGCCTAGTATTTATGGGCTCATGGGTCATTCCCCGGCCTATCCATTACTCTCTCACGGTTCCCTCTCTCTCGCAGTTCTCTACAGCCTATTTCTTCTGACAAATATGTGAATGATATAGGGCCAGCGAATGACCAAGTACAGGGAGTCCGCACCCTCGATATATTGTTAATATTATATATGATTCACCCGATTCCACCAACAGCAGGAGACTCACGCTCATTCCAACTTCGAAGGTTGAAGTCGAGCAGGACGAATAAAAGCTTCAAGGCCATATTCGTACAGCCTCAGGCTGCCAGCGGGACTAATTACTAGTTTATGGAATGCATGATGAAAGGAGATTCAATAATACAATTCTTCACGATAGAAGGGGGAATAATATATACACCACACAACAAATCCAACACCAACCAACCAACCAAATGCATATTACACAAACAACGAAGACCCAGGAGAAAACGAATCAATACCCCCCTCCCCATCAAGCTTCGGAAAAACACTCTCAATCCTCAACTGCAAAACCTCCAATTCAGCCTCCCACCTCCTCAACTTCTCCGCCTTCCTCTTCACCTCGCTCTGACTAACACCACCATACCAATTCTTCTTCTCAAGACTCAAATCTGACTCCTCTCGCGCCCGATCAACTAATCCAGAAACCATCGTTTTCCAATTACTAAGTCCAACCTGTAAACACTGCGCACAGCGCGCGCGAGATTCAATATCTGTCGAATATTGTAATTCGCCTAGACCTTCCTCGGCCATTTCGACCGCGTCGCGGGTCCAGGACAATCCGGTCTCGTGCGATGAGGACGCGTAGAGGATTTCACCGATGTAGGTCATTAGTCCTGCTTCGTGGCAGATTGAGCTGGGTTTTCGTGTGGGGGGGTTGTTGCCAGATGGTGCGGGTGGGGGGTATTCAACTGGTATAAAGACCGTTTTGAGCATGTCGAAGAGAGGACCAAGGGGGTTGGATCCTTGTGGAGGAGGGATGAGAGGCATTTCATCTTGCGATAGGGGTAGACTGCGCCAGGCTTTCAGGACGGAAGTGAAAAGCGAGAGAGCGGTTGGGAGATCACCCTTTCGGGCATTGTGAACAGCCAACGCGGTAGAAACCCGAATCAGATTCTCAGATGGTAGGTTCTGAGTGGTATTTTTCAATAGACCCGTCTTCAAATCAACGAGGTTATCCGCGCCACCTTCGATGCCGCCTGCTGCGATATCCAAAGCCCAAGCATACATATCACCCGCAGTCCTGGCAAGACCCTTATAATCGAGCCAATCAGCATAAGCAAGGGCAGCCTCGACTTTCTGCCGCGTATCAAATCCGTTCGTCGTTAAGATTTTCATATAGAATTTCTCCGGCGGCGGGGAAGCAGCTTCGCAATCTTCTTCACGGAGAACGTAATTCGCATCCTTGGGCATGGGTTTAGGTCTCGGGTTCGAGGGACCAATAACGTGTTCCGCCGGTGCAGCGATATGCTGTTTCTTATCCATAACCCAACCCTCCAGATTCTCCGCAGCCTTTGCGGAACCGATTAGAGCCTGGAAATAGCCTCGACGCCAGGGCTCGCTCTTCTCGGAGATATCGAGCCCTGTTGAACCGACGCCTTCGACGAGGAATCCACCATCTCCTTGTTCGAAGATCCCCGCACCTTCGCCTTCGATGTTCTCAAGGCGTCGAATCAATTCTTTCAGGTAGCCAGCTACCAGGGGCCAATCTGTTATGAGGAGATTGGCGGTTTCAGGATGTTGCAGAGCCTGCGCGGTACGAAGACACCAGCGGGACTTTAAGCTCCATTCTGGCGGTGTTGGCCATTTGTGTTCGATTTCTTCTTGGTAGACGCCTAGTTTGACGATGGAGAAGAGGACGAAGATGGCGGATAAAGTGAGTGTTATTTTGAGGGTGCGGCTTATGCGCTTCTTGTAGTGTTCGCGACTGGTTGTTGAGACGAGTCGACCGAAGTGTTTGCGTAGGTGGATTGAGAGTGGTGGGACTGGTCGTGAGAGTGCTTGTGGTGAGAGGAATGGGAGCTGTGGACGGCCTGACGGCGGGGAAATTTGCAGTCGGGTGCGGTGGGTGAATGGGCGGAGTGAGGGTAGTCCGGGATGTCTCAATGGCTGTACTGGTCGAACACGAACTGCTATTCGACCAGCGATATTGCGTGACAACATTTTGGGTGGTTGAATTGGAGATTCTTTGAAATGCGCGCAAGACAAGTCTGGCCGGTCAGTTTGCAGTGTTTGTTCAAGTCACATGATAGGGGACGGGAGTGTAACCAGATAGTTACCACGAGGTCATACTACGCTGTTCACAGGAGACATGGATTTAGAATATTGATGACGACCGGTGTTCAACTACAGTATTGCATTACCAGAAAATAGTATTCGATCACAAAATCAATTCGGATCTAAGATAGGGGAATCCAATCGCAATTAAAAAGCGAATAAAAATCTCTATGTAGGCCAAGCATTAAAAACAGAAAATGGGTACCAACTAGCAAGCCTGTAATTTTTATTATAAAATCTACTGGGGCTTGTCGAAGAAGCCTTCGCTCTCAAGCACAAGGACAATCTCGTGCACGATGGAGCGAACGGTCTGCTTCGAGGTATCAACAACGAGGTCAGCCTTCTGAGGAGCCTCATAGGGGTCATCGACACCAGTGAAGCCCTTAATCTCGCCGCGACGGGCAGCCTCGTAGATACCGCGCTTGTCGGTCTTCTCACAGTACTCGAGGGGAGTGTTGACGTGGACCAGGAAGAAGCTACCAGCCTGGGAGACGGCATCACGGGCGTACTTCCGGGAGTGCTCGTAGGGAGCGATGGGGGCTGCGATGACGGCGGCACCGGAGCGGGTCAGCTCCGAGGCAACAAAGGCAATGCGCTGGATGTTGGTGTGGCGGTCTTCGCGGGTGAAGCCCAGTTCGGAGGAGAGCTCGTGGCGGACAGTGTCACCCAGGAGCAGGGAGACGGAGCGGCCACCCTGCTGGTTCAGGGTAACCTGCAGAGCGCGGGCAATGGCGTCCTTGCCGGAGTTCATGTAGCCGGTCAAGAAGATGGTGAAACCCTGGCTGTTGCGGGGAGGGTTGGACTCGCGGAGGATCTTGACGACCTCCGGGTAGGAGAACCACTCGGGAATGTGAGCGCCGGTGCGGAGACGGCGGCGCAGCTCGGTACCGGAGATGTTCAGGGTCTTGACGCCGGCGGGGACCTGGTCGACGGGACGGTACTCGTCGGTGTCGGGGAGGTAGGTGACCATCTGGAACTCGACGACCTCGATGCCGAGCTCGTCCTTGTACTTCTCGACGGCGTGCTGGGCATCGTAAGGGCCGTAGAAGTCCTCGCCCTTGGAGTTGCTACCGGGACCAGCGTGGTCACGACCAACAATGAAGTGGGTGGCACCGTGGTTCTTACGGATGATAGCGTGCCAGATGGCCTCGCGGGGACCACCCATACGCATGGCCAGGCCGAGCAGACCCAGGACGGCCATGCCGTTGGGGTAGCGGGGCAGGAGAGCCTCATAGGCGCGGACACGGGTAAAGTGATCAATGTCACCGGGCTTGGTCAGACCGACGACGGGGTGGATCAGGACATTGGCCTGGCGGGAGCGAGCGGCACGGACGGTCAGCTCACGGTGAGCACGGTGCATGGGGTTACGGGTCTGGAAAGCGACAACGCGGGACCAGCCCAGCTTGTCGAAGTGAACGCGCAGCTCGGCGGGGGTGTAGCGGAGAGCGACATAGTCGTAGTGGTTCAGCTTGTTGACAGCCTCGATCTTACCACCAACGTAGAACTCCTGAATGGTCTCGTTCAGGTACTTGATGGCAGGGTGCTCGGGGTCACCGCCAAAGACGAGCTTGGCCTCCTTGTTCCTAGATGGAGAGAAAGAATCCACGTCAGCCAGACCCACAATTAACAGGCGCCGCGCCCGGTCCAGCCATTGCGTAGGCAATTGGTCCATGCTCGCCACGCCACCACCTCACCGCACCGGAGAACAGAAAGATTGTCCATGCGTCCGGCGGAGATCGGCAGGAGGCAAACCGGAGTCGCGGAGGCAGACCAGGAACGGAAATTATCAATCGAGCACTCACTTGTCGGGGCGGTAGATATCGTCAATGGTGAGGATAGCCAGGTTGCGGTCGTCACGGAAGTCACGCAGGGTAATACGGGAACCAGCCTTAATCTTCAGGGCATCGATCTCCTTCTGGGTGATATCGAGGGTGATAGGCATGGAGAAAACATTGCCATCAGCCAGACGGCAGTCCTCACAGACGCTGGAGAGGAGTCAGTATGGTATGCAATCAAGGCGGGTAGAGTAGGCAGATGCAGAAAACGTAGAGTGCAGAGCAGAATGGCGCGGATGCCATTCCAATCGCATCATCACGATGTATGCAGAGATATAGAACATACCGGTCATAATCGGCCTGGTTCATGAAACCTGTAGAGAAGATCGGCATTAGCAATTACCCCTCTGCTTTCCGCGGCTCCGCAAAAAATTTAAAATTCATCCGGTCGTCCCAACGATCAGCGAATGCCGATGGAAATGGCAATTGGGATGACAATTGCAATTGTCGCTTTTCGCAAAGCTGCCAATGCATTGGCGGTGGCATTGGCATCAGCATTGGCATTGCGCGATTGTGGACGGTGGACGTAGGCGTAGTGGGGGAGGGGCAGCATGACGCGATAGCCAAGCGAATGGAATTGCAAACAGAGCGAAGACAGCATTGAGAGGATTGGACGGACGTACCCTCGAGAGGCGAGAAACCACCGTTCATGATCAGCTCGAGATCACACAGCTGGCGCTCAGTAAGGACGACAGCAGGGAGGGACTCGGCCTCGGCGGCGAGCTGCTCCTGGCGGGGAGCATCGCGGGCGAGCAGGTCCTTGAGGACACCACCGTGGGGAGCGTTGGCCATGGTGTAGTAATGAGAGAGAGGAGGGTGGGGAGGAAATGGAGGAAAGGAAGAGGGAGAGATGGGGAAGGGGGGAAGATGAGAATTTCTAGTTGTCCCCTAGGGCAGGGTTCTAGTAAGGCCACGCATGTATGGATCTCATCGCCCACGCCCACGTCGTCAACGGTGGAGCAGGCAGGCTTGGCTCCGCCCAGTCCAGACAGTCGAACAGTTGAACCAGGGGTATTTCATGCCTATCCTTGCTGTTTCTGTTTCGAGTTGATTTGCAGTTTTATCATTTACGAATCATGAGACAGTTCCCAGTATGGAGAGTACTATAGTTCTTACTTAATGCTTAGATTGTACTTAGACATACATAATAGAATACCTCGAGAATACCTTAGGTACATATTCTACCCTATGTACATAGGTACCCAGGTACTTCCCACGTAATGCAATCTCCGCGCGTACTCGTTTATGGCGGGGATCATCCCGGATTTTCAGGGGGCGGGATTTAGTCTGCACTGCCTCGCTCGTATCAATTCCTCCTGAATATCTGAATATCTCAGGGTCCAGTCTCTATACAACAAGATCTGAGATGCACTCTAGAATAGAATATATTGTCTCCTCAGTAACTATAACTATCCGTATTCTGTGTTCCCTCCACGTGACCAAGCACGCCACCTCCGCGTGGACTGACGTGCTCCGGCAGCCTCTGTCGTCCAGATTAGGAAAGGATCGGAGGCTTGGCAGGCCCAGCCGGGATGGGAATAAGCTTTTCACCTGGTGGCAGTTAAACAGGCATGAACCGGGAACTGGTCAATGATCTAATAGTAGTCAATGTTTAAGTTTAAAGTCAATAGTTAACTTGAAGTAGGAACTTGAAGGAAAGAGGTATTTCCCTTTGAGGTTGCATTACGAGGAAACGCCATCCTGGTTATACTATTTACTTGCATCCTTGATACATCTTCAGTATACACATGTGTACCTGTATGTCTACTAATGCACCGTCAACCCATCCCCCTCCAACGTAATCGTCTTATTCGCAAAATCCAGCGCAAACGTCCCCATCAACGCCATCCCCGGCTGCGACGCCTTCGAATACGACTCACTCAGGTACGACGCAATCTCCTTCTCAGAAGAAAGCGCGGAGTCGAGCGACCCTGTCTGCTGCATAATGTACAATACAGCCACCTGCGAGAACTCAACCACCTCCTCAGGAACCGCGGTGGATTTGGCTTTCGAGCTGGCAGTGGAGGTCGCAGTCGCAGTGTTCGTCTGTGTAGCTGTCCCGGTGCTCGTCGTGTCCGTGCTCGAACTCGTCTTGCTCTCTGTGGGCTTGCCGTGGTTTTCCGCAGTGTCGTAGAGGATCCCGTTGGTTGTTGCCATTGATCGGGCGGCAAGGGACACGGGAGTTCCTGCCAAGGACTCAGCAGCCTGCTGGTCCAGGTACAGGTCAATAGAGCGCCGGCTGTTGCTGCTGCTATGGTCGACGTCGCTGAAAGCAATGAGCGCATTCTCTGTCTTACAGGAGATATCATTCATGCTAAACAGCGCCATGATAGTCACAGGGTCGAGGGTGATATCGAATTTCTCCTTGGACTGATCGAAGATGGATGGAAGGGAACTGCCCATCGTGGCATTTTTGCTGATCGTCCCATTATCGATGATCGAACTAACGCAGCTGCTATCACCACTCGTCGTGCATGTCGAACCGGTATATCCATTCGAGCAGACACATGAACACTGCTCTCCGCTCGAAACACTCACGCCGCCGTTTTCGCAGGGGTTGGACTTGGCGCAGCTTGATTCACTATTGGATTTCTCATTGGGCACGGCGACCAGGAAGACGGGGAGGAGAACGGCGAGAATAACGATGATGAATAGAATCACGCAGAGAAGGATGAACCACTTTCGTGCCATACCGCAGCATCGTCGTTGGGGTCGTTTGGCGGCGGGCTCATCTGCGTTCGAGCCGAGGGCTTCGCCGTTACGTAGGCCGGATCGGCCGAAGAAGACGGGCCATGAGCCGCGGGTGTTGTCGGGTGTAGCCAGAGCTGGATTAGGGAACATGTGCAGAATATCAGAGATGGAGCCTGAGTTGCGGCGTCGTCCTGGTAGGTACTATTATTAGTGCGATTATTCGAGATAGATTCACACTAGTAGAAGAAAGCAACTCACCAAATGGGCCTTTCGATTCACCTTCTGTGGCCAAAAGATCATTCCGGCTCGCCGTCCTTCCGTGATCTAGGTTCGAAGCGAGTTTAGTCGCTCGGCGGATCAGATCTGTTAAGCTGGATAGACTGCCGCGCGCTTCGGCATCCCGTACAGCGCCGAGATCCAGACGGGGCGGTTTACGGCCACCGGGTCGCTTGTCACTCATAGTAGGGGCGGCAAGGGGAAGCACCTCGATCTCCTTTTCGAGGCCTGCATCGTGGTGCGTTTGGTTTGAAACAGGTTGCGCAAAGCGCGGCTTCTCAGGGTCAATGTATGATTCACCCGAAACGGTTGAGACAGATCCTCGTCGAACCGGGCTGGGCGGACGCAGCACCTTGCCGATAGAAGCTGCTGCGACGACAGCACCGTCCGTGTTGTCGTTCGAGTCGTTCTTGTGCTGAGTGGAGGGTAGATCCGGGTTTGACACCACGGAGTTGGGGTTGGATTTGAGGATTGTGCGCATTGTGGGTTTCCCCCGCTTGCCAACACTAGCATTCCTCACGAGAGCGGCCTTGTCTTCTCGGACGGTGTGCTGAGAGTGCTCGTCATCTTCCGATTCGATATCAAGGTACGCTCCGAGGATCTCTGATTCGGCCGGTCCAGAGCCCCAGCTCGAGGGGATGGCACGGCTAGAGGCGAGGGACCCGAGAGTTTGACGGGGGTCAGAGAGTTCCTCGGGGATAGGCGAGACGGAGGATCTACGGGCTCGAGTCTTGTGGACACTTGGGGCGGCGAGTCCTGCTGTCCGGCGTGGTTGCGGTTGGCCCAAAGGCAGAGGCGGCTCTGCTAATGGGATTGGGGGTACATCAGGGACAGCAGAAGAGTTGGAAGCAGTGGATTGCCGGAATAACTCATCGGTGGCGATTGAAATGCGCGGCGTCAGATCCACTGTGCTTGTTGGGCTTGCACACGAGTCTTCGGCGGTATACGGGCGTGGCGGAGGATGCTGGTATACTTTTGGGTGGGAGAAAGACCGAGCTGGCCGTGTTGGATATGGGTAGTTCGAGCTGGTTTCGGAATCTTGACCACTCCGGACAGAGTAAATGGATGGCGATGGAATCTGCGACGGTACTTCACTTGGACGCGGCGGTCTTTGCGGCGGAGGGCCCCGCGGACCCAGATATCTCGGGTGCTGATGAGGCTGATTGGGGTTGAGCGGGCGCGGCTGCAGACCTGAAGCCGGAAGGGGCCATTGCGTATTATGGGAAGCATTCCTGGGTGGAGGCTGAAAGGGTCTTGGGATCGGAGCCGGTGATGGTGATGGCACGGCCCGCACTGGACGTACGCCAGCTTCCAATAGCTCCCTGGCTCTTTTAACGGATCCCTTCCTGTTGGGATCCGATCCAGCAGGACGAGGCCCAGGAGAAGGTCCCGGGCCGGAACTTCCTAGAGGGTTCGAGCTCATTGATTCCTTGGCTGATACTACTAGTGAGTATTCAAACAAGAGTCGAAGTTTGCTAGGTGGTGTGCAAGAGCGGCCGTTTTATAGCATCGGGTTGGAGAGAGAGAAAAAGGATCTGAAAAGATCAAGGCCACAGCTGAGAACGGTGCCTATCGATAGAATGAAGTTGCTTGGATGCTCGATACCCTGATCGAGGAAGAAAGGAATGAATGGCAAATGGCGCGAAACGAATGAACTGTGCCGAAATAGCCAGAAGGTCGAAAGACAGAAAATGAAGAGCAGATATCTAATCCGAAGATAAATGCCGAGAGAACGAAGAGCTTGCGCGTGAGTCGAAGCTTAGAGTGAATATCACAAAAGAATGGAAAGGCATTCAATGCCACTGTTGGAAGCCTGCAGGTTAGACATCAGATTACTCCTGGTATTGTCTGTGGGAAGGCAATCTCTTACCACCGATCAACGCTGACTGCAAGAAAGGAACGATCGCTCGTGTCAAACCAGCGATGTTTCAAAACAATAGAAGCCTGGATTCCACAATCATCTTAGCATCCGTCCTTGTGCTGCGTACCAGACCCTTTGATCACCGACCTCAGGCCACCAACGGTTCAGAACAGGGCTGGTTCGAGCGATGGTTTACTCACAGCAGTCACCAAAAGGCAGAACAAGAGAAGGGAAAGAGCCTCAAGCCCTTGGAGCGAGAAAGAAAGTCGCGAGAGTCGCAACAAAGAAAAATCAAAAAATCAAAAGAGAAGAAAGGGAGACAGGAGCCGACGATGGCACAACGGCGCGACAGTCTCTCCCAGGCCCGAAATAGATTAAACCCTGGCTCATGATTTCCGGCATCGACCAGGCCCCCAGTGGAGAGGTCGCTTCACATCATCGGTCATCGGATTAGACAGATTAATTTCGAGGGGGGCTCAGACAGCTCCTGGTAATCTCAGACTGGCACCCAAGGGGGGGCAGAGCACAATTCGAATTCGAAATGGTCGGGAGGTTTCAGTTTCAGGTCGCTACACATCCAGACCAGTGGACCTTGACGACGGTGGAGACTGGGGCCGAGCGCACGAATCCCGATCTCGATGCTCGCCAGTGGGGAGTGTTCCAGGAGGTGCCAGGAGCTTAGTCTCCGACGCTACGTCTCACATTGAGGGGCGCGTTCGCTTAGTGCGGCCAATGTGAGACGTCAGGATGGAGAATCGCGGGTGATCGAATGGGAAGTCCCTTATTCTGACCATTCTGACCATGGAACAATAGACCTGTCCATCTATCAAATATATCAAATCTATCAAATATATCAAATCTATGAAATTGCGTGCATCCATTGCGGCTAGCCGTTGCAGGCAGTTAGCACAGCGTCTAGCACGGAGGGGACTGGACACAGTTGAAGGCGTAGTTGCAAGGTGCCATCGGCTCCATGATAATCAGACGGGCCATGGTTCAGTCAAACGACATAGACGAGACGTGCTTTGGGGGCCCTCGGAGAATTTGTCGAGGCGGGAAAGGCGGGTGAAACATGCCACGAGGCTGGGACTATCTATATCCAGCTCGACTAGGGTGCATTGGTCCACTACGCCTCACCCCAACAGGGAAATGGGGATGTAGTAGTAAGGAAAGCACAGTAGCAGAATAAGAATAAAAAACAGCGGGAAAAAAAAAAAGGAATTGTTCTCGACCCAGTCGTTCATCCACCGTTCGTGACAATGCAGAGAGCCCGTGGAGAAGCCCATAATTTCGGGGTCAGCCTCTCCCAACTTTTTGCTCCAAGCGGGTCGCAGTCCGCGCCTTTCCAAACGGGGCCGGTGATCCGGTTCTATCGACGCCGTTGCATGCCGTGGCCACCATGTGGCATTTTGCAGGGTGCTAGCTGTCGGCTGTTCTCGACTGCCTATATACCCATGGTGCATGTATATCAGGAAGAATTAGCTTCCTCCATCGGGTTGGTTCCTATTTCTGTTCGTAGTTTGGTGATTTTTTGCTCGAGGGCTCGCATTTCCACCACAACGCTAGCTAGCTCGGGGACTTCGCTCTGGACCGCCTCTGTAAACGAACGCTGTGCATTGCGTAGCGAGGCCGGCACCAGGATTCCGTACCAATGGATAGGGTCGTCCGAGTGGAACTTTTTCTTCGGTATATTGGGCTTGTTGGACGATTTAGTCTCGTCACTGGCCCCTTGACGGTTGGATTCCTTCACGTCTTCTCCATTGTTTTGCGGTGCGGGTACCCCGGTTTGAAGATCCTCGGTGGTTGATGGTGTCTCTTCGTCCTTCTCAGTTTTCTCCTGTGGTTCAGGCTTGGATATCCGCTGCAGGCGGAACTGATAATCGACATTGGGAGTTTGAGATTGCACATTTGATGTATTCTCCACATCTTCCTCGCCTTCGGTCACATCCTTATCTTGTCCGGTTCGAATGGAGCTATCAATTTCGCACGTATTAGTCCAAGTCCATCCATTCCAGCTATTTTGATTTCACCTACATTTTCCGCGTCGCTTTCATCCGCTCATCGTAGTAGTCGGCACCATATCGCCGGCCAGGAGGACAGGTGTAATTTGCATGGGCCAACGCCAAAAACCCCTACTCCAAGCATTAGCCTACAGCCTGGCTGTATCGAAACCAAAAGCACATACCGAGGACAACTGCTTTGCCAATCCACATTGCAATTTCTGTTGGCGGTCCAACAGGTGTAGGTATTGCTCAAGCAAAACATCCAATGACTGGAGCAACTCCGACGAGTCTTCCGCGGGCTTTGGTGCCGCAGGAGGCTCTGAGCCTGGGCGCGACGCGGGCGGCGTGGGGACTTGAGTCATGAAGAATCAAGTCGGAGATAGAGGAGGAATGAATCGTGGACAGTGACGAGTGAGCCGTGAATCGTGAAGAGGGAACACGGAGAAGAACAGCAGAAGAAGCGTGGAGTGCAGAGCAGAGCAGAGCTCGGCCCCGGTAACTCCGTCATTGGCGCCTCTCCGAACGCAAAAGAATTTCCCGCCCTGCACTTCTCAGACACTCTCCTCATTCTCGTCCCCCATCTCCTCGCAACAGATTCGCTAATTACCGACAATCGAACCGCCCTGTCTTTCCGTCTTTGTCATTTCTCCCGATCTTCGCTTGACCGGGACCCTGCAGGCTGAACCTGGACCTGAACCTGAACCGCCACCTCCGCAACCCCGATACCAGAATCGCATATTCCGTGGACCACCAACGACCTCGCCTCTTGTTTGCATATCACAGGTGTCCTATCATCCCCTCTCCTCTCATTCATCCTATCTGTTTCAATCATGTCTGTCGCTGCGCTGCACCGTGATACCGCCTTCCAGGCGCGGTCTTTGGTAAGTCGTCCCGGGCTTCCTATCGGAAAAGACAATGCGCTCCTTTAGTGAGGCGCCTGGGTTGCTCGCAGTGGGCTAATACTATTATTTTCTTCATGCAGCTTCGTTCTCTCCTGCGAACCTCGTCGCAGTTCTCCAACTACAACTTCCGTGAATATGCGCGTCGGAAAACGCGAGATATGTTCCGCGAGCACCAGAATGAGTCGCAGGAGCGCCGGATACAGGAGTTGATGCAAGAGGGTCTCCAGAATCTGCGTTTGTTGAAGGTTAGTCTTTGATTCCGGACTATTGAGTTGGCCACGACTACTCCGCGGAGACTGGCTCGGCCTATGCGATCCGCGCATCGGGGGATTTCGTCATCTCTTCTTGCGTCTACGTTGAGTGTGGTATCAAAAGAAACTGAGTGCTGACCCTTTTTTTTTACAGAGACAAACCATTATTTCCCAGTTCTACCAGTTGGACAAGTTGGTGGTGGAGGGCCAGGAGACTGTACGTGCTCTTTGATGGCGGATGCGCCTCGTGCTGCTAGACTTCTGGGCTAATGCAATGCAATACAGGGCAAGGAGACGGGTGACCAAGGTGGCATTGTTCGCCAGAAGGACCCGGGGTATGTTCCTCCCATTTGAGCCCAGCTCTGCTCGATATATACTGACGATTTTTCCCCCAGCTGGAACTGAACCGTCTAATTCATCGAGTAAACATGCACTTAATTCCATTTCGTGGGGCACCCGGCGTGGTGATGGTGGAAAGCACAATTTGACTTGAGTATCTTCTTCTGTATTTATAGTGTAAGTGCCGCTCAACGGCCAGATCCATTGTCAGTCGGAATACAACGCCTCTCCTCTCTACAGCTACGTGTTCTTTGGAGCTGTAAGCATCAGAATTTGAAGCCATATCAATACAGTACTTGAGCTTCATGTTAATTATAGCGCTGCTCGACGACATAAACTTTGGACGCAGGCGTGGCCTTATCACACTTATTGACGTGAGCACTGCCCAGGCGTAGTACTGCTGTATTTTCCACCGACATTATCCATGGATACTAATAGTAGAAGGTTACTAGATGAAATCCATAGTGGTTCTAACACATCCGCATATACATAAATAGCGATGTACCCTCTCCAAGTCTTCAATTTCCAACTTTCCCCCAACTCAGATACATATATATATAGTAGTATTGCCACCTGGGCAGTGGATCTACTGGAGGTGGCAAAGGCACATACACACAGATTCCATTTCCGATACCTAAGGGGTGAAACATACGGACACAGCCAGATGCGCCAGGAAATACGATTTCTCATACAAAGTAGACAGCCAACAACATATATAATACAATCAACCAAAGGAACTTGGAAACACGGCGCAGATAGAGTCACGTGACACAGCAGGATATATCATGTGACCAATCCTCCCGCAACGCGACCGCCTGCAGTTCGTCCAAACTTGAAGCTGGGCAGTTACATCCAGTCGAATTACAGCTGCCTTGCGCTTCATTCGAATTAGGCTTTAGTTGGCTCTTTTTCCGCGACTGAATTCCATTTCAATTGAGGACCACAGGGGATACACACGGCCCCCCCCTGTCACCATGCCGTCGGCAGTACGTTCACCTTGCACCCGCGATCATCACTCACCCCGTTCCACGCTCAGCTGCCCCAGCCAGCATACAATTGCGGCAAATGATCCGACGAGATGAATGTTGAGCTCACATCCTATTTAGTTCAGGTCCTCCCGCTCCGGGCGTCAGTTAGACAGCTCCGGTCGCTCAAGAAACCAAAATGACCACGATATCTTTGAGGGTTTGCCCGTTCGCCGCTGGTCGCGTCAGCTACAGACCATCTCTCAAGCGCCCAAGGTCGAGGAATCGGAGTTCACTGTACAAGGCCCCGGAGGAGCTACCGCTGTCCCAGAGCTACCCATGCCGCGCGACAGCCAGCTTCTGCCCGCCGCCAGTCGCGCACTCCTGCGAGCTGCGCGCGCAGGTTGCATCTATGTTCGCCAGAGTGGTCGAGCCACCAAGGAGGAAGAGAAAGATACGACTACAACGGAGGATCAGGCCAATATGGCCGACCGCAGCTTCACCAGCCGCAAATGGGCGACTCTCCCGAAGCACATTGATCCACCCGAGGTTGAATACCTGGCCAAACGTCGCCCTGGTCTGCCATCCCTTTATGGTGGCCCCGCTGGTCTGGATGGAAGCTCTGGCATGGGCCCGGCCCCGATGCGACGAACCAAGTTTAAGAAACTTGACCCGGTGACCGGCAATATCTCGATCTATGAAGCCTGGGTACCTGAAGGACACGCCATTGAAGGCGAAGTTGTTGGCGATATTCAGACAATTGTGGAACAAAGCGAAATCCCGGTAAAGCCCGAGGCGCCTGCGCCCGGGACTGTCGTGGAAGGTGTAGGGATCGTCAACTCAGAAGGCGTCGTGGTTGCCGAGGCCAGCTCTGCTGCCGTCGTGAACCCAAACAAGCGACGACCACCGATGCCGAAACGCAAGAATAAAGGTGGTGGCAAGGGCCGAAAGAAGAAGGTCATGTTTGCCCCAGGTGAGGGCGCCGATGCTGCTACAGTGCATGGCGTTACTCCCGGCGCCGAGGGCGATGGCACCAAGCTCGGGCAGGATGGCTTACCGATACCGATTGATCAGTCAGGTCAAGACGATGATGACGACGATGGTGAAGATGGTGACGAGAGTGAGGGTGACGAGGGCGATGAGTCTATGATCGATGCAAAGACACCAGAAACTCCTCTGCAACAGTCCGCCGATGAATCAAGCGAACAGCAACCAGAACCAGCCAGCACCTCGGCCGATCAAGAGCCTTCCAAGGATATAGAGATGGAAGATGCTCTTCCTGACGCACAGCCTCCTGTTTCTGAGCCCCCTACCAAGGACCTGTCACCACCTGTCCCTGCCGTCTCCCAAGATGAGACCTCCGGGCATGAGACCGAGGCAGCTGCATCTACAACACCTGCTCCCCCTACAGAGGATATTCAAGAACCCGCGACTGAGACCAAGGAATCAATTGAGCCTTACAAAGAGACATCGCCTCCAAAAGAGCCTCTTGAGGTTGCCGCTCAGCCTGACGGAGTCACAAAGGAGGGAGAAGAAACAGCACCGAAAGAAGAGGCACTTGATACACCTTCCACTTCTCTTCCTCGTACAGAAGAGGCGGAAACTACGGTTGAGATGCAACCAGAGTCTCAACCGGCGAAGCCTGAAGAGATCACCCCTGCCCTTCCTTCCGCCACCCCCGAAGAGAAGCCTTCAGAGCCCGCTCCGTTAGAGGAACTGCCAGCGCAAACAGAACCAGATAATATTGTCGAAGATGCACCTCAGCCCCCGACTGAGGATCTTAGCTCTGGACAGACCGAGGCTTTACCGAATGCACAGGAAGAAAATGATGCGGCCGGTGCTGAGATTCCTAAGGTTAGCCAGGGCCCCATGGAGGAACAGAAAGATACCGATATGGGCGACGCATCCAACCCGGCAGATCAGCAGGTAGCTCTAGAAGAAAATCTAGCCTCTCCTGCACCGCCGCCATTGATGACTGAACCTGAGTCTACTGTCGAAGCTGCAGAGGCACCTGCCCCGGAGACCACAGCACCTGAGCCCGCCGCACCTGAATCATCTGCACCTGAGCCATCCGCATCTGAGCCATCCGCACCTGAGCCATCCGCACATGAGCCCACCGTACCTGAGCATGAGCATGAACCCATCGAACCAGAGGCCAAGACGGAGGAAACTCCCGTATCAGCGCCAACTGAGGCGGAGACCGCGCAGACTGAAGAGCCCGAGCCGGAAACCAAGAAAGAGGAATCCGATTCAACCCCTGCTCCGGCTGTGGATGCTGCATAAATCTGCTCCCGGCCTGCCGTTATAGTCCCTTTTATTTTCAATTCTATAATGTATCTAGGATTTTTACTTGCGGGGTGGGGTTTAGCCGGAGTTGAGGTTGATCTTCAATTTTAGTTGTATACTTCTTACAAGTAGGCTGGGAATGAATATTGAATGAACATTTTTAATTCGCTATATAAACTTGAACCGGTCTATCCGATGCAACCGCGGTCATTTTGGTTACGAGGCTTTCTTAAATAATCGCCGTCTACGTTTTCTCTTTATTCATGTTGCTCGCTCATAACATCCTCATTGGATTGTTCAATATCCCGGCCGAAAATATTCTGGTTCGTCAGCGGAAACTCTTGGAGGATAGTAGCTTGGGGCGAATCATCGATTATCATCGTCAAAATAAAGTAGGAGATTCTTCCAGGCCCGATATTTATGCTCGTGAAGATGAAGTTCACAATAAGCCCTGGAGCCCTGGGTGGCCAAAACCGCCGGCGACTATCGAATACTAGAGTAGTGTAACTACGTTGTCGACCAGAGTATTCCCTTCCTCGAAAAATCTTCCCATCGACCGCAATGGACAATAATTTCTTTAAAAATTTTCATTGAACTGGATGTAGAACCCAGGTACACATGACACGCCAATCTCGTCTCCCACCATGACAGAAGCGAGCCAAAAGAGAAGGAAGGAAAAAAGTAGAAGAGAAGAGGGGAAAAAAAGCAAAGAATAAGATATTGCGCAGAATCAAATCGAAGCCGATTAACCAGGACAGGACGAAAAAACTCCATGCTGGACACCCAAACAAATGGCCCTATTCTAATCTCATCTTGTGCAGAAGGGAATTGGGGAATGAGCAAGAGGGAAGTGGAAGGAAGAGCAAAACGTTGCTTGTACGAATTGCAGGCAGGAAGGAGATAAAATGAAGAAAAGGGGGTGTTAATGCGGTTGAATATTAGGGTAGAAAGGAAGCGAGGATGATAAAGAAGAGCAATCAGTCGAGGATCTTGTGTCAAGTTCTGAAGACTGCACGGTCGTTGAGAAGCCGGCAGATCAGAATGAATAAGACTCGACTTGATAGTGGAATCAAATTGAAATCCAAGAGAAGAAATGATAAAATGGTGGAGCAAGAGGGATGAGGCATTCGGCCATGGCAAGGTGAACTGGCGGTCAATGGATAGGGCTTGTAATATCGATGGTCCTGACCAAGAATTTGCCCTACACTGTGCTATGTTTTTTTTTGTTTCCACGTCATTATGCTGAACTTTATGCACCCCTCACGGTGCGCACGACGGACTTGGCTGCCTTTTTCATGGTGCTGCCGAGCCCTTTAGCCTTTGCAGGGCTCTTGGCTGAAGGCTTCTTCACTTTGGCGGGGCTTTTCGCGGGGGACTTGGTAGCCTTCGTAGCCTTCGAAGACTTGGTAGCCCGAACACTCGAACCTTTAGTGGCAGCAGCGAGAATCTTCCGCTTCGTCTCGGCAGATGGTCGTTTGAGCTGGGACGTACTCTTCACTGGTGACTTGGAGGTCGCTTTGGCAGTCTTTGAGGTCTTTGCAGCCTTTGCAGCCTTTGCAGTCTTCTTCTGGGGAGCTTTGACAGTGGCCTTGACTCTTGATGTTGCTTTGACAGTTGGAAGCTTGACGTTCTTCTTCGCTGCGGGCTTCGCGCGGCTGGTCGCCTTGGTGGTGGTCACCGCTTTCTTGGTTGTCGCCTTTCCACGACCGGTGGTTGCTTTTGTGATGACCTTCTTGACACTGGCTTTGATAGACTTTGGCTTGAGTAACTTGCGCTTCTTGCCTGGGCCCGATGTAGTTGCAGTTGTTTCAGACAATTTTCGCTTGGTTCCCGTTTTCTTGGTCTTCTTCAGAGTTCCGGCACTCTTGGCTTTCTCTTCCACTCCCTTAGGACGTTGGTCCTTGTCTTTAGGCCGAGGACCGAGAATGCCTCGACAATTTTCTGAGCCACAGCGGCATTGTTGGACGTTCTTGTTGGAGTAGGGACTTGTTAATGTTAGCAATGGCCCATGTCATCTAGCTTTGGCCATGGTGAACCTACTCGAAGTTATAGTCATAACTCAATTCCTGTCCCGTCATGACCCCACGATCGCCCGCGAAGAGGGCCATGCGCGGCTTTCCAGCAACTGTCCATTTCTCCATACGGCAGTTAGGCTCGCAGGAATGGTTGACGAAGCGAGCAATCGAGCCACGCGTGGCATCAATGATCATGTTCTGATCAAAGTACATCAGATAGTAGCACTAAATCATCAGGTTAATCATTGTCCAAGACATGCACGTCAGTTCAGTCCCATACCTCATTGTTCTTATAAACCGATCTCATCCGTCGTTCGCACTCAAACTGAGTGATGATTTCTCCAGTGTACTCCACAATAATCTGATTCGGCTCAAAGGTACGATTGCTGCGCACGCCATATCCACGATCAGATGTCTTGATGACTTCAACTCCAATGTTGTACTTGCCGCCGGCTTTCGTCCTGTGTTTGAGTTCGTTGAAGTTTCGGTTCCCACACTCGGGGCCTAGCCTACAATTGCCATTATCACACTCGTAGAACATGTAGCGATTTTGGCAGTTTTCATCACAGCCGGTATCTTCATCACACATGCAAGTTGAAAGCTCCAAATTCTTGTTCGCTCTCCATTCCCCTGCGGCATCACCAACAAAAACATCTATATCAACTGTCAGTTCGTGCCCTATTGGAAGGCTGAATTAACAAATAACACTTACTTTTATTAGTCTTTCTCCACTCATCCGGCTTGGGCTGGCCGGATGGGAGCGGGGAAAAGATGTCGAATGGAAGCTGATAATCCCTGCCATTGTTCACGAGGCGCGAACCGGCAAACATAGGCATGGGTAGAATTCGCCGATTCGACGGACCAGTACCCGTTTTCGCAGAGTTCTTACTTCGGCGTTGTTTGGGAGGCGAGTCAGACGGCTCTTGGCCCGTGTATAATCCGTGTGATAGCCATCGTTTAGGACGGTACTGTGGAACAGCCGGTTTACTTTCTTCTTCCGGCGGAGAAGGTTCCTTCTCTTGTAGCTTTGACAGATCGCTCTCGGAGAGTCGGCGTTTCTTCGGCTGGGGCGCACTAGGTTCTGGCGCTGTTGTCTCTTCCTTTGGCGGTGCGAGATTGCGCGGTCGAAGACTGGAACGACGGCTGACTTCTTTCTTATTATCACCCAATTCTCGCTGGCGCTTTCCTAGAACACTACTTGTTCGTGCCAACATATCACTCGCTCTGTCCACGATACTCAAGCGGGAAGATCGTCTCACAGATTCTCGAGAGCCGCTCTTGGGGGCCGCTTTTGGCGTTTGTTTGTCCTCATCTTTGCCCAATGCCTTCTCGACCCGTTGTCGCAAAGTTCGCTTTGGAAGTGAGGAGTTAAAATCCTCAGAGGCCGGCTCTTGCGAAGAGTTCGAAATAGGCGTGTCGGGAACGATTGGGTGGTCGTCGGTGGAAGTATCATTGGGTGGCAGCGCGGTTCCGTTCAGTAGATTTGACTCCATCACAGCGATACTGTGGCGCAATGAAGAGCGCGAACGCTTCGATTTGGCAAGGCTGTCGACATATGCTTGACTTGACGAGGTTGTAGCCTCACCCTTCTTGACGGGCGTGTTGGCGAGTGCCTCAGTGGCTTGCAATGATGCGCGTACCACCCGTGTTGATCTCCGCCGTCCGGCTGTTTTCTCGTCCGTGGACGCGTTTTCATTGTTGCTCGAGGTCTCAGATCGACTATTCTCAGGCGTCAAGAGCTGTTCTGGCACGTCGAGGCTCATGGTTTCGTCGGGTGTCTCGTGAGATGAGACGTCGGGAAGTGCGGGAGTCACGGACGCGGAGGGTTGGGAGATTCGGCGCGACATGGTGACAGATCCCATGGGTGTGGCCTGGCTGGGGAGATACGCGATCCCCACACGTAAGCGAGGCGTCCTTCTCGAGATGGGGGGAGGTGGAGGTGAGTGGCAGCCAGAGAGTATCAGGGGTGGGAAAGTTGGAGATCAGCAGCCGCGCGCTTCTTATCACTTAGGGCGATGGGGGGATATTAGTAGGTCTGACGCGTGCAACACCAACTTTCACTTTAGGTCCAGCACCGCGCAGTCTGGATCGGGTCAGATGGATTTAATCAGAATCAAGGGAGAAAGGGTGAAATGAAATAGCATGACAGTCGTGGAATGCCGAAAGTCGGTCATAACTTCTACTCCCCTTCTGGCGGGGAAATTCTTCTACGCGTGAATTGTTTTGTATGAAGTTTCGGATTAAATTTTATCTGGCCATCTCACATAGGACAGGTACAGGGTATTTGGCTATCTTCATAATTGGGAAAGATCCAGAGGAAGACAAGAAAAAAAAATGTTTAAGGGAGACCCAAAGAAAAATAAGGTAGCGAAAGAAAATAGTGGGACATCTGAGAACAGGACTGGGGCTGTTCAAGGCCAGAGAATCGTAATAACAAGGGTGTGGGAGGGTGGTAAGTATGGGAAGAAGAAGAAGAGAGGACGCCAAAGAATGTCGAGTGGCTCAAGCAGGGTTCTGCCGAGGGAAACAGTAAGGAGATATGACAGGAAGGTGTCAGTGGAAAGATTAGTAGCCATTAAAAGAGTAGGTGGAAATAATCCCTCTAACAGTGGAGGGAGGACAATGTGACCAGAAATGAAAAATCATTATCGTCTTCACGGGTCGTAGCAAATGTGTCAAGACAAGACATTCAGATATCGCTTTTGGACTCAATACTATCGAGGGCCGACATCTTGCATCTCAATGCCTGCTTGTGATTCAACATCTCGAGGAAGATACTTGCGCTTTTGCATGGCGAAGCGCTGATCTCCTTCTTCATAGGGTCGCTTGAATTGCATGTAAGTGGGCGGCCGTGGGCGACCCAGAACAGCGATCCAATTCTTGAGAGCATTTCCCTGAGTGAAGGGTCTGTGGCGATCCGTTTTGGCAAATTTGTGGGAGTTGAGATACTCTCTCGTGGTCTCGCCACGTCCAACCAAGAACAAATGGTATGCCCACAAAGAGGTTGGGTAGGGCACTGCGACAATGCCGTAGATAACCATAGCCCAAGGTACTCTCCATTTCGAGATGGCCGACCCGAAGGATACATCCTCGCGTGACATGTACACTAATATATGTGCGAGGCTGGCACCGATCAAGAATAGAGACAAAATGGTGCAGGAGCTGACGAAAGCAAAGAAATATCGGTAGTTGCGGCGTCCAACACAGTTGTTGAGCCACACGCAATGGTGGTCAAGGGTCTCGACACAATTGTCACAAACACGGCAGTGGTAGCAGCGCGGAGGCCGCCAGATACTGCAAGTCTTGCAATACTTGACAGGAACATCCATAGCGGCGACTTCGGAGGTAGCGAGTTTGACCATCACCCAGTCATTCGTTGGTGGGCCCAATGCCAACGGGTCATCTGATGCTTCCGTTGGAGGCATAGAGTGTGCGTTGCGAGGCATGATACCAGGGTCAACAACAGAAGCGTGCACGAATGATGAGAAGCAGATATAGAAAATGTATGCGAAGACAATTGGGATGGCTGGGGAGATGTTATGCCATAACCAGGGCGCTGAGAATGCAAAGAAAAGGGCTGATGGGACGACTACTAAGAGTCCAGTAGCGATATTGATGGGCTTGTCCCTCGAATTCTGGAATCGTCCACCGCCCCAGAAGAGCGTGTTACCGGTGAAATATTCGTAGTTCTTGCCCAGATCACCTCGAGGAAACCGCTGCTTCTTCGCATCGACAGGCCCCGGGGATGAAGTAGCCGACGAAAGTCGCTCATGACCACGGGGATCGTGGCCATTGTGTCCATTCCCCTTGTTCTGCAACGAGAGGAAGGACATCGGGGATTTTGGAGGTACATCTTGCCCGGAATGCCCATTGAAGGCTGATGGATTGAGGTTCAGCTGGCCAGGGTGTGGTTTGCTCCTTTGATCTCGATCCCGAAGAAGTCTAACACTGTCGCCGAGGCTTCGTATTGTTGTATTACCCGTGGGGCTGGCATTGGAGGTATTCCGATCCGGGATAATAGGATCCGTGAACTCTGTGCCCCGCGACGGCGGAACGTCCTGTTCCACCGGAGGGAGAGAGCCATACGGGACCGTGCTGTTCGAGATTATGCTCCGGCGATTTTGGCTATTCTGGTCCCCCCATTCGTCAGTCGAGGATACCGTTCCCTTGGTCATTGGCCGTGCGCCTCGGTGTGCTTGAAGTCGCTGCGAGCTCATAGGACGGAAAAAAGCTTGTGCTGTCAATGCTGGGATGTGTGTTCGACTCAATCGACTGCCCGAGCTACCGGGCCTGCTGGTCACGGAGTTTCTGGTTGGAGGTGGTCCACGCCTTGATCCCGAGGGACGCGTTTGGTGTTGCGAAGGTGGTGGCGACGCGACGGATGGCGAATTCTCTCCATCTTCTGAGGCCATGTCAGTCACACGGGATGAAATCCCTCCCACTGACGGCGGTCGAGGAATTCCCAACACATGCTGGTTCGCTTCGCCGGTGTCCGGGCGGTCTCCCGAGTTCGCCATTGTATTGACGGAAACGTGCTTCGTGTTTGGCTAGTAATAGGTACGCGCAATCATGCTGCCCTCTTTCAGGGACGAATAAGGAGTTGCGGCAAAAGTGAGGCGACGGCAACCGACAGGCGAAACGAATGAACTGCGTGCGAGAGGGCGAAAAGAGCGACGGGAAATTTGGTGACGAGGACTTAATGAAGGACTAGCATCCAGGGATACTGTTAGATATTTTTATTAGCATGGGAGCTCAAGAGAAGCTGATCAATGACCACGCGTCAAGAAATCCGGGGCAAACGCAAGATCCCAGATCGGGAGACCCCTGATCAGCAATCCCAAGATCGCGAAATGGAATGGCGACTCACCTCTCTTGGCACTGGAAGTGGACAGACACAAACAATGGAAGAGACACCAAATTACATCACCAGCAGCCGCAGAACCGCAGAATTGCCGAACCGCAGAAAAGGTCGAGCCAGAAAAGAAAGAAGGGGAAGGGGAAGCTCGGCGGGAGGGCGATTTCCGCCTACTGTTTAGGCCTGAGGTGTAAATTGATGCCTGAGGTGCAAAAGTTACGTCAGAAGACGGTGTATTAGAGATGTATTGAAGATGCATTACGGCAGATATTTATTATGGAGAATGGGCGTTTTATGAATTTATCATCAAAAGGATATGATATTGAATAAAAACTGGATCAAATTGGAATTGAGTGCAGGAGTAAGTACTCCATATACCACAGATAGAAATTTTAATTCAACGCTTCTGGAAAAACAATGCGAATTTCGTCCATTGAAAAATCATGGACGCGGATCAAATGGGATAGGATTGGCCCAAATTGGAAGGATATTGTGTCCTTCTGTAGGGCTTTGGACCCTAAAGCCGTTGTCTGACAGTCTTTGAGGAATGTTCTGTAACTCTGAACCGATTGTCTCGCTGTATCAATGATTTGTTTCTGCTGGTCGATATTGCTTTTAGTTGTATATTGGTGATACACAAGAAGCTTAACAATCGGGTAACATTCGGTCTCTTCTGCAAGAGAATTACTTAGCTTTTTCTTAGACTCTATTGCGTATTCTGTGCAGCCTAAGACTGCTAGAATCTCTTTAGAGTAGAGAAGTTGAGTAATCCAGAATCTTGCATATAATATCTAGAGCGTTTCATCCGGCTGCTTCAGGTGACTTGTGATTCAGTATTGTATCATATCTCCTGATGCAAATTTATTATCAGAAATCATGATGATCGGTTGAGTAAGCCGGAGATTCTTGTGATGAGAAAGTTGGGGCGTCACCAGGGGAGCAGGCCTGGATATTAGAGGAATTTGGGGCGTCACCGGGGGAGCAGGCCCGGATATTGGAGGAATTCGGGGCGTCGCCAGGAGAGTAGATCTGGGTTTCTGAGGATGGGGGATGTCTTGGATGGATGCGAAAAAATCGATGAAATGCGCTTTTGGGACAAAAAGTTCTGGCGCAGGGGCCCATATGGTATATGGCTCCTGGGGAACTAAAGTGTAGGGAGTACCACTTAGCTCATTCGCATAATCAATTGACTCATTTATAGAATCAAGAAGGGTGTCATCTTCATCTTCATTGTCTGAGATAGAATCATGCCAGTCTTGGTAGTGTAGGCGGAGGATGGATTTTTTAACCTTTTCTCGAATAACAGTATTAGTAGGATCCCATCCCTTTTCATAGCAATATTCAATAACTTCCTTATAAGACACATTATACAATAGAGCCGGACCATTTAGATCAAAGTTCGGGTCTGTCGAAAACTCTTGATCCCTCATCACGCGTAGGGTCCATGTGTCTAGCTCGATATCATTAAGAATGTTTTCAATGATAGATGTTGGACTTTTTGGATTCCCTAAGACTGCTGTAATTACAGAGTTGATGAACGGAAATGTATCCTTAGGAAGATTGTGAAGGTCCTTCAGCCCACCTCGCCGGATATCATGACTTGATGCCCTACGAAGTTTTGCTCTAGGTCGACGGATCATCATTCGTAGATGTTTATTGTAGAATATAGTAGATAGGGTATGATCTAAATCAAGATCTTTTGCCCCTCTAGATTGAATTTGTGTAAAAAGTGGTCATTAAGGCTCTGACTAATGGACCTTATGATAAGGATTTTTGGCCATATACTTCAAGACATCTGAAACTGTAACCAAGGTCTCTGGCTTTCCTAGTTTCGACGCAACTTTATCAAGTTGTCCAGCACGGATCGCAATAGTCATGATCAGAGTGGCTAGGCACATAAACGGAGGGAATTTGTTAGGCGAATCCATATCTATATTAGATGGGAGGGCGTTGAGGAAATATCTCCTCTCTATATAATTATGGAGTTCTCTAGAATTAGATTAGCGAAGGTCAAGAGACTAAGAGGTAGTAACATACTTATGTCCCTTGATAAAGCGGAGTGCGCGTGCCCGAAGCAGCGCTGACTCAGTTTGCCACGTGACCCCCCCCCCACAGCTCACACCTCATGATTCTCGCTCCCTCCTCCAAACGCCATCCGTTGAGTCCAATTTCGCGTTCTCCTCATCCACGCTCGACTTGCTACAACCATGTCTTCGATCGCTGCTCTGGCCACCCGCCGGGCTCTGACCCGCCAGCCTCTTCTCCGCGCTCCCCCGCGCCGTTTTACTTCCTCCAAGATGGAGGATGCCAACCTCGAGAAGGGAGCCAAGAAGGACCCTGAGCTCTACGTACGGACCTCCGACCAGCCATTGAGCCGTACCGGAGCGCTGAAGCTAATTATTGCTACTATAGGTCCTTCTCGGTGTCATGTCTGGTGCCTTCCTCCTTGCCGGCTGGTAAATATCGCCCTCCCCCAAGCCCGACACCCGATTATTCCCGGAGACGATATTATTGCTCGGAGAAGGCATTCCTCGCAATTGAATCGCATATATACCCACCGAAGGGTGCTACAATGTTTTAACGTACAATGACTGACCGGTCGGGTGATCTTTCCATAGGTACTTCGGCAGCAAGCCCACCTCCGTCACTTCCGAGGCTAGCAACGTTCGCATCGGCGAGAGTGCTATGCCCTGGCACGCCGCCTCTGAGGATGGTAAGATGTACAAGTACCAGTACCACCCTCACGGCGACAAGAGCCAGCCCCTCCGTGCTGCTCCCAGCGCCATGAACACCGTCATTGTCCCCAATGTCTCCCTGCCCGAGGTATGTCATGCCACTCGAAATTCCGCCCCGACCCTCCGACTCTCTCCTGATCGACTGGGTTATATGCTCGTCGAGAAGTTTTCGTTGGGTAAGCTGCGTGCGCAATTACTCTAACTTTTGTCTAGGACCTCCACGAGCGTTTCAACAAGTACGGCAAGGAGGAGTGGGACTACTAAACGGTCCACCTTTAGCTTTCTTAAAAGATGTTGTGAGGGTGAACTGCTGCCTATAAGGTCAGCTGTTGTATACTAAGACCACGAGGAGGGTAGAGTGCGTGGACTTATTGCGATTACTGGAGATTTGTGCATAGTACCCGCTGTTCAGATAAAGTCAATTTTGGAATCGGTGTCTTTTCGTTTTAATCCTAAGCTTTCTCGGTAGATTCTAAAGCTTTTTCTGGCCCTGCGGCGTGTACAAGAGTAAAATTTGAGCCCTAAGGCTGTGATTATTACAACATTTCATCTACCTCTACAGATGCCATGGAATGGACAACACAAACGCTCATCGCATTTGAAAAGCAATATTCTAACAAGAAAAACTAATCACGGTGAAAGAAAATTCATCCCGGTAACTGTCATAATACACAATATCAAGGTTTTCTCTGATCTCGACGGCTTACATCCCAATCAACTTATTATTTAGTAGCGTCGTTGCCCTCGCTAGCAGGGCTGGCCACAGGCGAGTTCGGCTGCTCGGCAGAGCGCTCATTACCATCAGCGACAGAGGCAGGGCTCTCAGGCGGGATGGAGTCCTCTAGCTTGGATGCAGTCTCGGGGTTCTGGCCCTGAACGTCGGGGTGCGGGGGCGCGAGCTGACCATCCACGATAGGAATCTCCTGCGCATTCTCGAGACGCTTGGACTCGTAGCGGGTCTCGAACTTGACCTTGCCTTCTGCGCGAAGTGAGGCAACGAGCGCATCATCCAGGACATTACCGTTTTGGTCGCGGTACTCGACGCGAGCCAAGGAACCGGACAACTTGGGCTCGGTTACGGCGGCTTGGTCTTCTTCTCCCTGGGCAGCATCGACAGGGTCCTTAGGGACAGGGGTCGCGGGGCCAACATATTGGGATGCGGGGGTGGTGGTGGGAATCGCTCCGATATCAGTGATATAGTCACTCAGCTAAAAGTGATTGGTCCATATCAGCCATGGGTTGCCGCAATTTTCTCTCAATATCCTCGGCGGGGAGGTCTCCATTCCGGAACACTTACGTCGGTGTGAAAGGTGTTGCAGTTGAAATCCCAAGTGCTCAGAAGTTTGGCATTCTCGCATGCGGACTGGGTCCAGGGGTTTCCATAGATCAGGGGGGAGTAGAAGGTGAAGACGGCGATGCTTAGGGCGAGGAATGCGGTCATCACGATCTTTCCAATCACAGGCTTAGATGCGAATCCAAGACTCTTGATACGGTTAAACACGAAGTCGAACTCTTGACAGAGAACAATAATAGCGAAATACAGGGCCGGCAGGTAGTGGTGCAAGAAGAGCTGACGGGCCATGAGGTAGAATGGGAAGTAGTGGAAGAACCATCCCAGAACACTTGTGCCAACCTCGTAGTCGAAACGCTTGAAAGAGACGTGGTTGTAGTCACCACAGCTTCTCTGCCAGCGTAGGACGGAAATACCCTTGACAACGAAGTATATGGCAATAGCAGCAGTGGTCGACCACCAAATGAGCGGGTTACCTAGAAGATAGATGTGACGGTGGTCCTTGCCCCAGAAGTTGATACCACGGAGGAGAGTGGGCCAAGAAGGAGGGCGAGAATCCCAGTTGTGCGATTCGACCAAGTTGGCGTTGGTGGTCCACATCACCTTCTGCAGCTCCCAGAACTTACCCAAGAAGCCAGGGTCACGGTAGTTCACCTTCTCGGCATCCGCAGGCATCATGGGGTGGGAGTTGGACTCAACATACCAAACACTGTTGGGGAGCGTACCGCCGCGGGCACAGGTGACTTCTTGTTGATCAAAGCCCCATTCCGGAAGCTTGACCTTATGAGAGAAGAGAACACAGCCAGTCATGATGTGCACAAGCTTAAACTTGGTCTGAATTGTGCGGACGCGGGACTTGGCCTCCTCGCCCTCGGACAGACCCTTGACAATCTCGACCTTGAACAGGTCATTCGCGTCACCGGCGAATCCCTCGTAACCATAAGCCGAGACTTCAAACTGCCAGTCGGCCTCGGTAACAGGCGGGCGTTCATCATGCGAGTGAATGCGGCGGTGGGTGATCCCGTGGTAAAGTCTGATGACGGATCCATCCTCGATTAAGCCGGCGGTCTGGTTGTCCCAAGCGTACGGACCCTCAATCTCTCCATATGGGCCCAAGGGCTGTGTCTGGTTCTCCATGATGAAGACGTTGTTCTCATCCTTATGGGGGTAAAGAGTGACCTGCTGCTGCTTGCTGCCGGTGGGGTACATGTGGTTGTGTGAGTGAAGGTAGCCACCTTGGGTGTTGTGGTGACGAATGCTGACACGCGAGCCAAAGGACACATCAGCTGGGACATCTTGCATACCCTTGTTGTTCAAGGTTGCCTGGAACTCAGAAGACATGAAACCATCACCTTCACCGGGGTTAACCAGGCAGATGAAATGGATAGCAAACATGGCCATGTAAAATCCAAGAGGAATCACAATCAGACAGAAGACACGAGAGAAAAAGTGCTTGAACCACACTCGGGGGGTCACCGTCCGGGTGTCACCAAGCAGAATCCAGAGCTGGAGAGCAGTGAGAGAGCCCACCCAGGCCATGGTGAACAGTCCAACCCACTTGACACTGAGGGTAGCGCCTAGTGAGAAACCTGTGGCGACCAGCCAGAACCACCAAGGGCCCTTGAAGGCGTGGGACGGTCCCAATTCTTGCTGGTTGGTGAAGCATTGGAACGATAGCGCCGTCAGAGCAGTGAAAAACACCAAGGGAGAGTCCAAAAGGATCAATCGAGACTGGGTGGTCAGCGCATTGTCTAGATCATTGTTAGCTTATCACAAAACATTCTTTTCGAGGAACCTCCAATTCAAGCATACCGAAGATGACGACACCAGCACCCATAACCGCAGTGGAAGAGCGGCATCCAGTAGCCTTGAGTGTGAGGAACATCAGGGAGACAGTCAGAACACCCAGAATTGCCGGCAGCAAACGCATTGCTACATACGGCACACCGGGCTCTATGTAGTCCTTGCCAATGTCCTTGAAATCAAAATTTCCATCGAAGCCGGCCAGCCAGCCAGCCAGCGTAATCAGAAGTTTAGCGAGAGGCGGGTGGACATCCATGAAAAAGCGTCCTTTGATGTACTTGGAAGCGAATCCACCAAAGCTAGGCCGCGGCAGCTGGTATTAGCATTCATTTCCGAGGCAATGGCAAAGGCATGAAGGAGGAACATACTGGACTTCATCGAAGACAACGCTGGTGGGGTTATAAATCCGAAACAGACGCACAGCCATGGCAATCAACGTCACCAGAGCCAGCAGCTTATAGTCGGAAGCGGGGAGATTGAGAATGTCATATTCCTTGACTCCGTCTGACGCGTAGCTGGCAGGTTGCACCTGAACGGGCTTGCGGTTCTTAGGCTTCGGCGAGCGACTGGGAGAGCGTCGGCCGCGGCTCTGAGGCCGAACAGCCAGTGTATCCTTCGCTTTCTGGCCCATTGTCGCTGATGAGATCCCGATCGATCGGGGGTGTGCAGGAGGCGCGCGGGGGAATCGGCACGAGGATGGACAGGAGAAATCGAAATGGAAATCGACGTCAAGGAATTTGAAGATGGGTGAAAGGGAAATACAATCGGTCGAGAGTGTCGAGTCGAGTCGAGTCGATGCAATCGAATCGAATGGGTTCTCGAAATAGAACCAACAGCCGTTGAAAGCTTGCGGAGCTCTCAACAGCCTCGGGAAAGGAAGAGCGAGATGCTAGGGTTAGTGATCGTAGATAGTTAAAAGAAAACCCATGACAGGGAGAAAAAGAAAAAAGAAAAGAAAAGATGATGGGGAATAGGGAGTGGAAGAATGGACGCAAGCGGTTCCGTGAGGCCAGATCGACGGGGCCACGAGAAACGAGAACGTGAGGGCCACCGGTTTGGCCCCTTAGATTTAGCCCCGTTGTGGTCCTTGGGGGTAGGCTATGTTAGGCGAGGTTAAGGATTCTATTACTTTTACGCCTGAGCTTGATTTTGACATTCAGATTCTAAAGGTTGACGTAACTTTAAGTAAACACGGTTTATTCGCTGGGGTGTTCTATTTACTCTTGTTCTTGAACTCATACATCGTCCCATGCAGCTATTTTAGGAACATCTTTCAGCGGCACACTCCCCCCTAAAACCAACAAGATACATCAGGGTAATTGTAATTGTTTTGATCGATACAGATTCGGATTTTACCCCATTCTGCTTCAATACTAATAAACATCGTGGACTGCGCGCGGCCACAACAAATCCATGCCGCACCCGGTCGCACAGCCACAGTGGCTACTGTGGCCACTCGTATGTGGCTGATGATGAGGCTAGTGGTATGAGTCAGCATATCTTGACTGCAAGGCCGAAAAGAGAAAAGACCATCATGGTCGTTGGCATCCGCTCCCCTCCATCGCCGCCGCCATGGAGTCGTCGAACGGAAACACGCCCCTTCCAGAGGATGCGAATAGGCCGCCTGAGGGTGTGGTAGTACCCCCCAAGGATATTCGCGGTAGGTCTTGCTGCCCTTCCCTTCTGGCGCGACGCAACAGCTAACCAGCTATCTAGCAATCGTCGAGAAAACTGCCGGCTACGTTGCTCGCAATGGAGCTGTCTTTGAGGGTATGCTTACTTCCAGAACGCTCAATCCCCCTTCCCAAGCTCACGTGCAATCTCCTTTTAGACCGTGTTCGCGACAAGGAAAAGAACAACCCGAAATTCTCCTTCCTCAACGAAGGCGATGCCTACGCGAACTTTTATCATTGGCGCCTCACCGAGATCAAGGAGGGCCGCGGATCATCTGTGGCGGCTGGACGACCTGGCGAGGCCACGCCCATCGCTGTGCCCGAAACGCCTAAGGGACCTCCTGAACCTCCAGCCTTCCACTTCTCGGCGCGCATGCCCATGATCAATGCGCAGGATCTGGAGGTGGTCAAACTGACCGCCATGTTTGTCGCCAAGCGAGGAAAGTCCTTCACGACTGCACTGTCGCAACGCGAGGCTCGGAACTTCCAGTTTGACTTCCTGCGGCCCCAGCACCGTCTCTACCAATTCTTCACACGACTAGTGGACCAGTATACCATTTTGTTACGACCCGAAGGAGTTGACGACGCCACGACAGAGAAGCAGAGGGTTTCTGAGTTGGAGCGCAATGTGCAAAACAAATACAATGCCTTGGAGCGCTCCAAGCAACGCGCCGAGTGGGTGAAGCACCAGGAGCAACAAAAGCAGAAGAAGGAGGAAATCGAAGAGCAGGAACGCATCGAATACCAGCAGATCGACTGGCATGACTTTGTCGTGGTTGAGACTGTACTGTTCAACGAGAACGATGATCAGAATGAGCTGCCGCCACCAACCTCACTCGGTGACCTGCAGTCCGCTTCTCTCGAACAGAAGGCTGCTATGTCTCTCAACCCGTTGCGCATCGAAGAGGCTATGCCTACCGATCTCGACGCGCCTGTTCACTATAATGCCTATCCCGCCCAGCCCGAAGCCGCCCCAGTGATGCAACCCTCTGTTTCGCCTTATCCCGCACAAATGCCCTACCCACCCCCCGGCGGAATGGACACCTCCATGCAGTACCCTGCTGCTGCACAGTTCGAAGACCAGCGTGCACGCCCCGAATCACCTGCAGCACCACCTGGCCAACCAGCTATGCGGATTCGCCAGGACTACGTGCCCCGAGCTCAAGCCCGCCGCCAGGCCGCGAGTGGCGGGATGGCACTTTGTCCCAACTGTAACCAACAGATCCCCGTCGCAGAGCTTGATCACCACATGCGTGTTGAGTTGCTCGATCCGCGTTGGAAGGAACAGCGTGCCAAGGCTGATTCCCGTAGCGCGACGACCAACCTTTCGACTGTCGACGTGGTCAATAACCTGAAGCGATTGGCCAGTCAACGCAGCGACGTCTTTGATTCATCTCTGGCGCCTGGTATTGATCCTGAGGAGGAGGCTCGTCGGAAGCGCATGGCCATTGGCGCCGATGGCACGCTGCCTCCTGGCGCTCCTGGTCCGGCACTTGGACCTGGGGGAGTGCAGAACCCACAGAATATGAATATCGAAGAGCAACTTCGTCATATCCATCAACGCGCCCGCCAATAGGTGCTTGATCTTTATCTTCACGTATTCGTTCCGCCGTTGGAGTTTTAGGAGCGTGTTTTTTTCTTTTGATACTTCTTCTCCCCTGGAGAATGGGCATTGGATGGTGTGTTCTTTTGTATAATAGCTTGGTCATTTCATGCCACAAAAATATCCATCGAGGTACCCCCTCGATGACTTCACTGGATCATTACAAATCTTCGCGTTAGGGTAGAAGTGCAGTTCCGCTTTCCGGTTTAGTCCCTTCATAGTCCTAATGCTTGCCCCCGTCTGTCTATAATTCAGGGGCCTGTTCAAGTTCTTCCATGGAAGCACCTCCCCCAGCTTGCAGGAAGAGGGGCCTGGTTTTGCTTCATAATTGGTGGACTCGTCTAGCAACCAAACATAGTGCCAACAAAATCAGCCTTGCTCAGAAACCCCATGCAATCCTGCATGACCGCGTAGCCGGGAATCACGATACTCGTATGTGGATTACGTTGAACATAGTTCAGTTGGCCCCTTTCGGCTGCCGCTCTCCACCATAGCCTTGCTATTCGGCGGGGTCCTGCCTCTGCCACCCATCCGCAACGCTTCCAAGTACAACTCATAGATAGTTATTCCGCTTTAACTTCCGATACTCCGAGAATTCTGTTGCTCTTTTTGAAATGTGTATCGATATGATTCCTAAAAAAGCGGCCAGCCCGACTCCCGAGTCCGCCAACCCCGGCTCGACATGTTTCACAGCCAGCAGGCTCAATGGCACCACATTCCAGATCGTCGAGGACGATAAGTTCCTCGAGATGCCTATAATATACGCCAAGGTGTACCCATCTGTCTTTGTGCTCATGGACACTGGGTGCGGTGGTGCGGCGCGCGATCCCAGCGTCGAGCTCAGGTCGCTACGTAGTTTCCTCGAGACGGTTCCCGTGAAAGACAATGGCGAAGCTCCTCTCAACTCTGGTGGGGAGAGAGAGTATCTCATTATTTGCACACATTGCCACTTTGATCATATTGGTGAGTATCATGATATTAACGTACTTGGCGGTTGGATTCTTCCAATATACTTTATTCTTGTTAACATCGCAAGGCGGCATCGAGCAGTTTGTCGAGACGGACGGCAGTACCGTCTGGGCCAGCGACTATGACAAAGACTATCTCAGCCCAACCCGACTACCAAGCACGTCCCTCTGTGACAAAATCAATATTAAAACACCAGAATACACAGTCACCAATTGGTGCAGCGATGGCCAGCAGGTAATTGATAGTGTTGGGCACGATCTTGGCCTGACGGTGTACCACATACCCGGCCACACGCCCGACGAAGTTGCCATATGGGACTCACGTGAGAGAGTACTATTCGTCGGTGACTCTATGTATCAGCACGCGCCTATCTTTTTATTTGAGACACAGTGCGTCATCAGGTATAGCGAGTCGATCGGCAAAATGAGGCAGCTCGTCAGACGATTCAACGCCGAGACAGGTAAGCTTGACCATTCACATAAGCCGTAACCACAAGAGGCTGACGAGAACAGAACAACGCGCAAAGATATCATGTAGTCACATCACCCCCAGCATAGACGCGGCCGACTTCCTGGCCGAGGTAGACGCATTCCTCTATAAAGTCGTGACCGGGCAGGTCGAGCGTAAGGGCTCGTCGGACATGTCTGGACATCCACGGGACAGCTACTCGAGGAAGGACGGGGGTCTTGAGTTTCAGGGGTGTAGAGAGTATTTTGAAGAGTTTACGGCAAGCAAGAAGGCTATGGATTCCATTCGGAAGCGCCAAATCGTGGAACAGACAAGCTGACGCCTGTTGCTTGTACGTGAGCATACTTGTCCTAATAGTCATATTGGGCTTAAGTCAATTTACAGGACGGGTATCGGGATTCGGGGAAGGGAGGGATTCATTCATCCGACGGATGGAATTCATGTCCAACTTGTCTAAGGTAATTATTAATCGATAAATATTGATTGTTAATCTGGGACTACTGTACACAAATGTACGCAAAGAGTATATATAAGAGCGTGACCAAGACAAGGTTGCACTCGCTCCTTGTTCAAGCCGAGCCTGGTTTTGAATTCCCGCCGTCATGAAAGTTGCTGTCTTTGGACCAACCGGTGAAACCGGCCAGTCGATTGTTAGCGCCCTACTTGACTCGCCGGAAATATTTGTATGTTAAGCGGATAAGTGTATTGTGAATGCTACTAAAACTCTACGCAGGAGCTCATAGCTCTGATCCGGCCTTCATCGCTAGAGAAGAAAGAAGTGGCTGTGCTCAAGGACCGTGGGGTGAAAATCGCTGCAGCAGATCTAACAGTTCCGCATACTCAGATAGTTCCAATTTTGACCGGAATCGACGTTGTGATCTGTTGTGTCCCCCCGCATGTTTTTGATGAACAAGTCACTCTTGCTACTGCGGCCAAGGAGGCAGGCGTGAAACGCTTCGTGCCGAGTTTCTGGGGACCCATCATGCCAGCGCGAGGTCTAAGCAGCATCCGTGAAAAAGTAAATCAAGTTCCTTCATGCAACATAGCAATCACGTCGGGACCCGAAATTAACCCTGGAGTAGAAAGAGGAGGTGTTAGATCATGTGAAACGCCTCCATCTCCCGTATACTGCCATCGATATCGGTTGGTGGGCCCAACTTTCGGTGCCTCGACTGCCGTCGGGGAGAATCGATTCCCATATTCGAGTCCCTTTAACCAAGATCAGCGGCGATGGAAACACTGGGATCGCTCTGACGGATGTGCGAGACATTGGCCGGTTCGTCGCCAAGATAATTGTTGATCCCCGAACGTTGAACAGAATGGTCTTCGCCTATGGTGAGATGTGGACGCAGAATCAGATTTGGGATTTGCTTCAAGAAAAATCTGGCGAGCAGCTTCCCAAGGCATATGTAAGCGACTGCCTAACTTTCCCTTTGAAACCTATGCCTTGCTAAGCACATACTATGCTCACAGAACTCCGCCGAGCGGATTTTAGAGGCTATTCGCTCGTCTAAAGAAGCGATCGATCAAGGATCTGTTGACTTCAAAACGCAACTGCAGTTTAACGGTGGGCAGTACATGTACTCGTGGGGGATCCGCGGGGATAATTCTCCTGCTTGTGCAAAGTATCTCGGCTACCTGGATGTCTATGATCTCTACCCAGACCTTGTGGCACGAAAATTCGAAGATTACATCTGCGATGTATTGCAAGGAACGGCTGAAAGCATTTATGGGTCGAGTGAGGAATGGAAGTCTCTGGTGAAATGATTGTGTACCGATACAGTATCTTTGTTGAAACTCTTGCACTGTTACATGGCATCAATTGAACAAGAAAACCGGTTAAGCTGAGTCGCCCGCTGCACAGCAGTGATTTATAACGTGTCAATTACTACATTGCACAGTCGAATCAGAGGCGTGCCAAATCAGCAAGAGAAACGCTCAGCACTTAACAAGCTTATATAAACAGAAGAAGATTTATTTTACAAGTGGATTCTCTCACTTAATCTACGTGGCGCATCGCCTAGGCCTTAGCATAGTATTAATATAGCAAATTTTCTTTTTATAAAACGTGGTGATTACATCCCTCCCTCTTTTCTTACTGCTTTGGCTTATGTCCGGTCGTAGTAGTTGGGATCACGTTTTTTCTCTTTTCTTCTCCTGCTTTTCCTACGTCCAATCCTGGGTAAAATACATCTCACTTTGATAGTCGCTGCTCAAGTGAATTTCCGCTAGAGCTCCATTTATTAAATGAGTCCAAAATGCACCATAGTATGCCTTGAGATGACTATGATAATTTACTCGCCCACTAGAATCAGCAATCAAATCAAGGCCATTGTAAAATAAGTTGATACTAGAAACCCCACTTAACACCGGCTCAGGTTCCAGTCATTGTAGTCAAGTTCAATGCCAATCTCGTTCCCCGGAACGAGAGATCATCCCAACCCGAGGAGAACCCGAGGAGAACGGCGCAATCGTAAAATTTCTTCCAATTAGATGGTTCTGTTGCAACGATGAATACAATACTCTATAACAACTAACCGTAATAGGGATAGCGCATTCGAATATGGTTAAGGGTACGGGTACGAGCCCACCCCCTAGATCCAGAATTAGTCGAGTGGACACCGTACCGCTCGACGGCTAAAGATAAACTTCCAAAGCTGTGGCAACGACTCGAGTCTCCACCGAACCTTTCCTAGTATAGAGTACGGAGCGAGTACGAGGATAAAATGCATGGACATAGCCTTGTATACGCGCCCCCTTTCAACCAGCCCCAAATAATAACAAGCCTTTCTGAAAGAGAAAATTTTCTTTCCTTGAATTCGCGAACTAGTCCTGCGGGCTCATTTATAAAAAGGCTTTCATGTGTCGTCTATATTTCAGTTTTCATTACATTCGTTCACCCCTCTCGTTTGTTACATATAACTATAACCTATAACATTCACCCAATCGCACGCATTCCATCAGCCCACGCGATGGCCTGGACATTTTACTATTATGCGCCTTCCAGCGCAGCAGCAGGCATTTTCACCGCGCTGTTCGGTTTAAGCAGTCTATTTCATTTCTATCAACTCATCCGAACACGAACATGGTTCATGATTCCATTCCTCATCGGTGGACTTCGTAAGTCCAATACAAACTCGAATACCATAATAAACCCGAACTAATCTAACCTTTCATTTGATCAATAGTTGAAACAGTCGGGTATATCGGCCGTCTCCTTTCTTCCCTTGAAACCCCCGATTACACTAAAGGTCCATACGTCATTCAAAGCGCTCTCATTCTTATCGCACCGGCTTTCCTGGCCGCGAGTATCTATATGACTCTCGGACGAATCATCCAGATGCTGGATGCGGAACAAAGCTCGATGATCAAGCTGAAATGGTTGACGAAGATCTTTGTTGCGGGGGATGTTTTGTCTTTCTTGATGCAGGCTTCTGGTAAGATCCCCAGCTCCAGCTCTGCGGCAGTCTTTTTCTCATGAACATTTAATTTACAATCCACAGGCGCTGGAATCATGGTCAAGGACATGACGAACCCATCCATGGGCGAAAACATTATTATCGGCGGTCTCTTCGTGCAGATCGTCTTTTTCGGCTTTTTCGCAATTAGCGCGGTCATTTTCCAGATCCGTCTTTCCAAGAGACCCACCGAGCGATCTATCGAACTAAGCTCTCTGTGGCACCGTCATATGATTGCGCTATATGTTGCCAGTATTCTTATTCTGGTTCGATCGGTTGTTCGTGTGGTGGAGTATTTACAAGGCTATGATGGGTACCTTATGAAGACTGAGGCCTTTATTTACGTCTTTGATGCTCTTCTTATGTTTGCCACCATGCTGGTTCTTCAGTATGCTCACCCCAGTGAGATCAATTGCTTACTGGGTCGCGGTGAGTGTTATTCTGAGAAGATTTATAAAACGCGGAAGTTCGTTGCTGGGTCTCCATTGGAGACCAGTGCTGTTGCTGAGCCATAAAACGGAGAGAAGAGCCTGAGACTATTATATTTCTTTTCTCTTTTTCATGTCTCATGTCGAGAGCATCTCTTGTATTCATCTTTTGTCAATTGTATATACAGGTCGAATCTTTCTTCATTCCTTCATGCATTCAAGTCGTAGCCGATTCTTCATTAGGCGTGGATGTATAAGAGACCTGCTCCAAAGCCCATTCAAGATGATGATGCCATTCTGAAGGCAGAACTTGCGATATTTCTTGCAGAACGATTCGTCCCCAGGAACCAACACACCAATTCTCCCGCGCTAGGTGTAAGAACACACAGTAGTGTGCCAGCACTACCAGAGCCAGCGGGTGATTACCTTTCAAGTCTTCCAGATACTCCGCAGGAGCCCGAATAGCCCATCCAGCCACCAAGGTCATTGAAGTCGGCTCAGCGAAGGTAAAGGGTGCGAGTTCTCGCAGATAGGTAATGGCTCTTTGATAAGGCACCATGTCATGATTGGGTGATTGACGGTAACACTCAACATTAACTCCTTCCAACCGCTCAAAAGCAGTCAAGAAGTGATTCGGAACAGGAACATCCGGAGCTCTGGCATCGAACAATGGAGCGAAATTGCTCTGACGTAAAAACATCACTTCCGCATTAACGACCGTCTGAACGCCTCGTGATAGCGTAAAAACATCTATCAAAGAACCCAGACTCGGTCCTTCCTCTAACGGTCCAAGATTAAGCGCACTTGCAAAACTAAAAGCAACTGCCAGCCCGGCAAAGCTCATCATTGCTTTCGCATTTCCTTGGCTGATATTAGGCAACTGCTCCGAGAACATCGATAAAGCGGTATTCTTGTGTGCGACTGCAGTATTTAACCATTCAGAATGACGATCATCAGAATTTAAATGCGAAAGGTGTAACGCAGCGAGTGCCAGAATCCCATGCATTAGAAACGGAGCTTGTAGCGCTTCTTGCAGGACTGGCATTTCCCAGACTCTTCTCGTTTCTTCATTCCGAGCAAAGAGTCGATGTGTATGCTTAATCCATTGCAGAACAAGTTCGAGCTGCTTCATATCTAATGAAGGTGATTCCGAGCTGATTGTCGCAATATCAAAATGATTGCGGATACTGGAGATATCAGAGCCGGAACCAGCCGGCTCTGATCTTCTTTGACTGCGAGATCTTTGGGAAGAATTTTCTGCGTTTTCTGCGAATGCGAATGGTCCCGGCCCACTGTAGACACATGCATCATGGCGTTGATCACAATTGGCACATGTTGGTCGCCCTTCGTCACACTGCGCTTGTAAGTTGATGCCTTCGAAGAGGTGTTCAGCTCATACCTTGACTCGTCTCCGCTTACAGGTGTTGCACCCATGGCGGGATTTGCGATGCGAGCGACGGAACACCATTTTCGAGGCGCAGGATTGTCTAGAGCGAAGAAATGACTAACAGGTGAGGGTCAAGACGGTGTTGGACGGACGTACCGAGATATACGAATACGACGACGACCCACATTTTGGGACAATACCTTGTTTCCGATTGGTGGACCGGATAATCATTACCTCTCAAACTATGAGTTCCTCAGTGAGTTGGCATCAGTTTGTCTCCCAATTGAATTCCAGAATGACTCTAATATTCATAAGACATTCCTATATGGCTGGCTATTTTATCAAACCCGAAGCGGACTAGCTGATCAATCCAGAGCCCCCGGAGCTATGGCCATTCGACATCCTTCTACAGATCACTTGGTAAGTCCCTGGAACACGTCGCCCACCGTGGCAATGTCGATGCTAGTAATCCGGTGCTGATCGCCTGGTGGGCGGAGACCACACTTATGACACCCCATCGCGTGTCTAGCTTCCTAGGCCCAGGTCCTTTTTCTTCTAACTTGATTGAATCAAAAAGTTCAAGAGAATTTGCAAACTGGTAACTTGCGAAGAATGTTCTTAGGTTCTCTGTTGAACCAATATTCACAAATGCATAAGTAAATATCGTGCGATCATTAAAACTTCATCTAATCCTCCCCCCCCCCCCCCCCCCCATACATACAGCAACTCCAGTCCCCATTTTAAATAGCCATATTGGCACAGGTAAAGGCAGGCGTAGTACTACCTGAATAATCGGCAATAATAGCCTCAACGGCCGCATAAAGCCCAGGGCCCAGGATAAATAATCCGCAGAACATGATGAAAACATTCACCGCGGACATAACAGTTCGTTTTGGGCCATCGAAAAGCTTCCCACGATTCAATTGCCAGTAGGCGATTGCGAAATATATGAAGCCGAAGAATGAGTCGAACGCCGCACTGAGTAGTGAAAGGAAATCTCCCATGCTAGGAATAACCTCTGAGAAAACAAATGCGAGAAGCCAAATTCCGACCATCACCAGACCCCACACCCCCCATCCGATGACAGTATTACTGTGCGCGTGCTTGGATTTTCCCATGGTGTGGGTATAAATAAATTTCGCGGTAACATTTGCGTAGATGACTCCGATGATCAAGGTCGGAACGATCACGAATCCGAAGGAGGCTTTCTTATAGGCGACGACCCCTAAGCTACCAAACGCAGGGGCAGTAGCATACTGGCCGAGGTAACGGAAGCCGATGGCAGGCGGAACGATGAATAGAACGGAAGAAATTCCCGCAAGAACTGCGAGAGCCTTGGGGAAATCCTGTGGTCGTTCCATCTCGGCGATGAAGGTTGGGAAGAGGATTTGCGGCACCCAGAGGAAAGTGATGTTCAGCACTGCATTCATGCAAGCCACCCAGGTAGTACCCGGTTGAGGAAATGCGTAGGTTCTTACGGGACCGGCTTCGGGGTAGTTCCCAGAGTATCCGTATAGTGGTGCCGTCTCGATTCCGGAAAATACAAGGAAGAGAAGTATCGAAATCCCCATACACGCAGCTGTGGGTACCCGGTTAGAAATCAGGGAGGTTTCAACAGTAACATACGATAAATAGAGACTCACATGAAACCATTGAGATGGAACTAATGTGGTTCAGAGTGCGTGGAATAGACATCACGATTCCCATGAAGGTTACGATGACTGAGAAGACAGCCGTGCACAAGCTATGATCCGAGAGAGTATTCAGAACTTTGGCGCCTGTCAGAACATGGAACCCGACGAGAAGGATATTGTTTGCCATCAGCATGAAGGCTGAGAAAACGTAGGCGGCGCGACTTTTTCCGCAGACATAGTAGCCAAAGTCGCCTGGGCAAGAGGCCAGTCAGATCAGATGCTCTTCACAAATCCACCCAAGGAAGACCACTTACAGATATCCTTGATCTGTGGGTATTTCATGATGAACTTATGCATGGTGATTGAGGTGATCCAGAACAGCACTCCGGAGAGAAGCATGGTGATTATGCCAGGGACCCATCCAAGCACACTATGCTGAGTTAGTCTCATCTCTCTCCCTCCCTCATAATGGCGAGGACACTCACGAAAGAGACCAAGACTGAGCCATAATTGCCAAACAAACCTGGTCACCTGCCAGCAGAATAGCCGTCTTCTGCCAGGACATAGTCCTCAGCTTGATGTCATGTTCGTGATCTGTTATCGCCAGCACCAGCATTAGCACCAACACCCATTAGCCAAGACATCCAATCCATCCATCCAGAAAGCTTGTCTGTATTGCAGGATCACACCCACCTTCAGCAACAAGCGCCGTAATGGTATTAAAAGAATCTGGATCATCACTCTCCGTCTCCAGCGCGAAATCCGGCTGTTTCTTCTCCGCGAGTACCGCGTCGGCCATGATGGGAATTGGGGGAGTAATGGATGGCAAAGAGAGTCTGGGAGTTAAGGAGAGTGTAGAAGAGCAGAAAATAGAAAGTTAAAGTCGAGCTTATCTTGCAGCTAGTAACAGCCCGATTTGGATTAGGCGGGGTGTGCCATCGACCAAGCAAATGGCGCCATTTGCGGCTGAGTTCTATCTGTGAGAGTGGGGGTGGAAGTGGAAGAGTGTAAGATGGAGTGTACCCTAGGTGCTACAACGTCCGAGCAGACGGAGATAGCGGGCCAAATTCCAGGGTTGGCAGGAGCAGGGACACGGGTCTTCCATGTGGCAACCACAGCCGACGGGCTGAGCGAAGGATTGCAGGTGCATTGCCTATTATAGTTATAGTGGTTTAAACCAAGTGGTAGTTACTAGTGGACTAGGATGAACTGGGTTAGAGTGAGCTAGGGTGAACTAAGTATCAATTGAAGCATTATGTATACAACGAAGTAAAATCCAGGTCTTTCTTACTGGTTAACTGGTGTATACTCCAGCAGACAACCCGGTAGCCAACAGGTTAAATCAGGCCAAAACAGCAAAGGGGGGCATTACACTCTGTACAGTCAACGGTAATAATAATACATGGGCCCAGCAATCGGAGCTGTTGGGACGGGGACACATCAACGGTCGACCGTGAAGCTACTCCACGCCCGTTCAGTGGATGGTCCCAGCGAAGAAAAGGCAATGTCCAATCAATGGCGTAAGCTGCCGTGCCCGGGGAATAGAATGGGTAGGTGTCTATCAACGCCTGGTTCATCAAAGATGCGAAAATGCGGATGCGAAGAAAAAGAAAAGTGTCGGAAGGGGGCAGATGCGGGCGGATGGAGGAATGTCATTAAGCACAAGGAAGCCGTGGGGTCGTCATACTCATGCCGATGGAGATGCATGCTTAGAGCTATCGGCCGTGGTACCCTCCTCGTCGGCGCGGGTTTCATGGTGTTCATGGGATTCTTGGGAATCATGAGCGGCAGGCTCCGAGTCTGTTTGCTGCGAGTCTGTTTGCTGCGATTCTGCTTGCGGCTCCGGCTGAAGCTCTGTTATAGGCTCATCTTCCATATCGGCATTGGCTTCCTCGTAGACGCTGACATCGGAATCAACCGAGTTTCGTTTTTGAGCTTCATCCGCCGAGGTCTCGTCGTGAATATTCAAAGTCGGGAGGTCAGGTGTCTCGGGTCGAGATAGGTCGATCTCGGGGACAGAGAGATTGGTGGTCGAGATCTCGGTCCGGGGTTGAGCCTCAGCAGTCGAGGTGGCCCCATCACGAGGCTGCACGGTGATGTCCCGTGCAATGAATGGCTCATCACTCTCGGGGTCCTGCGAGTGATCAATATCACTCGGGAGACTGGCGTTCGGGTCAATCTCGGTATCGACAGGCTTCCGGCATAGTGGAACAATGCCACCCGCAATACGGGACCAGAACATTCGCTCGCGCAAACGGACCGTTTCTTCCCATACGTCCTTCTCTTCTTCCGAGTCACCGGCGCGAATGTGACCATCGAGGATCAGGCGCAAGTAGCCGGTGAACTCGCAGCAGGATCGGACTCGCTCCAGGCACTGGATACACAAAGAGTATCGCTGGGCGGTCTCGCTTTCGGATGTTCGGAAACGGTGTGTGCGTTCGTTGTTCTCGCCGGGTCTGCGTTCGCCACAGACCGAACAAGGGAACTCGTATTTTTTCGTCGACGACGGTATCGGCTCCACCACCAGCGTGCCCTCGCAGATACCACTCAGCACAGTACGCCGAGTAAGCCATGAGATTCCCGGAGATAAATCGAGTCTCAACGTCGGTTCAATATCCTCCATGAGCACTCGCTTATAGAACCGCGTATCCTTCAAAGGTATATGTGAGCCAGTCTGTGAGGAAAGGCTACCATTAGGTGAGTGAGTGACGCCCTTCGTGGGAGACGAAGTGGCTGAATGGGATCCACCCGTTGCGAAACTAGCCAAGCTCATCACGTTCAAGCCTCCATAGGACCCACTGCCCGCACGACTGGGGGGCTTGGACGTGCGAGACAGAACCATCAAGTCCCGGAAGTCATCGTACGCTGGTAGGTCGACGCGACATACCAAACGGATCATGTCAGGGAAATTGCACGAAGGGCCGGGTGTGAGCTCGTTGGGATTCAACGTGGTGGGGTCGGTCTCCAGCTCATGGTCTTGCTTGGCAGGGTCATGCAGCTGTGGAACGTCCGCCGGGGACGGTGGAGCAGTCGAGACGTTGGTGCGGCCCTCCAAATCATCTCTGGTGAGATACATCCCTTGCATGACTGACTTCAGCTCCGCCAGCTGGTCCTGGTGTGATGCGAGGAGGGACTCGGTGTCTTTGATCTGCGAGCGCAATTGCTCATTCTTCTTTTCCACTGCTTCTCGTTCGATCTTCGCCGCGGCAACCATCTAAAACCAGTCAGACTAACGTCGGGGGCAAGTCTACCACAAAGAACCTGGAGCGAGCACTAACCTTGTTGGCTTCCTCGAAGAGATCGGCGGTAAGAGTTTCCAGCTCCTGCTCAATCGTCTTCTTTCCTTTCTCGACTGCCGCACGCTGTGTTTTCTCCTCCGCAAGCGCAGCTTTCAACTGTTGGATTTCACGGTCTGAGTCGAACTTTTTGATGTATACTTTTTGATCAATGTCCCGGCGGTATTTCTCATTCTGAAACTCCAGAGCGGTAATCTTGCTCTGGGCGGCCTCCAACTCCTGGCGCGTGGCGCCGAGGTTATCGTCGAGTGTTGTCTGATTGTTGATCGCCTGGATCAGTTTCACACTTAGCGCAGCAACTTCATTGCTCAGGTCGGGATGATGGGAGGATGACGTCGAAGGTGAGACCTCTGTGCCCATGGCCAATCGTGGGTCCTGCAAGGTGTTGAAGTTGTTTTCTTCGAAATTAGGGTAGGATTGGTTGGAATCTGCTTGGGAAGCGACTTGGGTAAGATCGTTGGTGGATTTGGCCTTGGTGACGGTCTTCTCGGGGGACAGGGCTCGGTGTTCGGAAGACAGCGACCGCTTATGAGCGTGACGCGGAATCATGGTGGATGGCGTCAGAAGGCTGTGATGGTATGTTTGGAAGGCAATTAGACTGCGCTGGCCGTCAGTAAACATCCGCGCTCCATTTCCTTGCCAACTTACTCGGCCATGATGGGTGACGTAGACGGCGTCAAAGGAATGTGAGTTGAAGTTATGCTGGATTTCCCAACCACGGTCTCACGGCGAAGAAGCAACCCTTGGGTATCACACCCAGTTACGGCGCAGGTGATATAGCGTCGCCGGAGCCATTCACTTGGGGGAGGACTGGGCGCTTAGCAGACCCCCGCTAGTGTTCGGGGAGAATTCTCGAGCCAGAAGGTTAGGGAAAGGACGGGCAGGGGGAACCAGGGCGATGGCGATGAGGATGGAAATGACCGGAGGGGAAACAAAGAGGGTGAAGTAGAGGACTCGAGTGGGAGACAACCACCAGCTGAGTTGTGAAGAGGTCAAGGTCGTCGGGGGGTTGCGCATCCACGATGCAGGCTTAGTCATGTGATCACACCGGAAGTGGCGATCGGCCCGCGCGAACGTGACGAAGTCGTCGATGTGTCGAGTATCACCCGAGTGTGTACTCTGTCAAGTGGTGTATTAATTGTATTGGAAGCTTCGAGTGTCCAGCTGATGCGCATATAGCCATCTTCCCGGTACTCATCTACTCATCCCGGGCACGAAGTCGGCCGCGACCCGAAAGTTCTGCCTGATCGAACTATGCCCTTCACGGGCAAATGGTCGCGAACTAAGCCGGATCTCGCCAGCCGATCGCGCATTTGCGTATTTAGGACGATCTAATTTTTCTGGGCCGCTGGAACTAGTGGCGATTCCGGGCCCGTTCATTTCGTTCGTTTCGTTGCATTTTGCGTTGACAGAGGCGCAGCATTTTGCCCCTTTGCCTTGCATCCTGGTCGCATTTATCCGAGTGGTTTAGTCTCGGTTTATCATGGCGCTTTAGCTTTCGACCGATCTGTTTTTTCTTTCTCTGTAAAATATAAAAATGAAGGTCCTCTCGGCTCTGATTCACAATAATTATAGTCGAGATTGACACAGGCACTCAACAAAGTGAAGCACCAGGGGACTGGTAGTTAATTGCAATGTATCCTATGCATACTAGTGCTATCATAAAATAGAGAAATACGAGACAGCTTTGATATACATCAATTATGGTTTAATTTGGTGGTGTTTTTATGCATTGGTCACGGCTCAGCACGTGCATAGTACCTACTACTATAGTATTGATACAAGATGCAAATATATATTGTGGCGCAAGTAGCACTTCGGAACCTGACAACAAAAAGGACAAAACATAGGTTCCCTCGAATCAACGATAATAATTAATATCTAAGCAAGCTGTTCATGCCACCCACATGGTTTCCCCGCGTGGCAGCCTCAGGCGGTGGAAGTGGGGTCGCTCGATAATCTTCCACTCCCTCCGACTCCAACTTCAAGATCGACTCGGACCACGCCATCACTAAGCCCGCATCGACATTATGGCGGACGCAGAGCTGGAGGAGGTGAGTCCGCCTCTATAACCATCCGATTCAACCCACGCTAAGAGAAACAGATCAGGCGAGCGCGCCTCGCACAGCTACAGCAACAGGGTGGTGGCCCTCGCGGCGGCCCCGGCCAAGATGGCGGCCAGGAAGAGCAGAAGAAGTAAGTCACTCACCAGCAAGGCTATATACACTGGAGAGACTCTAATCGAATACCCTCTTCTCTAGACAAGCTGAAGGTGAGTGATCACCGGCACCGACACCGACATACTGCCCACCATCCGATAGCTGTCGCAGACCTATCCCACCCTTTGTCCCTTCTACAATTACGCATACCCATACCCAACAAGCAACTGACAGTATCCAGCGGACCAACGCGCCTCAATCATGGCACAGATCCTGGACCCCGCCGCCGCCGATCGTCTCGGCCGTATCCGCCTCGTGAAGGAATCACGCGCAACAGACATCGAAAACCGGCTTATCATGCTAGCGCAGTCCGGACAGCTACGCCAAAAGGTTACGGAGGAGCAATTGAAAGATCTTCTCAATGCCATTGCAGAGAACCAGCGCAAGGAGGAAGAGGAGCATAAGATTGTCATTACCCGGCGCAAAGGCGGTTGGGATGATGATGATGACCTGCTTGACCTGTAAGTGGCAGAAGAGTAGGAGAATGATTGAATGTAGCATGCGACTGTGTCTGGATGTTGATCTACGCTGGATTCTTTTCTTTTCTCGGTTCGCGTTTGTGTTGTTTATTGGGTACCTGCATACAAAATAAACTCGGCTGCAAATATGGCCTACCAGAGCAGAGAGACATTGCGAGGAATGTAGGATTCATCCAGAATATTGGGTAGCAGCTCTAGTGTAGGTAGAAATTGTCTGCCTAGCTTTTACTGATTTGGTCTTGACTCGTCTTCAAGTGCATTAGCATTCAACTTTTTATATATTGTTCAGTTCCACATTTACACATATTTCCCACCAGTGGTTATGCGACAACAGCATGATCACAACTTTCAAACTGCTACTTTGTTGTTAGGGTTGATCTAGCAATATGCTTCTTTCTATTTCGCTGAGTATACTACAGACAAATCAAATTCAGTAATCGTACATGTTCTTCACCAGAACGGAAGAGCCAGGCCCTGCAGCTTACATCACAGCATCAACCCATCATCTGCTGCTGCTGCTGCTCCTTCTCCCTCTTCTGCTGCCTCCGAATCATCTTCCGAATCTCTCTCAAATCAGGCGGCTGCTCAATATTCAACTCCGCCCGCAACTCATCCACATCCTTCTCCAACACCTCCTCCCAATAAACATTAATCAACTCCTTACTAGCCAACCCACTCCTAACAGCCCAAGGCAAATGCAATTTCAAAAACCGCTCTTTCTCCGCAGGCTTCATCCGCACAAACGCGAACAGACTCAGTCCCGTCATAGGCAGGAGTGTATTCAGGAACTCCAGCGCCTTCAGCGCCAATTCACCTTCCACGAAGATAGGCAGGCCCGTCACGGCGTGGTAGAAGTCGTGACACTCGCGGTATCGCTGCATGACGTATGCGCACTCTTCGTCGTCGATGTATTGTACGTTATCACGGGTGTCGGGAGACACACCTTCGCGGTCCAGCCACTTGGCGTAGGTCCGGCCGACAGAGTTCTCGGGGAGAGTGCGGAGATGGTCCATTTTGAGTGTGTCGGAGGTTATGCGAGGACGATCGCGGAGAATTCGACGGCCTGTTGGGTCGGAGAGCATTGCATTGCGGAGTCGGTAGATGAAGAATGGGGTTGCGGTAGCTTCTCCCAGTGCTGCGATGAGGTCTTCCGGCTTGTTAGAATGCTGCCTCAATTGGGGGTACTCAAGTAACATACCTGCTCTTCGCGGATTCACGAGAGATCCAAGGGCAGAGCCGATGGCGAGAGCGCCGCGCTCAATGGTCGTCAGTGGGACATGGCCAGGGTAGTTTGGTTGCGGGCGGTTGAGCACGGAGAATGGTCGTAAGCAGTAGGTAGATGTAGGGCCTGAAGCAGTCAGAGATCGAAGCCCCTGGGCTCCGCGCCTCCCGATCAGAGACATTCTGTCGCTGAGTGTTGTCGAGGAGGATTGAATCGAATCATACGACGGGAGGCTCTGGGAAGATCGAAGCCGAGCGCAGGCGGAGCGATAAGCAGGTTATCGCAGGAGGGTCCACTGGCACTGTTGATCCATCAGGGTTGACTCCGGAGACCTTTTTTTTGCCAGCATCATGGTCGCGGGTCTTGGGCTGCAATTGAGTCTCTGAAACACAGCATTTCTCTAAAATTACATCCCTTCACTCCACGGTTGGTCGGACATCTTCCCGTCCCCCACTCATCCCAGGCGCTGATATCCACAGACATCCAGAGAAAATCAAGACTCATTAGCCATGGATTCAGACTGGAGCCCCGGTGAGGCCCACGAGACATTCACGGAATGGGCTCTTGCCCAGGGCGTCATCGCCAATAAAGTACGGCCAGCCCGATTTCCAGGCCGGGGGCTAGGGATGATCGCGACAGATAAGATCAAGGTACGAAGAGACCTTCTGGAAGAGAAGAGAAGAGAAGAGATGAGATGAGCCCTACCGCGAGTCCATGAACATAATAACTGACCAAATACCCTCCATTTCAGTCAGGAGACTTCGTCGTGAAAGTCCCAACAACAGTGATCCTGACAATGGAAAAGATCCCCTCTGACTTCCGAGACCAATTCCTCGAAGGAACAAGAGTACAAGCCATCATGGCAGCGTATCTTACCCACAGCAGCGAAGAAGAACTAGCCCCATACAAATTATGGCTCAACACCTGGCCAACGCGCCATGATTTCGAAGATAGTATGCCCATGCTGTGGCCGCGCTCATTGGGAGGCTTGACCTGGCCAGACAGCGACGCGGCAGAAACTGCGAAAGAATCGCAGCAGAACCTCCTCCCTCCGTGCATTTCGGGGTCTTGGAACTCAATTCAGAAAGGAGTTGCTAGCAAGGAGTATGAGAGTGAGCATCAGGATCTTTTGAAACAGCAGGGCCAGCGCTTGAGGAAAGCATGGGATGATGTTGTTTCTGTCATTCCGGATATTGATTGGGTGTCATTCTCTTATCATTGGCTTATTCTCAATACAAGGAGTTTTTACTGGGTTGCGCCGGATCAGGAGGCTCCGGAGGATCGGAATGATGCTATAGCTTTGTTGCCCTTTGCTGATTACTTTAATCATTCGGATGTGGTGGTGGGTGTTTTGGCTAAGAGCTTCTCCACCTTTGATTGAGTTAGCTAACTGTGAGCTCTAGTGTGATGTCAAGTTCGATGGAAATGGGTATACTTTGAGTGCTACCGAGGACTATGAAGCCGGTGACGAGGTTTATATGAGTTACGGAAGCCACCCGAATGACTTCTTGCTGGCTGAGTGTAGGTCACTATTGTCAACTGCTTTCTATTTGGGTTATCTGACCTTCGTTTGCAGATGGGTTCTTTATGGACAAAAACGAGTCGGATTGCATCTATCTTGACGATATCATCTTCCGCGACCTTCCCAGCGCAGAGAAACAAGAAGAGCTATGGCTGAACCAATATTACGGGTAAGTTGATATGTTGCTGGACAAGGCATCTAATGCCGGGTATTTGTTTTGTTCTATTGCTAAATTTACATAGTAATTACTCGGTCAATGCCGAGGGGGTCTGCTACCGAACAGAGATAGCTGCGTGTCTAATGTACATGGAAGAGGAGGATTGGAGGAACCACCTCGAGGGATCGACCGAGGGCGTGGATGAAAAGAGGTCAGAGGGCATCATCCAGAGGTGGCTGAAGACATATGCTTCAGAAGCAGATGCCACAATGAACGCACTGCGGGGAGCGATGGAGTCCGGCGCCGTGTCCCAGACACACCACGGGAAGGCAGAAACTTTGCTGCGGCGATGGGCGCAGATAAAGAGCATCTGTGAGAGTGCCTCGAGCGCACTTTCTTTATAGAGGTTCCAATTGTATGACTCAAATGGCCTGTGGATAAGCCATGCGCAGATCTCATGGTTTTTCGTGAGAAGCTGGCGCTTCAGGAAGAGTTTCGGGTGGGTTAGGCGACTTGTGCGTAGACTCGGATTGCAGAGGCGTGATGTGGTGACCGGTCAATCGCATACCAGTCGCTTGGAGACTTGATGACGGGTAATCAGTCAATAGATCACTATCATCCAAACGATCGTCAATCGGAATTGCTTTCATCTCCTGCTGATTATTGATCCTTTGCTTGGCATGAACCATATGCTTAACCATGTAATTCATCACACATGTGATGCCCAGTTCTTCACCCCGGCGGACGATGTAGCCGTTGAGATATTCAATTTCCGATCCCTTGCGGCCCCGGACATCGTGGACCATCGTACTGGTATTGTCTCGAGTTCGGGATAGTTGCGAAATGATTATTCGGCGAAGACGTTCGGGTGTGAACCGGTCTTCGAGCCCGGGAACCCCTTGCAATTCCGGCAGAGCCATGATCACCCGTGAGATTTCGAAAAGAAGCAGTCGTATAATCCGGGTGACACTCGTTATATACAGCAGGTCGCCATTTCGGCAGTCGTTCAGCGCAGACAGTGGTTGGATGACACAGGCAACCGCGTGTTTTTCAAGTTGATCCATGAGGACGTTGGTAGGTGTGTTGACGGTAGCGACCAAGGACGGGGTAAGGGTGAAAAGGCGCATCAAGTATTTCGTGGAAGGCGCCCAGGTGGTGTCGTCTTCAGGCTTCACCATGGATAACTGCTCTGGAACTGGAGGAGCGATGTTTGTCGTTCCAATTCTTGTGAACTTGGATTGGAACATATCATTCTTGTCCAAACCGTGGGTGAAAACGGCATGCAGGAAGTGTGGGCGTTTGCTCGGATCTTGGTAAAGCATTTTGTTGAGTCTATCCACGACACCCAAGCCATTTTGAACGATCACGATGGTTGAATCAGGGGAGAGGCGGTGTGCGAGAGAGTGAATATTGGTGAAAGCGTGGTTTGACCTACAACAGACGATCAAACAGTCGATCGGCTCGTTGGTTTTTTCGAGCTTTGACGGTTCATCCATAAGCCGCTCGCCAATATCATTATATTTTTCGCCATAATAGCGAGGAACCGAATACCATGTTTTCCCCGTGAGCACTTCAATATCGAGTCCTCTTTTGAGCACATCACTCAGACCACCGTAGCTAACGGATAACTTTTTTTTCCTCTGGCGATACGCTTCGTAGATTCCCCAATGCCTCATAATCAAGGTGATATCGGGCGGAGATTGTCGTTTGGCGAGTGAATGCGCAATGAATGTGGCCATATTTCCAGAACCAAGAATGTGCACTCGACCTGACACGAGTTTCTCGATCTCTGGAGGGATCTGCTGTTCCTCTGGACAGGTCGTCTCAGCATCTGGTGACGAATTTGACGAATATCTGGCCACAACCCCACTCCATCCCGGTCGATGAGCCTTAAGGCATATGTCAAGACACCCGCTGCGCCATAGCGGGCGACATCGAAGTGCTTGAAACACTTTGGCGGAGATTTCGGGGGAGAGAAGTGTCCCCCGAATATTGCGAAGAGAGGGTCAGAGGGCGATTGATCGGGCGAAAACGAAGGTCGAGGAGTTCAGACGTAGCAGTGTACTGGCAAATGTCGGAAGGGGCTTGACTTCCGATCAAAAAGTAGATGTCCCCGTCGAAGGAAAAAATAATGATGTCGGAGATGCGACGCGATTGCCGCGAATGATTGAGTCGCTCCGCTCCACCGCCCGCCACCGCCGCCCAGTTTGCAACGGCCCTAAATTTTTCGAGCACGAAGTTCGCTCTCCCAACACCACATCACCATGGACACACCAGATTTGATGCCGCTGCTGGAGCAGCTGGATGATAATGTCGATGATCTTGAGGAGGTCCTTGAGCCTCTTCTGGGCCAGACCCTTCCGAAGCTATCCAAGAATTTGCCCGTGATGGACAAGGCCAAGATTCATGTCTTGATCACCTATACGCTTGAGTCCCTCATCTTCTGTAGGTTTCAGTCCGGAACATCGAATACAAACGCTCTTTCTAATACTTGACACAGCATACCTCCGCCTCAAGGGCGTTGATGCGAAACAACACTCTGTATTCCGGGAATTGACCCGTGTGCGGCAATACTTCGAGAAGATCAAGGCTTTGGAGACGGAACCTGAACAGCGTACTATGACGCTGGACAAAGCGGCTGCTGGACGATTCATCAAGCATGGCCTTGTAAGCTTCGATCCAACCTCGGAATGAATTGCACGTTCGGACTATCACTAACATCTCTCTAGGTCGGCAACAATAAGATTGATCTGGAACGGGCAGAGAAGGAAGCCAAGGAGCGTGCACGCGCTCAGTTCAAAGCCGCTATGCTGGCTAAGAAAAGTGCTGCAAAGGAAGCCACTCAGGGCTTCCCGGCCACCTCCAGTTCCGTTGTTTCTTCTGCACAGGACACTGCGGACTCCCAGGACGACGACGAAGAAATGCAAGATGATTCAGAGGCTCACAAGGGAGACAAATCCAAAGAGTCCAAGTCTAAGCGAAGCAAGAAGACCAAGGCCAAGAAGGGATCGCTCAGCAAAGCGGAACGAAGGGATGAGAAGAAAGAACGGCGGCAAAAGAAGGAGGAGACTCGAAAGGCCCGGAAGCCCTAGTAGACTCCGTCTGTTTGCTTCTCTCATCCCCAAGATAGCCAGGAAACCCCGGAAGGCATCCACCTTGAGCGGTCCTGGCTATTGTCATCCGTCCTGCCCAAATTTATACACCACGACCATTAGATACCCAGCCATGAAGCACTGAAAGGAATTTTGATTAAACATATGATCTACCAACATCGTACACCACGCAGATTATTCTACTCGTAGCAACTCCTTAGTATAGACTTGATTTGACCTGCCTAAAAACCAATTTCCGCCTCACTGCCTGTACCGTAGACCCGTTAACCCCGATCCACGTGACTGGTGCCTGAACCAATCAGAACCCGCATAATCCATGACTCAGCGTCTAGTAGCTTCGATTCTTTCTCCACCCTCAACTTGGCCTTGAAGTATTCGTATATCTGTCTCTCCTCCCTCCCCAAAAACCACAAACCAACCTTCAAAATGCCTCGTCAACAACGCCGTGCCGCTCCCACCCCTGCGCGCAGCGCTCCCTCCCGCCCTACCGCGGCCCCCGCCCGCCCGGCGGCTGCCCCTCAGCACCAGCAGCAGGCGCCTCACTCGACCGCCGCTCACCAGCCCCATCAAGCTCCTCCCCAGGCTGCTCCTCAGCAGAGTGCCGGTCCCGGCCTGTTCGGCCAGATGGCTTCCACCGCTGCGTAAGTATCAGAATCCGATACCTTTTCTCCCATCGCATATCACTTCTCCCTTCCCTCGGTAAAGCTCGGGAAAATCCGCCGGCAGTCGAGTCCCCCGTCCTGGAAACATCTACTAATACTTTCTTTTTGTAGTGGTGTCGCTGTCGGTTCTTCTATCGGCCACGCTGTCGGTGGTTGGTTCAGTGGTGGCTCTAGCGCCCCTGCCGAGGCTCAGCAACAGGCTCCTGCCCAGGGCCAGCCGATGGACAACGGCCTGTACCAGAGCAATGCCACCAACAGCTCCTGGGAGAACCCCGCTTGTGAGACTGATATCCGCAACTTCCGCCAGTGCATGGATGAGAACCAGGGTAACATTGGTATCTGTGGATGGTACATGGACCAGCTGGTATGTTTTTCTTCCCTCGTCCCTTTTTCTTCTTTCGGAAGTAGATGGACGCTAATACGTTGCTTTACAGAAAGCCTGCCAGGCTGCTGCTAAGCCTTACTAGGGATCTCCTGGGCTAGGACAGTTTTAAACTTGCGATAGACATCATGGTTCTTCTGCATCCGGCTTCTGCTTTATAGGTTGAGCCCTGGTTGAATATCATTGTTTTACAATGCGACTCTGATATCGTGTTGTTTGTACTATACCATCTCTGCTCATTGAATCTAATCCTTGCCCATGACTTCGTTTATCTGGGTTAACAAGCTATCCCGTGGGTGTATGCCATCGTATATTATATATTGTACGAGATGAAGTCAGTTTCACTGGGACTGGCAGTGGAATGTAGTCAACCAAATAACTTATTTATTCCAACTCTCTTTGGTCAAAGTACAAGAATGATACAGTATCCCGTAATAATCATACGCCGTAGTAATAGAAATAAGAGGCATCATGTCCAACAAAAAGTCCATGAAGCATCAACGATCACTCCCATCCTGATTCCGTGGCTCAAAATTTAACTTTGGAAGTCAGCACAGATGTATCAATGAATAGAGTTGGCAAATGACATACCTGGTTTCCATTGTAAAGCTGGCTATCTCTCCCATCATTTCGCTGATCATGCAGCGTCCGAATATTCAGTCCTGAAGGCCGTGTGTTCGAACGGCTCGGTGTAGGCGCAGGATTAGACGGCTCCGGCTCCTTCGGCGGCGCATTTTGTCCATATCCAATGAATGAACCGACAAAGCTGGTAGCCGTGCTTGCGACGGAAGATGCCATATTGTACACGGCTGAAATGCCACGCACCGGGAGGCTAGACCCGGAGGCAGAGTACGCTGATGTAAATGTTTGAACGGGAACCATGACTAGATTTGCGGTGGAGCCGAGTCCCAATTCTTCGAGTGTTTGCGACTCCTCCACGACAGAGAGTGTTCTGCTAGGTAGTGGGGTCAAGATATGCTTCAGGTTGTAGGGCCGGTTGTCGTCTGTCATTTGTTGGTCCAGCCAAGAGCGTACTTCGCTGCGGATTGTCTGCTGGGGCGTAAATGTTGAACGAACGGAGCTTCCGTCGAATAATCGTACTTGGAGCCGATATTCTTTCGGGGGTCCTCTAGGGACTGGGGGTTGTGGTTTGGGCTCTTCCATTGGTTGCTTGGAAGACTTAGTAGCAGTTGACATGGCAGAGCTCTGAGGCACCTTAGGTGCTGGTTGAGGCTTCTCCTGTTTAGGCTTGGGCTTTTCTGCTTTATATTCTTTCGGGGGTAATCGTTTCGGTGGCACTTGTTCGGCCTGCCCATTATCTTCGGAGCGGGTTGGTCTCGTTCTACGCTGCGATGTTGGTTGCTGTGTCGAGGGAGGCGGAGCAGGTGTTGAAGCAGGTGGCGTTGGCACCGAAGACGTTATGGTATCATTGGTGGTAGATGGAGCGCTGGGTTGAGGGTTCTGGGCCACCGGAGGAGCATATTTACCCTCCAAAGCCGTCTTTAATCTGTTCAAAAAGTCCTCCTTGGATACATCCGACGTAATGTACTCCTGTAATGTACCATTCCTGAAACGCTGTCGTCAGCCTAGGCTCGTCAAGGCAAAGCCGGAGAAGTACTGCCGCAGAACATACTTAATCACAACAATAGCCGGATAATTTGAGATCGGGCAGAACGAAGTCAGGAATCCAGCCTCCTGACTCCCAGAGCTGAGGCGCAAGGTAACCGCTTTCTCGTGAAGAGCTTGGGCAATCTGTTCGGGCGATTAGCAAGAACTTAATAAGTGGGATTCGTAGAGGTAACATACCTCTGGCTCAGCAAAGTAATCTTCCTCCCAGGTAGAACTAAGCTCGGCATCATCTGCAGACGATTAGACTTGGGAAGCTGGAATTCGCGATGCGGGGGGATAGATAACCAACCTCTGGCAAAGCAGACAACTGCCTTAGCCTCCGACATGGCGAGGGCTATACCCTCCTGAAGTGTTCCTGAATAGAAGATAGCCATGATCGCATTCCGCCGGTGAACCAGGCACGAGTCGTAATGAAAGCAAGTCGAGGGTTGTACAGAGTACGTGAACTGCGGAGAACGGAGCTCGGGGGAGCCGGCGCGACCGCCTAAGCGCGATTGGATCCGCTCCAAACCCAAATCCCGTTTCTTTCTCGAACAAGCCAACAACCAACAACCCACTCACATAAATTGTCGCTGGAAAGATTGAGAGTCTTTCCATCCCTCGTCATGCGACAGTTTTTCTCGTCTTTACGCCGGACCTCTCCGTCCGTTTGGACACTGCCACCCCGAGCCCAGAACCCGAATGTCGCATGGTCACTAGATTCGATTTGCTCTAGATGTCGACTGCAGCAGAAGCGCCAGTTCACGCAATCTCGGAAATCGACAGACAGTCTATCAGTGGTGGATCACCCAGCCAAACTTGTGCGAGTGAATCAAAAGCATGGAGCTGGGCTGATCATCCTCGGTATGTCTTCCCATCCTCGTCTTGAACATCCACGACCGCACGAAACAAATCACTAACATACTCTCCTCTTGATCCAGCTTTGATTCCAATTATCTCATTCGGACTGGGCTGCTGGCAGGTTCAACGATTGGACTGGAAAACCAAGCTCATTGCCAAATTCGAGGACCGTCTTGTCCGACCTCCACTTCCGCTCCCTCCGCGAATCGACCCTGATGCCATTTCCGAATTCGATTACCGCCGTGTTTATGCCACTGGGCACTACAATCATGAGAAGGAGATGCTGGTTGGACCTCGTATGCGCGAAGGTGAGGACGGCTTTATTGTTGTGACTCCCCTCGTGCGCGGAGATGGCCAAAGCACAGTGCTTGTGAACCGGGGGTGGATCTCTAAGAAGCATATGGCTCAGAAGGACCGGCCGCATGGGCTGCCGAAGGAGGAGGTCACTGTGGAGGGACTACTGCGTGAACCGTGGCAGAAGAATATGTTTACGCCGGAGAATAAGCCTGCGGAAGGAAAATTCTACTTTCCTGATATCGTACAGATGGCCGAGTTGGGTGGGAGCCAGCCTGTGTGGATTGAGGAGACTTTGAGTATGGAATATCTGCCACTTGATTGTTCGGTTCTGTTACTGGGCTAATTGTCTTTTCTAGCGCCTGATCTGCTCGAGTACATGGACCGCCAGGCTAAGGGTATTCCCATTGGGCGTGCAGCCGAAGTCAACCTGCGAAACAACCATGCTCAATACATTTTCACATGGTAAGTCAATTGCACTGCTTGCGGAGAACGATCTTGCTCATTCAATGCTTCCCAGGTTCGGTCTGTCATTTGCCACATCTATCATGATGTGGATGCTTGTGCGGAGGAAGCCTAACGAGGCTCTGCGCCGAGTTCGCCAGAATCGAAACTGGTGATTTGTATTATTCATATCATTCCTTCATGGCTTGTCTCAGGCGTTTTTTGGGTCTTTATTCGGTAGTTGTGGTGTTGGTCGAGTCAATCACGGTGGCATAGCGAGTCGCATATCTTGCTGAAGCTCCCTGGGCAAATGTTTCTGGGCCAGGGAAAAGATTGTCGTGGATTTGTTGACATGGCGTTGTCTATATAAGTCAGCAAAGCACTTGAACGCTGGGGTTGACCCTAGCAAACTGACCTCCTTATTAGCGTTGCAACATCGCTCTCATCAATGGTCTTCCGCCCGGCGTGTTTCGAATATGCCGCCAAGTCCTGACTAGCTTGTTCAAAATACCATGCAGACGCTTGCTGGATTGCCTCAAGTGCGGCTTTGTTCATCTTCGCTTTTGATCCAGCTTTTGTGTGTGCGAAACGAGTGGCCAGTTTCTTGACGACACCTACTGGCAGATTAGGCACTGGGATTCCATGCCGTGAGATTTTCTTTTCTTTGCCCTGTGCAGACGGTTCATCGTCCCGCAAGCCACCCCCGACAATTCCTGAATTTTCACTCGGTGAGACGGCGGGTGGGAAATTTAGACCAAAATCAAATCCACCACGTGCATCGTCATTTCCATCTAATGAGGGCGAGGCAGGCGCTGGCTGGATGTCGCCAGCAGACAACTCGAACCGGTCTGTTTCATCCAGAGCATCTCCAATGTATTCCTCGGCTGGCATTGCACTTGGCGACGGAAAGTCCATCACAAGATTGAATCGGCCCAAGTCTGCAGTTTCACCGCTATTTGTGAATATTAGCCTTCATGTACTATATATCATAAAACTCAAAGATTTTGTTAAGACATACCCGCGATCGAAATCGCCTCCACTGACCATCGTATCTTCTGCACCTTCGTCCTCCACAATGGCCGTCTCGTCCCCTACATCGCCATCACTGTCAACTTGATTATCTGCAAAAAAGTCGCTAGGTCTCCCAAAGTTGCGACTCATGATCGACATTCGTTCGTGGTCTCGAATGCTGGTGTCTCGTGGATACTCAACGGTGATATCATCATCGTCGAAAGGGAGAGACAATCGCGGCGGGCTTCTTGCGGTGCTTCCTTCTTCGCTCCCCTCTACCTCCTGGATGGGTAGAGTCAGCTCAGGCGGCTCGGGTTCTGACTCCTCGTCCAGCTCTTCAACCTCATCTTTGGGGATTTCCGGGGATTTGATCTCTTCTTCAGGAGATGATTGGATCGGCTGGGTTACGGGCGCAAGCGCTAATATGAATCAGTTTCCCGCGCAGAAAATATAATACAAAACCATTGCGGCTTCGCGAGTTCAACTCATACCTCTACCAAGGTTTCGTAAGATATCAAAGGTCGTTTCACGCTGGATGCGGCCACTCCGCCGCCGATCGCGACCAGGCGTGTTTGCTGCCCGTTGCTGGCGGGCATGACGACCGTATGGCGTAGAAGGAGCTATTGAAGGTCGACCATGGGGTGTGAAACGAGAAGCAGATCGCTGGCCCGATGGAGTCGCTGTTGTCACAAGACGGCGGGGTGTGAGCGGGTACCGCGTGTGACTTGGAAGACGTTGAAGCTGAAGTAAGAAAAAAAGGTCAGCAAGTGGCAATTTGCAACACATGAGGTCTTGCGCTCACCCCCGTTAATGTGGTGTCTCCGGACGGGGTAGCGGCGGCCGAGTCGCGCGGCCTGTGGCTACGCGGGTTTGGGGTAGACATCCCCAAAACTGAAGACAGGAGTTAAGACGAAGAAATATTTATCTGAACAGATTCGACCGGCTTGTAAGAGCTGGGTATTGTCGGGACAGCGAATGTGGGGTTTGTAAACAGAAGAGTGATGAATGAGCGCGTTGGCCTGCATAACAAGGCTTATCGATAAGCAATGCTGACTCATTCTTTTTTTTTGAAGACATCGGTTTCGACGCTCGACTTGGCTTGAAGAGTATTCTCCAGTGATTTTCGGTGGCCAATTACCACGAGACGATCGCTACATATTAACAAAATGTCTGACCCAATTCCCCATAAGGGCCTCTCGGACAAGCTCGACAAGAAGCGCAAGAGACAAGCAGACGAATCGACCAAAGACGAAGCGGAGACGAAGCCCGCAGCGCCAACAGCACCAGCGGATGGCCTCAGCAAGAGGCAGCGCAAGCTCCAAAAGATCAGGAAGAAGCAACCCGAGCAAGATGTGACGTCCCAGGATCGCAAGGACGGGATCGACGGGTCCATTGGGAAGATGGACGGGTCGCTGTTGGCAGATTACTTCGCTCAGCGCGCAAAGAAGCTGGACAAGGAGCTGTCGGCTGTGGAGCTCAGTGATCTCTCTGTTCCTGGTATGTATTCGCGCAAGACATGTGTGCCTTCAAAGAGTTGCGCAGGTGATTAACGACATGCAGAGTCCGCTTTCCTCGATACTACTTCCTTCGATTCGCCCCGGACATTGGAGCAATTGCCTGCTTTCCTCAAGAAATTCAGTCCCAAGGGTGCCGATCTGTCGAAGTCATCGATGAAAGAGGGTACCCCTCATACACTAGTGGTCTCGGCTGCTGCGCTCAGAGCTGCGGATGTTGTGAGGTGAGAATATACCGGATATCGCTAAGCGAGAGAATGCCCGGACTAACAATCGAAACCAGAGCTCTCCGGCCTTTCCAGACGAAGGAGTCGATTGTGGGAAAGTTGTTTGCGAAACACATCAAGTTGGAGGAAGCCAAGCAATTCCTCCAACGCGCCCGGTATGCCTCCTCGGATTCCGCCTCCCGATGTATATGTTTGAGCTAATTTTGGTATTTAGATCGGGTATCGGTGCTGGTACACCTCAAAGATTGTCCGATCTGCTGGAGTCTGGTAAGTATAAGTGTCATCAACGAATGCCAAATACATACTAATGCAGTATCTGCTAGGAACTCTCAAAGTGGACGAGCTGGAGCGTATTGTCATTGACGGGTCCCATATTGACACCAAGCAACGTGGAATCTTCGATATGAAAGACACACATCTCCCTCTCTTGAAACTTTTGACTCGGCCTGAGCTTCGAGACCGATATGGGGCCCCGAAGAACAAGATCCAAATCTTGATGTTTTGATTTATGAGCGTTAACAAAAGTTTCTTTAATTAGAGTATATTCCAACTCAATGTACACTGGCACCTTTGCTCCCATTCTCGAACCATTCAATCGGAACGAACATCCGCGATATTAATGCCCCATAGTCCTGGATACATATAGCTGCCGACACGTCTATGGAACAATCTGGTAATATAGTGGCGACGTTACGAAATCCGAAATCACCTAACTACGTAAAGGATTCTCATGTACAATTTCTGGTTATCAGAGAGTATGGCATTAGTACCAGCATGGTGCATGTAACTTCAATTTGCGGTCGCTGTAATAACGCAATATTTCATCCAATCAGAAAGAGTCAGGAGAGGTCTAGGCCCGGTCGAATTCGGCCGAACTCGACCGAGTCAGCATCGAAGCCCTAATAAGACCGGCGGAATAGGCTGAGTGTTGCCCCAAAGGTGAATGCGAATATTACAACCTCAACATTTCGTCAAAATGCTGGATAATTCGAGACCGAAAGAATCTCGGCGGAAAAGAGTCCGCAAAGGAACAAAAAGTTGCTGCGAATGTAAGCTTCCATCCCCGCCACGAAGCGCGAGGCTGACAATGAATAGGCAAGCGAAGAAAGATAAGATGCATTCCATCTCCAGACCTCTCTATATGTGCTGGCTGTCTGGAAAGAAGCACTCCTTGCATTAGTCAGGAGTATTTGGATGATCATTCCTCACACCATGCTGAGGACTCAGCGCTGGCTCGCCGTTTGGCCAGGGTAGAATCGTTACTAGAAACATTAATGGACAGAAACCCCTGGGAACAAGCCAGCAGCTTGATTCCTTCATCTATTCCGGCACAGGTGACCGAGTCACGATCTCTCTTCGCATCACTGCCCGATGTTCCTGTGGCGCAGGCTGAAGTTGGCCCTATGAGTGGAAAACACGAGACTCTACGCCAAAGTTTGGCTACAATGCTACCGTGCCAGGCGGATGTGGATTATTTGTTCTCGTCAAGTCATGGATGGTGGCTTATCCAGCAACATATGATGACATATCTACCAGACTCAATTGAGAACGACTTCCAGGGGTCGTTCAATGTCAGTGCTGTCTCGAAAGGAAATCCTATTACAATCGCGAGACTACTTCTCTGTATTGTAATATGCATTCAGCAGCTCCCACCTGAAATGGACGTGCAGAAAGTTCAAACGACAATGCCACTTCGAGACATGATGAGCAGTATCATGGAATTCCTCGTTCAAAATGTCACCTCTGATGAGGAGATTACCGGAAGTATTGAAGGGGTTGAATGTCTCGCACTTCAGGGAATATACGAAGTCAATGCTGGTAATCTTCGGAGGTCATGGCTTTCATTCCGAAAAGCTATTGGAATAGCTCAGCTATTGGGCCTGCACAGAGTGGCTGTGAGAACATCCGAGGAAATGATGGATTCGATGGAGACAAAACGACATTATATATGGTACCAAGTTTCAAGAGGAGTAAGTTGCTCACCATATTATGTCTAGAATTACACTAAGACCTATTAGGAACGTTATCTATCCACCCTCCTCGGTGTGCCATCAGGCACAGGCTCGGCAGTTCTCCCCTCTGGTGACGACGCCGGCTGGCTTTCACCGGAAGATCTCTATCACAAGCAATTATATCATATAGCGGGCCTTATACTTGCTCGCAACCAAGAAGATGGTACTCATTCCTTCTCCACGACTCAGAGAATCGGCGAACAGCTCGATTCGGTAGCAGGGCAAATGCCACCAGCTTGGTGGGAAATTCCTACCAGCATACCAAGTGACCGCACAAAGGAAGCATCGACCCAGTTCGAGCGAGTCATGTGTCAAATCTGGCATTTCGAACTATCAACACTCTTGCATCTACCTTTCATGCTACGCGCGGCGACTGACCGACGATATGAATATTCGCATATCTCTTGCTTAAATGCTAGTCGAAGCCTTATCAAGAGATGGATCTCTATTCGTGAGAATAATAGTATTTTATACTTCTCCAATCTTCTCGATTTTGAGGCTTTCACAGCAGCGACCACTCTCTTGCTTGGGCTCCTTGGCCCCCAAACAAGAACAACACAGAATGACTTACAAGAGCGACGCGAGGATTCTCAGCTTGTAGAGACGGTTGTTCAAAATTTCGAAAGACTCAAGCAGCAGGGTTCTGGGATGTCTGTTGGTGAGCAGAGTATTTCGGTTATTCGCACGCTTCAACGTTTTCTTCAGGACACAAACCTCTCTAGCAACCTTCGCCTTGAGATTCCGTTCTTTGGAATTATTAGGATTACACGAAGTGGTGCTATAGAACCATTGGAAGGAGATCGGATTCTTGGGGCAAATCCGGGCCAATCTTCCATGGCGAGAACGAATCACACGCCCAATCCGTTGTCTTATACTAGAAAACGAACACAGCAGGAAATGGTTGGAAATGAAGCGACATATACTGACCATGCTGCGCGGAGAAACGATACTGTGTTACAGCTTTCTGGCGGTCATTTTCAACTTCCTGGGACATCAGGCATTCAGGACGGCCTTGATATAAGTGAATGGTCGCTCCAGGAAGAAGACATAATATTCTTCGACAGCGTAGTGAATACCGATATGGTGGGTAATTGGACACTTTGATCCATGGCCAAGAAAGTCGTGGGTTGAAGTATTAAATTCACTTGGTTTTAGTCCATCAAGCGCTTCATTTTATACTGGTGTATTACTGTAAAAAACCAAAAGACATAAGCCCTGGAGGTCCAACATTTTTTGATCGAGTCCGTCACCCTGTAATGTCAGCGTAAATTCGGTGTAAAGCAAACAGCCTATCCTCTGTTCGACCGAATATATCCGACACATGCGAAGGAACGGCGGAGGAACGGCGGAATAAGAGCGAATCCCCGTGCTAGATTACTTGGATCATTTCCTATAAGAACAGGCTCCTCAACCGGCGGATTCAATCAATTCCCACAGATATACTACATAATAATCTACTTCAATACAAACTGTGAACAAACCCTACGAAAATTCAAAGAAAATCATGTCCCTCAAACAAGATACCGCCGATATTATCGCCGCCGCTGAGACTCACATCGTCTCCTACATCGCCAATCTCACCTCGCCCGTCTTCAAAACCTCAATCGAGCGTGCTACCAAATTGGCCACATACTATCTTCCAACCATCTCTTTCTTTGCAAATGGAACTATCACTACACTCTCGGATCCATCGCTTTACGTGCCATTGGTCGCAGGTCCCCTGGACAAAGTGGAGGGCCTTCCTGAAGTGAGTGGACACAGAGTTGAAGCCGTGGGCGAGAACAGTGCAATTATCTGGTTGTTCTTGCAAGTCAAAGGGGTTGAGATATCGAATCTCTATTTATTTAGAAAAATGGAAGATGGAACTGAAGGGTTCGAGGGTGGGGTTTTTGATGGAGAGATGTGGCTTTTAAAGCAGTTGGCGAAGGAGTAGTAGAGGCAGAGGAAGAAAATCAAAGTCGCCTAGCGGATCGTCCAGGTAGCAGGTGCAAGGCGGACCCGTCTTCGGATGATGTGCAAGGGCCCACTATCAGCTTCTATGGAATTCAATTGAGTTCTCTCTACGCATTGTGTAAGTTTTCGTACAGTAGCTAGCAAGATTCGGTTACCATACAAGGTACATTTTACGTTGCCCAAGATTTAACCTCTAAGTTTAGACCCCTCAATGAATGATCGGCGCTCAGGTCTTGACGGTGGGGCTAGAAAAGAGTGATTGAGTGTGTACTAGTCAAGGCAATTTCGAGAACGACCGTATGAGGGCGCTCGGAGTCTGGTTCACTGATTAAATTTCAGTCCGGCTCACTGAGCCGCTCAGTCCGCACCCAAAAGAGCACTCGGCTCTCACAATGCTGTTTATTCTGTGAACTCCTTTTTGATAGCCCTCGTTTCTTACCATGCCCCCGTTTCTTTAAAGTGCCCCGTCTTTCAATTCCGTTGACTGTGACCATTATGGAGCCCGGTTGGGCGGGATCATGAACGGGAAACTTGGCCTGAGATCAAATGCCATAAATTAGTTGATACTCCTATCATCGCTGTACAGTAACCGTATTTCCATTCAACTCGACGAGATCTTCATGTAATCTTAAAACTGTTCAATCTGTTTGATGATCCATTTATATCGCTGATCCAAGTAGCGACACTTGAGTTGGAGCATTTCCAAAGATGGAATTTCCTTCAACATTTGTCCTTCACATTCGTCGATCGGCTTCTTCGCCAGGGTGACGGTTGAATAGACTGTATGGATATCTCCAATGATAGGGGCAATGACGTCGTCGGTAATCTTTGTTGCCATTTCGTCAAACGTCTTTTGAGATGCATCTTTCATTCCCCTTGAGACAGCTGAAATAATGTTCGGGAAAAGTGTTCCATTGTCGATTCGCCCTTGAACCTTTTCACGCAGAGCTTTGGCTTTGCCGGAACCTATCATGAGTTATCATTTAATATTCGTGTGAGTGGAAACTCGCTTCAATAGTACTTGCCTTCGATTGAAGCTGCCGCGCGATACACAGGGATCATCTCTTGCAGTATAAAAGACGACTCATTAGAATCTAGAGTCTTAGCACGTAGGCCCCTATTGAGAATTAGATAAGAGAGACAGGGTTAAGCGAGCAATGGATGATTCATATACCTCATTTCACCTGAAAACTTTCTCAACGAGGTTTCAATGAGCTGCCTGGTCTCTTGTGTGCGGTGCTCAAGGCTCCCAACCATTAAGGACGGGAAATCGTTGGCTTGAAGGCGTATTAGATTAGTTTGATTTATTTTTTCATTACTTTTGCAATGTACTCACCCATCAAATTAAACTTCAATTCCCGGAAGCGGTTTTCAATGAATCCATGAAGTTCCAGAGATATTTCAGAGATGCTTCTTTCCAGGCTGTTCCACTTTTCGCTCAGCTCCAGTCGCATTTCCCCGATCAGTTCACTGTTCCAATCAACGGGCTCATTAAATAAATTCAAATGTCTACCATTTTTGCGGCAAAAAGCTTGATATTCCACTGGATAGGTAGTCCGATTGTTAGCTTGATTGATCGAGGTTGAGTGTTTGTCACACGGGGCAAAGGCAGGAAGCTGAAGTAATTATCTCTTAATGGAGACATATTGATGGATTTTCTTACCCCACGATAACTGTAATATGATCAGCGAGTTGTGTGCCATCGGTGAAAATAATTACTCACATCCAGCCATTCCAGTCCTTTTTGACTTGCCGCCTTTTGCCACTCTTTACAACGAATCGCTTCAGATTTTTTAGCTAGGTCGACGAGAGATTTTCTTTTGAGACAATATATACCGGCATATGTGAGTACCGATTCCTCGAATAAATGCTGCATATGTTCCTTACTTCCTTCGAGATCCTGCAAAATCTGGAAGAGGAATCAGAATCAACTTAAAGTGCGATGGCTGGTTCAACATACCTGTTCTTTTGCGAACTCGACCTTCTTAAGAATCATTGTAATTGAGCAAGAGGGCCCAACTTCCAAGGACTGACTGCGCAGGCCAATCGAAATAAGGGCACCTGGCAACGTAGTAAGAAGGAAGTTTTTAGCTTCCTGCAGCCTCGAATCCGCAAGCGTAGAGTAGCAGAACTTTCGCAGAGCGGGGATACCACTCATGGTTCCTTTTTCATGGGTCATCGTAACTGATTTTTGAGAACAGTACTCGCCATAAAATAGGTTCGAAACACAGAAAACGTTCAGATCTTTCTCCTCCTTGCTGCTCTTGTACATCCGTTTGAGTCCATCTTCTACGCGTCTGTTCCGAGCTTCTATGAGAAGCATTTTCTTCCTATCGAAAGTCAGCATGGCTAGAAAATTCCCGGTCTATCTGAGCAGGAAATGGTTGATGTACTTCCACTGGAGTTCTGTCATTAGAACTGGATCTTTCTTTGTTTCCACCTTCCGAATCTCATCTTCTATGCTTTCCATTGCCTCTAGCATGCTCACTTTTCCAGAACTTCGCAAGTGTCTTTCGGCTCCAGCTTCATCGATTGCCTTTTAAACGTTAGTTGAAGTCATATTCGAAGACCGTTTAACGAACATCGGACATGGTACAAATGACCGCAGTACGCGACCATCTATTTGTGGACCCCCCCTCGCTTGTCGATGCGTCATGGGGAACTGTAGAGTATAACGATGACTCGAGAAGCTGGTTGGTCAATGCTCGACGTATATCAGTGACGTGGAAGACACGATCACATCTTGAAAGATACTCCTGAGCCTCTTTAACCCTCGCGAGATTTGTATCAAGAAGCCCTAGGGCTGTTAGCTATGAAGAATCAAGCCAGTCAGACGGATTCTCACCAGGTAAATCTGCAATGACAAGACCTGCTCTCAGAATTGGTGCGTCAATGTATACTCTAAACCCGATCTTAGTCATATGTTATATTGCAGGCTTGTGCCATATTTTTCTGACACATAATTTTCAAGGCCTTACCGCATGATTTTTGTAAAGGGCCAGATCCTATCCTGCATGAACATGCTCGTTTTTGAGTAGAACTCCTCTGCAGTTTCTGCGTATGTCACCCACTTTCCATCAGATGCACCGGTAGGCCATGGAATTGTCTTCGTCCACTTGATCAGTTGATCCGCTATTTTCTCAAAGGCTCCCTCGGATTTATCCGACAGGAATTTTCGGTCAAATTCCTTCTCGCTTCCAAATGCAGACTCTAGAGCAGACCAGGATTCCTTGATCTCTTTCCAGTCGGCGGCAGTCAATGAATCCTTTTCAACACCTGGAAGAAACGCACGGCGGAAGCTCCACAGCAGCTCATTGACATGATCTTCCATGGCCACTCCAGAGAGATACTCGACTTCAACTCTGATCCGATGACTTTGACCGGGCTTCATTTGCCTATATTCAGTGACAATCGAAGTAACAGCCGAGCCAAAATCGTCCTATAATTGTTTTTATCAATACCTCATTTCAGCATATTCTGCACAGGGCATCTCACGGCTATGGCAAGTCTCGGAAAGTCGAGTAGTGAGTTGATTACACTGCTTTTTCCTGGAAATTGTAAGCTGCAAGATTATCCAAATAGGGAAGACAGAAAACTCCTTACCCGCTAGCGTGCTCCCCAGGAATGCAATTGTTTCGGTATTGAAAAAGTTGTTCAATTCGCCAGCCCGTTTCATTTGCTTAATCTGACGGTTTACCTGGGTAGAATCCATGGCACATTCATAGGATTCCTGATAGACGAGAAGCTGTTCCATCAAGGCCGCAGATCCCTTCGCTAGCTGCAATCCAAGAAACAGGCCGGTCTGAAATGTTGAGGAGAAAAACTTTGACTTTGGATATTCTTCCGCTGGAATGTCAGCGAATGCAGAGACCAGGCCGGGGTCCTGGAAAGTCAAAGAATGTTGTCTAGTCGAATCAAACTGCGGGTAGAATGGAATTTTTGGAATTGTGTTCGTTGCGTTGAATAACCAAGATTTTGGCTCCTCTGCGCTCGGTTGCGCGTCCTCTCGAGCATCCTGCTGAGCCTATACAAATGAAATCAATGTAGTTAGAGTTCTGTAGACAGTAGCCTCGGGAAGGGAGCATCGGTCACATTGATTTTAGGGAGGCCATGCATCCCCGCAGAGAACGTAAACGTCGACTTGGCTTCGTTTTCTGTAGCAGGCTTCGGCTGAGCATGTAAAGCTCCAGCTTTGAAATTGGGAAAACCGAATTTGTTCTCCGAATCTATCGGGGGAGGAGGCTCCATTCGGTCAATAGTGTGTGCGTGCTTGGGTTTGCAGAGAGAATCAAAGCTTTTATAGGAGTTAAAGTCGAATAATGGATTCATCTTATGTTGCGTGCTCAATCCCTTGAATAGTGGTCGTTGGTCGGTTTGGTCGGTCTTTGATGGGCTTTGTTTAGAGGCTTGTTGCTCAGTATCAGTCGAACCGTGACCTGAAGGTGCGCCGATGGTAATCATCAGAGCGTTTTCCTTGATTTTTTCCTTGATTTCTGATTCTGGCTGTGGCAGCCTTTCATTGCGAGAGTTGGAATTCATTTCCGAATACACGTGATGGACAAGAGCGATAAGAATCGACAGTTCGGCTTGGTCAATAGTAAATATGGGCGAAACCAGGGGCTTTAAATGGGTCAATTGTAAATATAGAAATAATGAGTTGTGACTTGCCATGCATGCTGGCTGTGCTAGCTTGCAGTAGTTCGGGCCCTTGTGTCTCGTATTTTATGCCCTAGCATGGGTTGAGACATGGTAGTTACGAGACTACTCCGTATGAGAGATTAATCGGCGCTGTACTAAAACATTGGGGCCAAAATTACTCCCTAATGCATCGCCGGAACTACTCGGGGCCATCGCTTGGATCTACGCATAGAGGAGCATCCACTTGGATATTCTCACTTGCAGGGATTAATTTGAGAAATCACCTCCGTAGTCCAAGGGTAACAGTCACTAAAGGGGACCATCAGATCCATTGCTGAATGCCTAGTGTTTATTAGGAAGGCGAGTTGAGCTCGCTTTAAATTGGTGGCCTGGTAAATTATATTTTAACCCGATCGGTTGCTCTGGTTCAAACTCGGTGCTGCGTTGATTACAAAAAGGAGATTTTTGGACCGCGCCCTACCCCCCAAGGCTGATTTTTGGGGCCTTACACCCTGAATAGTTAGCTAAGAAATCGGCAACGTTCACATAAACTCGATTCCGTCCCACCGAAAGCTTGCAAATCTTAATATTGCGGTTTTTGGCGGCGATGAAGAGAGGAATTTGACTCTGACGGCTCTTGATATCAGCGCGGTGGTTTAGTGAAATCCTCACGACCTGCTCATGATTATTTTGAACAGCCCACGAAAGCGGCGTGCGGGCGTCTATGTCTTTGGCATCAATTTGTGCTGGAATTATTTGAGCGCAGAAGTACTCTACAACTTCCGAGTGACCACGTATAGCTGCCCAGTGTAATGGAGTACGCTCAGAATTGTCTCGGGAATAGACGTTGGCCCCTTTCGCTCCAAAATCTTGAGTACCTCAAAGATGACCGGCGATAGCTACCCAGCAAAGAGAGGTTCTGCCCTTTCGATCTTTGTGCCATATATCAACTTTCCCTTCATGCTGGAGCAGAAGGTGTACGGTAGCTGCGTTTCCTTTCTTGGAAGCCCAAAACAGTGGTGTTTGGTCGCTATTGTCAATTTACATATCCCTCTAGAAATACTATATATCTACTATCTACGGTCCTATCTCTTTTCTACAAACTGGCAAACATTTGCACTCTCAAGTTTCTATCCATTTTTACTACTCGACGAACAGACCAGCTTGCCCGATGTGGTAATTTGCAAACTTGATGTGGTTGCCAAATCGGGAAGGAGCGCGATAGAGATTCACCGCCTTTTGTGAGACGGCAAAATTTAAATTTCTCGCTCGTCTCCACCCAAATTTTTCGAAGCGGATTTGCGACGAAGCTACAACTTTCCCTTCCACGCGTTCTGTTCCAGCCTTGAAATCACTTGGGGATTGATCGAGTTTGTTCAGCTTGCCTCTCCCGACTCTCAATTCTACAAACCACCTCATACACAATGGGCGACAAGCGCAAGCTCGAGAACCCGGCCGACGCTGTCGTGCCCGAGGGCAAGAAGATGAAGAAGGAGAAGAAGGACAAGAAGGAAAAGAAAGAGAAGAAGGAAAAGAAGGAGGAAGTTGCTGAGGTTGCGCCTGTTGAGAACACCGAGATCAAGGAAAAGAAGGAAAAGAAGGAGAAGAAGGAGAAGAAAGACAAGTCCGAAAAGAAGGAAAAGAAGGACAAGAAGGAGGAGAAGGAAGAGAAGAAGGAGAAGAAAGAGAAGAAGGAAAAGAAGGAAAAGCGCAAAGCCGACGAAGTGAAGTCAGACGAGACCGAATCCCCTGCCGACAAGATGGACGTCGACGAGCCCACAGAGAAGGAGAAGAAGGAGAAGAAGAGCAAGAAGCAAAAGACCAACAAGGAAGAATCCGCCCCTCAAGAAGAGCAAGAGGAGGCCAACGGTGAGGCTGAGGGCGAGGGCGAGTCCAAGAACAACCGATTCATCTGCTTCGTCGGTACGTCCACCACTCCATACCATACTATCTATAGTATAGTATATACCACCGAAGCACCCGTCTAACATTACCAGGTAACCTTCCCTACTCCGCCAACCTCGAATCCCTCACCAAGCACTTCGAGAAGAACCCCCCAGCCTCAATCCGAGTCGCAACAAAGAAAGAAGCACCCAGCAAGTGCCGCGGCTTCGCCTTCATCGAATTCGACAACTACGACCGTATGAAAACCTGTCTGAAGCTGTACCACCACTCCAACTTCGATGATGGAAAGTACCCGCCTCGTCGAATGAATGTCGAGCTAACGTGAGTCCCCTTCCCCTCCCAAAAATACCTACCCTACCCTACCCTACACCTGGGCCTACCTCTACTCCCAAGAATCATTCACTGATAATATACAGTGCCGGCGGCGGCGGCAGCTCGGATAACCGCAAAGCGAAAATCCAAGCAAAGAACGAGAAGCTTAATGATGAGCGCCAGCGAAATGCGAAGGAAATTAACAAGGACAAGAAGAAGCACGGGAAGGCTAAGTCCGGCCCTGCTGCTCCTAAGGCTACTGGTGCTAATGCTTCTGCTGCTGTGCCTGAAGAGGTTCCCGCTGGTGATGATGATAAGTATGCTGGTGTGCATCCTAGTCGGAGAGGGCGTATGTGGTAGACAAGACATCAGATGTGATGGTTTGGCATGGTCTTTGTCCTTTTTCTGCATTTCATTTTCATTTTCATTTTCGTTGTCTCTGTTTTTTGATGACATGAACCTCATAGAACGCTGCTTAATGGTCTATTTGTATAGTTCTGTTTTGAAGGCCAGGGCGTTGATTACTCATATATTGTATGATCTGATCTGATCCTCCAATACGTAAGCCAAACTAAGCGTAGGTGAATGAGATGACTCGATAGGTCTGGATCTACCGTAGCCCGAATAGATAGATACTGCGCAGTCTCGAAATCTAGTACGATGCATCTGTCCAGAGATGAAAAGAAACAAGCCCCCGTGGAAAGGAAATGAAATGAAATGAGAACAACCAATTGAAACTGACAACTTTATAGATCAAGACCAAGAAGGATATCGCAGCGTACATGAGATAGATGCTGAGAACCAAAGTTTTGGGTCGGTTCTCTTCAAAGGAAATGGGATTGGGATTCGGATTGGATATTGGAAGCGACATTACCTCCATGGTTTGGGTCATAAGGGCCAAAAAAGGGTAATAAACCATAGGAAGATATCAGATAAGATGGGGAGGAAATAAGAGTCAGGACAACACTCAAGATGTCACCCCCTCCTCATGCCCCGGAAAAGATGTAGAGTATAGCAGGCTATGTAGAGACGAGAGACGAGAGACGGTGAAAATCATCGATGAGCCCCAAAGCCCCGTAACCGGGACGCCGTATTAACTATATATTATTCGTTATAGCATACGAGAGGAAGACAGGACGGAATACAATATCCTACAGGATCTTGCATTTGTTCTTTCTCCCGGATTTAGCTGCTGGACGGGGGTTCAGGACGGCACTGGGTTTGTTAGTTCACTGCATAAACAAACAAGACATGATCGAGCGTGTCTCGGGAAGAGCAGGGCGGGGCGGGGCCTACCGAATGGCTTCGTCGAAAACGCTCTTCAGGTTCCGCTGTGTCAGGGCGGAGCATTCCAGATACTTATGTGCTCTGATTTCCTTGGCGACGCCCAAGGCCTGCTCGTAGGAGACAGGCTCCATTTTGCGGGATCGGAGGGCTTCGAAGGTTGCGCGGTCGTCGCGGAGGTCCAGCTTGGTGCCGACCAGAATGATGGGGACATTGGGGGCGTGGTGTTCAATTTCCGGGAACCACTGCGGGAGTCAGTATTTGAAGAATAGAACATGGTGGAGGTTGGGCTGGGCTGGGTTGGACGTACTTTCGCCTTGACGTTATCAAAGGATGGTGGGCTGACAATCGAAAAGCAGATCAGGAAGACGTCGGTTTGTGGGTAGGATAGAGGTCTGAGACGGTCGTAATCTTCTTGTCCGGCTGTGTCCCACAGTCCCAAGCTAATCGGTCGGCCGTCGACCATCACGCTGGCAGTGTAGTTGTCGAAGCTGGGATAGTCCATCAGTGGTGTTCGAGAAGTGGAGGAGTAGGGGGAGCGTACACGGTCGGGATGTACTCGCCGGGAAAGGCATTTGTTGTGTAGGAGATCAGAAGACATGTCTAGAGGAGCTTGTCAATGCTGCGGTCCATGGTGGTGGTGGAATTTGTTGGAGGTTGGGTGTACTGACTTTGCCCACCGCACCGTCACCCGTCACCACGCACTGTTAATTGATTAGTTGAGAGTTCCGAGCGCGACAGGATGTTGCAGCAAGAGCAGAGGGTGGTGTAGAGGCAGACCTTGAGGGATTGAGTGGCCGGACCCGTCGCCATGGTTGTGCGAAGTTATGTACGAAACAAAAGGGGGCGATAAGGGGCCAGCTCTGGGCGGTCCGAATGGCGATACCGGGATTGTCCAGCCTCGGACCAGGAATAATGAAGGACTTGAATGAATGAGAAGGTGAAGGGCAAGCAGAAGGAATAAGTAGTGGAGGGGAGGAGGAGCAGAGAGAGGGACAAGAGTGAAGTTCGCAGGTGGAGAAGGGGAAGATCGCGAAGAAAAGGAGGGGCCGAGCTCGAAGGTGGAGATGCGAGGAAAGAGCAAGAACAGCTTGGGTCCACTAACACTAACACAATGTCCGCTGTTTTAGTACCTAGTTACTATGTACACTGGATTGGCTGGTCTGTGCCAATCGCATAAGAGGTCAATCACGAGGAAGGGAACTAATGGCCAATGATGCTTCTCTCTCCTATTTATATCTCTACAAGCGCGAGACCCCTCGCGAACCCGAACCCAAGAACCCCCCGGCCCTCAGCTCGGACGGCTTTGCGGTCAGCTTAGCCATCTTGCCAGCAAATGAGCGGAAATAGGCGGACTTCACGTGGGCCTGCACGGCCGCCTGGTTCTTATATCTGATCCTTCGGTTAGCTGGTGTGGTGTGGTGTGGTGTGGTGATGGCTTGAGGAGTGCCGAGGCTGGGAGGGAGAAGAGGGGAGGGAGAAGCACTACCTCTCGACAATGGCAATCTCGTTTTTTCCCTGCACGCGGAATGCGTAATAGAGAAGAGTATCGGGCTCATTTTCTTGCACTTTCTGGGTGACTTCGGTAATGAGAGCAGCGACCTGGTGTGGTTAGATGGTACCCAAGTGCCAGTGGTCGGGGCAGAGGATCACCTCGTCAAACTTGTCTGGCTGGGGATAGATGACTGCGGTCACGTTGATCTCCGACATGATAGTATAATGGGATGAAATAGAATATAATATATGGAATAGATATAAGTAGGCAAATGGATAATGTTGAAGTGGAGGCGGAGGACGAGCTTAAGTAGTCCAGCATCAACCTCGGGCCATGGCAAGTGGGTCGTGATGAGTATATCAGATCGCCCACTGGCACTTGGTTGCAAGCCATTGCATTTACCGGTATTTAGTACTTAGAATTTAGTGTTTAGTATTAGTATTAGTATTAATTAGTATTAAGTATTAAGTAGGAGAGAGGGAAGGAGGAGTGGGCTCTACTAGTATACATCTGGTTGATGCAGATCTCTGCAAGGGCTGCCGGCTGCCCCCCGTGGGCGATGTTATAGTATTTAGTATAAGAAGATAGACAGTACACTAGAGTGGGATCTATAGTATAATATACCCGATACAAATAGAATTCGTAACGTCACTAATCTAAGTAGTAGTTGTGACTAGGTTGACGGAAATACTCCTAACAGACCAGGGAACCAACGGCTGTGGCTGAAGTGCCCCATTCGTACTAGAGTAGATCATTTCATAAATGATCAGATCGGTATATCAAAGTATATCAAAGTGATTAAGCCTATAAATAAATCCAAGTCATCCCCATCTACTCTCTGCTGCACTGTGGCTGCAGCTTGCGTCACCGGCCCCTGACGCCACACCTTCGACCTAATCAAATCTCCGCTGCCTAACTTGAATCTTTAGAACCACCAGCTTGGTTTATTTCACTTAAACTCTACTCATTTTCTCCTGTTATACCTTTCCTCCTTCTCGCCTCATTCCATTTATCGCATCTCATCCAAATATTTGTTTCCCAGGCTCCAGCATTCCCCGGTGGGCCTCTGATCGCCTCCCCACCGCCAAGTGACATCGATAATAATAGCTCCGGTGTGGCTTGTGATCTCCCCTCCGCACGTTTCTCCCCTTCACACCCTCCTCCCCCCAGCGTGCCTTCATGTCCGACTCGGCCCTCCCCGAACCGACTGCGCTCCCCGCGCTCAACGATGCGCCCCCATCCAGTGCCGGTCGTGAGTCCGGCCATTCGGGGCCCGTCGACCAACACCAGCAGCAGCCGCAACCGCAACCGCAACCGCAAGCAGCCGTCCCCGATGAACTGAAAGCTCGCCTAGACAAAGTCGTGAACTCGGAAGTGAGTCGCCAATGGCTGGACTACTAAACCTGACCGACTCCTAGAATCCATGCTAATTGCCCTCTCCCTGCAGATCGGCATCAACACCCTCCTCATCCGCCTGAAACAAAGCGTGGCCTCCGCCCGGGTACGTCGCTGCCACTTATTCCAACTCCAAAGGGAAGGCTCGCACCTACTAACACATATACCATCAACCAGGACTTCTCCAGCTTCCTCAAGAAACGAGGCTCGTTGGAAGATGACCATGCTCAGGGGCTGCGCAAGCTCTCCCGCGCCGTGAACGACGCGGCGCAGCGCACCGAGAACCGCCAGGGGACGTACAGCTCCAGCTACAAGGATATCCACCAACTGCACGAGCGCATGGCTGCTCACGGACTCCAATTCGCTGTCTCGCTTCAGCAGATGGCAGATGATCTGCATGAGCTCTCCACCAACATCGAGCGTGGTCGCAAGCAGTGGAAACAGACTGGATTGGCTGCAGAGAAGAAGGTTAGCGATGCCGAATCTCAGGCCGAAAAGGCCAAGGCCAAGTACGAGTCGTTGGCGGAGCAGTTGGACCGCGTCCGCACTGGTGATAAGGGTGGCAAGTTTGGCCTGAAGGGTCACAAGTCCGCCGCGCAGCATGAGGAGGACCTTAAGCGCAAGGTTGATGTTGCTGATGGTGAGTATGCCTCCAAGGTTCAGACGGCGCAGGCCGCACGCAAGGAATTGGTGGATAAACACCGTCCTGAGGCGGTGCATAATCTGCAACTGCTCATCTCCGAGTGTGATGCGGGATTGACATTGCAGCAGCAGAAGTTTGGTGAGTGGTGGCCCGCCATCTTGACCTTCGAATGGCTCTCTTTTACTGACAATTCACAGCTACTTTCAGTGAGAAGCTTCTGCTTGGTCAAGGTCTTTGTATCAGCCCGATGAAGACGGATGGCCCTGATGCCATTGCACCCAAGAGTCTTGCAGAAGTTGTCCGCCAGGTCGATAACCAGAGGGATCTACACGAATACATCCTAAGCCATGAAGGAAACCCAGGTGCGGTGGCCGGCGAAGAAGTCAAATATGAACGCCATCCGGTAAATTCGCCTTGGTCTTGACATTGACACCAAACAATCGCTGACACAATGGCCAGACGCTTGATAAAGGTGGAGGTCCTCCTTCAGCTTCGCAAACCAGCACTCTGAACAAACGCCAATCGGTCCTACCCCAGTCATTCTCCACTGCAAATATCTCCTCTCCCGCAACCCAACCGCCTCAGAGCAGCACCGATCGATTCCAGCCGCCATCATACCCGACTCAATCAGAGCCTGCATCGGCACCACCGAGTCAACCTCCATACCCCTCTGGGCCGCCACCTCATGAGACTCCAATGGGAATTCAGGCGCCAATGGCTGGACCCCCTCCAATGGAGAAGGGTGGCTACCAGGTCAATCTACCTCCTCTGAAGCCGGTCTTTGGAGTGTCACTAGAAGATCTGTATGCTCGGGATGGCACCGCCGTGCCATTCCTCGTATACCAATGTTTCCAGGCCGTGGAACTCTTCGGACTGGATATGGAGGGCATCTATCGACTTTCTGGTAGCGCCAACCATATCAATCACATGAAAGCGGTATTTGACAATGGTAAGCGTCTCGCAATCCTCATTGGAAGGAGGAAGTGCTAATATGATTTGATCACCTAGACTCGTCGCAAGTGGACTTCACCAACCCGGAGAACTTCTACCACGATGTGAATAGTGTTGCTGGACTTGCCAAGCAGTTCTTCAGAGATCTGCCCGATCCTTTGTTCACTTCAAAGTATTATACCCAGTTTATCGATGCTGCCCGTAAGTGGAAACCTCCTGAAACACTCCATGGCCTGCCAAATACTAATCCAAGCAGGTATCGATGATGATATCCAGCGCCGAGACTCCTGTCACGCTCTTATCAATAATCTACCCGACGCACACTACGCTACCCTCCGAGCAATCATCCTGGTAAGTCAGAGCAGAGCAATAGCAAACTAGAATGCATCTTTCTCCGAATCAGGAACTAATCCCATCATCAGCACCTAAACAAGGTTCAAGAACACTACACCCAGAACCGAATGAACGCAGGAAACCTCGCTATTTGCTTCGGGTATGTTTGCTCACCACAGTTTTTCCTGTAGTATACTAACATCAACAGACCAACCCTCATGGGCGCCAACTCGGGCGGAAATATCGCCGACGCAGGCTGGCAAGTTCGAGTCATTGAGACGATACTAAACAACACTTTCCAAATCTTCGATGACGACTGATCTGCTTCTCGGTCATGCGTTGTATCTTCCACGGAACTTCGATTCGACGCCCTTTCTCCCCCTCCGCCGCGCTACGCTCCTCCCATGCTTCATGATCGCACTTGATCCCAGCCCAACCCAATCACTATTGTTTGGTCGGATCCACCGCCTGCTTGTCATTGTATTACACTTTGGTGTCTACGTCTTCCTGTACATATACATCATGTTGGCTTTAGCACTCTGCTCGTTTTTGAATTCGAGTTTTTTCTTTCTCACTTTTTCAAGTTTTATACGACAGATTTTGGACATGTACACGTAGTTTGGCCAGTTGCGTATGTATGAATGTATGCTCTGAATTAGAAAGAATAGAAACAAAACGGAATGGTGTAAGCGGCTATTGTACATTGAAGAAATATGCTCTATATAGGCTGGAGATTGGTACATAATGGACAGGGCAAGTCAAAGAAACTGCAGATGAAGACATGCAGTGGACCTTTTTTGACTCGGTCTCGGTCAACGAAACAGGATGAACCCATTTATTTCTGCATGAAATTCCGCAGCGCATCAAGTCTCTCCACCGCCGTCATACCCGGCGCAAAGGAAGGATCGTTCCAAACCTGGTGCATAGTCGTAGGCGTAGTAGTTCCCCAAACACGCCAACCGGCATCCTTCCCGTTCCAAATAAGTTGCTGAATAACAACGTACTCAGTAACATCCTGCTCCTTTGCCGGAACCTCCTTAACCTCCTTCGAAGGAGACTTGTTACCTCGCACAGGAGCGGTGTCTGTCTTATTCATAGACTGGCGAGAAGTCATGCGCAGGACGATTTGGCGAATTCCGGATTTCGGGACTTCGGGGAGTTGGGTTGCGCGGTCTGCGAGGACGCGGATTCCAGTGAAATAGGTGCTTGGTTGACGGAGCCATTTGATTAGGTTCCAGGTTACTGTTTCGGTTGAGGGGCGGGCCTCGATTTGCGTGAGGAGTTTCTGGGAGAGTTTGTCGCAGGTTATTTGTTTGATTTTGGAGACGTCGCCACTGGTTGAGGTGGTGTTAGTCAGGCATGGCCAGACGGGCGAGCGTGATGGAGAGCTTACTTGGCGAAGGAGGTGTACATGTTCTCATATAGATCTGCAGCGATCTTTCGACGCTCCTTGAGAAGGAGTGGATAATTGTTTTCCTTCTTGCAGTACATGACCACACTAGTCAATGTTAGTCTTGGACGAGTTTGATAGCTTCCTTCTCCTATCCCCAAGCAGAGCAAATGTAGGACTCAAAATCAAACTCACCTGAGGAAGTTCTGGAACCACGACTTCAACCAGATCCACTCGATCTGGAACCGATCCCGCGGCTTCTCGAAAACAGAAGGCATGTCCCTCCACAGCGGCCGAACGAATGTCCCCGGCAATAATCCAATATCATTCGGTAGCTGCGACATAAGAAGGTCTTTTGATCGGACCTTCATCGAGGGCTGGGACGAGGTGCGCGGGCTGAATCGTTGCGTCTTGTACGCCCACCGTTGCGACGCCTGTGAAAAGGACCGGCATTGCGTCGCGCTAGGTGCGTTGGTGTTGAGATTGATTAAGACGGTCCTAGTGCTTGGAAAGGCATTTCCCGTAGGCAAACGGAGTGCGGACGCCATGGCGAGCGAGTGTCAGCGGATTGTCAGGGAAGTTCGCTGGCTGGCTGGTTGGAGAAGGAAGAAAAACCGGAGTCACGTGCTGATCTCCGCGATTGCCCCAGGAGCATAAACTATGCGCTGCTGCAAGTTGCTCTTCCCAGACACTCCACCTGCTTTCTTCAATTCTCTTGTTCGGTGCTTGAGTTTTTTAGCAGTGGGATCTGCATTGGTATCCCAGACAGTTCCTGCTTCGCCCTTGAGAAACGGGTGTCGTTCTGTCCACGTTTTCTCTCAAAAATCTATCGATCAGGGGAGACACTCGACAACACACCGACCTCCCTCGAATTCACCCCGAACCACCCCGAGCCACGAATACAACCAAAAAAGGACTCCAGGCAAGACAAAAATCAAACGAATTGCTCTCGCGCAAGCTCTCCGCAGAGGTCCAACTTCACACCATCTTGCGCGCCGGCCGCATATGCCGCGATTTCTCAAGGCTGGCTCCTCGACGGAATGCGTCTCCTCCACCATACGCTCCGCCCGCTGAGTCGCCTTTACCTCGCGAGCCAGACATAGACATCGATCTTGCGCGGAGTGTTCTTCCTGAGCTACAACTACTCCGGCCAACGGCGACAGCGGTGCCAACGGCCCACGCCAAAGAAGTGGCTTCCGCAGTAGAACCGTCCGTTGTCCCGCCCTCCCCGACCTCCTCTACCTCCCACACCCCCCACGGGAGCGATGCTGGCCAGGTTGCCAGTACCTCACCGCTTCATCCGCGCGTGGCGGTGATCCTGGGCGTGGACCGCAGATGGTATATTCCTCTGCTGGTTTGCCGGGCGATGAGCACTGTGCCTGCTGCGTGGTGGGGGCTGCGATGCGCTTTCACCTTCTTAGCGGAGTTGTTACATATTCGGCCTGGTATGGGGCGGGAGGGGTGGGCAGCGGCGATTGTTGGGAGTGTGGGACAGGAGTGGGATGTTGAGAGGAGGTTTCGTGTAACTGAAGTTGCTCTGGCTATTATGTGGGTAAGTAAATTGCGATGTGGTGTGAGCCGTCTGGTTCTGGCTCTTGGTCTATCTGTGGTTGGTGATACTAATTTGATTTAGTGCTGTGCATCCGCATATCTATCTTATTTCTTTGCAGATTGTATGATGTCTCGATGGTCGGTCCACCCACTCACCCTTGAATTTCTATCGTTTCTTTTTCTGACAATTGCAGGCTTTTGAACTATACTCCTCCGGCGGTGGTAATCCGCCTATTGACAACAAATGGGTTAATCGCATACATTACTTCCTGGGTTCTCTATCTCTCTGGCGCGTCCTCAGACCCTAGGCTTCTCCTTCCAGCCTGGATATCCATTACCACAGTATGTTCTATACATGGCAGCGATCATTTATTACAGAGCTAACACTTTGACCAGAGCTTAACATTCGTGTACCACGCCACTCAAAACCATGCAACTATCAAACGAGAAACAGCAGCTTCATTACTGGTCGTCTCCGTAGCTAGTTTCCTTAGCATGTCCTCGCTTCTCTTACAACTGCATCTAACCCGTGAAAACGAGCCTGAAGTCCCGGTCTTCGTGATTACTCGCAAACTCTGGGACTGGGCTGTGGCCATCTTCCTTCGCATGCGCGTTGCGGATGCGGGTGAACTTTGAATTTTCTTTTCATTTGCTTGTTTTACCCTCCATATACCTTTATCTTTCTCCCTCCATGCCCGACTTGGTAGATACCACAGCATTGTCACGAGGTTGGGCCCAATTGTACATTTCGGGATTGTCTTCATTTCTGGACTGGTGCGTACTAGCTTCAGTTGTTTCCGCTCCCCTGGTTTGATGTACACACCGATCTTTGATAGATCTAATTTACTTTCTCACTGCCCACATTTCCACTACATCGGCCGTGGTGACAGGAACTTAGGGTGCATACTGTAGGTTAACCGTCGTATATATCTACATCTACGAATGCACGACACAGATTCTAGCATTCAAATCCATGTTTCCGATGGCAGCTATGGCAAGGAACGCAGACATGGAGGAAAGCCAGACAGAAGGAAAACAAAGGAAGACGGTAAAGACCGAACAGACGAGCAGTAATGCAAAAAGCTGAAAGCTCGAAGCTCACTCTTCCTCTAGAAACCCAACGACCAGAGCTTCGCCATGCAAGACGCAGGGTCCCTTCGGAAAGCAAACGAATGATCAGAAAAGGAAGATAAAAGATAAAAGCACACACGCAACATGAAGAAGTAAAAACGCATCGTCTGTCTATGCAGATATGGGTATCTACCAACGCCTCGTTCCGTCATGATCCCGTTCTGGAAAAAAACACTAATGAAATGGCGATAATGAGCACCCGCTTCCCGGCCGATCATGTTGGAACCGATCGCTGGAACAGAGGGAGAGCGGGGATCATATCGACAACGGCCCAAGCCTAACAATCCAGGCACAGAGTGGAAGGTAGAAAGCAAGACATTTGACTGACTGGCTGGGCCGGCTGTGCGCACGGCCGGCGGTTAGGGGATACATCGCGTGCTTCCTATCCCACCGCTCACGGGGCAACATAGACTGGGAAGAAGGGACCGGAACAAGGCATGGCGACATGTTTAGAAACCATGGAGCTGGTGGGAGATATGTTAGAATGGGGCACGAGTGTGGGGTTGTGTGTGAAGAACATACCTTAATGGTCTTGGCATCCAGCTCAAGGCCCTCCTTCTTGTCGGTCAAGAACTCCTGAACATCCTTACGCTGATCTCCCTGGAGCTGGATCACCTCACCCATCTCGGTGTCGGAAACAATGGTGCCATTGCAAGCTGGAGGGGAAGATGTTAGACACTGCTCCTCACGGCCGACGAGGGAGGAAGGTGGACATACCGAACTTCTTCTTGATGACCTTCAGAATCTTCTTCTGGTCAAACTTCTTTGGAAGACCCTGAACAGTGGTCAGAGTCTTACGACCATTGCGCTCTGTAGTATATATAGTAAGCACATGCCTGACTTCCGAGTAGAGTAGACAGATCGCGTCGCAGGGGGGTGCGACGAGAAAGAAAAAGGCGAAGAAACGTACGCTGAATCCGTATATGGATATAGTTCTGAGACTGTTTAGTCTCGCCGGTGTCTTCGTCGGCTTCGGCGAAGGGGTCTGTAGAAGAAGGAATGTGTCAGCCAGAGTTCGGTACCAAATCTTTACCCCGCCAGCGATCGATCGACGAGGGAGGGGGAGGTACAGCGATGCAACCCTCACAACCACACAAAACACGCGAAACCAAGAGCAAGCCTCTCTTCCAAGTGCAGATCGACTTGCATGAAACCCGCTCGAGGATCGCGTGGAGGCAGGTACAATATGCGGGCATGAGGGGAGGGGGGTAGGTGGCGACTCAACTTACCGAAGGTCTTGAGGTTTTCGATGGACATAAACTCGGCCTTTTGTCGTAAACGGCCCTTGAAAGCGGTGTTGGTAAAGAGAGCGAGGGGGAGATTCAGTATCTCTTGAAAGGTGAGCGATCGGAGGCGTGTGTGGGGGAAGGAGGTGGACTGGTGGTTTGAGGGAAGAATCAGAGAAGCAGAAGGAAGAGCGGCAAAGTACGCCTTTTGAGCGGGAAGGCGGTGTGTGACTAAGCGGACCGGTATAGTTTGTGGGATTACAAGTATAGCAAGTATCCTTCCTGCATTCAATATTTTGTATTGAGTATTTAGCAGAAAACGATATTGATAACTATTAATTGAGTTATCTATCACCCCAAGAGCGACATGATGGCAGTCAAGCATGGTACGATTACAAGACGTGAATCCGCCAATTAACTATTGGTACAGTACGAGTCAACCGCCGTACAACCACCACCTGACTGGACGGGCGATGAGGAACTTATGACAGTGTTCCCAGTCGTCTCGCCTCGATCGTACGAATAATATAAATTGACGCTGAGGCACATTGGTATTCGAGGTAATGGTATCATTGATGTCGGGAGTTTAGGCAGGGGCCGGAGCAGCGACGCCGCCCTTAGCCTGGGGAGGCAGGAAGATGGGGAAGTAAGTCTGGAAATATAGTCAGAGGAAACTGAACGAGAAAGCATCCGGAAAGGTCGGGAGGTAGCAGCGAAACGACGTACAACGACCAGCGCCATCACTAAAACGACATCGAATGGTTAGTATGAGGTGACCTCGGCGCAGAAGAAGTGAATACGAACAGGACATCATGACCGACATGTAAGCCGGCGTAGAGGCAGTCTTCTTCTGCTCAGGCGACTCGGACAGCCAGGACTGGAGGGAGAAAACAAACGACACCCTGCAACTGTGTCAGAAAGGGTCGGATCCAACGGAACTTTGGGGATCATCTGCGTACCATCCAATCATCCTATCGGGCAGACATTGTCAACACACGATACTTTATGATAATTTCTCAACCTGCGCGTTCATCTCACCTGTTCCGCGTGAACATCTAGAACGTGTCAGCCCGCTGCTTCGCAAACGCCCGAACCCGGGGTCCAACTTCCCATCGCACCAGGGGGGATGACATACCGCGGCCATCGGCATCGTGCTCGACATGGTACCTGCTTCATATTAGAATTGGGGCTCACTCGGGGCTGGCGCAGGATGGAGGATGGAGTGGCGTACTGGACATATCGCCCTCGCTGTTGCTCTTGGGCGGGTCGACGTAGGGAATCGCTGGTGCCACGTCAGTATCAACCGGGGGAGAGGGAAACAAATCAACCGACCGAGATCCGCCCGCCGCATATCCTTGGTTGAAGACATCTGGTTGTGCTGTTTGGCGGAGTTGAGGATAGGAGAAGGACAGAAGCCAATGGCCAACGCCAAGCTTCCCCGGGGGAGTTCTGCCTGAGGCAGAAGCGACCGCCGACTGGACAGTATGGAGAATTACGGAGATACGAGATTCTACAGATAGATAATACTAGAACGGATAATATTGAGATATCCATAGAATATAATGGGCTATGTAGATAATGGAAACTCAATCCATCTCTCCCAATCCACCTTGGCAAATTCTTCCAGACCAACACATCGAATCACCGCATACTTGCAGCACGACCCGCCCAAACCTGGGGACGATCTCACGTCCGAAATGGTCGGTGAGACCTCGCCAGATGCGCTGCAGATCGAGATGCCGCCTGGATTGGTCGCACACAGGCTCCGACCTCCTTGCATCCTGCAAAGCACGATGCTTCCTTCATCGCTAACCGACCTGGCATCTCCGACGGCAAACGTCCTCACCCATTCCATTCCGCCATGGTCGCAGAGAGGTGGTGTCTCGATGGTACGACCACGACCCACCGATGCAGGCATCCGACGGTGGGCCGATACTGCGGAATGTGGACAGTGGGCGCCTCGGAGCCGTCAAGAGCAGTTGGTACCGAACGGAGAAGGGGGGGGAGGCAAATCTTGGGCATTGGACTTGGCCTTGGACAGGGAAATTTCAGGATAAGCCGAGGATAAGTTAGTGGACGGGGCTGCAGTTCGATCTGATCCTGTCATGCTCGGTTGGGGCTGGGCACGGGGGAAAATGGGGGCTTTGATTCCGCGTGGAGGAGAGGAGACCCTAGACCCATTGTGAAGATCCGATGGGCCGATTGGGAAGGGAGATGCGACGGCAATATGGCGGGTATATTCTGGGCCATGGAATAGCCGATGCCGATGGAATCACATTGAAATGGTCAAAGAGAATAAGCAGGCTGTTCCGAGACGGGGTGGGAAGGGGAGAGATTGAAAAAAGGAGGAGGATGAGGCTAGGCGAGACTCCAAGAGGATGCCGGATGCCCGAGAGGATGAGGATGGGCTTCCGTCTGAGTAGGAGTTAAGGTCAAGAATCAAGTCCACATTCGAGATTGTTTAGTTTTTTAGATACATAAACTAGTTGGTACTCTGGCTAAAGAGGGCAATGGATCCGTTCTTTTCTTGTATCCTAGTAGAGTACTATACAGGAGGGTAGAAGTGTAGAATAGACAACTCCACTGCCTGGATCTGATAGTCTCTCACTCTCTCCTACTCTCATCCTCACACTCCTTCACTCCCTCACCACCATACTCGATCAGACAACTACCATCACACCACACCACACCACACATAACACACATCTAAGTTCCGTCGATCCGGTGGATCCCCCGGAGGAGGACGGCTGATTCGAGCCGACTTACGTGATCCGCAGCATTCGCCGATAACGCCTTTCCTTGTATTATACTCTTCCTCTGCTGTGCTGTACTTTTGAACTAGAAAAAGAAACAAGCAGCATTGGTCCCATTCCTATTGCCCGCTCAGGCCTCTGCCATCGTCTATCACACCTTGGGAACACCGCATGTCCTGCTGTTGACCGATCGAACCCTCGCATTTGCATCAATCCATTTCGATATACCCGATCATTCCTCCTCCAGTGCCTCCCTCTCTCTCTCTCTCCCTCCCTCCTCCTTCCTCTCGCTCTCACAACCGCCCCCTCGAGTCCCCGCGCAATACTTCGGATGATACACATACCCCCTTCGGACAAGACACCATGAGCCTGAGATGATCCCCCATCCCTCTGCCGGCGGCCAATCGTGGGGCCACCCGATGCGCTCGCTGAACGGTGGCCCTACTCGGGCTGACCAGGAATTACCGCCTGTTCAGCCTGATCTTTCACTCGAATCCTCGCAACCGCCCTCTCGCCAGCCGGTCGCGATCGATTTGACCGCTGGTGGGCCCGAATCGCACGACAGAGAACCGCCGCCGAAACGTCCGCGACTCGATGTATCCGGAACGCCGCACTTGGACAATGCCGGCCCAACAGTCAATAGCGCGGACACAAAAAGTACCCCGGGGAGTGCTGGCGCGCGCCCGCAGCTCACATGGCGCGGCCGGCCACTGTGGTCGTTCCAGGCCGTCATGTCGGAAATTCCGGGCAGCGAGAGTCGAGCAGATGCTGCAAGTTCCAAGCCAGCATCGCCGCCACCATTCCCTGCTCAACCATGGAGTAATGCCCCGGCAGATCGTTTGCGAAATGCCAGTGCGCAGGCTGCAGAGGACTTGCCTGATACCAAGGTACAGACAACGCCTTATCGCATCCAAACCCCTTCAGTTGCCCCGAAAATCAAGGGCGAGAGTAAGTGAACTGACTACCTCAGATGTACTCGGTGGGTTAATGAGATAGCTGACAACTGATGTTTAGAAGTTGCCGACTTCACGCCGTGGACCGGGAATCATCCCGAAGATCTCCTGAACGAGCAAACCGCCAAACAAGGATACTATGACCGCACACAAGTCTCTCAGAACGAGTCCAACACGGCCCGCCCCGCACTGTATACCCAATTCAAGCATCGTGCTGGCCTGCAAATGCTTTCCTCCGTCTTCACGGCTGTTCTGGAGAAGCGACAGAATCACAATACCGTCCACGCCCCGTCAACCTTCAAGCCTCCGCCACGAGTCACGCTCACCGACAACAAGCGAGAAGCCTGGCTCCGAGACCTCGCCAATCCATCCGTCCCGTTGCGTCGACTCAGCAGAACCATTCCTCACGGCATTCGAGGAAAGGTTCTCCTCGATCAGTGTCTAGGCAAATGGATTCCGGTAGCACGAGCTGTCTGGTTGGCAAAATGCGTGGGCGCCAACGAAATTCGCGCCTTTAAAAGAAAGGGTACTAGTGGTGCTCTGGCCGTGGGCTTGGAGGCGAAGTGGGTGCGAGACTGGACTTCGAATGTTCAACAGTTTGTCGAGGGTGTGTTCAGCACCCCGAGGGCTTTGGACTGGAAGGGTAAGATGACTTATGCGGTCGGGTTGACTGCTCGTTTGTTCTTTGAGAACCTACTCGACCACGACAATTTCCTTGACTGGTTTCTTTCATCCTTTGAAGCGGCCTCCCTTGCCACGGTTCCTGTCTGGCTATTGATGCTTGGCATTTACTGGAACAGCATCATGCGGTATAGACGACGAGGACGACGATTGGCTGAAATATTGCTTCAAAAACTCCGACAGGTGAATTCACCCCGATAACACCAAAGGTATTGCCCTACGCAATCGATGCTAACCCTATATTATAGTCCACTGAAGTCCAGCTCACCACCCTCCAACCGCTTATCGATCGATTATCTCGTTTCATTACAAAGCTGACTCGCGAACACACCTCATCTATGATTTTACCAAACTCATGGGACATGTACAAACCCCAGGTGTCGTCTTGCCTTGATTTGGAACAAAAAGTAGACCGAGTTCTTTTCCAAAGTCTTGCAGAACGCAACGCACGAGTGCAACTACCACGACAATCCAAGCAGGCTACACGAGGCTCGCCACAACAACGTATTATTCGAATCCTAGACTCAATCCATTCTGCACAGGACATATCATCTGCTTCCTCTGCCTGCCTAGACGCTGTGAGCAATAGGACCGTCCTTGTCTCAAAATTACTGGAATGGCTTGCCACACCATTCCGCCATGGTATCTGTCGAGTCTATATCGGAGTCCGCCTTTTGCGAAAGTGGAAAGCATCCGGAGTCGATGTCGATGACCATATACTTGAATTTCTTACACGGACTGGAAGCTCCAAGAAATTTAATATGGACAATATTTACCACGCTGTATCCGAGCTTGTCAGGTCACAAACTTTCTCGGTCGGTCGATATCTTCAATGGTTGATGGCGAAGGGCATCACGAGCTGTGGTTCGAGCGAGAGGAAGTTGGTAAGTGTAAAACGAGCCCATGGTATCTGCATTTTCGGAACCTAATTGCCCTTTATAGACACACGATTTGCCGTGCGATATCGGGTTAATCATTCAACTTCCTGTCGGTCGACTGCCGGAGCACGTCAGTAATTTGCGTGGTACCTTGTTGACGCGTATGGGGTTCTCCACATCGGGAGAGACTGCAATGATTGCAACCGTCAAGGATTTCATCTCTCAGCGTCTTCCAGCTATCTTCGATATTTCAATGGACGCAAAATCATCGCTCGAAGTATTACCTGCAAAGCTGAGCTGGGCCATCAAGGCTGAGATCTGCCAATGGTTACGACGCGCGATAGCCGAGTACACGCGCGATGCTACCCAGTAAGTCACTCCTTGGTTTCTATCTCGCTTTCGTCAGGGTTAACACCTATCCTAGCTCAAGCCTGCGAACTGCCTTCTCTGGCGACAAGGTCCCAACCATCTCTGCCCTTTCACCGAACGAGTTCTATATCATTCGTGACATGTTGGAGACACTTGGCGATATTTCCATGCTTGCAGATATACTGAGAATTGCGTCGAGCTCTGAGGATTACACTGTTCTCGCATCTATCGCCGATACTACGAACTGCCACTTCGAATCCCTGTGTGCGATTGGCGCAACCGCTGACCTTTTCCGAAAGATTGTAGATGCATATGCCAGTCTCAAACGGTTCGGTATCCCGAATTTGGACCTCATATTCTCATTGATAGAATTGGGCATGCGCATCCCGAACGAGCTTAACACCGTTACCATTCTTCGTCAAGATCTCTCACGAATGGAGAATAGGTCGGCGATAGCTGCTTCGTCCCCGGTATCTGACCATATCCCCGATTCACTTGGAGATGCGGACCCTTTGTTCCGTGAAAAGCTAGACCACCTCCTTTTGTCTGGTAATTTTATGGATGAACCTACTCTGGACAGTATTTTCAATACTTTGACCAAGCATTTGGAATCTGGCAATCATGACGCCAATTTGTCTGCAAATGACACTTGCAGATATCTAGCACAGCTTCGATCCTTCCAGCCCAAGCATTTTGATGGAATCCTTGCGCGTTGGGTTTGTGGTCATCTGCGGACGCCGGATCGCTGTACATTGCTTCGTATCCTTCCACCTCTTATCGGGGTTGGGTGTGTTACTATTCAATCTTTCTTGTCTTTGGTGAAAAGGATTTCTTACACTGCCAAAGTAATCCCAAATGCAGCGAGTCTTCCTGCGGATCTGGTCGCGCTTCTTGTCACTCGCACGGAGGATGATGGGTATCTTGATTTGGTCAGTTCTTCTGTTTCAACCCTTTTTGGTGTACTTTTTCTAATATTCAATTCAACAGGTTTCCTACCGGTTCCGGTTAGCGCAGCAGGAGTTCCTTTCTAAGCACTCCGGGGAGGCTCTTGAGATTGCCTGCAGTGCTGCCGCGGCCCTTGATGCGACAGATTCAACCTCTGCGGCCCAACGTGTCAAATTGGAAAACTCAATGGTCACGTTATTGCACGAGCTCCTGGTGCGAAATCCTGGATGCTCGGATCAGAAATGCGTGCAGAAGCTCCTGAGTCAACACCCAGCAGCGATCGCTTTGCTCCAAAAAGCGCTCGATGTCCTGCTTGATGTTGACTTTGAAAATCGCTCGTCAGGCATGGAAGCTCCTATTGGGGGAATTTCTAACTCTTCAGCGGGCCAGGACACGATTATCTCTGAGGTCGAGAAACTTGCCGGGACTACAGACGACTTTTCCCTGCCGTTTTGCCAGTTGAAGCTTCAAATTATCTTCAATGCTGAATCTGGACATGAATCCCGAGACAATTTTGTGGATGCGATGTTCAAAACCGTTGTGGCCGATTCTCGTGCGCAGAAACTTCATTGGGTAGATCTTGTCTCTCTGATGAACCCAGATGCTGTCCGCCAAATCCGTGAACGTGCTGAAAAGGAATTCTTTGCTGTGCCGCTATTTGAGGAATCGACAACGACCACCACAACAGAGGTCCCTTCGTCTCCGCGGAACATGGGTTCTCTTGAAACTGCCAAGTTATACCTCACCATTATCGAAGAGCTTTCCACCAGTATTCCTGAATCTGGAACCCCGGCTGTTGCTTCGGCTCTGGTGGAGAAGATGGATACCTTGCTCCAGAAGATTTTGGTCATGCATCCCAGCTCCAACAGCAATGGCGAAAAGCGAGCTGGGGTCTCTCCGAGCCAGACACGGTCTAACTCTGAGCGCTCCCTTGCCTTTTGGTTCTCTGCACTCTTACGCATGGTTGTCCTTCATCGTGCTTCATTCATGCAGCTGTCCCCGACTATGAAAATCAGCTCTCTCCATGAGCAGACCCGACTCTTAACATCGATCTTCTGCATCGCGCTCTCCCGTCTTCCCGGTGATGTATTACGTCTCTTCCCGGGGGCAGACTACTTCCCCCATCCAGGAGCCTCAGTAGACCACCGTCCCTGCCCGGGAATTCTGCTACAAACCCACGCCCTCGACGTGGCAGCCTCCCTAATTGATGTTTTCCCCGATGAGGTTCGTCTCCAATGCGTCCGCTTCCTCAAAGAGAAATGTCCACCTTTCGTCCCGCGTCAAAACGACACCCGCTTCCTCTACCTCCTCGGACCAATGACCGATCCCACCTCTTCCGCTGCCCTACAGTCCGCTTCGGCTCCCTCTCCTGCAGCCTCGGCATCAACACCTACGCCCTCATCTACCAATTACCCACCCAGTGCCACATACCCACAGCAGCCGGCTCCACAGTTGACCTCGTCAAACGGACTATCTGAAAGCCCCAACTGCCTGGCCAATCGGCTTCGTCTGGACCATCGTGGTCGGATAGGTGCGCCCTATCCATTACGCTCCTGGGAGCTATTGGAAGATGCGGCGCCATTTGTGGGTGTTAATGACACTGCTGTGAACCTAGGTTATTTCGATGCCAGGCGTGTTCGAGTCTCAAGCTAAGACTTGGGCACAACCACACACATGCCCCTCTCTCTATCTCCTTTCATCTCAGTTATTTCAACTTCAACATCTCTCGTCACCGATACCCACCGTTTCTCATCAACTTCGATTTATCATTTTTCCTGATTCTAGTCATTCCATATCCAATCTGCATTTCGGAGCGCCGAGCCAAATTCAGACTTCTTTTTATCTGCATCCTTACTTTTACCTTTATTTTTATTTTTAGCATCGTCGTATCATGTTTTTTTTTTGTCGTTCAGCAAAGCATTTTCCTGATTCATGAACATCCTTTTATTATGATCAATGAACACATTTTATCTTTATCCCCTGCTGATTTCCGGTCTGTTCTTTTGTCTTTCCACCCCGTTCTGCCAGTCTATGCCAGTCTATTCAGACTTTTTCTTTCGTCCAATTCGGCACCGGTATATCTGGGAGGGCATTTCCGCATTCTGCATTCATGTACATATATCGTCGAGTACTTTCTCGGGCTCTGGGGTTCCTTCGGGAAAAGACCAATGTGTCAATTTTCGTCTCGTGGTATTTCTGTGGTTCGGAAGCTGTTGTTCGATACCCAATTTTCGTAAATTGAGCATTTAGGATGTGAAACGGTTATTTCACACTGGCATGAAAGGTCTATGGAATGGAAGAGTCCAGAACAAATGTAAAAGCAGTTCATCAAGACCCTTTTCTCAACCCCTAATGCAATTTGTTTCGTAAAGTAATTTTTAACGGCCAGAGATATTGGTTATATTGAGGTCCCCACTTAGGGCTTTGAATGTCTTTCTCCGAAACAAACCCGTCCAAGGCCCCAGCATAACCCACTAGCACTGCTTATTTCCACCATAGACCCCGACTATACCTAATAAGGTGATCACCCTCCGCAGGGCTGATGAACCCTTGGTTTGAAAGTGAAACAAGAGCCAGGAGCCTAGAGCCATGCGCTTAAATCCAGTGTCCGTATTGGAGGAATAACCTCTTGTCCGTATCCACTGTCAAATCCGAGTAACCCGAAAACCGATATGAAGAAGTCCCTGATCTAGTCCTAATATAGTCTGGTTTTAAGATATCAATTGCCTCAATACTCGAGACTAAAGTATAAAATGAAATGACTTGCCGGGCTCTCATCCCTGCTGGGAATCATCACAGAACATACAATCCAACGAGAATCAGATCCATCATGATGCCCAGCCTCAAACTCTGTCTCGTTGCCCTCCTCAGCGCATCCTCTGTCCAGGCTGTCCCAGCGACGCCTGAGATCCAGCCATCTGTCGCCTCTGCTCTGGAACGCAGATCGTCTTCTTGTACTTTCTCCGGATCGAAGGGCGCTGCATCCGCTATCAAGTCCAAGAAATCCTGCTCGACTATCACTCTGTCAAACATCGCTGTCCCCGCCGGAACAACCCTTGACCTGACAGGACTGAACAAGGGGACGAAGGTGAGAAATTAAAACTAAGCAAGAATCATCCGTCCCCGGCTAACGAACAATGCTCCAGGTCATCTTCGAAGGCGAAACCACCTTCGGCTACAAAGAGTGGTCCGGTCCCCTCGTCTCCGTCTCCGGAACAGACATCACAGTGCAAGGTGCCTCAGGCGCTGTTCTGAACGGCGACGGTGCGCGCTGGTGGGACGGAAAGGGCACGAATGGCGGCAAGACGAAGCCGAAGTTCTTCTACGCGCATAAGATGATTAATTCGAAGATCGACAACATCTACGTTAAGAACTCGCCTGTTCAGGTTTTCAGCATCAATGGTGCTAGCGAACTTACATTGAACAAAGTCACCGTTAACAATGCTGATGGTGATAGTAAGGGTGGTCATAATACTGATGCGTTTGATGTTGGTTCTAGCACGGGCATTTATATTACGAATCCCACTATTCATAATCAGGATGATTGCTTGGCTGTTAACTCAGGCAAGGTAGGACGCACCATTCGATTTCTTGAAAGAGCTGTGGTTGGGTTGTTAATGGTTTTTTGGGCAGAATATTCATTTCACAGGTGCTACTTGTACCGGTGGACACGGTATCTCGATTGGTTCTGTTGGTGGACGCAGTGATAATACCGTTGACACCGTGAACATTGAGAACTGCAGCATCAGCGACTCGCAAAATGGTAAGCCCATAATCATCAAATATGAATATTCTGAACTCCTCGACTAACTCGGCGAAGGCGTCCGCATCAAGACTGTCTACGGCAAGACCGGCTCCGTCAAGGGTGTGACCTATAAAGATATCACGCTGTCCGGCATCACGAAGTACGGTGTTGTCATTCAACAGGACTACAAGAATGGTAGCCCGACTGGGACCCCAACCAACGGTGTCCCGATTACCGGCCTTACTTTGGATAATGTTAAGGGTACAGTCGATAGCAAGGCTACGAATGTGTATGTTCTCTGCGCGTCGGGTGCTTGCTCTGGCTGGGACTGGAGTGGTGTTAGTGTCAAGGGTGGAAAGACGAGTGGTAACTGCAAGAATGTGCCTAGCAGTGCTAAATGTTAAATTCCAAGCGCTGGGTGGTACAGTTCTCCGTCAAAAACTTCCGTTATTATTATTTTGGATGGTGGTACACTTAATATTAGCATATCTATCCAGATGCAAATTATCTCGATGTTTCTCGCAAGCCATCATCTGGGGATCCATATGTGGGGTGTTCAAGGTTTGCCCACGTCTTTGATAGTCCCATGGTTATGTAGTGATATGGTTAAGCATTAGACTTGTGATTAGTGTGCTCATCGTTTGGCGACCAATTCTTGTCGAGACTGGGTAAGGTGGTTGTTGTCTTCGACTATGTATTACATACTACTATTAGGGCTTATTTTGCCAAGAGGTGGCATCATGGATATGCTACAAAAACAGTCACTCGATTGATGCGTATTCTCGAAAGCAATAACATATTTGTTTCATATAATCAGAAAAGCCAAGCGAAGAATACAAACAGGCATGCGTACAAACAAACAGATATATCCGAAAGCAATAGTCGAAATGGCCGGAAATATGAGGCCAATTAAAATCCAAAGTATCCAACATCAACATAACATGAAAAAAATCACAAAACTAATCAAAACCAGACAAAATTAATAGAAAAATACATCAAAGAAAGATGGTCCTTTCTCAAAAGGAACCACCTAGGCATCTTCTTTCGAACTTTCCGAAGATATGTCCAATTTTTCCAGTTCACGCTGGATTTCCAGCTCCTTTTCCTCCTCAAGATCCCGCGCAATTTCCTGCATTGTTTCTTCGCTCATATCATAGCCAATTGTAGCAGCCTGCTCCCTCACGACGTCAAGATATGTACGGGTAGGACTGCGAACGGGGAAGCTATTGGCATTGGCAGGGTCGCCAGAGGCTGAGCCGTTGCTTGATGGCTCTGGTGTGTTAACCCCAGATAGAGGTTTTTCGCTGGTGCCATTCTCCTCCTCGGTGAGGGTATCTTCGCCATCACTGTGGGTATCAACTTCGTCCTCTCCGGGAACATTCGTTTCCTTGGCGTGTCCGTTAGCATGACCATTCGTTATGTGCCGGACTACTGTGATATCGGAGCCGCAACTAGGTGGGTTTGATACCGTGCTGTAATTGTCGTCTTCTTGGTCATCCTCTTCACCGGCATCTTCATCTTCGTCATCTGGGATAGGGATGTGGACCAAGCGCGGTGCTTCCTCTCGCCTATTGGGATCAAGCAAAATCTCTAGCAAGTCTTCTTCGCTCCCTTGAGATTCCCCCTCAGTGACTTCCACAGTCTCTGGATTTGATTTGGGGATCGGTTCTGACTTTGACCCTGACTCTTTCACTATACCATTCTGTTGAATTGGCGTTGGTGCATCTTCCGCCGTGGTTGTTGGCGAGGCTTGGGGCACTGGCGATGGCTGTGGCTGTGGTGGCTGGTCTTGAAAATTGGGATTTATGGGCGAATGCATATTGAAGGTCATATTCATTCCAGGCGGGACGAAGCACCCTGGGCCTGGTGGCGGTGGTGGTGGATATTGGGGATCAAATTCCATCGGCGGAGAGAAATGTCCATTCATTGGGCCATCTGGAGCCATGTAGGGACCAAACCAAGTCGGGAGGCCGGGGGGTGGTATGGTATATGGGCTGATGAACATTGGTGGAGGATTACTGAATGGTGGCTGACTGTTGACGATGAAAGGCCCGGATAGATGTCTAGGATCAGAGCCTCCTGGGCCCATAGGTGGTGGACCATATCCAAATGATTCATCCATATATCCGTTGCCTGGCATTGGTGGAGGACCGTAATATCGACCATTTTGCAAGGGGATAAATGGAGGAGCTCCCGGTGCCAGCGTGAAAGGGTTCGGTGGGTTCGACACTGGTGATGTGAATGGGTTGGGACCATTGGACGGGTGAATATTCTCATGGAATTGATTTCCATCGTGCGGGAATAGATTCTGATAGGTTTGGGCTGGCGTGGGATGATGATTCTCGTGATGGAAATGTTGGCGAGCGGGACGTGAAAATCCTCGACCATTCCCTCTGTAGTTGGAAGGGCCACTGCGACGAGTTCCAGGTGCATTATACCGTGATTGGTTGTGGCCACCACGACATGCGGAGGATTGACTGAATGGATGCCTCCAGGAGAGGGGGCTGCCGCCGTTGGCGAAAGGATTGCCTTCTATCTCGGTCTTTCGTAAATAGTATTTAGTATCCTTTTGGAAATGCTAGAAAGATGTGAGTATTAGAAGCTTAAAGTGAGGCAAACGCCGGGGGGGGGGGGGGGGGTTAATTTAATTTACCTTTATGGCATCGTTATAGTCTTCGGTATATGCGAATGTGACGATACAGTTACAGCCACATTGGGAGGAATTCTCGACGCAAATGCCCTCAAGGGCACCACGTCCTGCCAGCGCTGCTTGGGCTTCTTCTGCGTTAATTGTGCCACCAGAGCGAAGTAATAGACGACCGGTTCCTGAGATAGTGAGTTATGTGCTGATCAAAGCGTGAGGGGAAGGGAAGAATATACATACTTTGTCCTCTAGCTCGCTCGACTCTCAGGGTACGGTCATCCAGAACCATGCCACCACACTCGAGAGCTTTCTCGGCATCTTCTATCTTCTGCATAAAGGTTGTAGGGTCAGCATCAGAGTCGAGCAATAAAATCAAGAAAAGGCGAAGCAAACGAACCTCAAACTGCACAAAGGCACCCGGGAGGCCTTTGGTTTTATCAACTTTGACTTTTGCATAGCAAGGCCCAAACCGGCAAAACAGATTTTGTAGGTCATTTGCCTGTTTCTCTGGTGAAAATTTCGCGGGGATACTATAAAAAGTTTAGAAGATGGATTCAAAAATACACGGAGAATGTAGACTTACTTTCCAACAAAGAGGCAAGCTTGGGGAGAGAACAAGCCCTGAGCGTTCCTCGATGAGGGTTGCTCCAGCATACGATCTGGCCGCTGAGGGTGTGCATTTCCACTGTTGGAGCTAGTGTTAGAATCCGCGACCTGGAGGATCATGTTGGGCGGATTCTAAAAATTTGTGTAGAGTTATGTGTTTGGTATATCAAACTTATAGCAAATCACCCGATAAAGAGCAAATGTGCACTGGTGGGCAGAAGTAAAGGGTGTTTGAGAATGAGAGGGAGAGAGAGAAGAAGAGAGTTAGAGCAAGCAGGAGTCTCGCCGAAAATTAGTCGCAGACAATTTACCATCGCAGCTCCGTCGTCGTTTTTGTTATAAAAGATAAAACTACTAAGCCTGAATTGGGCGGCACACTTCGGCCGGCCCGGGGAATCTGTCTTACCATGGCTTCGTCTTGGTTTGGAGCCTTTGTGATTGGAGTGAACCAAGCTTCAAAAGCCCGTGCAAGCTCTCATAGGTCTAGTCTGTAGGGCAAACGGCCATCGCATTATTCCGACTAAGTACCTGAAGCCTCGAGACTAGATATCTCGGCCGGTGGATCGGTATGGACAACTTACTTTGTCTACTAGGCTCCACTAGATACCCGACTCCAGAAGCAGGCAAAAATACCCCAGCCTAGTCTTTAACCGAATATATTTTGGTTCATCCATTTCCTGTTCCTGTGGGGGTGTGGTGATGACGCCGGTGTTGCGTAGACTATATTCGGTCAGCCCCTACTCTCCGAATTAGGGCACGGCAGCGAAGCCTTAGGTCTGCCGGCCCTGGCACTCACAGGTCGTCAGGGCCTAGAGGCGAAAAGTTTGAGCGATGCCCAGGTGGATCCAAGGATGAGGTGTAGGAATAGATTTCACGCAGAAACAACCCATACCATACGCGATTTATTTCTAAAAGAGCGGTCATGGCACCAGATATTTGGAATTGAAGCCTGGCGTAATGTCTCGGTCTTGAAATATGCTCATTTTAAAATACCATGACATGCATACTATTTGGCTGGTTCCTCCAATCGTAGCGCCTAGGGTAACATCTGTAGCCTTGTGTCTCTCTGACTTGTATAGTTCGTGTGGTGTTTGAGTAGCATTGCTTTCTCCAGTCGCCCCGCGAATCTAGTCATTTGCTGAACAGTGACAGTAAATGATACCAAATACCTTAATACATTAAGATGCTCCAAGACAGTCGACTTGTCGATCCATAGGAAATGCTAAGAACCCTAGTAGTCATCGAGTAGATGACCTACTCAAGGTAGTACCTCGGTCCATCCTGACGCGCTTGACCACATAGGAGAAGGCTGAACAGCAAGAGAGAACGTTTCAAAGTCATTGATCCCAGATCCATCAGCTCATGTCATATTATTTTGTAAGAGTGCAATGAGGCCAACCCTTCCAAAAGTTCCCGCAGTAGTTATTCCCAATGGAGGTGAATGCTTCTATCTTATCGCGGATGATCGGCGCCCGGCCTTCCAACCTTCGATCCTCACGCCACCGCATCTTCAACCTCACAACTCCGCGCCCATCATGATTCCCACTCGGAGCTTGGCCTCCCAGGCTGGCTTTTTCAAGCGAAGTGCCGAAGAGCTCGGCCGCCTCTCAAGGATCGGTATCACATCCTCTCACTCCGGAGCTCCGCCCCGTTCCTGAACTAACCTGATTCCAGCCTTCAACACCGAAACCCTGCGCACCCCCACAAAACCATATGTCCTCCTCGATTTTGAAGACCAGTCATCCGTCGAGGGATGCAAGACCATGGCCGACCGCTCCGTGGGCGGTTACAGCACCGCAAGTCTAGACTACGATCCCGGAATGCCTGGGTCGAATATCCCGCCGCATGCCCGATTCCACGGCAAGATTTCCACGAAGCTCCCGCCAGATTTCCGCATCGAAAGAACCGGTATGCATATCCTTGCATTGTGGCTATCTCGACATCTGGGCTAATCATACGGCGCCTGAACAGGGTACGCCGCCTTCCGCAACCGAGACCGCGGGATGTGGTTCTTCGGTCGTCTCCATTGGGATGTCGACCCGTATGCCTACCTCGCGCTTCGCATCAAATCCGACGGTCGACGATATACCGTGAATATTCAAACCGATTCTGTCGTCGATACCGATGTCCACCAACACCGACTGTATACGCGACACCACCGCGTGCGCGACACGGAGGAGCCTGAGCAACCCAGAGCAGCTGAATCTCCCGAATTCTTGCGAAAAATGTACCCACGGGGTGTTCCAGATGCCCTTTCTGATACTCCGACCGAGTCTACTATCATTTCCTCTACCTCTTCAGCGACCACATCCGGCTCGACGGGCTGGGAGACGGTTCTCTTGCCTTTTAATTCCTTCGTTCGGACAAACTTTGGGTATGTGGTTGAGCCGCAGACTTCGATCATGCGCAGTCGGGTCAAGAGTGTTGGTATTGGTCTCACGGACCGCATTGATGGCCCATACGACCTGCGCATTCATAAGATTTGGGCGACGAATGGCATCACCGAGGAGGATGCTGCGGATGACCGGCGCATCTGCGGTGCGGATGCGCTTCCCGTTGACGAAGGCGTTCGTACGGGCTGGGTGGAGTCCAAGCGGCACCAGAAGAATACCGACGAGCGAGAGACATCCCAGCCGAAGAAGAAGGGACTGCAGGGTCTTCGATCTGAATGGGATGAGTGATTGCCAATCAATAAAAGCATCCCTTCATTCGCGTTTTGCGTGTACATAGTATATTTGAGACCCTGTCCTAGCCTTCGCGGCTGAAGAGACAAATGTAATATTTTTGAACTTGACTGAGATATTCTTCGCATCATTTCTACTCAGGTATAACTCCTTATATCTCTGGACACCGGCCTTTTCATTATTGACCGCCAGTGATCTTCTCCCAGGCCTCCTTGTACTTCTCAGCAGTCTTCTGCTGAATCTCCTCGGTCATCCGCACACCATCCTTACCCTTGAGTCCCTCCGAAACGAGCCAGTCCCGCAAGAACTGCTTATCAAAGCTCGACTGGCCACGACCGACCGCATACGAGTCCTTCGGCCAGAATCGGGACGAGTCCGGCGTCAAGACTTCATCAGCCAGCACGACCTCGTTGGTCTCCTCGTCGACGCCAAACTCGAACTTGGTATCGGCGATGATAACGCCACGCTCTAGCGCATACTCGTGCGCAACCTTATACAACTGCACGGCAAGCGATTCAACAGTCGATGCATACTCTCCGAGGATAACAGCAGCTATACATTACCAATGTTAGCTCTAGCCAAAAAAAAAAAAAAAAAAAAAAAAAAAAAAGATGCCCGGTAAACCATTGAATCACGTACCTTGGTCCGGGTGGATGTTCTCATCGTGCTCGCCCTGCTCCGCTTTAGTGCTGGGAGTGTAGATTGGGCCATCGGGGAAAGCCTGGCTCTCCTGCAAGCCCGGGGCAACCTTGATGCCGTGAACGGTGCCGGACTTCTTGTACTCGTTCCAGGCCGAGCCGGTGATGTATCCGCGGACGATGGCCTCGATGGGGAGGATGCGGAGCTTGCGAACTTGCATACTACGGTTCTGAAGGACAGGGCGCAGTGATTCGGGGATTTGAGGAGGGAGGTCGAGGGTGATGAAGTGTGTGCGCAGGGAGGGGACGGCTTCCTTCAGAGCATTGAACCATGTGCGGGTACAGAGGGTGAGCAGAACTCCCTTGTTAGGGATTCCCTGTAGCAGGAGTTTTGTCAGTCATCAAGCTTCTTTTTTGCATGCCCAAATTGAGGACTAGAGGGAAGAAGGGCCTGTACGTTCTCCATGATCACATCGTAGGCGGAGATGCGGTCGGTTGCGACGAAGAGGAGGGTCTTGTCGTCAATTTCGTACAGGTCTCGAACCTTGCCCCGGGCGACGAGGGGCAAAGCGCCTTGCAGGTCGGTTGTTGTCAGAGCCTCGGGCATTGTGATGGTGCAATTATGGCAATTGGAGAAGCAAAGAAGCAAAGAGGAAGAAGTAGAAGCAAATGCGTCATGCAACAATTTTTGGCGGGGCAGCGGCGTTGCGGCCTGATACCTCAGGCGGTTATCGGCTATCGCGTCGCGCGGAATCGAATTGAAGGTGCAGCATTCAAGTCAACCAACCATCACTTTCCAGCTTCACCACGACAAGATGGGCTGGTCGTGAAAAGAACCATGGTCCAATATCTGACACCCTGGAGGGTCTCCCTGCTGTGCCTGATCACCGTGTACACCGACGGCGTCGTCCCCAACTCGTCCGCGATCCATGTGTTGTCGTTCCTGACCGCGGGCCTCTTCCCTCTAGATCCAGCTGATAAGCAATGGGAGAAACACTACCTGCCCGACATTGGCGAATTAGAAGAAGTGCTCTCGGCCCATGAGTCGTCGATCCCCGGCCGCTCGCTATGGGATTTATTTCTCAGGAGGATCTGGACGCTGGACTCGCTGGATGCCCTGGAGGAGTTCCTGGGCGATGTCCTGCCATCCATGCTGTCCAAGACGCGTGAGCAATTGATCCAAGACCGCGACAATGGTCTCGCTCCGGAAGAGGAAGGGATGCGGTTGTCAAGGAGCTCGCCGTTGGGTGCGTTTGTGCGCAGGTCCTATCTTGAATACGCGCGGCTGCAGTTTCATGACTCGGTGAGCTTGTGGACTGAGTTCGTCAAGTACCGTCTACCGACATACCAAATGTTTGCGCGGAGAAATCCTTCATTGGAACAGTCTCCGGTCGATATCAATCTAACCATGAACGGCTTGGATACCAGCAGCTACCTCTCCCAGGTGGTTTATGGTGATGTTCACCAGGATTTGCAGAAAGATAGTATGGTTAGTGTCAAGGATGCGGAGCGGCTGGTCGAGTTCCAGGTTGGCGAGCTTCAAAGTATGCAAATGACTTTTATCAAAGGTGTTACCATCATGAACTAATGAGAGTAGGACTGGGAGGCAGAGTTCCAGACGATATGAGGACGCAACTGAAGCGTATCATGACCTCAGAGTCATCTGTTCCTGTGTTGATGTACTACCTCGAGTAAGTTCAATTGATTCAGTCCTTTCAATCTACCTCAAAGGGACTATTACTGACAATTGTCAGATATCTTGATGCCTGGCGAGCTGGTGACTACACATCGGCTTTTGATAACCTCCACCGTTACTTTGATTACACCATGCACAATAACCATGACCGAAGCGCTTATCAATTTGCCCTGCTAAACCTGGCTATCATTCAAGCCGATTTTGAGTGCTTTTCGGAAGCCATATCCGCCGTGCAGGAAGCCGTCGCCATTGCCCGTGAATCTCACGACATGAACTGCCTCAACTTTTGTATGAGCTGGCTTTATCATTTCGGAAAGGCTTTCCCCGAGCAAATGCGGGAAGTGCAGAATAGTGGCATGTTAGGGAACGAAAAGGAAGGTCTTGCGTTCCTCAAAGCTAAATCAAAAGAAACCGACATGTGGTCACTTTTGAGTACCACGCTGGTGAGCGAGGCAAAATTAGAGATGCAACAGGTATGTCTTGAACCCCTATTTTTTATTGCACTATCGACAGTGTCCTGATAAGTCCCAGGGTGAAAGCCTTGCCTCGATCGTTGAATCTTTCGTGCGAGCCTCTCATGTCAACATAACAAAAGGCCTCTCGACGTCGACAGGTTCACACATGCAACTACAAAGCATCATGTACGCCCGGATAGGTAAGTCATTTGCTTCATTCTTCCTATAAATTCCGACGCTAATCTCATTCAAAAGGGGCTACTCACCTCTCTTGGCTAGATACTGAAGTATTCCGCGAATGTTATGCAGAAGGCTCTCCCCATGATGACTTCGTCAAGCTCACCTTCCGAAACTGCCAGATCGTACGTCATTTCAACTCACGTCCCATCTCATCTGCTCAAATGCTGACTTGCTCTCCTATAGCTCGCTCAAAAAGGAAACTACAAGGAATCCTTCGCACGCATGAACAAGGTTGAACCAGAGAGGCTTCGAGCGTTCAAATACAACAACTCCTGGACCTACTATTCAGGCCTCCTACAACTGCGGCGACAAATTTGCCGGTGAGTATCGCAACACATCCTCCCAGCACCGGAATTGTCTAATATCCTCTTCAGCGACGACAAAGTAGCAGTAGAGCATATCCTCGCTCAACTTCAAGCCGTCCAACTTTTAGAATTCGACATGCGCCTACTACTAGCATTCCACACCATCGAATTCACCATTCGACAAGGTGACTACGGCCGCGCCCTACGGATGGTCGAACAAGCCGCACACTCAATGCAACCAGAAAACTTCGACGTCCATTCGCAAATCAAACTCCTCTGCCTGAAAGCGCGAATCCTCGAGAAATCCGGACACCCACAACGAGGCTTCTCTCTCGCCATGCGCGCAGCCAGTATCGCCCACCGCTCAAAAATCCTATTCGATCTCTGGGAATCCATCTGCACACTCGCCGCTGTTCTGCTAAGTCTACGTGAATTCGAAGCAGCCGTCGAACTCGTCGAGAGCATCATGCCGCAGATTCTAGAGTCAGAAGACTCCGCATTGATTGCTCGCGCGTACTCCCTTCTCGTTGATGCTAATATGGGTATTGCGGGAGACTTATGGTCGACGCTTGGTCGGGAGAGTACGCCTGCGAGGAAGGAGTATATTAATCGGGCTATCGGCTATATCGACTCTGCATATGATTCTTACGAGGAGATCGAAGATCTGCTGGGTCAAACGGAGATGATGGCTAAAAAGGCGACTGTCATGCATTTGACCGGGGATCCAGTCTTAGCTAATGATTATGCGGCGAAGTATCTGGATTTGCGGAGAAGGAGGGGAACTGAGGTTTAACGTCCTTTCTCCTTGTAACTTTATAGCTTTTTGGCGTTCATTAGCCGGAATGGGATTTGACCTCATAGAATTATTTGGAGAGAGTTCAAACTTGAAGTTTCTGGGGTACTTTTTCCCCGGTGAGCAGCACTAATTAAATTTACTAGTAATTGGTGGAATATATTCAAGTTTTCTAGCGTTATTGTCCAGCTTGAGGGTCTCGGAAATATACCTATAGTTCCACTTTGTGTCGATGATGCTGCCGCTGGCCGCTCCGAGTCAAGGACAGAAACAAAGGGAATGAGTCAAATGCTAGTACGCGTAAGCAATGACTCACATGCAAATTCAACGCGGTACTTTCTCGTACCGTGAAACTCCTAGAGGATAAAAACTATAACTAAGGTTTCACACTCCCATAGGTTGGCGAGCACGGATACATGGGCCGGGAAAATACCTGGAAAATACCTGAAATAGACAAAATCCATACAAGGGCAGAGCAGGAAAATTGGTAGAAAAATATGAAAGTAGTGAAACACCGGGGCAGGCTGAAAACAACATGAAGGAGATTTGTAGATAGTGAAACTAAAAGTGGGAAGTTGCCTCCACTGGGTATAGGTGTATTAACTTCAGAGCTATACTGTACTCGCAGCTAAGAAGTCCAAGGCAGGCCCCCGCTCAAGAATCAGTTTCAAAATAGATACTTAGCTGTAGACCAGCTTCGAGAGGTGTTGTTGTGACTTCGTAGTTTACAAGATCGAGAACCAGAAGACCGGCTAGTTCTACGGCCAGATAATGGACCCATAATGGGTTATGCAGCCTTTCATGGGTCACTTGCTAACCAGAGTATAATAACAACGACCGGCTCGGTCTATATAGCCTGAATCGTCCTAGGTTCAAGATGAGAACCGCCGTATTTGATGCTCGCAAAAGCGAGCCACATGTAAACCACCACCAATTTCGATCCAGGCTTCCTTCCGAGTCTTGGTCTTGTTGAGGACAATAGGACGATCCTTCTAGAACTCTTCCATGAGGTCAATCGACATGATACGAACATGTATCTGGATACTTACATCAAGACACCTATGGTAGCCAGCGGTAGATAAACCATCCCGTAAATTAGAAGTTGCTACGGACTTCATGAAGACATGCAGGTACAGAGAAGGGTTGAGGGGGGGAAACAATAGGAGTCGACAAGAAACTACGAGACTACAGCGTTCACACAGCTCTTGCCCTAATTTTCTTGTTGCCTTCTTTCTGCCTTCGCTATTGTTGATATTTTTTAGCTAGCCTAGAAATTAACTGCAGGATGTTTTGAGCTCTTACTGCTAGACTGCAGTCGTAGGAAATCGTTGCAGAAGTAGACATTGAAAAATCAAGAGTGAATTGTAGAGCTGGTGAGTATCACAAATACCAACGCCTAGCGAATGCTCAAATAGACATTCTCTATTGCCAAGATAGACTAATTTTATAGGAGACTTGTCTTCGGCCAGTGATATATAAAAAGTCCTAGGCACTGGGATATGGATTGGACTTTGCTCATTTTATAGAGTATTTCAAGAATCTCATAGGAGCTGCCCAGTTCTCCATCACCGTACCTCATAATTCAAGTCACAACAATGGCATTGGGGCAAGACTCAACCGCAAAACATCATTAACCCAACCCCATCTCCCGGGCCATCATCTAAATATCCACTACGAAGTACGACTCCTAAGATGAATGGAAGACTGAAGAAGTAGCTTGGACGAACAAATGAAATATCAAGATTGATAGAATACGGCAAACAACCACTTCATTCTGTTAATCACACATCCCCGAGACCAGCAGGCTCTATTCCCGTGAAACTATCCGCGCGATAGAAATACATATACAGCGGCAAGAATATCTCGCACACGCGTCGAGGGCTCGATTCACGGGATTCGTTGTAGATTTTGCATCTCACTCCAAAATGATCAGCTTAGGTGGGCTTGTCCTTGTTGTGGTAGTTGACTTCAGAGTTCCAGCTATAGAAATGTTAGTCGGGTTTCAAGCGACGGCGGGCGGGAGCCAGGGGTAAGCGTGAGAAAGTGCTTTGTGTAGAAACAAAGGCGCTCCCAACTCAATGATGCATATATTGTGCTCGAGGATTCGAAACTCACAAGATAGTCTAGAAGGAGAGTCAGTAAAGATCATCCGACGAAGAAGCTGCTCGCAAAAGAGAGGAAACTCACCTTGTCACCATCTCCCCAGGGGAAGTTCTTGGTGCGGATGTTCTGGTAGGGGTACTCAGTACGCTCCTCCAGAGGGGGCATGTGCTCCCAGTGCTCCCAGTGCTCATTCCACAGGTTGTAAGCGTTCAGACCACCGCCAATCAGGCAGGGGATGACAGCGCTGCGAATTGCAAATGTTAGCGGTATTCGAAGAAGCTCACGGCGGCACGCGAGGAACTTTGGCGGGAAGGGAGTGGCGGGGGTGCTTGTGCGTACAAGATGGAGAGCTTGCGCCAGAGGCCTATGAAGCCATTGAGTCAGTGAAGTTCACGCAATCCGGCCTATAGCCATATTAAATCATTCTGGGAGACAATTGGAGCAGAAACGCACCGCTGGTGGAGGCGGCATGGTGCTTGACAGCAGCACGCTCACGGTTGAACTCATTGTCGACGATCCACTCGGGCTTCGCCTCGGCGCTGTTGAAGCGGCGCTGAACGGTCTGGCGGACCGGGGCCGAGCGCGTAGCACGCTGGGTCAGACGGGCGGCGTTGCGGAACATGGTGGGTTGAGTGTGGAGGGGAGTGGTGCAGAGTCGGGGGTCGAGGATCGTACGTTGAAATCCGAGCCGCTTTAGTGGCCGGTCCCGTGATTCCCGTGATCCCCCGGCTTAGTCATGCGACGTCACTCCACACGCACGTGATATCGAGCTTCTCTGACGGCAGGGCGACTTGGTTTGTTTTTATTGACCAGTGCATCACCTCTCGAAAAACGAGGGAGGAAAGAAACCAGGGCACTTGTACAGCAGTGAAGTCCGGCTGGTTGAGGCTTTTTTTGTGGCTGCTCACGGGACATGCTGCTTGGTGGCGAGGGCGTTGTCGGCCATGGGCTTCCGCATCACCACCTGGAATGGTAAGCTTGTCGATACTTGAACAATGGGGGTGAAATAATGATCTGGTGCTAATTTTGTGCTCACAGTGAATGGTATTCGGTATGTCAGCTGAAGTGAAGGTGTTGGAGCTATAGCTAATTGCTCTCCAGCAATCCATTCTCCTATGAACCATGGAGAGGGACCAAGACGTTTGAGGTGAGAGGCACTTAATTCTGTGGATTCGGCCAATGACATACTAATTGTTTTGAAGTCCATGTTTGATATCTTGGAGTCAGATATTGTGGTTTTCCAGGAAACCAAGATTCAACGAAAGGACCTACGAGATGACATGGTCCTGGTGCCCGGCTGGGACTGTTATTTCAGCCTCCCTCGAGTCAAAAAAGGCATGAAACCCCCTCCAAGCCAAATGTATGGCTTGATCTATTTTACTCGACCTTCACTAATCATTCACAGGCTACTCCGGTGTGGTGATCTACACGCGTAACGCCAGCTGTGCACCGATTCGTGCCGAAGAAGGCATCACAGGGGTCCTTTGCCCACCAAACTCATCAGTGTCTTTCCGCGATCTGCCGCCAGAGCGACAAATAGGAGGTTACCCCACAACTGAACAGCTCACGCGATCGAATTCTCAATTTGGGGGCAGTTCCGAGGAGGAAAGTGGTGATGAAAGCACCACGGCCGAGCCGAGCATCGATGCAGCAACTCTTGATTCAGAGGGGCGCTGTATCATTCTCGAGTTTCCGGCCTTCGTGTTAATTGGTACTTACTGCCCAGCATATCGAGATGAAACTCGTGACTCCTTTCGAATGGACTTCCTCAATGCTCTCGATGCTCGAGTTCGGAACCTTACTGCTATGGGAAAACGGGTGTTCCTTACCGGAGACATCAACATCTCAAAGGTGCCAATTGACTCTGCACATGCTATCGAGGGTATTCGCAAATGTACCACGACGGAGGAAGAGTTCTTGTCCAGTCCTCCTCGGAAATTGTTCAACGAGTTGCTTGAAGATGGTGTGGTGATGGGTCAACGCGAGACCGGGCGAGAGCAACCAGTCCTTCACGATATCTGCAGATCGTTCCACCAAGGACGCACTGGTATGTACACGTGCTGGGATACAAGACTGAATACGCGACCGGGGAACTATGGGTCGCGGATTGACTACGTGTTGTGCAGTCTGGGAATGCGGGATTGGTTCTCCAGCTCCAATATCCAGGAGGGATTAATGGTATGTTTGCCCGAGGCAGGAGCTCCTACCCTGAAACCCCTTAAACCCCTAATTTAAACAAAGCCCGTTTATCTGACTCGTCGCTCCAGGGTTCCGATCATTGCCCCGTCTACGCCATCTTCAAGCCCGAAGTATCTTACAACGGTGAAACAGTCCATATACGAGATCTCATGAACCCTCCTGGTGTGTTCAAGGATGGCGAACGTCAACAAGAGTATTCCTCGAAATACATTTTACCAGCATCTGCACGGCTCCTTCCTGAATTCGACGTGGACAAACGAAGGAGCATAAAGGATATGTTTTCGCGGAAGCCTACGAGCACGCCAAAGGTCAACCCTACTTCAATGGCATCGGCTCCATCTATTTCGCAGGAGGGTATAGATCCTCCACCTCCCCCTGCTCAAAACGGAGCCCCAACAACATTCTCTCGCAAGAGATCACAACCTCTCCCGACATCGCCCGTCAAACGCTCCAAATCCTCCGCAGCGTCTCCCGGAGCTTCGGCGCCCGGCCAGAAAACCCTAGCTGGCTTTTTCAAACCAAAACCTACTAGCAATAGCGCAACTTCCCAGCTGCAACCCGGAATTTCACAAACGTCCACGGGGACGCCAAATAGCACGGCAGCGCCTTCTCCGACAGACAATGGATCATCTAAAGCCACCCCGACGCCCGGCGAGAGTCAACCTCCCTCATCTACCGAAAGCCCGGCGGCCGATCTCACGCCGAGCAAGTTCGGGGATGATACTGTGATTGATCCCATCGTCAGTAAACAAGACTGGGGCAAATTATTCACCAAAAGGCCTGTTCCGAAATGTGATGGGCATCAAGAACCGTGTATTAGTCTCACGACCAAGAAACCTGGGATGAATCGTGGCCGAGCCTTTTGGATCTGTCCTCGGCCACTTGGACCTAGTGGGGAGAAGGAGAAGGGGACTCAGTGGCGATGTCCAACATTTATTTGGTCTAGTGATTGGAATTCTTCGGCGTCGACGGGGTCGTAGGGGGGGAGAGTTGGACGGTGTGGATTTAGATACCCTTTGCCGTTGTCTGTGGTTAATATACGATTTCTTTTTCTCTCTAGTCTCTTTCATCCCATCTATTTCGGCTGGTTTTATTCTATTTATTTAGGGTAACACCCGGAGCATATAGGTACCTCAAGGTACAAGTATATTTTGATTACCTCCACCAGCTTTTTCTAGTCAACGTGAGTGAATCAATGATAAGCTCTTTAGTGGATTTCTGAGGAGTCGATCTGGCTCTAGTTTTCCATTTTCAAGGGGAGCTTGAATGGAGGGCTCCTCTACGTGGACCTTTTGCAGTGTGGTGGTCGACATGTGGTGGACTAAGTCTGATCTCATTATCTACTGTTTATGCATTTATCCTATTGTTTTATGAATATTCCCTCCCATTCGTACAGCATTCACTGGCTCTCGCAGGTTGTTGAATCTACACCGGCCGATCCACTGGCAGCGGCCCGTGACTGCGGCTTGCCGATCGCGTGGATCCCGCGAGTCTCAGCGCCTTCGACTTTCTCCCCTGCTTTGCTCTCCATGGACTCGTTTCCAGTTCCTTTGTGTGAAGGAACTCAAATTATTTGGTTTTTCACCAATCATGTCCTCGTTTCATTCAATCTCGCTGCATGTGGCGTGTCAAGTTCACGCCACAGAGATCAAAGAAACAAAGAGACGAGGCGAGCCCCGTCCACGACCGGATAGTGAATAAAGAGGCCCTCCCACCCACGTCTCTTCCTACGGACACATTCACTCTCCTGGCAGCCTGAATTGCTGAATCACCGGATTATTGATTAATGCCTAGTAGATTTTTGTTCGGATACGATTTATTGTCTTTTGATTGACGTCTCATCTGCCTGGATTCAATTCGACAGGACTTTCTTTCTTAAGCCTTCTCATCCATATCTCACCTCCTATATACGAGCCGGTATACTCTGTCTCGGATTCTCGGCTACTCCCCCCTTTTTTTGTCTTGCCTTAAGAAATCCGTCATCCTTTATCGGCCAGGTCATTTCTCCTCAGTCTCGCGAACGACTTACTTCCTCCAATTCGCTCCGGGGACTCACACTACACCCGCCCAACGCCTGCGCTCCATCCCAGCTCTCAGATCATTTATGTTCAAGTGGCTCGACGCTCTCGACAGCTCTGATCAAATCAATTGCACTCTCTGCCTTTTCCCACCTTCCAAAAGGCTTAGTGCATTTGATCGATCCTGTGCGCTTCCACAGGATTCGGTTTTTTTTATTGCAGCCAACTCCTTGCAACCAAGTCGACTGTGTAGCTTTTGCGGGTTGCCCTGGCTTCAAATCCTGAGAGTTCTTCGCTTTCGGATTTTCTTGAGGTTGACCAACTTACAGCTGGTCTTGTCGAGCTCTTTGCTGGGATAGGTCCTACCAAGTTTGACTTTTCGTCCCATCTTTTCTAGAGTCAACGCAGGGGAAGTTCACGGATCGGATTCTGAGTTGATGTTGAACTCGGGCTTCATGTAATATCATTCCGGTGATATTTCTATACGGCCCGCATCTCGCCTCACTTTTTGCTTTCGCGGGACTTGCTCCGTCCCACATTTCAAAAGAAACCGCTGCCTCAACCGCTGCTGGCTATCGACACTGCTAATCCTGATCAAGGGTCAGCTTTTTTCAATATACCTGGTGACCCCGTCGGTACAGCATGTCCCCTCTAGTTCAATCGAAATCGAAGGCTTTTCAGCCAAACTCCTATTTATATTCTCCAATTCAGCAAGAGCAAGTCACTCTTCAATACGCTGGCGGAGAAGACACACAATCTCAAAGCAACTGGAGTCCCGTTGTCCTTCGTTTCTTCGACTACTTAACCGCCGTTCCAGTCGATCGAGCTTTCCGAATACTTGCACTGTGGACGCAGGACATAACCTTCGAGGATTTTGCTGCCACAATGGTTGCCAAAATTCCAGCAAACTGGTTCGCAGACAAGCACTTCGCTCCAGCCGGCCCTCGTCTCGTTTTTGCCGATGGACGATTATCTCTGGAGGGATCTCAGGATCCAGATCAGCGCCCGACCGTTCTTCCATTTCATGCTTTCACAAATCCAAGCGAAGTGATGCATAGTCCACCAGAGCCTCCTGCACGACGCCGAGCTCTCAACAGTTTCATGGCTTTTCGCAGTAAGCAGAGTCGCAAAATTTCTGTTTGATCCCATACTGACAGTAATAGGTTATTTTTCCGGTCTCTTCCCTGGGGTTCGCCAGTCAGTGAAGTCCAGTCTACTCAGCGAGATATGGTCCGATGATCCCCTGAAGTCCCACTGGTCACTCATGGCACGGGCATACACGCTCATTCGGGACAACTTTCGGATGGCGGACCCAACCCTGCCTTTGTTCATTCGACTCGTTGCAGCTTTCATGGGGATCCCAGGTCCCAAGAATTACTTGATTCTCTGTGGCTTTACCGTCGAGGAGCACATCGACGCGGAACGGAAGTATACAATCAGTGGACCCAACCCCAACGAGCGGATTATCCCACACGTCCATACTGTCACAATTTTTGACATTGTGGAATTTCTCCAATGTCATCCGGAGTACCAGATGGAACAATATGAAAGCTCCATATGGCCGTATGACACCTCTGCTCATGAGAATGGCCAAATGGCAATTCGCATCGACCCGGACAACCCTGCCATTGATGACCCTCTGGATTGCATCTTCGATGAGAGGAACTGGAATCTCGATATCGAAGACACGTACTCCGTGGTGGACGACAGTATCGACCCCACTCGAGACCTTATCTACTGGCCAGCAATCGATGTCGAAAGCCTTACCCGGCTTGAGGAGGAGCGGGTAGCAAGTTCTGCAGGTTACCGTGCAAGACGCAACGCGGGCCTAATACCTGGTGTACCCCCATTTCCCAACTACAACTAGGTTTCCCATCACCCATCGCACCTTCGAGATTTGATGAGCAATTTCTACTTCAGCTTGCAAAATCGCAAAAGCAAATACTCGCCTCAGAAATGCAGAAACAACAAAATTGCTTTTTCTCTCCCCTTCAAAATCTTCTTTCCTCTTCTTTGCTCCATCAATCAATCAACACCAACATTACGCAAAGACAACCCCCAACCAAATCACCATTACCACATCACCATCACCACATCCACGACACATCGTTTCCCACGAGATGATTCAGGACGACAATATCTGGACACTTTTTCTTTTTCTGCACATACGCAATGGAGACTGTAGACGGGCGTTTCTTTTTCTTTCCTGTTCCTGCTTTTCCTTTTCTATTCCTGCTTTATTCTGCTTTTTCCCCCCTTTTTTCTCCCCTTTCTTTTCTTTTCTTTTCTCTTTCCTTCCTCCCTTTCCTTTTTATCCATTAATCACTCACTTACCAAGTAGAGTAGATAAAATGCGACAACCCGCGGCAAGCCCGAAAGCGGCCCTGAAGCAGCTGAACATAAACAAATAAACCAAATCTGGTTCCTTCTTTTGACCTGAATTTCTGCCCTTGGATCGTTTGGATGGTCTATTTCGGCATCTCCCTTTTGGTTCTTTTGGTTTATTTTTGGAATACACTCCTTCCCTTCTCCCTTTGTACGAATTCCATTCTGTAATTGTCAAGAACTTGATGTAGCTGCATTCGTATACACATCGCCATTCTACATCGCCAGTCCACACACCCCAATGGCGCGTGGGATTTCCGTCACCATCTACATATACACAGCATGCTACAAGAAGTTCAAAGAAAGAGGAAATTTGGTACATTCGCTGATCTCTGATAACTGAAGCTACGAACAGGGATGTGCAACATTTGGAAAGAGGGGGGAAATGGCCAAAAGGGAGAGGGTGGTTGGAATAACCCCGAAAGGTATTCCAGGATATACACAGTCAAAGCGGCGAGCCCAAGGCGACGAGGGAGAGGGGGCGGGACAAAGAAACATGAAAGACGGATACGGGAAATTATTCCTCCTGGTAAGAAATCTTGCGCATTTCGCCGAGGCGTTGGCGGGCGCGGGCAAGACCGTTTTCCAGCTGTAGAATCTCGACCTGGAATTTTGAATAATGTTAGCGAATGATTCCATGAGCAAGGTCCGTTCGCACTTCCGGAGAAAGTGGCGAGGGGGGAGGGAAGAAATAAATCTGACAAACGTACCTGTTGCTCCATCTCGCGCACCTTGAACTCATGCGAGCTCAGAGTCGCGTAATCCTCCGCCTCATTATCGCCGCTGTTCTTCTCCTTGATAATGTCCTGCACCTGTCGCACCAAAGCCCGACACGCGGCTCCAACAGCCTTGCTGGCTCCCTCCAGACGGTCTTGGGATTTGCTCATGAACGTGGCCTTGACACGACTAGCAGCCACGAGCTGGGCAGTGCTGGCCGCGACGTCATTGGAGGCGACGATGAGTTGCTCGGGAGAGTTGCGGCCGGAAATGACACCGTCGGCTGTCTCGATTAAAGTGTTCGTGGAGGTGGCCACGGCCTTGGCTGCGGAGATCAAACCCTCGGTCCAGCGGTTGTTTTTCTTGTAGAAGGCTGTTTTGGAAGCACTGCCTCGGCCCTCACGGACAATTTCTTGCTGCGATACTGTAGCGGCTTTGATCAGCTCGGCAATTGCTGTAGTTACTGCAATAGCAGCGGCCAGGATGGAATCGTTGATGCGAAGCTCGTAGGTTGAGTAGCCATCGCGGGGCTTGTTCTTCAGCTTAGCTAGACGCTGGGCAGCAGCATCAATTGCGTCGGCTGCCTTGGTAAGCTCGGAATCAACGAGGTCTCCGAGATCGCCATTGGTGCTGATCTTGCTGTTCTTGGGGGTGAACGACTCAACCAGCTTCGAGAGCGACTGAAGGTCTCGCTGCACCTCCAGGTTGTTGTTGATGACAACGTCGGTCTTGTGCTCGGCCTCCATGCCCTCGAGGCGGAATGACTGCAGACCGCGGAAGAAGCGCACAGTAGCCTGTGCCGACTTGCGGGCCGCACCGAACAGTTGATCCGAGCTCTTGTCGTCATTGGCGAAGCGAGACAGACCCTTGGTGTTGCTCAGGGTGTCGGCAATTGACCCCGAGAAGACAGACACTGTACGGATGATCTCGGCGTGGGGGCTGTTGGGTCCATCCGCGATGAAGTTGTTGAAGGCTGTGGAGAACTCGGTGGCGGACGCAGCAGCCTTCTCGATCTGCGATAGAACATATGGAGGCGAGGCATTTTGGTTACCGGCTTGCATAGACGAGTCCAGCTCATACATCGCATCATCCACGCGCTGTACACCAGCCTGCAGCACAGAGTCAATGATATCGTTGATCTTGGCCACCGTTCCGTGGAGCACTGTATCGATCTGGCTGTCAAGGGCATGATCCGCATCACCTTGGTTCTAGACAATTGATCATTAGAAAAGTTGGGAACATAATAATTTCAAGGGGCACAACTAACCAGCTTCAACTCCTCCAGCTCCATAAGAGCCTGCTCCATCCCAGACTTATATACCTCAATCTCCTCATCCTTCTCGCGGAGAGCGAGATCATGGTCTCCCGAGCGCTCTGATGTACTATTTGCGACGTCCTCCAAAGCCCGGTTTTTATTCTGCAAAAGTCAGTCAAGCAAGCCCATGGGTTAAAAAGAAAAGAAAAGAAAAGGGCCAGTTCTTACCCGAAGAGCCTCCTCCAAGTCAGCCATCTCGCGATTATACTTGGACAACATAGACGAGATCTCAGTGCCCTTTGACCGCTCGGCATTTTCAGCGCGGTCGATCGCCATGCGGAGTTCCCGCTTGATCTTCTCCAACTCATCCTTGTTTGTCCCAGAAACACGGTCCTTGTCGTGCAAAGCACGGTCACGCTCGCGGATCATATCAGCCAGCTCCAAGTTCTTAGTCTTGAGCTCGCGCTCCAGCTTTTCGCGACGGTCAATCGCCTCCTGTGCGGATGCCGCCTTGATCTTCAGGCTCTTAGTAGTCGTCAGGAGGTCCAAGTGCTCCTGTCGCAGCTGCGAGTAGAGCTTGGCGAGAGCCTCGTACTTGGATCGCCATGTGTTGACTTGCTCCTGCAGAGCCCGGATCTGCTCGTCCTTGGAAGAGTTTTGAAGGTTGATGTTCGAGTTCAGCTGGTTCATCTGTTCCTCCAGGTCCTTGACACGGCGGTCATACTGCTGCAGCATGAGCTGGTCCCGCTCATACTGGGCACGAGCGTTCAAGTTCTCTTGCTCCAGCTCTGCCAGTCGACCTTGTGTGTGTGTTTGGTACTGGTCGCGAAGGAGCTGTTCTTGTGCCACGCGTTGCTGTTCGGCCTGCAGGCGCTGCTGTTCCTCGAAGTCGCGCTGGGCCTGTTGTTGCTGCGCTAGCTGCTGTCGCTGTTGCTCCTCCCACTGCTGCGCCAGGCGGGCTTGCTCGGCCTCATATTCTTCTTGCTGACGCCTGGCCTCGGTGGTCCAGAAGTCACTAATAGGCTCTGGTTCAGCTGCCACCTTCGGTGGGGGAGAGGGCTGAGCCTCCACCTCCCTCGCAGGCCGTCTCGGCAGAGCAGGTCGCTCATCATCTTCGCCTAGAAGATTTGGCGGATCCTGCGGCAATTTGGGAATCGTAATCAAACTGGTCAGGTAGCGAAGGTTCGAGCACTCATAATAGAATCGGACAAGGCGGTGATGCTGGGCATCATAACGGCCCCGAAGTGGTTCGAGAGCTCCATCATCACCAGTGGCTTTTCGGAGGTTAGCAACCATAAGGTCAAAATCAGAAAGAGGGGATAAAAAGCATACTTGTGTGCATCGCTCGCAGCATGCTGGTAATGAACTTGTAAATGCCGTAGCTCTCCTGTACAAGCGGCACCAAGGCAGAGATTCGGCACTCATTGTGGGTACCAGATTGGAAATGCGAGAAGATGAGTTTCTGGAAAGCATCAATCTGGTCCTGCAGGGTCATGAGATCGGTGATAGTCTCATAACTATAGATCCGTCAGCATTTCATCCGCAACTTGTCAACGGACAACAGCCATGCGTACCCTTCATTCGGATCATTGATCGTCTTCAAGCTAATATATTCCTCATATTCAAACAAGCCTGCTACCATTAGCCCGCTGCTCGGCTCTAGATTGGGGTATCGGAAAGAACATGCCGTTGAATTCAGGATGGTTGCGGTGGAAGGCCAGCTTCGATTCGAGGAAGAAGACGTATTCGCGAATAAGTGGAGCATATCCTAGCAAGCAAGTACCATGTCAGCGTCTCTCGTTTAAGAAGCCATCAGCCCAGCAAAGGACCAGTCGCGCAAGTCTCATACCTCGAACACCATCTCCTCCAACTCCTCGCATCAAGCTATCGACCCAATTGGAGTGCTGCTGCGCCTCGCGTACGACAATTGGGTGGCCCTCCTGGAGGACCTTGTGTATCGTGATGAGGGCCTTGAACGTCTGGACCTCGTCGGCGAGAACGGGCTGCCTGCAATTGGTGATTCTTTGTCAGCTGCTATTATCACTGACGATATCATTGCGCTGTCGAGCCACATACACTTTCATGCCGGCCCAGAAGGCCGCCGACGACTTGTGGTCCCACGTGTAGACAATGCAGCTTCGCACATGTTTCCCTGTAATAGCGAAGAACGTTAGACGCGGGAGTTCGGTATCAAAGATATATTGGTGTTCTCCGAGAAGGTAGCGAAAGCGCAAAGTAGGACGTACGTTTAGGAGCGGTTTCCTCTATCATGCAGGTTGAATGGTTAGCCGTTGGATCCTTTTCCAGCTTCCGTGGCCTCGAACAAGCACTTACCGATGCTAGTAGCCTTGCGGATATTAATGGCCAGATCGGCCTCCGTTCTAGATGGACTTGGTTAGTCGTGTGCTCGCCCAAAAGGAGTGAATTGGGTTCCGCGTACCGACTCATCTTGATCGGGGGCGATGCGGGACAAGTTCAGGGGAGGGGGGGGAAGGGAATCTAGCTTTCGCGACAGATCCCAAGTCCGGACGCGGAGATTGTCAAAGAGAGCGCCGAGCGGAAAAAGATGAAGGAGAAAAGAGGAGTTGGAGTCGCACGTGGAGTGCAATGGCAATGACGTGGGAAAGCTGGCGCCTGTCAAGTCTTGGCGACGCCTAAGCCCATCCCTTGTCGAGTGCGGTGGACGTGGACTTCCGCACTGCGCCACTCTGAACTCTACGATTTGTATTTTGTGTGCTACAGTATTGGCTGTGAAGCTGTGAATGACTTGATACTGTAATTTGAGGCAGAAATATAAAGGAGTAAAAAATGGAGATAGATTCCTAATCGGTCGTGTCACACCACAGCCGGAAGAATATCCTGATTCTATACAATCGGGGCCAGGTATCCTCATACTTAAAAAAACCCCATAAGCCCAACCTTACATCCTGCAGCGACAACGCAGAGCCGAAATGAGTCTCATAGCAAAAAAGAAGAGAAAAGAAAAGAACAAAAAAAAAACACCTTCAACGCCATCCTATAGTCACACGGGTTTCGTATCGGGCCAGCCCGATGGCTCGAATCCGAAATATCAAAAGCAACAGCCCCCAGCGTCAATCACGACGACGGGACTTCTACCCGGTTGAGGGACGAGGTACCCTCGCTGCTGCCTGGTGTTGAGTTGGATCTCTGATCTACAGAGTGCAGGGGTCGGGAATCCGGGGTCCCCTCGTCTTCCCATGACTGCGATACACTAGCGACATCGGTATCCGCTAGGGAGGAGTCACTTTCGAGGAGTATAGGCTCTGTTATACCATCATCTCTATCTATGTCCCCATCAGCAGGGCTATTTGGCGTCGAGTCGGTCGGCGCTTCGACCACCAGCAATTCATCGGTGGAGCCATCAACTCTGCGCCTTGATGGGGGGATCGGTTTCCTCCGGGGCAACGCCGGAGACGATGCATGTGGTTTATCAGCTGTCTTGGGTCTCTCGGTTGAGTTCGGTGTCCCGACAGGCTTCCGCTTAGGCAGTGTTCCTGAGTTTCTCTTCAGGGCATACTTATCGGGGCGTGGTAGAGGTGCTCCAGGAGGCGGATGCGGGTGGCCACGCCCAATAGGCTCATTGAGTGTGCCTGATGGTACTTGAGATCCTTCTCGGTTCTCATTCATCTCCCCTTTGCCGAATACACTCCAACTCCATTTCTTTGCAGCCGCAGTGGCCGACCCGATGGTCATATTGCCAAGAGCCTTGTCGTCGGAAGAGGGTGTTGAAGTCAGAGTCCTGGTCAATGATTCGATAGTGCTTCGACGACGGGGTTGTTCGCTAGCAATCGAGGTGTTGATTGAAGTGGTGGAACTTCCTCGTGAGCTTCGAGCACTGGAATGGGAGGCGCTATCAAGGCGAACAGAAGAGGGGCTCTTGATAACATTATCGCTGGCGAGACTAGCACTATCGAGGGACTCCGCGATAGAAGGTTCACGACTATGAACTGCGCTCTCGGGCATCATAATACCACCAGTGGGAGGCGAATTGTTTGGAGTGCGGTTCGGAGAAGCAGGTGGTGAGCGGTTTGATATTTCAATCATTGCACTCGTTGCACTGCTCTTCTCGTCACCCGTGCTACCGGTTCCAACTTTGTTGACCTTGGCATTATCCGCAGTCACCACTGGGTCTGCTGCCTGGGAAAATGTTTGTGAGCGCATAGAACGATGGAACGGCTTCGCTTCTGTCCTGTCAAAGCTTGTAGACGATGCTGCCGGACTACTTGGCTGAGAAGGGAAGACGAATGATTTGGCGGTTTTGCGTGCCTTCACATCCGGTTTGGGAGACTTGGGAAGAGCAGGCATGCTCATTGTTCGATCATCCTTGGACTTCAAAACATCGATAGATTCCTCCTGGGCATCTTTTGGTGTTGGTGGAGGACCACCGGACTCATCAGGGATCTCCACCTGGGTAGTGTCCACCTCAGGCTCATCGCGCTGCCAAATACCACCCCGGAAGGCCTGGCCGACAGTTTCGTTGAACGGTACATCGTCCCAGAACGGCAGAACAATACTCTCTGCCACGACCTCGCGAATCTTACTTTCAATCGTCCGAAGGATGGGACTAAAAGTGATCTGTTTCGAGCTCACGATGGGCTCGATATCCATCACCATTTTCGGCATGGTTTCAAAGGACATCCAAAATCGATTGCTGGGTGGAGGCTTGAAGCGGACCAACAAATGGCCCTCGAGTTTCTTCAGTACCACCGCTAACACGATATCGACTTCTCTCGCCTTGAAACGCTGGCCGAGGTCAATGCGCACGGTAGCTGATATCTCAACCCGGAAATTTCCCGTGTATTGAACATCCATCTCCACACTGCAGTTCCCGTCGACGGTCAAGTCTTTTAACCGAGGATTGGTCATGAAAGGGGCACCTTCGCCCATGTCAATTCTCTGCAATCCGACTTTGCTGATGAAGTTCGGTTTATTGACGCGAGATATCTTCTTGGTGATTTTGCTTCGCACAAATTCCTCCATCTGAGGCGTGCGATACAAGGCGAGAAAGAGACGTCCAAAGAACGCATTGATCCAGCGTGTCTGTAGCTGTTCTTCAGACGAGTGGAGTCGTTGTACCAGAGAGACAATATGCTTCACGTCGAAGTCCTGCCGCTTGGGAGGTCTGTCCGACGACTTCCACATCTTCGACTGGTTGTGAAGCATGGCGAAATAAAAGTCTTCCTTTTCCGACAAGTTCTCAGAAAACATATAGAACGGCGGCGTTGGTCCACCAAGGTCGCCAAGCGAATCCAGCCGCCGTGACAGACAAATAGCGTTCCTTTTGAGCCACAGCTCACCTTCAGGGATCTCCGCTTCGCCGCCATGGATAGTCACGTCGTGATGGGCGAGGGAGATGACATAACGGACTTCCACCTGATTGACATCATCATAAAGCATCAGGTGGCCATGTCTATAGAGTTGACATATCTCGTCAGTACAGATTCCTCACCGGCGGGCACCTCAAAAAAACAAGTCATGCAACACATACCGAAGAACAATGTAAAAGACATTCCGTGCTCGCTTGGTATTCTTCCCATTCGACTTCGCCGGCTCAATACTAGGCGTCTGCTTTCGATCAAACAAACTCCGATACATAGACTGATAGACGCTGGGACTTTCAGTTGCCACAACCTCCCCAGCGGGTGTGGTTCTCTCCGGGGGTTTCCCATTGACACCACCGGGGACATATTCCCGACAAACAGCAAAGTATCCAGCGGCGACATCCGACTCATGAGTGCGATGGAATTTATCCGCCAGCTGATCGGTGCCGGACTTCAGACTATACTCGTCGTCGCCGGATTGACGGACTTCATCTTGAGGGCATAGCGCCCGGGTTGTCGGAGCGTTCGGGAAGGTCAGGTAGGCATAGAGGAGGATCAATGATAGGATTAGTGGGAAGAAGGTAAGTCCCCCAAGCGTGTAGATGACGAGAAAGCTGCCGAGTGAGCCCATCGGGAAACCAGTCGATCAAAGCGGGAGCGGGAGGGCCGAATGCTCCATAATTTGACCAGTTCACGGTCTGGAGCAGGTGAGTATAGAGGGATGGCGAGAGCGAGAGCGAGGGAACGAGAGACCGGCTCTGACTGAAAAGAAGCAACAAACGAACGTGCCAAAGATGACCGGGCAGAAGCAGAAGCAGAACAGGGGAGTTGCAGCTGCCACCTCCATGGCGCGGATGACGGAGTTGCTCTGAGCTGAGGTGGGTCGGTGTGGTAATGGTATTACATGTCTATTACAATGTTATAGTAGCGCTGTGTAGCTCTTCATTGCATTATTTCCCTCAATCATGTGACAGTAGATTGTAATACCTATATACTGTAATTACAAGACGCAGCCGCCGTACTGGAACCCCGCAGGATCCGACCAGCTGTCAGGAACACTCAGCCCTGCAGGCTTGGAATACCTTAGCAGTCTCCTTTACCAGTGTTTAGAGCTCGTAAATAGCTTTAGTTGGAGAAAATGATTAGGAATAATACTCTAGCACCTATAAATCATTCCTTGAAACGTGACTATGTCCTCTAGAGACCCGCCACGGTGTACCTCGGTACAAGTAGAGAATTATATCGAGCAGTTGAAAGAACCCACATGTAAGCAGTATTGAGTCTATAGACCTAAAAAATCTAAAATAACACCACATCATGACCGACTCGGGCCGAACATTCGCATCTAATAAAATATATAGTGTACATGAAACCTGAACAAAGAAAGGGGAGCACAACATCCGTCTAGGCGTATATGCTTATAATGGTACAAAACCCCTCAAAAGACACTCTACTTGCGCCGTTTCATGGTCTTCTCACACATACCAATCAGTCCTGACTTGGCCTCACCCTCGGGGAAATCGCTAATGGCAGCAACCGCCTTGTCGGCATACTCCTGAGCCAGGAGGCGAGTCTGCTCCACGCCGTTGCTTTCGTAGACAAGCTGACGAGCCTGGAGAAATTGTTAGTCTGATATCTCATGTACAGCATATTCGCTGGGTATTGACACAAATAGGGAATGGGGTCATCTCACCTTCTGCACGTCGCCCTCCTCGCGGAACTTCCGCCCAACCAAAGGACCCAGCTCGGGGTTACTCTTCCACGCAAAGAGGAGGGGAGCGGTGGCCAGACCAAGCTCCAGATCCGCACCAACCGGCTTGCCCATCTCTGCCTCGGTGACAGTGTAATCCAGCATATCATCGACCAGCTGGAACGCGAGTCCCAGGTTCCGGCCGTAGGCGTAAGCAGCCTCGACAACCTCCGGGGCACACCGACTCAACACAGCTGAAGAGCGGCAAGACTTGCTGATCAGACTGGCAGTCTTCAGATAGGTCTTTTGCAGGTAGTAGTTCAGGGTGTCATCGGTGTAAACGGGCTTAGCTTCGTCCTGAGCGGTATTCTTCAACTGCATGAACTCGCCCTCCACCAGATTGGCAATGACAGTAGCCATCAACTCGGTAACTTCCGGATCACGCAGTCGAGCAAGAGCAACAGACGCGCGGCCGAGCAGGAAATCACCCGCCAGCACAGCCATCTTGTTTCCAAAGGCCGTATTCGCGGAACTGTTGGCGCGACGGGTCACGGCGTTATCGATGACATCGTCGTGGAGGAGGGAGGCAGTGTGAATGAGTTCGGTGATCTCAGCCAGTCGACGCTGCGAGGGCAGGATATTATCGTCGCCGGGAATATTGTACTGGTGGCTCTCAGTTAATCGGGATACAAGCGGGTTAAAGTCTGGATTCGAGTCGTCGAGTATAGAAGGTTGGCTGAGAGGATTATCGACGGGGTTGGGATTGGCCTGATCGGCCGGGAGTTTGCGAGGATCTATCGCCGTCGCCTGGGACATGAGGAGAACCAGTAATGGCCGCATGTGTTTGCCTTCACTGTGTGTATAATATTTCGCGACCTTGTCCAAGGCCGGGTGACCCGACCCCAATAATTGGCGAATATTCTTGCTCAAGAATTTCAACTCTTTGCCGACAATTCGTAGCGGGTCAACTGAGATACCCGGAGGTGCCTTGGGCATACCCTTGAAGATGGTCTGGGCGGCCGACACGGCGGCGCCGAATGGAGATGCATCTCGCCGTCTTGTTGGGTGGTATTTGCGAGATTGGATGGGGAGGGAGGTTGAGAAGAGGTCATCGCGGAGGCATTGCGAGCACACGGAAGTCGGGGATGAAGTCGTTCGCGTGATGACCAGCCCGGCGGCCGATACGGTTCGAGCTCGCATAGTCAATGCAGGGCTTCGAGAGAAGAGTATTTTGGTTGGCGACGCTAGACCATGAAGCTTGAATTGAGGACGGGTTGGAATGTCCAGGCGTTCTGGGACTCGGAGGAGTATGAGGGACCAGATGAAACAAACCAACGGGAAGATTTCGAAAGCTCTCGGGATGGCACGGACCACGCGTGAGCGCCGCAGAGCCGACACTGTTGGGGATCGGGATGCTCTACAGCCAATCATGATCGAAATAATTGGTTTTTAAAAATTAGGACAAGTTAAATAAGCTGATGACCCAGTATATCCATTCTTTACATTCTCAAAAAGGCCACATCGAATTCTGTAGCGGGCTACCTCGGGTACAGCCCGGTTTACCAGTGTTTTATAGAACAGGACCCAAGACACAGTTCCCATGCAAAGTAAAATGGTTTCAGGTTAAAGAGACATGAAAATTGCGCCGGCCAGCTTGGTCCTGCACTTCCCCCTTCGTACACATCCAACAAAGGAAATATAAAATAAAAGCGAAATTGCACACGATTAACACATGGGTTGAACAAGGCCGCTACGACGTAAGGACCCGATGCATAGGGCAGGGGTGGAGAGGATGGAAGAAAGGAAAGATGTATCCATTCGCGATACCACACTCTTAGATGGCATCGAAATCACCACCAGCATCCTCATCGTCCATGTCTCCCTCCTGGATCTCCTTGGCAAGCTCGCGCTCACGCTCCCGTGCCTCTTGAGCACTCTTCAGCTCCAGTCGGTGCTGGTTCATCGGGAATCGCATAGCCTAAAAATTGGAAAAAACAAAAAAGTTAGCACATGCCCAACAAGTCTATCCGATAGCAACACTTAGGGCAGATCTACACATACCTTAACACTCTCGTCGTGAAGGGCCAGACAGGCACGGATACGCTCGTGGAACGCCTCTCCGGGCTCCCGTGTGGCGTAGATGTCACCAACTTCCTTGCTCTTCATGAACCCGTGCTCGTGGTCCAGGGTAGCCTCAATGACGCCATCCCGAATCGCCTTGGCCACAATGTACTCGGCTGACTCCTCGCTGTCCAAGCCCAGACGCAGGCAGATATCCCGCAAGGAGATGCGAGAGTAGGACAACGACATCATGCGAATACCAGTCTTGATCACATTCTGCCGCAAGCGAAGGATCAGGGTGTATGTGCCATCCTTTCGGAATGCCGCGCTGTGTGTGTTGACAATGTTCAAGAAGCCATCCAGGTCACCAACACTGACTGCCTGTGCAAGTAGCAGGTAAGGGTGCATGGACTTTTCCAGGGCTGGCTGGCGGAAAACCGAGCGGTCTGGGATGTCACCCATCAGAAGTTCAACCACTACAAGCAGCTTGTGCGAGAACTGGTAGAAGCCGCGGGCACTGTGACTGGTAGGGGACTTGCGAGTGGCTCCGATCAGGTGGCTGTGAGCCTCGGTATACTGGAGCTGAATGGCGCGAATGCGACCGAGGTAGAACAGGTACCGGGCGATCTGGTTATTCGAAGCAGCAGCAGGGAACTTGTTGTGGGAGATCAGAAGATCCGCCTGGGTGATGTGAGAGGTCGACAGATAGTTGCGAAGCAGCAACGTCATGACAGTGGCCTGGGTGTCGACGTCCTTCCGTAGAACGGCAGTTCGTAGGGCAGCCAGCAGCGGCTGACGAATAGTAGTGACGGCGGCCGATGGAGATGGAGGAAGCGGAGCAGTTTGCTCGTAAAACAGAGAATAGTAGAAATACACGCGGGCTGCGAGAGAGTCTAGCGTACGGCGGTTCAGAGCACGCAGGCGTTCAATCAGATCAGTCGAAAACTGACCACCCTTCTGGATCTGGCGCTGGTCGAAGAGATAGATCTGAACCAGTATAGAAAGATATATGTCCACCTCGGGCAGAATCTCCTTCTGGGTCGCCTTGTTCTTCTCCGAGTCCACCTCCATCTTTGAACTGTCCGGAGCACTCTCGAAAGCATTGGACTTGTCAAGAACGTCCAACAAGAACGACGCCACTGGGTTGGATGCCGAGTATGTATCCACGATCACATCGGCGAGGACCTCGGGGGTGATATATTTCCGCATGGAGGATATCGATCGCAGGACACGGAGGGTAAATCGGGGATCGAAGTGGGCGACGGCTCGCTCGAGGAAGGTGAAGTTGGTCTTGATATCTAGAAACAATACAATAGGTGTGCTCTGTTAGTCAATGCTCCTTTTCTGGGGTTGGTGCCATGAATTGGGGAAGTAAGGACCAACCTTGAATGGCCTTGGTCGTCGGGTCGATCTCCGGCTCGGCCTCAGCATCACCATCCTCGGCACCTTCCATCGTCACATCATCGTCCTTCTCTTGACCGGGCTTGTCGGATGATTTGGAGCCCTTGGTCGGCGGCACTACAACAGTCATCTTCTCGTCACCATTCCGGTTCTTGCTGGAGTTGATTGAGGATGTAGGCGCACCTGCCGTATCCTCCATCTCGACATCCTCAGAACCGTTCACGCCATTCTCGGTCGACTTGGATCCGTTGACATGCGACTTATCATCCTCTCCCATCCCGGCGTCTGATGCGCCCTTGGCAGCGCCTTTCTTTGCTGGGGCCGCTTTGGCCTTGCTGGCGGCAGCGCGAGTCGTAGGCGCGGCCTTATCTTTAGCACTGGAGCTTTGGGAGTTGGAACGAGCCTTTTCACCGTTAGCAGATGAAGAGGTATCCGACTTGTTGTTTGATCGCAGAGAGCGCCTCTCGGGCATCTTTGTGAAGCTGTCGAGCTCCGCTGAGCAGCACAGAAGCTAAAGGAAGCAGGGGGAAGAGTAGGATCCGGAGCACAGGATCAGAAATGGAAAGCAGAATGGCAAATCCCAAGGCGCGAGACTGCTTGGATCCACAGAGATGATGAGAAAATGGGGCTGCGAGACAGATAGATGAAGTGGATGGGGGGATGTGATGTCAAGAGACGAGGACGGACGCAAGACGCCAGAGGAGTGCTTAGTCACGGAAGCTTACTGTGAAGTTGGTGTTGGGGCCGCGTGACGCCGGTACTGAAGCCCGGAGCAAAGATCGGGGGGGGTGAGTGAAGGGAAGCGAGAAAGGGAGGAGAAAGCAAAGAGAAGCTGAAGAAGCAACAGACAGCAGCGGCTCTCGGTTTCTCGTTGGTTTGCTGCGTGAAAGTTGGGCAGGCACTTTCTCAATTTGGCGCCTGAGGCAGAATCTCGGAGCTCTGGAGGTAATGCCAAACAATCCGGCTTGACTTGCACTTGACTTGCACACTGCCACTGCCACTTCCACCATGCCACTCCTCGATTCTCACCTGGAGCAGATTGCCCTCTCCTCAAATGCCATTTCCGAATTACCGTTTGTCGATTCCTCTCCCACCTACCAAGTCACCTCTTAACGCGAGCTCATTTACCAGGTTCCCTCCGCCCCGCGTCTTCACAAACGCGTTGCTAGGCTCTCATGACATTACCGCCTTGATTCGCGACACTGAAGTCCACGAGAGAGCGCTATTCCAGGTCGACCCGGCCGTCAAAGCTCAACCGCCGCAACGGCGCGCCACTCGACGCGGAACTACCTTTTCTTCAGAGTCCGAGAATGAATCCATGGCGAGTCGGATCTACTCCGCGCGAAATAATCGCAACCAGTCTGCTGTCGCCCGGGTTCTAGGGTCTGATATGATGGAAGAGATCAAGCGATCAGCTGGAACCTCCTCTCGTGGCCGCGGCGAGGTCAATGTGGAAGTCCTACTACGCGGTGCGGAGATTCTGTGCAATGTCTAGTAGGTCTATACTCTCGTTTTCATGTCTTGATTTGTCCCATTCTAACCATTCAACTAGTCCCGTTGCTGGCGCCCAGGAAAAAATTGCAACCTTGCGCTACCGCCATGAAATAATTGCCGATTCGATCGCCCAACTAGAAGATCGTGTTGCCACCAACACGGCCGAGCTCGAGCAAATGCGACACTCCTACGACGATAACGATGATGGCTTTTCGCCTCCTCCTGTCTCGCAGCCAGATATACCCGAGGTTACCGACGAGGAGATTGAGCGAGAGATGGCCGAGATTGCAGAGCTGGAACGGAAGAAACGGGCTTTGGAGGCTCGGGTCACCGGCATGGATCGAGACCTCGGCGGCCTCATACGTTAAATAGAAGAGTCTTCACAGTGGAAATTCCGGCCGTCTTTTCCTGTGCCTCGAGTGGGTTTCTTTTGGCAAGAAAGCTGGACCGTATGGTGCTGGCAGATTCCGGGACGACGAAAGGCCCTCCGTTTTATGATGTTTGACGACCTCCATGAGTCATCTAGAGCTTTTGGTCTATGTTTTTATACCCCTTACGCGATGACTTTTCTTTTTTTTTATTCGATATGAAGCAGTATGTCCAAGTAGACAAATGAATAAACGCAGCTTGAAAGTTGAAGACATGGAGCCGGTTCATACCCTAGGTATACTTCCAGCTGCCTCGCTGCCTAGGATCGTATTAATTTCTCAAGTACCCATGTATATGACAATTAAAAATTCACCAGCGGCCCTATCCAGTCAGAATTGTGTAAAGCGCTCACCACGCTGGACGATAAAATTTGAATTGCAACCAGCATGTCCAGTACCAATGAAATAAAGCAACTTGAAGAAATAAGTGATCGAATAAGCGCGCGCCCGTAAGGCGGTCTTGGCGTTTGCCGAGCGCAACCTCCATCTCACGCCGGCCGTCCACAGCTCATCTTCTCTCGCGTGCGAGACGGGATTTAGGGCGGCAACAGACTACACTCTCTCGCAATCGCTCTGCAGAATACGCCAGATTTGAATCCACAACCCCTTTCGTCGGATCCCCTCGCGCCTCGATCTCACCACCGCCGACATGGATGGGTCTCAAGGCCAGGCAGGCCAGCCCATGGCGGCGCCACAGCAGCAGCACTCGAACCTCATACGGACCGACCAAGTGCAGAAGCTGCCACACCTCACCGATCAACAGAAGGCGCAGCATACCCAGTTGGTGCGCAACCTCTGGGACGCGCTCAACAACCGCGACCCGCAAACCCATGAATACCAGACAGCACATGCGAAGCTGTCGCAGCTATCGCAAAATCTGATGAAAGGGATGCGGGTGTTTCAGCAGAATCGTCAGCAGGCACTTCAACAGCACCAACAGGCCCAGCAGATTCAGCAACCCGGACAGCCGGTGAGCCATATCCAGCTCCAGCAGCCCCAGATGCATCAAGCTCAACAGCCCCAGCCGGCCCAGCAGCAGGGTCAACCCGTTCAGCGCCCGCAGCAGTCGAACAACCCTCAGAATCTGAGCCAGCTCTTGCCCCAGATTCAGGCCAAGGTCAGCTCGCTGAACTTCTACCTACCTCCAAATGTCACCAACGAGCAGGTCCAAACGTGGATTCCGGAGGCCCGCTTGCGATACGGAATCGCGCTGCAGAAGCAGGAAGTCGGACGGGCTCGCATCGCCGATTTGCGCCAGCAATTTACCCAGCGTCAATCTGCTGGAAACATGACGCAGGAAGAGGTGCAGGAGTTCAAGAACCGTCAGTTGGCTGCCGAGAAACTGTTTCGGGAAGGAAGCGACTTCTTGAACAAGTTCAAGGAGCAGCAGGAGAGCTTCAAGATACAGTCGCAGCAGCAGAACCCATCAATGGCAAACCAATCTCAGCAAAATCAAGCTGCTGCGCCGCCTCAAAACCAAGCTGCTCCTGTACCGACGACTCAGCAACAAGCACCTTCCAGCCAACCTCCAAACGCGGCAAATGCCATGCCAGGCCAGACACCTACCCCAGCACCGCACACTATTAACTCGGCCGTGAACGCTGCCCGTAATCAGGCCGGACAGGCGATGTCTCCGTCGACTTCTCAGCCGGGGCAAGCACCTCCCTCTGCGGGTGGCACGCCTGCTCCTTCCAATGCCCAGCCGCCAGCCCGTCCGCAACCGCCATCACAACAGGGAACACCAGGCGCGCAAATCACATTCAGTCAAACTCCCAACCCGGACGGTTCAACTCCCCCAACTGCATCGCAGCAGAGCTCCAACCAGGGTCCACCACGCCCATTGGCATTGACGCAGCAATCTGCTGTGCAACAAGCCGCGAACAACTACAGCGCGAACCAAACCCAACAACAGCAACCACAACAACCATTGAACCAGGCTGCAAATAACCAACAACCTCACCCACCAGGTTATCTTGCCAATCGTTCCGCCGAGGCAAGCGCTCGTAACATCAACATGGTTATCCCAAAGAACCTCAATGTCTCGACCCCGGAGCCTGTCTCCATGTCCACCCCCCGCCCTTCTCTCTCCGGAGGGCCCAGCCACGGCGCAATGGGAATGATGGGCCAACCGGCTATCCAGAAACACCCGGGTTACGTGCTGGAGGGTGAAGGTCAACACGTCCTCAGCAAGAAAATGCTGGATATCCTCGTCCGACAAGTGACAGGAGGGGGAGAGGGAGAGATGTTAACTCCTGATGCTGAAGAGGTACGTCCTACTAACTAATCCTTACCAAACCTTACCAGTGAGGTAATAGTGAGGAATATTCTCAACTAACTCACACCTCCCCCTCAGTTCATCCTCCAAATGGCAGACGACTTCATCGACGACGTAATATCCCAAGCCTGCCGCCTCGCCAAATTACGCCCTTCTTCTTCCCTGGAAATCCGCGATATCCAACTCGTTCTCGAACGCAATTATAATATGCGTATTTCGGGTTTCGCGACAGATGATCTGCGCACTGTCAAGAAACCTCAACCTACTCAAGGCTGGCTTCAGAAAATGTCTGCTATTCAAGCGGCGAAGGTTACGCAGGGTCGTTCTGAGTAAAAATGGTGACGTTTTGGATTGGACTCTTCCTCTTTTCTCGTCCTCGCTTTGCTTTCCGTCTTGTCTTAGGGAAATACAGGCGTCTCCCTTTTCTTTTCTTTTCTTTTCTTTTCTCCTTCTTTTCTTCTGTGATTGTCATGGTAAGGTCTTGCTCCATGGGGGCGTGGATCATTCTTGCTTTTTTTGGACTCCTGCCCTTTTTGCTTTTCCCCTTGGCGTGTCGAAGGAAGACATTCTTGCTCACATGGCTTTATCTTTGTTTCATTTTTTCTCACTTTTTCCAACTCCTTGATTCTCTGGTCGGTTATTAGGGGCGTTTATATCGGAACCCATTGGAATGAAACAGGTTTATGGATTTTGAAACAAATAGGTTTTGAATTTTAAATCAATGGACAAGATTCTAGATCCTCCCTTGTCCACAAGTATCAATTCAGTATTCCCTGCAGTAGTACCAAGCAACCAACCCAGCTACAACTACGTCAAACGATTGTACAGTTGTATGGTTGTACGGTTGTACGGTATAGTACACTTGGCAAGACTTAAGAAACCAGCACATCCCAAGTCGATCTATGTATAATCTAAATTACCAGAAAAGGGACACATGAAACCCAACAAAGACATTGACTTGACTTGGATGGGCAGGGCAGACTAGCATCACAGCCCTGTAAACCATTAACGCAGATGAAACAAGTTGGTATTGTGATGGGATTGATTGGTACAGGGTATGGAAGAATGGCGCAGGAATTCAATCGCTAAGGGGTAGTGGACGGGTACCTCAAAGACGGCAACGCATGAAACAGAACAGGAAGGAAAAGAGGAAAGAAAAAAGAAAAAAGAAAAGAGGACAGATTTGACAAGTTGGAATTGGGTTTAGTTCAGCGAGGGTGGCAGGGGCCGTGGTGGATGTCGTATCCAATGGCATTCACCGGAAAGTTTTCCGAGATGTAATGTGAATGAAGGTGATGCAAATGAGAGCTTGGAGGCTGGCTTCTTGGTGAAGCAATAGCAGAGAACGAAGAAGTTTTGGCTGATATGTGTATAAGGAAAGGACCAAGGAGAGGACATGAAGGAAATTGGGTCGGTGGGACCCGGTGTTGGGTTGGTGGACCAAGTTCTTGAAGACTGGATTGAGAATTTCTCTTGGGGGTGTTGAAAGAAGGTCTGTTGGTGGTGGTGGGAATTAAATTGATTCCCTGACGTTGGCGTTGGCGTTGGCGCTGGCATTTAATGGAACATGGCATCTGGGTCCGGTTCCGACAGCGACGATATTATCCAATCCTTTCCAATGGTGATGGTGATGGATAGTGAACAAGCTGATGGAAACGAGGCGCTCAAATAGAAAATATACACACATCACTCGTGAATATCTTGCGACAATATTTGCAGGACGAGAGTTAAGCAAAAAAGAGACCTCTCGGCTCGGCGACAGATGCAGGGAATGTGAAGGGAAAAGATAACAGGCGGTCTATGTATCAAGCAAGGCGGAGAGGTGAACGTTTGAGGTAGTGGGGATATCTCGCAGAATCACAAAAAGAATATCACAGATTGGCGTGAGCCCATGCAAGTGTATCCTATCCATGCAGGAAAGATTACATTCCATGAGCCACGGGTCACGGCAGGCGGACAAGTTTATCACCTGCGTGGGCTGGGACTGGCAAGGAGCTGATCTGCTCGATCAACCCCCTTGCCTTTACCAGGTGGCAATGGACGGTCGTCACGAGGAACTGGAGGAAGGTCTTTATCCGTAACGGGGGGTCCATTCCGGCTATGCTGGCTATGGCCACCGACGCTGCTCGCCTCGCCTGCTTCGTCCACTATCGGAAGAGTCGAGGTCGGGCCAGGCCCGCCGGCATCAGCAGGATCCCACACCGTGGCTAGTGTTCGAGGATGCGTGACTGAGACATCCTTCGCTGCCTCCTTCTCTGCCGCATGCATCTGTCGTTCCACAGAGGATGAGCGGGAATTCCTTTTCGGCTGCTCGCCCGACGGCCGCGTTGCCTGAGATGCTCGGGATTCCCGTCTTCGCTCGGCTTCTTCCTTGGACATAGTTATTCCCTTGACGAAGTTGATGAAACGGTCGCCGTAGCCCTCTGGTGGAATGGGAGAGATTTGTGTCCGATCATGCGAGAGACCCTTGAAGAAATTCTCGATCTTCTTGACCGTTCCGTAGTGGGTCAGACAGTCGATGATTCCTAAGTAATAGATTTCTTCGCCGGGTTGGCCGCTCTCATGAGTTGCCCGGAAACCTCCATCATCGGCATAGAAAACGTGGTATTTCCGTTCGTCGAGTATTTCATCCGGCATCTTGGCCGTTGCCTTATCCAAAGGTACAGGTCGCTCACGCTTGATCAACATGCGAAGTTCTCGAGCCTTGCGTTCATTTTCCAGTTTCGACGGGGTCCGCATCAGCATATTCGGATTCGTGTCGGCTTCGTGGTCGCCCCCTGGCGAGAACACCTGCAAAGTCTTGTCTCTTAATTTCTCCTCATTGCCCCGTTCAGCGTCATGTATTCCGACCAGCAGAGAGTAATCCATTATCTTCAGCTTTTTGAGTAGCTCAACATCGCGTTTTAGCTGCTCCAGGAAGAATTCTCGTTTTGCCGGCCCGCACTGCAGATGACGATTCCGTCGGACCCAGTTCAGATCCTTCATGGTCGCTCGTGGGTTCCTTTCAAGGTCTGATTCTTGAAGGTCTCGGCCAATTGTTGAGCCCTTCAAATCGAATGTTTGGTGGATATCTCGATGAGGTGGGAATAAATTGTTCATCACAACGAAGTGGATCTTGCGACCATATGCCATCTTCACGCGGTGCAGTCCGTAGAACTGCGAAATTAGGGTACTGGGGTTCTTTTCCACGTGTCGATAGTACTCGGGCAAAATCTTGCGGAGTAGCTTGTGCTCGGCATGGTGGATGGTCTTGATGATGTATTTGTAGTCGCGCGAGAAGTAGAAGAAGCTACCACTCTTGCCTGGGGAGCCCAGCTCGGACAGGATATACTTGCTGGTAAGGGACATGAGGTAATCGGCAGGATCGAGGCGGAATTTCGCACGGAGATGGCGGAATACCCAAGGCGCATAGTCTTTAAACTTGAAGTCATATTTTGCCGAGGGTATCAATTCGTTTCCGGTTCTGTTCAAAATAATGGTTAGAAGCTATCCAAGCGATTCGGCCAGGTGAGAGACGTACATATCGAAAGAGAACTTGTGTTTGGCCGCAAAGTCCGCCGGGGTCAGTTCTCGGTCCATCTTCGCGTTGATGCGCGAGACCGTGAAGCGGATTCCGGTCAACATGTTGTATGCCGTGACATAGTTGACATGGTTCTGGTCGACCTTTGTTCCCACGATGACGCGCTCGTCATCATCATCCTCACGCCGCCGTCGCGATGCTCGCTTTTGTTTGATGGCCTCCGCCCAACGTGCCGCATCCTCATCCGTCTGGGCTTCATCGAGGTTCCCATCAGATTGCGTTGTCTTTGTTGCGCGTCGAATAAGACTGAAGGACGTTCGACGCGGGTTACCGCTAGTAGGTGATAATCGACCACTGCTGTAGGCTGCATCATCACCAATATCACGGCTATTCCGTCGGACACTGGGAACTCGCGGAACCTGCAAAGAGTGTCGTTGTCGAATGCTAGACGGTTGCGAATCCTGAATCGAGCTGGCGTCGTTTATGGACGGGGCGGGAGGAGACGAGTATCGGTGGTGGCTGGGTTTCGGGGCTAACCGATCGGGATCTGGAGAGTGACGACCTGCATCTTCTGAATTGGGGACCTGTAGCGAAGAGTTGGATGGGCTGGCAGCTCGGTCTGATACCGAGCGTTCGTCTGCAGAGGGACGAGGATGGTCGCCATTGGCCATCGGCCGTCCCTGGGCGGGACGGAGGTTGAAGGCGGTCATACCATTAATCTGTTGATTCGACACGGACGCTGATGCGGAGCCGGCTCCAGGACCAGCGTCTGAGGGTTTCCGGTCAAGCATGGCCGATGGTCGGCCGGTATCCCGGGGGTCCCTGGGTTCCCTGACAGAGCCATTGCCGAGGGAGTGCATGCTGCCGTCTTTGGAGAGCGGCGGATCGCGCGTATAGGAGCTGACGCTCGAGCGGGGGCCATTCAGGGAGTACGCGCTGCCGTTTTTCAGATCACTGAGTAATTGGCGGTCATTCTGATGGGAGTCGTGGTTGGCGTCGCCGTTGGGCCAGTTGGTCCACAGGAAGGTGTTTCCAACAGAGCTTTTGTCGTGGGACTTGCGGTGAGGGGATTCGAAGGAGCGGGGATGAGTGGTCGTCGCTGTCGCTGTCGCTGTCGTCGTGGCCGATGGGTAGGCATCGGAGGAGAAGGACGGCATGGTTGCTTTTCGATTCCCAGGGAAACGGGGTGACGTGAGCTCTGCGTGGGCCGGCAACCCGAAGTGACGGCAATGGTCCTTATTGGCGGGGGATCAGCAAAGTTGTGAACCGGACCGTGTTCCAGAGGAGAAGAACGAGGGGAGTAAAAGTGGTTGGTAACTAGCGGTCGGAGAGGGCGAGAGGTCTCAAGCCGGTGCGGCCAGCCAGGGCGTGGCAGGATGACAGTTCAACGAAGGAGCATGTTCGGGTAGAGAAGAAAAAAGTCGAGAAAGTCGATGGATTTAGTATAATGAATAATGCAGGTCGAATAGAGGGTCGTAAAAGGGTGAGTCGAGTCTTGGTGGAGGTGGAAGTGGAAGTGGAAGTGGTGGTGGTGGATGTGATGTGGTTGTCGGGGAGAAAAGACGAAAGGGACTTGCGTGTCGTAATTACCGTTTCCCTTCAGGCACAATCCGACTCCACTGTTCAGCTCTACACTTGAGTAAACAGTAAAACCAGGGCACCTACAGTACCTAATACAAATGCCTAGATTTATTCTATTCTATGTAACCAAGGATTCTATTTCAACACAATCCACCACCCGCAGGGCCACGTCGAGTCTTCTGCACTGCAACTGTGCGCGACCCCCCCATGCAAGGAGAGCAAACGTGACGTCGTACAGTAGTTCTGCCAACTAATCTTGCATAAAGAATACACAGATATGCAGGACTGGTTTACCGTATACAGTACAGTATCAGCATGACTTTATTTACATACATACTGAACCCCTGATGCTCTTATCATGATACCACCATGTAATATAATATCCCTAACCCAACCTAAGTTAAACCATACGTGAGCGAGTCCACAGGGTATTGCCAGTGTATCTCCTTAATCTATCCTTCTTGGCTCAACACGGCCACTTCACTAGAAGCAGCCAGCCCTCATCTCATCCACTCCTCCCTGATGAGGAGCTCATCCGTTCCAAAAATAGCCTGCTCCACCTCGAAATCATACATACATACACACATGATGGAGTTGCGATCGTAGATAATATAGTAGTTCGTTATGTACAATATGCACATTACAACATACAGAATTGAAATTTTCAATGCCAATAGCAGGCCGGGTCTATGCGCGACACTTCCTTTTTCGGGGCTGGGCTGACGGTGGCAAATACGAAGGTTTGGGGGTGATCGTGATCGTGATGGCTTGCCAATCGGGGATATTATGAAATAAGCAATTCTTTGATAAGTGGGGGCGCACTGGCACTATACATATACACACATATACATATACATATACATATCTTGATGTACTTCTATTTTACTGATTCACTTCACTCGACTCCTAGCGATCAGAGAAGGCATACCACGATCTTGGCAGCCAGCATAACTTCATATTTCCGTTGTGCACCCCACTTTGACAGCCAATGACATTATGTACATACTTAGTACAGTCCACAGCCTATCAGTCTGTTCAATCTACGCATTCACTTATACAATTAGCAATTTAACGAATCGGTTCGAAGAGATTTCATTCCACTGATCTCCTTTCAAAATACCCCCAACTCGAATAACGAAAACAAGGAATAAACCAGACAATTTCCCGTAAAACCCACCACAGTACGCCATCCCTTCAACTTGGATAAGAGGAACAGAAAAAAGAAAGAGCAAAGCCATCATAACAAAGATATCCCAGAAAACAGTCACAAAGGAGAACCATCAGATCCACCAGATCAGTGGGGTGAGACGAAAGAAATTACATCGGAAGGAAGACGCAAATCACGAAGACCGACCCTCCCGGGAGAGCGCACGTAAAAAAAAGAACCGGGAGGTCGACATCAGACGGAGGAAAATAGGGGGAGTATATAGCCCCTATTTCTTAGTGGTCCGCTTCTTCGCGGCGGCCTTGGCTGGCGGAGCAGTCGTCTTGGTGACGCGGCCGGACTTGGTCTTGCCGATGACCTTGGGCTGCTCGACAACGGCTGGGGCCTGTTACAGTTAGCTGGCCATTCATCACAACAAAAGAGAGACCGTGCTGGTGATGGTCAACATACAGCAGTGGACGTCTTGCGGGCACGGCCAGAGTTAGCCTTGGGCCTTCCAGCGGCCTTCTTGGTGGTTGTGGCCTTCTTGGCGGTGGTGGCCTTCTTAGCAGCGGGCTTGGGACCAGGCTTCGCGGCAGTCTTCTTGGGAGCAGCAGCCTTCTTGGCAGTGGTAGCCTTGGTGGAAGTCTTCTGTTGGGTGGTGTCAGTTACGCGCCGACGAGCATGGACATGAGCGCGATTTTAAGAACGGCTTACCTTGTTACCAGTCGCGGTCTTGGAGGCCGACTTGGCAGCGGGCTTCGCAGCAGGCTTAGCGGCGGGCTCCTTCTTTGCCAGCTTCAGAGGGCCAGAAGGACCTGCGACAGGATATGTTAGCTAGTTGTTCGGGAAGAGACGCGACAGCGATATAGTCCATTCACAGATATCCAGCACATGCGACTTCACGGCAGAAGGACACGCGAAGATAGATGCTGTGTCGAGATAGTGGCATAAGGGAGTAAAATGGAATGAGACATACCCTTAGGCTGAAGGAACTCCGCCTTGTCAACACCGGCCTTGATGGCCTTGTTGAACTGAGCATCAAAAGTCGCCTGGGAAGCGACGTTGATCTTGTTGTTGGAAGAAACATACTTCTTGATAGCCTGGCGACTAAAATAGGAAGAAACAGTCAGTGGGGGAGCTTTATGGGAGGAAAAGCCCGCCGCGCGCCCTGGGAGGTGAAGTACTGGGACGCGACGAGGTGAAAAGCAGCCTAACATACCTGCTACCATTGCGCTCTTTCAGCTATAGACGAAGAAAGCAGTCAGCAATTGAGAATAATAAACAAAAGCCATCCACATAATAGTGGTGGCTGTTGAAGGCGAACGGGCGGAACGTGACACGGTCGGGCGCGCGACCCGAATCACAACACACGGGACGCCAGCGGTGATCTACTCACGTTGATAATAGCATCCTTGATCATATCTATATTAATGGAATCAGCAGACATTCGCGACACGAGCGATGCCATTATCGCATTTACGCGATGGTGGCGTGGCTCAGGATCAGTGAAAACATACCACGGTAGGAGGCGTGTGCGGCGGGAGCAGCCTTCTTGGACGCGCTGGTTGCTTTCTTGGGAGGCATGGTGAGATAGGGAGAAGAGTTGATGAAGATGAGAGGATGATATAAACGAGGTTATTTGTTTTATTTTTGGTTAACCAAGTGGAAATATCCGATGGGGTTGGAGGTGGATAGAGGAGAGGAAGTAGAAGGGAAGAAGAAGCAGCAGCGGAAGGGGTGGGAAGGGCCGCGGGGCATCCGTGTTTTATAGGCCGCCGCTGTTGACTCTGGATCACCCACACCCCCCGTCCACACCCCCCAGCACTTCCCAGCATTTCCACCAACTCGACTCTTTTATTTTGTATTTCTTTTGTTATTGTTCGAATTTAGTCTATACCCCTTCTTCCTCTATTTCTCTCGTGTTTCTTTCGTCTCCTCTACTTCGCAATATTTAGTTCACCTGGCGCGTTTCGCTTTTGCAGAACCGGCGAGGAATGGTTGGCCGCACGCATTCCCCGGATTGGGCAGGCGAGAACAGACACGTCCTGGTGCGCTTCGACCAGAAATCAAGCTAGAAATCGCAGTAGGGGTGGTGTCTCGAGCCATGAATCCCTCCCTACCCTGGTTGGATGGTCTCCGCGCGCTCTATCATCAAGAAATCGCGCATCACATCACATCAACCCTCTCTTCTACTCTTTTTCTATCTTGAAGTTGGCAGCAAACGGGATGGACGAGTTTGGCATGGACACATTCCAAAGGTGATCGCCTAACACGATTCCTCCGTTCCCGTCTCTGTTCTCGGCCAGTGTGGCTGGAGGAGGAATCCAGATCTTCATCTGAATATTTCCCCATCTTTTCCAGGGCCAACTCCTCAAGTGGAATGTCCCTAGCTAGACTAGTTCCCATGTTCTCCCCTAGATATAGACGATGGCGACAACTTGGCGATGGACTAAGGTTGTCCAAGGCGCGGTATACATTGATGTTATACTTCGGGGACGCGCAGTGCACGCGATCCGGTCTCCTTGCGTGGTTCCTTCAGGACCTTGCAGATGTGCGGATCGAATGAACATCACGAGGCCTTTTCCCCGCCCGGTTTTGCCATCGGCTCGGTCCACGGTCCACGCCCGACACTCGATGATGTCGTTGACTTGGTGCTGTCGAAGTGGTGCTGTGCTGGTGTGGTTCTGGTGTAGCTGGTACTAGTACCGCGCTGGTGTTGACGTGAAGTCCGTGGAGCCCTAACTGCCCATCGCGCTACCCGTGACCGTCTACGCGCTCATAACAGTCTATCCATAGTGTAGCACCAGTATTCATTGTTTGAGCCGGATGGGGTAGTATAAATAGTTACTATTTATTTAAATATAGTCTATATACATTGTTGATAAACTACACTGGTTTCTCTTTGGTTGGTTCTATGCGTAGAGTTGACTAGTGGGGGGTGTGTCCTGTTCCTCGGAGGACCATATATATATCTGGCCAGGTTGGGTGGAGTCACAGTGTAGAACATCCACTGGCATAGGTACAAAGGGCGTGAGTTAATCGAAAAGCCAATAGAAACAGTGGAAACAGCGGAAACAGCAGAAATTCATCCTGATCGAGGGATTACTCGATGTAACGCTCTCCACTCTGCCTAATCTCCTCAAGCTCAGACATAACCCAGTACAGCTGAATGCCGGGTTCATGACAACTCCGAGATGATCAGTTACATTTCAACCTCCACTCTCTAAATAAAAAGATCATTCACTATATTTATATAGATATAGAAAATAATACACTACTGTAATCCCCTGTAGTGAGACTACATGGATAGTATTGAAGTTTGAGGTGAAGGGAAGGCTGAGCAGCCCACCCGGCCCGGCCGCATCGCATCGCATCGCATCATGATCAACCTCGCAGCAAGCAAGATAAGCTTGATCCCAAACCACCTCGCAAGTTCCCGGTCACAGAATAACAGAAAACAAGCCACAGACACCAAATAAATCAGAATAGAACCATATAGATCAATCCCATGACGAACGCGTCGAAGATCACGCCCTTTTGTCTACGGCAGATCATGATCCACCCTCGCCTATTCCGGACGATCTAGATCAGAGCATCGGGGATTGACCGTTCCAAAACCACCACGACCACGCCTGTACCTGGATCCTGTGATGTGAAAAATATACAATACACATACAACAATTAATCTACAGCTTATTCGGATATTTTCCGACATTGTAGCGATCGGGATCACGGAAATGGCGAACATGTAGATATCACCACTTCGATCTCATATTCTCTGATCCTGCGCCCCAAACAGCCATACATCATTCCAGAGTAGATAAAATAGTGATACTGGACCGGTATATTTCTTGTAATGGAATAATTTCACTTTCGCTGGTATGATATGCTAGCTTCCATGTTATGGGCCAAAGGCCCAGTTGGAAGGATGTAGCCGTAACCCCCACTCCTGAATCGAGACCTGAACATGCAACTGGGAAAAGAAACAGAAACAAGGAAAAAAAGAGAAAGAAATGTCACAATGGAGAAAACCTATTCACGCCGACGCCTGATTTTGGAATGATCTGCCAGCAACTCGGGGGTGGACCAACAGAGGACCGTGATATGGACCATGGATAACCCAACTAGCTGCTTCACTGACAGTGGGGAGAGAAAATTAGCCAGCCGCACGAGGTTTCGCCTTCGCGTCTTTCTTCGCCTTAGCCTCGTCCTTCTTCCGCTTCTTTTGTTGCGAGAGCTTCTCATCATGTTTGCGCTTAAGATTGGCTTTCTCATCATCCGTGCGTGCAACAGGCTTAAAGAAGCCCTCCAGTCGAGACTGTTGAGCACTCTTTAGGTTCTTCGTTAGACGGGCAGCACCATTGCGCACGCGATCCTCATTGAATCCCTTATCCGTGACCAGGAACTGGATCAATCCGTCCACGTTCGGCGCGTTCCAATTGAAATCGCAATCCGGGTGATCCGCGTCGTGAACGTCCGGCTTGGCAAATAGGTCCCGCGCATCTTGGTATGGCCAGCTCTCTGGGACGACATATTTCTTTTTCGGGTCGTTGTTCATGTACTCTAGCACCTTCTCTAGACTCTTGTGTTCTTTGATTAGGGCGAGGGCTGTGCTAGGTCCGACTTTGGGGATAGGTTCGAGGTAATCGCATCCGAGGAGAATGCAGAGATCGATGAACTAGATAGTAATCTGGGTAAGTATGCGGAAATAGAAATAGAAATAGAAATGAGATAAGGCAATCCCACCTGATCACGATCCATGTCGAGACCGTCCAAGGCTCGAGCAAGGTGGATCTCCTGAATTGGTTCCTTCCGTTGTTCACTGAACGTCAAATGGCGCAAAAGAATGGGCGACTCGAAGCATAGCGTATCCATATCTTCTGACGCGGCGGCATATACCTTCCCAGCACGCGCCAAAACCGCACATTGAGCCTCAGCCTCGGTGGGAGCATCGATATAAGGAATACCCATCAACGACAAAAGCTTCTTACACTCGGCATTGTGTTCACGAGTGACTCGGACAGTCCGTCGCGAGAACTTCTCGATATCTTCAGCTGTACCGGTTTCCTTGGCTTCCTCGTGCGCCTCAGTTGCTTCAGCTTTGCGCGCACCACGCTTGGCTAGCTCGCCTGACTTCAATTTAGGAGGAGCTCCGTCGAAAACGTAAAGTGGTTTGATACCGTTGTCGACCATTCGCAGAGTTCGGTAGAACATGCCCATCAAGTGGGATGTTGTTTCGCCCGACTCGCTCATTAATTGTTGACCTTCTGAGCGCACGGCGATTAGGAAACTGTAGATACTCATTGATCTGTGCTGGGTTAGTGGAACTTGTTCGTAGAGTCCTGTGCGACTGAGGTTGGACGTACGCATCCTGTCAATTTTGCAAATAAATTGTTAGCCATTGTATTCCCACAAAAGAAAAAAGAGAAGTAGATAACTCTGAAATAAAGACATACAATCGCGACCTTGCGGCCAAAGTGATTTTTGATCTCCCCCGTCTTGATCGCATCGGGGGCGTTCTCGGAGATCACCTGGTATAGGTCTTATCGTTGGCATGGTTAGCAGATACCAGAAATTATGCGAAGCTATGCACTCACGTTTAATACCCATATTGGCGACGTTGAATTTTCAATCTGGAGCAGTTTTGGTTGGGAAGAAGTCAAGATCGCCTTTCACTGCGGAGGCAGACGCGACGCGCCAATGCGCGCATCATTAAACGATTAAACCCAAACGGGTAATACCACGTGACCGGTGACCGGGGCCGGTCCAGGCCCGGTATTTTGCCTCAGGCTGCAATATCGGTCGATAATCGGAGGGCGTAGCAACCCCGCCTTTCTCTCCCCGGAGTCTGCTTTTGCTTTTGCTTGCGAAGCATGAGTCCGATTCCCCAGCTCCAGCATGAAGCGGAATCGCATTCATTTTGAGGCCAATGGCGATGCCTCGTCCGCTTCGCCGCAGGGCAGCTTCACTCCAGAGGACCACTCGCGCGCCTCACAGCATGTCCCGAAGATCTCGCGGAGGATACGTGCATGCACGGAGTGTAAGCGACACAAGGTCCGGTGTGACATGAAGACAGGTGAGTCGAGCTGCTCGCGATGTCGACGCATGGGGTTGGAGTGTGTTGTCAACAAGAGCCTGCAGACGTTATTGGAAGATGAAGCGGAGTGAGTCAATCTATCCCCGCAGTTTCCTGCCTGTTTTTTGCCCGACCGAGATACTAATGGAGGTTTCGTCTGATTTAGGTGGAAGACTATGATCGAGCTCGCAATGACGGACCTGCTTAGGAAGTCACAACTGCCGGAATTATCATATTATCAAGCGGGGGGTGGATCGATCGAGACGCCGTCGAAAAAACGAAGCCGGAAAGAGTCAACTGTGTCGGTAGATGATGTTGGTTATGCATATGGACATCGTCAGACTTCTTCGGCGAACACGCCTGTCGGTGGAGCGACGGGCTCGAGCTCATCCACCTATACATTTCCCCCGCAGCCGCAGTCCCAGTACGCGATAGACCGCGAAGAAACCGGAGCTACATCACTAGTGACTGCGCCAATGGGGAGTTTGTACGAGGTTACGCAGCTGAGTGAAAACCGCGAGAGCTCGCCTACACAGAGATACCCACCAGACCAGGCGCTTGTGACCGATTTCATTTCGCGCGGCGTGGTGGACCTGCAGGAGGCCGAAGAACTATTCTACCACTTCGACCAGGTTCTCAACCGGTACCTTTGGGACGGTGCATTGCTACCACACAAAGATCTGGCATCTGTGAGACGGTCTTCGTCTTTGATGTCTGCTGCGATCCTCGCTGTGACGGCACTTCATATGCCGACTAAGGAGCGCACGTTTGATACATGCTATACCGAGTTTGCGAAATTGGCGTCCGAGTCGATGCTCGGTCATCATCATACTATGGATGATGTGCGAGCTTTGTGTATTGGTGCTTTCTGGCTTGCGGATGTTAGCTGGAAGCTTTCTGGATATGCGGTTCGAATTGCTACTGAGCGCAATTTACATCAATTCTATCGCAAAGCTGTGCAAGGGTCACCGGAGCACAAAGAGCAGGCCAGGCTGTGGTATCTTTTATATGTATGTTTTTGTCCTATTCCTCGTCGTTGGAGCGGAGAAGCTAACATTTCAAAGACTCTTGAACATCATTTCTCTATCGCTTATGGTAGACCACCTATCATCCACGAAGATCAAGCAATTACGCAACACAATACCTTTACTCAGTCTCCATCTATCACCCAAGGCGACCTACGACTGCACAGCCAGGTAGACTTGTTCGTAATTCTTACACGTATTTATTTCGCATTTGGACCGGATGTCGATCTTGAGGTCGCCGAAAGCGACTTCCCCAAGATCGACCAGTTTGACACGGATTTGGGCCATTGGAAATCGGCATGGCTGCCTCGACTTGGTAGGTCAATTTGTTACACTCTCCTGCAATTCGTCTGCTAACCCGATATTTTTAGCCGGGAGCCGTCACGTTGGCGCATACCCCTACAAAGCTGTATATATGCATTACCATTTTTCTCGACTCCAACTGAACTCGGTTGCACTACGCACATATCATTCCTCAACTTCTTCACGAAACATGTCGCCCGAACGTCGAAAGCGGGCAAATATCGCCATCGAGTCGGCTACTGCCACTCTGCAGGTCGTGTTGGATGAACGAGATATTCAGCGAGCGCTGGTGGGCGTGCCTCTATACCTCCATAGTATGATCACTTTTGCGGCGGTGTTCCTACTGAAGATTGCAGCCAAGGCATGCTCGAACGCAGCGAGCCAACAAAACAACTCGATTGCATCGGCGGGGTTGTTGGTTGATATTGGTTATGTGCGAATCCTGGTTGGGCGAATAGTCGAGATGATGGTATCTTGCAGCCAGCGAGCCAGCGAGCGCCACCTCAGCCACCACATCGCTCGTGGTTTGCGCAAAATGCTCACGGGTTTGGAAGAATGGGAGAAGCGAAATGGGAATCAGCCTTCTATGGGCCCCAGCCCGCAGTCAACACCATCTCTTTTCAAGCCGGTCATTATCCCAGGAGCACAAATCCTAGGTGAACGCGATACCATTCTCAATCACCCACCGCCGCTGTTGGGTGTGGCGCCATTGTCTGCCGAACGTAGCAACGGATTCGAGTCGACACTACCCGGCAAGCCTGAACCAGGTCTCTCGGAGGGTTCAATGGACCCCATGATGGCGGATTTGTGGGGGTTTGACGAGGAATACTTCCCAACGGGGGTATTTGATTTCCTGCAAAGCCAGATGCCGGCGTGAGAGCTCCCTTGCGTGTCTGCACATGTGAATAAACCTGGACCCTTGTCCCTTGTACATAATAATTACTATATAAGCCGGACAACTGTGGTTGTCGCAAGCAGACGAATAATACCATTGAAGATGGACAAATGTGCCCTCAAACACTAACGTATTAGTAGCAATAATTGTGACTACAATACACGTAACTAATTTTCATATCTATGAATTTTTGCCTTTTTTTGGTTTAGTGCACCAATACGCTGTTTTGTAACTTCTCGCTGCGTCGCCTCGATATAAAAGACCCGACCTCGCCCTTTCGGCATATCTTCTCCTTCTTCCCCTCTCTGGAACTCCTGTATCTTGCACTTACCGGCTCCCCCTTTCTTTCCTCTCGCCCCCACCGACCACTACACCTTGGCTTGCAGCCTGATGCACTGCCCCTTTCATTTTAACGGAGATGCCGCTAGATCCGATTCTGTCTCGGTCTCGCCCCTAGGGCTGGAACGCCAGTCGCCTAGGAGTGGAATCACTGAGATGATATAGCCCACAGCCGTATCGTATGACTTCGGGTCGATACTCCTACTCTTTCCCTAAGGAGTAACTGTGCACCATGCTACGAGACTATCTGGGTCTCCCTCTCCCTATGTGCCTCGTTCGTCTCTAATCCCGCCGGCCTCCTTCACATCTGCAAAGTACTAGTATACCATCCACGCGGCATGCTCTGCTCCGTCCACTCTAGTTAAGTTAACATTGGACCGCCCCGGCGTCACAGAATGGCTCTCCGTTATCTGGTTGCTAGATGATAATAAAGAGAATTCATTCCACCAGTGATATGTCTCTCTACGGTCCTATATCTGACACACATAAGGATAGGCTAAAGGCTAAACTCGTGGTAAGCTGACGGACGTAAGGTAGGCTAAACCCGTGGCTAGCGTCATGCAAAGGGGCGCCTGAGTCATACTCTGAATTGCATATAATAAGATGAGTCTGCCGAATCATGTTTATTTAGAATTACTACGGCGGGATCTTCGAGGCAGTTTACGTTGACAGCATTCTTCCAACTTAGCGTATAAACTATCTACCCTGGCTATTACAATGGCACCAACCACGTTCCACCTTATCTGCCTCTCTCGACCTATGGAGCCGGAAGTGTTAGCGTCAAAGGTTAAAGACCTTAACCCTCATAGTCAACCAACTTGGATCGGAAAAGTGCACCACTGGCTTCTAGAGCCGCGGTTGTCTGCGGGGGCTCTCACTGGAACCGGGAACACCATGACCAAATGGGACTATCTTCTTGTGGGACCCAAAGATATAGCAGAGCAGCTAGGCCTCGAGATTGCATCGAGCTGGTCCATCACGGCAAACGTTCCGGACGATGCTCAGAAGCCGGAGGTGGTGGCTGAACAACTTCTTGCTAAAGAACCTCATCTCCCCTCCGGGTGGACTGCTAAGGATCCTAGCGACTTGGAAGCATCTTTTCCACCAGAAAATCTGAAGCTGTCATTGGCCACCCGTTCTCGGCCCCTTGGGTCACAGAAGGACATGGATGGGGTGACAGTCAAAAGTTTCACCCAAGATTTTGGCTCGTCCCATCAAGGCCCGGTTGTGGTTCTGAATCTGCTTTCGTATGCCCCAGGCAAGAGACTAGCATACCTGGAAGGATACGTCGGTGGCTTTGGGCGCACAGTCGGACCGAAATATGGTAGCGGTGCAATATGTTTCGCTTCTGGCACCACATCTTGGTCCTCAAAACTAGAAGAGGGAAGCAAAGATTCTCACTGGGAGGATGTTGCCCTCGTGTGGTATCCGTCGATATGGCATTTTGCAAAGATGCTGGATGATGCGGACTACGCTCTTCTTGACCGGAAATTTAAGACTGGATTGCTGGAAGATAATCCGCTCCTATGCTGCACTGAAGTCAAGATAGTGGAGGGGAAATAAAATATTAATGTACTCTAGTATCTCCCTGGCCAGATTTCATGATATTTTCATTCAATATTCCTCGTGATGGGGCGTTTGAATTGAAGGTCGCTGAAAATCATACTCTTGTTTATGTAGAAATGCTAGAAATCCTCGAAGTTGGTGTAGGTCAATGTACCGGTCATATTATACGTACCACAGTGGTTGCAATTAAGCTGGTTGATTAGTTTGCTCGGGATAGAGGTTGCCATTTCACCATCATAGAGACAACGCGATTTATATATATATGAATCAGCTAGAATATGAATTAATGGATAGCTCTCGTGAAGTTTGGATATAAAACATTACGTTGGACTTCAATACACGGCTTCTATTAATTATTATAGAGAAACTATTACTATATTGGCCGATAAGCTACAAGAAAAAGGCTTGCTAGGGGCCTAGGAAATATGGACTTCGTCTTGAGTCTTGTCTAGAATTATGAAGTCTGACTTGTAATCTTTGTACGAACATGAGCTATGCTATGAAGTTGAGCGCCAATATCAGGACTAGGGAATGATTAACGCTCTGGGCGGGTGCAGAATAGTGGTGATTCAGGCCTGTGGGCGGTCAAGCGGCGGCTCGACCAAGTTACTGTGGAAAGGCGGCGGTTTCTGGCCTCGAAAGCGGTCATTTTGGCGTCAATATCATAGGCCCTTATATTCTATGTGTAAATACGGATAGATCGTCGGCATTGCTAGAAACACCGAGACATCCGACCGACACCATAATGACCGAAAAAGTCCGAACCGGACTCTTCAGGCGATATGACCGCCAAAGTTCGGGCGACCCATCGAATCAAATCGCAAGATTCAATTTCTGACGATCGCCGACTGCGTCCGGCGTGTCGCTGCACTTCGGTTGACAGTAACTTCGGAGATCTGCCCCCAGAATTGCCGAGGCTCGCCGTCCGCTTAGCGCATATTTGATAGAGCTTCCCCCGCAACCTGATATCATTCGAACCACCACACTCTCAACTCCCTCCCCGAGTGATCGCTGTCATTCCCTTCCGAAAATGATGAACCGCTCTCTCTTGCGCTTAGCTGCGCGCTCTGTCCAGGCTGGTCCTAGGGCTTCTGTCGCTGGTCGGCGCTATGCTTCCTCGGCTGTCTTCAACTGGGAAGATCCCCTCGCCGCTGCGGAGCTGTACACGGAAGAAGAACTGGCTATTCAGGATACAGCGCGACAGTACTGCCAAGAGCAATTGCAGCCGCGAGTTCTCGGTATGTTTGTTCCTACCCTCCAATCCCTCCTTGCTGCGCTCTGGCCGCCATTCTCAGAAGCATGGACTAACGCGAATCGCAACAGAGGCCTACCGCAATGAAGACTACGACCGCAAAATCCTTTACGAGATGGGAGAGCTAGGTCTTCTGGGTGCCTCGATCGAGGGCTATGGCTGTGCCGGCGTGAGCACAGTTGCCTCGGGTCTCATTACCAAGGAAGTGGAGCGGGTCGACTCCGGATACCGATCTGGCATGTCTGTGCAGAGTTCATTGGCAATGACCGGAATCTACGAATTCGGCACAGAGGAGCAGAAGCAGCGATTCCTGCCCGGTCTAGCAAAGGGTCAACTTGCCGGTTGCTTTGGTCTCACAGAGCCTAACCATGGCTCGGACCCTGGGTCGATGGAGACCGTTGCGCGCGAACACCCTACTCAGAAGGGCATGTATCTTTTGAGTGGTAGCAAGACTTGGATTACGAACTCGCCCATTTCGGATCTCGCTCTTGTGTGGGCCAAGCTTGAGTCGACTGGTAAGATTCGGGGATTCGTTGTTGAGCGTGAGAGATGCCCGCCTGGTACCTTTGAGACTCCTGCTATTAAAAATAAGAGCTCGCTCCGTGCTTCGATCACGGGGATGATTCAGATGGATGATTGCCCTGTTCCGGCTGAGAATATGTTCCCTGAGGTTGAGGGTCTGACTGGTCCGTTTACTTGTCTGAATAGTGCTCGTCTGGGTATCGCTTTTGGTAGCATGGGTGCTTTGGAGGACTGCTTGGCCCGCGCTCGCGAGTACAGTCTGGAGCGCAAGCAGTTCAAGGGTAACCCGTTGGCAAAGTACCAGCTGGTTCAGAAAAAATTGGCTGATGCGGCCACGGATGCGGCGTATGGCACTCTGGCCGCCGTGCAGGTGGCTCGCCTCAAGGATGCTGGCAAGGCCACCCCCGAGATGATCTCGATGATCAAGCGTCAGAACTGCGACCGAGCGCTAGCCAACTCGCGGACGTATGTCCCCCCTTCCTCTTCCCTTCTTTTTTATTTTTTATATATAACTTTTCGACACTGGGATACTGACTGTTTCTGTAGCCTTCAAGAAATCTTTGGTGGTAACGCCGCTAGTGACGAGTATCACATTGGGCGTCATGTCGCCAACCTGTTTGTGGTCCAGACCTACGAAGGCCAGAGTGACATTCATGGTAAGTGGTTATGTGCCCAACTTCCCAACATGTTTTGTTTTGCTTTTTCTTTCGGGCAGATGCACTGACAGTTCGCATAGCATTGATTTTGGGCCGAGCCATCACCGGCAAGCAGGCATTTGTCTAAGACAGCCTCAGCCTGCTATGACCATAGTTGTATATTCTATGACTATGTATAGTTTAATGTAGTTACATAGATGTATGCATAGATGTCCGAGATCTCACACTTTTCCCAAGGAAGAAACCGGCAGTTTGCCCCATCGGGACAAGCCAAACGCCTCACCCGCACGTGACATCATAGAGGGGCGCGAAAAAGTGAGAGAAAATCAAAAAAGACCACCACGATTAAAGGCACCATTTGATTCACGGGTAGACAATAGACTTAGTTCCTCGTAGTAGTAATATTACCAGTGAAGAAACCCACTGTGGCCTTGAATCCACCAGCCCTACGGAGGCCCTTAAAAAATACGCACCGGCCGGTGGCGTGTATTGCAGATTACCGGACACCTGAGGCAGACACACTCACTCCCGCCCAGCCCATTTTCCCCTCCCTTCTTCTTCTTTCTCTTCTCTTTTCCACACAACGACGTAACCGTACGTGCAACATCGGTGGCCACGATCTCTCTCTTTCTCTAACTCTCATTCCAGTCTCTCTCTCCTTCCTCCTTACTTCTCTCCGCCCCCCGTCGTCATGGCTCTCAAGCGCATTAACAAGGAACTCACTGATCTGGGCCGGTAAGCATGCCCACCTTCTCCGTCTGGAGGGGCTCTGATGATGCTAACATCTTCCGCAGGGACCCCCCGTCCTCCTGCTCCGCCGGTCCCGTCGGAGACGATCTGGTATGCATTTACTTTTCTCCTCCGATGATTTCTGCTTCTGGTTCTCTGTCCCTGTTTTGTTCGGTCGGGCTGGTTCTCGCGAAGAGCCTTATCGTGTGGCGGGGCTGAGGCTATCCCGCAGATCGTCAGATGATAGTGGGATGTTATGGATGGTTACTGACGGATGTTTTTCTTTTCTTTTACAGTTCCACTGGCAAGCTACGATCATGGGTCCTGTAAGTTGATCCTCTTTTGCACACTCCGCGCGACCGTGGGGAATTCTCTTGAGGGATTTCCCTTTACCCTCACGAGACCGAGACTGTCGGTCGGTCCATGGTGTGCCTGAATTCTAACATCCATCTTCACTACAGGGTGACTCGCCATACTCAGGAGGTGTCTTCTTCCTCACCATCAACTTCCCTACCGACTACCCCTTCAAGCCGCCCAAGGTTCACTTCACCACCCGTATCTACCACCCCAACATCAACTCGAACGGCAGCATCTGTCTGGACATCCTGAGGGACCAATGGAGTCCCGCCCTCACCATTTCGAAAGGTTTGTTGCAACGCTTAACACCAGGATCACCCCGGATTTGTGATTAGATGAACAATCGCTGACTCGTCTCTAGTACTGCTTTCGATCTGCTCCATGCTCACAGACCCCAACCCGGACGACCCTCTCGTGCCTGAGATCGCTCATGTCTACAAGACGGATCGCCCGCGCTACGAGGCGACGGCCCGCGAATGGACTCGCAAGTACGCTATCTGATCGGCAATTTTTTTTTTAACAAATCTGCCCACCACCCTCTTCCTTCCGCGCGACCTCTCGGTTTTCCTCCGACGCCTCTGCATCTTCTTTCATGTTTCTCCGTTAGATTCAAACCCGCGAAGCCTGGCGTACCATGGTCGTAGAAACTTTGTGTGCTCCAACTTTTTGCTGCGTGCGCATTTGCTCAGTTTCTAAACATATTCCTGTTTCTTGTGTTTGTGTGTTAGTTTCCGGGCAATGCCATACCCAACGATCATTATGAGCAATGTGTTGTTTTCTTCTTCTATTTCTTCGTCTTTTTCTTCTTTCCTTTTCCCCTCTCGTGCTTCTTTGCATCCGGCGTTCCCTTTTCCTTGGGAGGGTTGGATATTTTTCAGAGTCCGTCTTCTATCTCTTATGTCGCTCTTTTCTCCTTGACGACAGAGATCAAAGACAAAAAGAAATGAAGTTCAAAACATGGGAAGAAAAAGAATATCACAAATTCACACCCAATCCCACGCCCTTTAATGAGCGACTCTATGGATGGTGGGAATTTTTTTTTTTTTCGTCCAGTTCGGTTGTCATGCTTTCTTGATGGATCTGCCAGTGGTAGAATGAGAAAGCAAATTTGGGGATTCGGAGGGGATACTGAGCGTGTTTTGTGGAATGGATCGGAGGGGTCTACGATTTTATTCTTCTCTATTTTATTGTCTCAGATAGCACAATCCAGGCCGGCCCGTCTATGTGTTAATTTGTTCGAGTAGTTCGTAGACTGCGTATGTGGGTTGCAATCACTGACATACTCGGAAGGATCTAGCCTTCAAGTTGCTAGGTAGATGAAGACGAGTATAGTTTGTTTAGCAACAATGTGAATAGTAAACTTGCCACACTCTTTGAGATTTTCAAAAGAGCTCGATCCTGCTAAGTCAAGAAATGAGCGTAATTAGATGAGCATCATTTTCGTCAAGTCATGCCTGCTTGTCCGAGTATATTTTAACTTTAGGTAGCATCTACCTCAACGAGAGCATCAGCCCTTTACTCGCCGGGCATTATGGAAATTTGATCCCGCCATCCAGTGTAAGAGTGAGCGCATGAGCGGTATAATTGGCGTCAGATGAACTAGTCCCATTGTTTCTTTTGAAGATAGAGGATTATCGGAAACTGTAATGCCAGCCTTTGGCGCCCATGCGTTTCTTGATCTTCGGATTTGGGCCCTTTGACGTGTTATACGCCTGAATTATTTTTAAAGTAAGTGACGGCGTAGGAGAGGATCTTAAGGAAGATCTGGATTAGGATCTGGATTGTATACTTAAAGACTGGAAATTGCAATGATCATGATTGTATCAGATTGACAAGTTTGTGAGAGAGACTTTGTTTCTACACACAGGGTTTACAAGACTAGGTTCTTGGCATAAATGGTCGACATTCTAGCTGTTCACATAAAACCCTACGTTGTCGACTGTCAAATTGTTTAACTAATGTGTATGATCCTAACTTAGGCCTCAAAAGTTTGGTCTGGGCTAGCACTAGAAATGTATGAAGTGCGGCTCTGCTGGTAGAACCTCAAAGAATCATTCGAGACACCTTTTTTAGTGAATTATCTCTTCAAAACTTCAATGTCACTCGTACAAGACCTGATCCGACATTTGTTCCATAACTTATTCCATCAACGCCGAAATCAGTACTGTCATCAAAAAACGGCCCCCTCAGAAAATCAGGGCCATCTAAAACCCAACCAATAAAGACCCGCCATTTCCATTCGGACACCCCACCTCGTTCAACCAAGCGAGATGAATCGACGAATCCACCAATTCCCTTCGTTCGCCTCCAATAGTCTCCTTATTAGTGCTGGAAGAGCCCCCAAGAGCCTCAAAGCCAGTGTACTAGGGCCCAAGTATTCGGCTTGAACAAACAGCCTTAGCCTCTCGTAACCCCACTACTACAAGGATCTGGCCCCTTAAACCAATGGCGCTAAGCGAGTCAGGGTCCTGGAGGATCGCGCATAAAAATACCTCTTCGCCCCCAATGGCCCCGTCCCCCTGTAAATAAAAAGAGCATTTTGCCATTTCCACCCAGTGGTAGTCAGACCAACCTGCGTTATGTTGGGAGACAACTTGAAGGCGGCATTTGCCGTTACATTGCTAGCTGGCTCCGCGGCTGCAATTGACCTGAATATCAAAAATGAGCGTGAGTTTTACGTCGTGTCCAGACCCAGACCCTGATTGAGAAACGCGAAAGAAAAACAAAAACCAATACCATTGCCTATAGAATCTATCAAAGATGCCGCCAAAACCGCCGCGACGAGCGCAATGTCCTTCTACTCGAGCCGGGACGATTCCAATATCCCGGGAAAGCTGGACGGCACCTTTTGGGAAGGGAGTGCGCTTTTCAGCATCATGATTCAATACTGGTACCTCACTGGAGACGATTCCAACAATGCTGCCGTGAGCGAGGGAATGTATTGGCAGCGCGGTGGAGACGATAACTACATGCCCGCCAACTACAGCTCGTTCCTTGGTAACGACGACCAGTTAACCTGGGGTCTTGCTGCCATGACGGCCGCAGAGCTGAACTATCCGCAAAAATCGTCAATGCCATCTTGGGACACAATGGCAGCGAATGTCTGGAACAGTGTCTCGAGTCGATGGGACGAGAGTTCCTGTGACGGTGGTCTACGATGGCAGATTTGGCCTTACCAGGCGGGATATGCCATGAAGAATGCAATTTCTAATGGTGCTTTCTTCGCACTCTCAGCACGATTAGCTCGGTTCACGAATAATCAAACTTATTCCGATTGGGCGGAGAAGGTTTGGAATTGGAGCGCGGAAACGCCCCTGCTTAATGAGAAGACTTGGGATATAGCCGATTCCACTACTACTGAAAAGGATTGCTCGGATCATGGTGATATGCAGTGGTCTTTCAATTATGGCATGTACATGTCTGGTGCGGCCTTTATGTATAACTTGGTAAGCAATGGAGTAACAAAATACTTTCAGGTTGAAGCTAATAGCTAATAATGGCAACAGACCGACGGCAAGGATAAGTGGAAGAGCGGCTTGACCGGCCTCCTGAATACATCCCAGCAATTCTTCCCCGAGAAATATGGCGGTAAGATCCTGACCGAGATTACCTGCGAACCGGTAGAACGATGCGACAAAAATCAAATCGCATTCAAGGGTCTCTTTGCACAAGACCTCTCCTTCATCGCCCAGGTCGCGCCTTACACTGAATCTGAAATCTTGCCCTTACTCCAGGGTTCCGCCGTCGCAGCTGCAAAGTCCTGCACTGGTGGTAAAGACAATGATCTCTGTGGCGTCAGGTGGTATACCTCAAAGTATGATGGCAGTGATTCTTTAGAGTCGCAACTCAGTGCAGCAGGTATCTTTGTTTCAAACTTGATTGCATTTGATAAACTGGAGCCCGCGACGCAGGCGACTGCTGAGAATAATACTGCGTCTGGGACGAGCACTGGATCTCCATCTGCGACTGGCACGGGAACTACTACTGGTGATACTTCGACTGTTGAGACTGGTAAGGGTGGTGGTGATAATGGTGCTGGTGTGCTTGCTAGCGGGCCTGTTGTGTTGGTTAGTGTGATGGTGGCGGGTATCCTGTCCATTCTTTAAGACTCCCACTCTCATTTATTCTGTGGGAGGAAATTTCCTTTCTTTATTTGTATTAGTATATTCGAATCTGGTCAGGTTCATTTATACCCATTATTGGCCGAGATCATGCTCTTTCATTGATTACCAAGGACGAGGCATGTTAAAAGGTACTTTAGATTGCCGGTCGTCCTCGTATAAGTAGTGTAGAGAAATTCGTGCATTCTCCAGTATCAAATGCCTCAGCTCAGTTGATTTCGATCCACTTTTCAACCGAGTGTTGTCCCCGGATATGTAACCCTAGAGACACCGCTAAAACATGGAGCGGAGCCCCCGAGACCACACGATGCCTGCATAAAAACCGAGGTAGGTGGGCTGGAGCTCGCTCTTGGCTACCCCAACCCGCTCTCCACGCGTTAGATTAGGATTCCGGGGGGTGCGGTGCAAAGAAAAAACATCGGGAAAGATATGATCCTAGAATTGGATCTGAATCTCTTCTCCTCTTTCATGTAGATAGATCTAGTATAAGTGGTCATTGTTCATCTCTGCATTCACAACCATTGAATCCACACCCAGCCTCGACGAGAGCAAAGCCAGGCCAGGTCCGAAAAAAGAAAGCTTCCAGAAGGCGCCGATCTGCGCGGTCCTTCAGGCTACGACACGCCCTATGCCGTGCGTGGTCCCGATGGATAGTTCCCGAGTCGCGATATCTAGCGCGAACTAAATGCATCCTATAGGACAGGCATCAATGCTGGGCATATTCCTTCGCAAATTTGAACTCAATTTTCGTAGTACTGCCGGGCTAGGAGCTAGGAAAGGATCCGTCGATTTGTTTCATCTCCCGAGGTCCTTTTTTCTCGGCCCGCCCTAGACAATCCGAACCGCGCTGGGACCGCGGTGTGTGAGCCTTGCAGGGCCAAGAGTTCGACTTTTTTGTGATCATGGCGGACTGATTACCATTCGCTTTACCTACGTGGATTTGGTGAGATGCCATGAGATAGCGACACCGGCATGGTTCCACTGGTCCCTGCTCCACTGTGACCCAGTTCCCGCGAAGATAGGAGCAACCTCCTATTCGGAACATCTAGACCGAGTGGCGAGAAGAGAATGTTCATGTTTGACACCATCATCAATAGTAGATATTTGGAGATATGTTCAGGGGTCTCGCGGTATGGTCTCTTCCCCAGGTTTCCATGACTATGGAGAAATTAATATTAGAGACGTTTACTCCAGTCTGTTCCCCGGCCTGCAGGACACAAACCGGACAACTTACCCCGAGATAGCCGTGGCCGTGGTGGATGTGATACTTGGAGGTAGCCAATAGTAGGGCAGAGATGGGGATAAGCTCTGGGGCGCCGGGCATGGCGACAACAAGCCCTGCCCAGACATCTGCTCGAGTCGATGCTGATTGGCTGAGAGCACCGGTGCTCGGAGGATCCAGCCAATCATGGACACGGGATGCTATCGCCTCCTTCCAGCACCGGCAGTCGGGTTGCGAGGGTTACCCCAAAAGAATTACCTAAACGCTATGATAGAACGGGTTGGTCGTCGCGGAGTGCTGATGTCCCCGCGTTGTGGGGAGATGTCGGACTGCACAGGTGAGACTTGAGGTTTGTCGTCATGGCCCCGGTCGACTTTTTCATAGCCAGCCTCCCCCCAGTCTGACTTTGGACTCTCCTCAGTCTCCTACATACTCTATACCTCCTCTTGACAACACACCTTCACTATGGCTGATCTTGACCCCGCCGAGTTGAAGGCCTATCATGATGATGATGCCCAGTTGGCCCAGATGGGTCACAAGTCGGAATTGAAACGACACTTTTCCATGCTGTATGTCTTGCATTGGCTGCCCCAAATCAGGCTCGAGGAGTACCAGGCTAATATGATCTCTTGTCTAGATCGATGCTGGGTCTGGCATTCGCTATTCTTAATGTATGTTTTCACTGGGGAACTTTGAACAAGAAAAAGATTTCATTCTTGAAAGAACCGTTATTGACAAGAGGTGTTCGATAGTCATGGACCGCGTTGTCCACAAGCTTGTCCTTGAGTTTGACCTCTGGAGGCCCGACCAGTGTCATCTGGGGTAAGCACCATTGGTATCTGCTGCCTCGACTTCAAAACAATACTGACAAGATTCACCAGGTCTTCTCACATCAGGTATATGCAGTTTGTGCATGGCAGCCTCTCTCGCTGAGTTTCTTTCTGCGTATCCAACGTGAGTGGCGATTCCCCCCTCTGACAAAATGAAGCGAGACTGACGATTTCAGTGCCGCGGGACAATATCACTGGGTTGCTGTTAGTATGTAAAGCATTGGTTCTCGACATAACTCATCAAACTGGTTCTAACCGTTTCCAAGTCTCTCCCCAGAAGTGGATGCCCCTTCTCTCGTGGATCACCGGCTGGGTGAACTGCGCCGGTTGGGTGGCTCTGACAGCGACCGGTGGACTGCTTGGTAGTCAGTTGGTCGTCGGTGTCATCGCCCTCATGAACCCGGTATGTTCATATCTCGAGTTCCATCATCAAGTTGCAATCTAACATGAGTTTAAAGACATACGAGGCCGAGCGCTGGCACCAGTTCCTCATCTATATTGGCTACAACATTGCCGGATTCACCATCAACGCTCTCGCAAATAGCATTCTGCCCTATTTTAACAAAGCAGCCTGTGAGTGAACCCCCACGCAATGTGCTTGATGTGCTTGACTGACGAATTATCTAGTTATGTGGTCGCTGACCGGCTTCACCGTGATCTGCATCACTATTCTTGCCTGTTCTTCGCCAAACTATAACTCTGGAGAGTAGGTTACTCACTATCTGCTGAAGAGAAGAGCTTGCGCTGACATATGCAGCTTCGTCTTCCGCAAATTCATCAATGAGACTGGATGGCCTGATGGCATTGCCTGGCTGCTGGGAGTATGTTTGTCGACCGAGGTTTCTTCGCCCCTTACTAACGAATCAACAGTTGTTGCAAGGTGGTCTCGGTGTCACTGGATTTGTAAGTTGATCCTTACTCTTAAAACCTTTGCTTTCAATGCTAACGAGATCCAGGATGGTGTCGCCCACATGATTGAAGGTACTACCACACTGACACGGTCGATACTATCATGATTACAACACTGACATATGATAGAAATCCCTAACCCCTCCGTGGAAGGACCCAAGATTATGATTGCATGCGTTGGAATCGGAACTGTCACCGGCTTCATCTTCCTGATGGTTCTGCTGTTTGTAGCTGGTGACATCGATACCATTATTGAATCTTCGGCTGGTCCCCTTCTGGCTATCCTGAAGAACGCAACCCAGAGCAATGCAGGTGCAATCTGTCTTCTAATGTGAGTACTTATTGAACATATCCATAGAATACTTGATACTGACTACTTTCAGCTTCCCTCTGATCTGCATGCTGTTTACCACAACTGCTATTATGACCACTAGCAGTCGCATGTGCTACGCCTTTGCACGGTATGTCTCTTCCGGCCCTTCGGGACCACTTGATACTAACATATACCCAGCGACGGCGGTCTCCCCTTCTCTTCCTTCTTCTCTAAGGTTCACCCTAAGTTGAAGGTCCCACTGCACTCTTTGTATTTCAACTTGGGCCTCGTCATCATTTTTGGATTGATCTTCCTGGGATCTACTAGGTGAGTTGTCCTCTTTCGGAAATAGTTTCTTGTAAACTAACTTGAGCAGCGCTTTCAATGCTATCGTGTCCGCCTCCGTTGTGTGGCTAGACCTGGCCTACGGCATGCCCATTGCTATCAACTGTATCCGAGGACGCAACATGCTTCCCGAGCGACCCTTCGTCCTCCCCATGGCCGTCGGTTGGGTCCTTAACATTGTAAGATCATATACCCCTGAATAATTTGTGCATCGCTAATCATTTCTGTCAGATCTCGCTGGCATACATCTCGCTGACCACCATCCTCTTCCTCTTCCCTCCCGAGCTTCCCGCTACCGGCAGCAGCATGAGTATGTCTACCAAAGAACTGAAGAACCAAAGAATCCGAGCTAACAAATCCATAGACTACTGTGTCGCCGCGTTTGGAATTGTAATTATTCTCTCCACCGTCACCTGGTTCGCTGACGGCCGTAAGAACTACGTCGGTCCCCGTATCGAGGTCGAAGTGCTCGCCGGACAAGTCGGTGGCCAGCCCGAACACCCGATTCCAGCCATCGAACACTACGGCGAAAAATAAACAGTGTAAATTAGCTTTAAATAGTGTTCTTACTAGCAGACTACATATGATATTGTATTTATCTTCCTCCGCATAGTCCGAATCATTTCCCCAAGTGTATACCCCACACGTGATGTCGCGTTCCATTACGTCATATACACGCGTTGCCTCAGGCCAAATTTCCCAACAATCCACGGCGGATCCTCGACTCTGTTGAGATTGTGATGGGCTGACCTCGACACAAGCGAGAGTGAGAGACGAGATTTCGCGATTAGCTCCGACTATACATTACCGTGCTTCGCTGTCTGAAGTGTGACGAAAAACACATCGCGTGGGAAGCATTTTGAGCTTCGGGTCGTTACGAACTACCCCACCAAACCTGACCTGAAGGCCGCGAAGCACAACGAAAGCGCCGTCAACATGTTTCAGCTTCCGATTCCATCGCTCAAGTCATTCAAGCTCTTCTCCTGGGAGAAACAGGCGATTGATATACCGTCGGTCAAGGTCCATGATTTGGAGAACACACAGGAGAAACCGGCCAGGGCGTTGAAGCATTTGCTTAAGTTGAACCATGCCAATTATGCTATTCTGTATAATGGACGGAAGTTCCATAACCATGCGCCTCATGTGAGTTTTACTGGGCTTCTACGTGAGGTTTGGAACATTTGGGTGCTCGATGTGGCTGACATTCTTAACAGCTCCTCAGTGCTGCGTTCTTGCAGGGTGCCGATGCGGATGATCTGACGCGCATATATGAGAATGAGTCGAAATTATTGGATGCTTGGGAAGATGCTCCTGCTGAGCTTACTAGCTATGATTGGAGAGATCATTTGGGATGTCGGGAGTATGTTTCCAATTCGATTCTATGCCTGGTGTACGTGAAACCATATGCTAACGCAGATTGCAAGATATGAAAAAGCTTTCGTGGATTTCTTTGAAGATGAGCTAGTTCGATTTGGATACGACTGGAAGCAAGTTGTTGAAGAATATCTTTTCTCGGGAAAAGAGCCCGTGTTCAACTCTGTCATAGCTGACTGTATGTCACTTTCCCGGAATGGCTGTTACTCTTCCGTTACCCTTCAAGTTCTGTATACTGACCTGGCATACAGTGGGCCACCCGCTAATCCATCTCGCCTACGCCTATGAGATGAACAGTCGTGAAGTCGGAATGGAGGCATTGGGCCTAGCGGCAACCTGCTACAACAACATCCACAACTACCTAGACGACCCGGTCCCTAATAAAATCGAAGCATCCTACCACACAACATCTCTCTTCGAAATATTCGACAAAGTTCGTTCTGATAAGCAGCTTGACGGGTTATTCGTCACACCAGGTGATCACAATATCGAAAAACTGTTCAGCAGTCGTGAAGGCGTTCTCCTGAATCACTGGAACGCATGGACACTCGAGAACCCGATTGAACAGTTCCGCGAAAGCCAGGAGTTAGCCGCCGCACTTCTTGTCTCGACACCTAAGGATCCGTCGGAAAAATACGACTTTTTCCTCGTGCATATTTTAACCACTAGCCATGCTGTCCGAGTCTTGCTACCCCTGATCCCAGCGAAGTTCCAGGTCCCGCTAGTTCGACAATGGTGGTTAGTAACACTGGCAATTTTCATCGGACAATTGCGGCCTGAGACTCCGTTAGAACGTATTCGGGAATTTGATCTGAAGGGAAGAGATTGGGACTGGGCTTCGGAACAAGCTGTCAAGGGGGAACATTCTACTGATGCACACTATGTCAAGGCGATCCGCTCGTTACGGGAAATGGCCTCAACATGGGGTGATCACGACAGTTTTTACCTGAAAGCTGCTGTGAAATTTGCGGAAGAGTTTAGTGAGTGGGGTGGATTTGTTTGATGTATGCTTCAAGTTGCAGTTTAATATCTAATCTATTTGCATGTCCCGGGTTCCATGAAAGCATGTAATTGCTTTTTATGAACGTAGATATTCTGTTATACTCTTTCCCCATCGTACCGCACTTTTATACTTGAACATACCAGGCGCATTTCCCTTCTGGAGGCCCTCAATGGCCTCGGCAAGTTCTGGTCCAGTGCCTTCTGCCTTGATATCGGCCAGGGGATAGAGGTAAGTCTTGAAGCAGAAAAGAACAAATTTCGTTTTGGGTAGACGGGTGAGAGACTGAAGCTCTATTCGAAGATTTGCCTGTAAAAATTAGTTTCATGAATCAATCCTCCTTCATAGACTCGCTTACTTTTGAATGATCAATATCTTCGTCAGCAACGAAGTCGTCCCCTTCTTTGATGTGGTTTCCCGCTACATTAATCAATTGTTCTCCAATTTGAATATTCCACTATAAGAATCAATAAATTAGTGTCGAGTCATCAAATTACACAAAGTTGCTGGAACTCACATTCATTCTTTTAACACTTTTCCCAACCTCCAATTTACGAAAGAATCTCTCCATACTAGGTCCAATCTTTTCATAAGCCGGCACAGGCCCATGAATACCCCGAAGGTCCAAACCTAACTTTGAAGATGGATCAAACCCTGTCGGAAAGCAGCATGTAAAAGCCAGACAGATATGAGTTATCTCAGTTTCCTTGAGCAAGAAGATATCCTCTTCGACTGTTTCACCTAGAATCCGCAGACACGTCTCAGGGTCCTGGGGTGGAGTTGTTGGAAATATTTTACCAGTTATCTTATTATGGAACATTTCACCATTCAGCGCGAAAATGTTCGAGAAACGGGTAGGTAGATGGTAAGTTAAGAGGTAAGAGTAGAGCTCGTGAACGGCGCTTTCTCCACCGGGTAGACAGCCATGAACGGTGTTTTTGTATTCTGCGATTATGTTTCGGCGGATTGTTACTCGGTCGAGGTATTGGTTGTCAATTGTTATAAGGTCGGAGATAGGCTCGGGTTTGATGGCTTGTAAACTTTTATTAGAAAATTCTTCTAAAATATGTTGCTGGAGTGCGGGTACCCATGGTGATGTTATAGATCGGTCTATATGGGCGCAGTTGTCGGGGCTTTTCAGCCCTCCAGTCAAAATTGGCAAGTGGCTCTATTGCTGGTAGATGCTGGCTGGAAAGTTTTAATTGTCGCACGGCCCATAACTACGAAGATATTAATACTATATCTGAAGTACGAAGGGAATAGAGACGTGAATACGTACCTTGTTCCCAATGATGTAGATGATAAACAGTAGCGTGAATGCGATAAACACAGCAGCGCGAGGACTTGAAATTATCAAGTTATTAAATTGAGTAGAAGCGAGCGTCATGGTGTCTTCCTAGCGCCCCAAACTTGCTCCAAAAAAAAATAAGGAGGAGAAAAGGGTCGATAGTGAAAGGAACGAGCTATATAAAGGCGTATACCCCTCATATCCATCTCCATCTAACCATACTTTCGAATAGGCAAATCCGGCCAATTGAGCAGCAGATGACCAACAGTAATCGTTATAGTGCGGGGTCGCATGTTGTCGCGCTCCGAGACCGCCAGGCCTGAACGTAATTTATTTCCTTTTTGGGAAAGTCTAAGAAGTTGGTCCATCCCTGCACCACTCGTTAGCCACTCCATGGGGTTTAACGTAAGTGTACAAACGCTTGTGCTTCTAGTTATAGAAAGTCTATTTCAAATATATAATAACTTCTTCAGGGAACATAGAAATGTCGACTTTCGTCCCTGCTATAAGATGAGAATAAGTCGTTCAACGTCACGTGCCACTTCTCCGGCTTGGCGTCGGGCCCACGCCGCAGTTTTCTTCTTCGCGGCCGCAACTTCACGATCATTACCACAGCACAGCCGGATTCCTAGCAAGTCAAATTACTTGCCATAGGCTCTGGACCGAGGAAATCGATCGATTTGCACCCGTCTTTCCTCCGCCACCATGATCTGCAGAAGCTGCCGGACAAGCATGCTGTCCCGGCTACCGAAACAACAGGCCGCGACTTGGACAGCATCATTATCCTCGCGCCAATTGCCCATTGTCCGCAGCCAATTCCGGTCCTACAGCGATAACGCACCCAACCCTTCGGTGGCTGCTCCCCCTTCACCCTCCACTCCCCGCCAACCCGCCGCTGGCGACAGCACGACTCCCTCCGCCATCTCCTCCGCAACCCCCGGCGTTTCCCAGCCCTTGAGTACCCCCGAAGGCGTCCATGTTGATGTGAACCCGGCCGCAGCTACCAAGGTCTCCCAGCGCCCGCCGAGTAGCTGCCCTCCCGGCACGAAGATGAATGGCCTGAACTACTTTAAGAACAAACCTGAAGTAGTCGCCAAGGAAGACCACGAATACCCGGACTGGCTCTGGGACCTGTTGGGCGATTCCAGCAAGGAAGCTAAGGTTGCTAAGGGTGGTGTTGATCCGAGCAGTATGTGGATGCTCTACTCCCCGCTGTCCAATTTTAAACCAATTCTAATGCTAACCCCATCACAGCCTTGAACAAGAAGCAACGAAAGCGCTACGAGAAGAAGCTCGCTGCTCGCACCGAGAAACTCCCGCCTAAGATCCCCGCTCACCACCACGCCTATGATATCACCCCCGCTTCCTATAACCGTGATGCGCCCATCGACGGGCTGACCGATGCTACTGAAGGCTTCGAGAAACGCTCGGAGGTTACCAAAAGTGCGCGCCAGGCGCGGCGAAAGGCGATTAAGGAGTCGAACTTCTTGCGCGGTCTGTAAGCGGCATTTGCTTGGGCGTCAAGCAGTCATCCTGGGAGCGATTTGTGTTTTTATTCTGTTTGAACGGTTGGGTCCTCATTGCGAGGACGACGGTATTGGATCTGGATCGACCAGGTCTGGATATCCGACATGTATTATTACGTCGACTGATCTTTCCCGATTGTGCTATATATTCCAATGATACTGATCTACATAATCATTTCTTTTGATAACCAATTTTCACCTGGTATCCAATATCCCATGCCTGCCGCAGGTGCAGCCATCTCACTCCGGCACCGGAACAGGCCACTCCTTCTCCTCGCCCTGGCCCTCCAACCAAGGCTTACACCCCTCCCAAAGCGCCTTCAACTCCCCATTACCGAGAGTCATCATCTTTTCAAAGGAGGCCGGATCCATCCGTTTAAAGAATGCAATAAAACAGGAGAACATTAAGTCCGCATAACCGGCTTTCTCCCCCTCGAAAAAGGGCCCTTTCTTTCCCTCTCGACCCTGAAGCATCTTAATTAACGTCTCGCTCTCCGTCTCAACGATCTTCCACAGCTGTTCCAGCTCTGCCGGGTCCGTAGGCCGAACTTCCGACAGCGGTTTCCCAAATGACTCCGCTCGCGTACGAAGGAAATACTCCTGTCCGCGCGGATCCAGATGCTGTGGGACATTAGGAATTACCAGTTGGCGGAGAGCTGGGCCCATCCCAGCGACGACTTTGCCCATTGCGATGAAAAGGGCGTAGCTTGCGTCGCCGGAGGGGAAGAGGGGAGGCGACGGGAAGGTTTTATCCAGGTGGAGGATTATGGGGAGAGAGTCCATCATTGCGCCATGTGGGTTTGTGGAGATGGAATCCTTGTGTATTATTGCCGGGAGGGTGTAGGGAGTTCCTGTTGCGTTGGGGGTGACTTCGAGGCTTTTCATTAATGGGGCGATGTCTGGGTAGGATATCCAGGATTGAGTATAGGGGATTCCTTTGAAGTTGAGCACGGCCCGGACTTTGAGCGTGTTTGGGGACCATGATTTGGAGGAGCCTGGGATGGTCAGATCTGTATTGTAAGGATGTGGGGATGGATGGGACGGACCTGGCAGGGTGGAGGTGATATCGAAGAAGTGGACGGGTTGGGAGGAGCTCATTTTGAGGGTTCAGTATATTAGTGGTGGTGGTTATTGGGTGAGTGTAAAGTCTAGTGTATAAAAAAGTGTATAGAGAGGATGTTGACGGGGGCAATGCTTTATAGAAGAGAAGAGAAGAGAAGAGGGGACGCCGTGGGGGGCCTGGCTGCATTTCAAAGCAACGGAGACTTCTTTCCTTGCACTTCGCACTTGACCCTTCCACTTCACATTCTACGGGCTAGACTGGATCTCCCAGAGGTTACCATTGGACTTACAAGCTTGTCCAGCGAATAGTTATTAATATTATTTCCATCCCATCTTGAATTAAGCAATGCCCCACGCTGGAAGACTCCGCAACGGACCCAGTCTTCCGAAATGCATCCAGGCACGAGTCAGTTGGTATGCTGCAATCTATTAACCTAGCAATATCACACGATTGATCAGATCAACACGCCTCAATCTATAGATGAAGACTGCCAAGCAGGCTCAGCCACGTAGGCGAAGTGGAGAGTCGATCTCACGTGGCCCCTCCCCTCTCTGAATTTCCGACTCGAGTTCAGCTCCAGATCAACAAAGACGAGATATCCAGACTCTGGCCTGTGAGACCGAGTTCAATATCATCGTTGCATTGGATCAGGCACCCCACCCTCCACCGTCTACTTCACCTTCTACCAATCAACCCCCCAACTCTCCCCGCTTCGGTTAAGAGTACCCAAACAAGCCTCGGCCACCAAAACTAGGCCCCCCTCTATCGCTTCGCTCCGTCGACGATTTACCTAGCTGGCCTAATCTCAAGCCATCTTATAGGTCCTGCATAATTCATTACCATGGAAAAAGTGGAGAACCTCATCGAGCAGGCGCGTCATCTCTCGCTGCATCAGACAGAGTCCTACACCATCGATACATTCCACCCCGCAATCGATGCACATCTACGTCGGATCTATGAGTCGATTATTGCCTCTGAGTCGGCGAAGAATGACTTCCGACAGACTGGTCATCTAAGCGTCGTTCCTGCTGATGCATCGCCCTCCGATCCCCTCGCTTCCCTCGATGCCTTCCGTTCTTATATGAAAGGTGAGGTTTCGAGGGCCCAGGCTCCTGGTGATGTGCTGGATTGCTCGGCGCCTATTTGTGATTACTTTGTTTCGTCGAGTCATAATACTTATTTGACTGGTAATCAGTTGTACAGTGATGCGGCGGCGAGTGCGTATACTTCGGTGAGTAGTCTACTTTGGACAATGTGTGGTTGATTCGGTGTTGAAATAAGAGGTTGTTATTTATTGCCTGGCTAATGCTTTTCTAGGTTCTTCTACGTGGTTGTCGATCAGTCGAGATCGATGTCTGGGACGGCGAGCCACTTTCACCTGACTCAAGCGAGAACGAAGAGTCTAGCAGTGAGAGTAGCAGTGACTCTGAAGCTGAGACCAAGAAAGGAAAGGAGGGTAAGGAGGGATTGAAGAGTAGGCTTAAGCAGAAGATTAAGGCAAAGGCTGAGTCCGAGGAGAAGCTCGTTCAAAAATTGCCCAAGTCTGTGTCTGAGAAGTTACGTCTCAATAACAAGGCCTTGGAGACTACTGCAGAAGCCCCTGCTCCTGCTCCTGCTCCTGATGTGGTCACTGTGAAAGAAAAGTCTGTATCAGATTCGGCTCCGGCGTCAAATTCATCGGCAATCAAAGGAGAGCCCCGAGTCTTGCATGGACACACTCTGACCAAGGGAGCCTCTTTCCGCCAAATTGCCTACGCGATTAGGGACAGTGCCTTTGTGACGAGCGATCTGCCAGTAATCGTCAGCTTCGAGGTACATGCCTCTCTAGAGCAACAGCAGATCATGGTTGATATCATCCACGATGCGTGGAAGGGATTATTGGTTGAGGTCCCGGTTGATACACCGACAGAGAAGCTGCCAACATTAGCGCAGTTGAAGAGAAAGATATTGATCAAGACCAAATCGTTACCACTGAAAGGGACCAAAGATATTGATGATGAAGCGGAAGAGGAGGATAAAGTCAGAGGGGAGCTTGAGGGTAACTCTGGAGCCCAGGATCAAAAGCCTGCGAAACCTGTCAAGATCCTTGAGGCTTTGGCTAAGCTGGCGGTCTATACGCGGGCGTATCATTTCAGCCACTTTGACCAACCTGGTATGTCCTGATACATCAATATTGTACTTTCATTGACGATGCTGACCCCGCGACAGAGGCCAAGGACCCGGTCCATATCTTTTCACTATCTGAAAAGGGAGCACGAGACGCCCATCTGAACTACCGCGATGCTTTATTTGAGCATAACCGGTTGTCTTTGATGCGCATCTACCCCTTTGCGTTCCGGGTGAATTCCTCCAACCTGGACCCATCTTTCTATTGGCGACGAGGTGCACAGCTGGTTGCCCTGAACTGGCAGAATCTGGACAAAGGCATGATGCTCAACCATGGGATGTTCGCCAACACGCAGGGATGGGTCTCCAAGCCGAAGGGATACAAGAGCTCGGAACCTCGCACTGACACTATCAGCCGTGAGACGCTCGACCTGACGATTGAAGTCTTCGCGGCTCAGGATTTATCCCTCCCGCCCAACGATCATAGCGAGAAATGGTTCCGCCCGTACGTCAACTGTCAGCTGCATGTCGAGGAGCCCGAGAGTGCTGTCGCTAGTGGCCAAGATGATGCGAGCTCCGACTCTGAGAAGAGTAGTTACCGCCGTTGTACGAAGAGTAGGTCGGGGATTAGCCCGGATTTCGAGGGGCAAAAGTTGGAATTCCCGACTGTGACGGGGGTGGTTGAGAAGCTGAGTTTTCTCCGGTAAGTTGTACAGCGGATACTTTTCACCGTGCCCTGTTTTCCTGTTTTCCCTGTTTTCTTTTCTTTCCTTTTTCTCTCTCCTTCTTGTCCCTATCGACGCAGCCTGTGCCTCGCGCATTCGTATCACGCAGCCGCATCGAAATGGGCGATCTTTGTGCTTTTGAGCCTGAAGAAACCGCCATGCAGGAGGTGCTGGATCAAAAATCCATGCCAACCTGCTCCTGGGTCCTCGCAGCTGCCATTCCAGACTAAGCTGCATAGCCACCCTGGGAGACAATCGTGCAGGACCGTTCGCCGTTCGGCTTTCCCGCATTCGTTGAACCTGCTGTATCACCCAGATGACTCCTGCTAACGGAATCCTGCATCTAGGTTCAAAATCAAAGATGACGAGATTGGTCGTGACTCGCTGGCCGCGTGGGCGTGCATTCGACTTGATAGACTTCGTGAGGGCTACCGGCTTGTTCATCTCCACGACTGCACCGGAGAAAAGGCAGGGGGCATTTTGTTGGTCCGTATCACGAAAAAGACGTCCTAAACAAAATATGATGGATCACTTTTCTAGAATATTCGGCGGCATAGCACATGTTTCTTTTTTATACAGATTCAGGGGTTCGAATGTATCTCTTTGGTGTCTAGATACCCATACATATGTGCTGCTTATTGCACAGCGTAGTCACGGGAAGGGCCGTCGAGTGTAGCAGATCAGATTTTTCAAGCGCAGCCAGATATGACATGCCACGAAGTGCATGTTACGGTCCTGTCAGGTGGTGCGAGTCATGGGTCTCTTGCGAGTGGTGCGTGCGATGCGCACCATTGCACGTTCGGCATTTGAACTCGAATCTGCTCATGTGTGATGTGATGTGAAGAGGCCATTACATATGATGTATCGCCGAGATTGGTGAGCTCGACAACCGAACTCGTCATTCAGAGATCAAATGAGCAACGTTGTAGGTGGCGGTTCAATGCAATGGCGTTGCGGTTGCAATAATGAGGCTCTAGCCCCGAGGCAGGCATGATGCTGTGTTACGGCTCCCTGAGGAGGTCCGAGGCTGCAGCAAACAGCATAGCAGAAATTCCACGCAGTCAAGAAGGCAAACATGAAGAGACGGGTACTGTTTCACAGGCAGCCTTCGACGTATGCAAATCATTTGCATGCTGCAGAATCGAGCGTGCGGTATGCGCGGCTGGCCGTTGAAGATCCACCGACAAGAGAATTCAATAGTGTCTCCTATTTGCGAAGTTTTTTGGGCAGAAAGAAGGATGACCGAGAAAGGAAGTTGGTGGGCAACGCTGCTACCTGAAAGAATCAAGCCCAGGATACACCCTGGAACCTTTCAGAACGTGGAGGGCCAAGAGCTCGGTGCCACAGCTGCGGCCATGCGAAAATTGGGGCCAGCAAATGCAGCGCCTGCAGCACGATCCCAGTAGTTGCCCTAAGCAAACAAGAAAGTTATGCTGCATGATGCGCGCCATCGAGCCCCACCATGGTGGGCTACCATGCGGCGAGCTGCCGCCTCAAGGGAAATGCAGCCCCTGAACAACGAATGGAGGTCATCCCTTGAGACTTGGAAGGTCGGTGAGAAAAGCAAAGGTGCTAAAGCCTTTGCGTGGGGCACAGTGAGCGGTGCACATCCCCGAGGGGTTGAAGGATAGGAGACCATTCATGATGGAGATGATGGGTTGATCGACATGCCAAGCGACATGCATCAGATTGATCGACAGCGGCAGTGAAGAGTAGAGGCAAGCCGTGGCAAGCAGAGGCAAGCAGAGGCGATCGGTAAATCCTCCGACTCCATTATAAGGTTGGGATGACGAGTGACAGACGTGGAATAGATGCTCCGCAGTGTTTGACTCAGGCCGGCGTCGTTGATGGGCCGTGACGGCGCGAGCGGACTAGAGAAGTGGAGGATTGTAGGGTTGTAATGAATTGTGATCCATGACATTGTTCAGCCAGTCCAGCCATTTTGGTCACTTTGATCAGCTCGCCACACCCCGAGAGGTCAATGATAAGCCGCGACCCAAAAGATTACCTCTGTCGTGATAGAAACGGAGGGTGGATGTGAAGGACTGTGGAGGGTTCACGCACGACGCCGGTGACAGCTGGAATTGGCATGCAGCGCCCTTCATGATTGGCGAGAGAGCGCAATTCCAGCAGCAACGACAGCCACACTCTTCGATGGTCCAATAATCGGGCGCCATCGAAAGGACTCCCCCTGACTTGCTAGTCCCCCCCACCGAGGGTAGTCCGAGCCCGCGATCTGCTCTGGGTTCAAGTTCGATACGTCAACTTTTTCCCCTTGGGATCCCTGAAATCCCTGGCCTTGACGGAGATGTGCGATGGATGCGCCAGTCTGGATCGACACCTCGCTGTTGGTGCCCGATAGGGATTTCGTCCGCCCCGTCATCGGTATTGATGAAGGGTCGCAGCAGGAGGAGCAGGAGGAGGAGGAGGTGCAGCGGCAGCAGGAGGAGTGGCATCAACAATGCAGCTAAACACAAAACATAACGAACACCTCCATGCTCGGAATGAGAGGAGCCGAGGCTGCAAATCGTGATTGGATAGTGGGATAAACGTGGCGTCCGCGCTAACAAAAAGCAATGCATCGTGATCCCTGGATGAGGCCAAGCTTGCCTGACTGGTCGATCGCAAGCTTCGATGCCTCCAACTTTCGTTCAGTCGCAATGGGACCCATCCTCTTTCCCACAGGAACTCCCGGAAGAAGACCAGGAACAGCCTGTGATCTTCCAAATCCACCGATAAAATTTAGTTCGATCGCGGGGCCTTGCGAAAACTGGGTTTAGACGCAGACGAAGTCGAGGGTTTGCGCTCCCCTTTCCCCTTTCGGTTTGTGCTTTATAAGGGCCTTTCAGCCCGGTTCTTCCTCAAACAAGTGGAAGCAAAATAAGGAACGCGAAACTGGATCTCATCCTGGTTGTTGTCCGCTACTTCAAAAGAGCTCCTGGCTTGAGGCAACTGTGCAACTAAACTACATACACGAGCACGCGAAATTCAGTGGACTTCTTCCTCGTCTTCAATCGCAATCATGACCAGCTCCCAGCAGAGTGGCGCCCCCGTGTGCTCGAGCTCCCCCGCCGTGAACAAGGTTCGTCCGCCGAACTGAATGGTCGGTACTGGGATCTCCAATGCTGGCCCGCGTACTTTTGTGAAATCAAACAGGTGCTAACGATATACCTCTCAGATGCCCGGTGTCCGCTGTCCCAACTGCGCAGCAAAGGGTCAAGAGATCTGGGTGATTCCGGGGAAGAGTTGCCATGTCTGCCATACCCCTTGTGCCTGAGATATATCATCTTACACAAACATCCTTCCGATCCTCGCTATCCTTTACCATCTGACTCGACTCGACTCGCGGTTGTGGGCTGGCTTTTTGGGCAAGAAATCAGCTTCCCGGCCTCGAATCGACGAGGAAATCCATTTGCCGGCGTTAACGAAGGCATTGAGCGACTTCATGGCGTTTCACTTCCTATTTCCTTGGAGTTCTCGCGAATACAACTACAGGATTCCTCTTAAATGTCTCCCAGGAAGACCTCCTCTCTCATTACCATTGGTAGGGTATTGCAGAGACACAGACCTAGATGACTGGATCATCGGGTATTTTCATTTCTTTCGGCGAAACTAGGAAAAGTGTTCCTGTGATGACTCTTCTTTTTGTGCTTGTGATATCTCGATTTTGAATCTTGCATGTGTATTTCATTTCCGTTGTATGCTGCTCGATGTTAATCTAAACTTCTTTTCTCACCACTACTGTATCCTGTTACATATGTATAGATTTAAACACCGTCTAGCCCATGATCTACTGTCTCGAACCCCTCGTCTTCTGTGCTTTTGTCACCCGTATACATCGGCACGTGACAGGCTGACAACTAAGATGACATCACTCCACCCATGGTGCTCCCATTAATAATTCACCAACTCACGGTGAACCCTGGAATAAAGGGCATCAGCATCGCTTTTTCCACGTACGTACGTTTGACGGGCATACATCATGGCAGAAACATACCCAATCGGTACACGCTCAGAGAGCGAACGTCTTGTCCGAGATTGGGGCTTCCGACACGTCTTCACCTGGTCAGATGGGAGGTAGGTTGATATACAGTATCTACCTACTATGGAAAACAAAGTAACCCTAATACCTGACGGTTCAGAAATGCATACTACTCACCTCATACGCATGGGGGTCCTACAACCCACTTGATTCGTCGAGGCACCTTCACCGTCACGTACCCGGAAGACAATAGCGGCGGCGAGGTCAAGAAAGAGACTTTTGGTGTTGGGGCTAGAATTGATGTACCCGCGGGGAAACTCCACGAGGTTTGGATTGGGGATGAGGGCTGCGAGTATGTGATTGGGGAGTAGATTGAGACGGCTTGTTCGTGGACATGCAACGTATGCTCCTATAGAGGACATAATATGTGATACATATGTATCTTTGATGGTTTTACAAAATATGTTAATAATATGGTGATGAGTGTATCCATATATTATTTCCATGTATAAAACTGGGTATTGAGTCTATTTTCATCTTTCGAAAAACACGACAAGATATCCTCGTCTTCTAGATAACGCCCGCGTAGTCTAGTTTATGTTTAGTGCAAAAAGCGGAAATCAATTCTGCGAAGACTAGTTAGTGGATGCGCTGTTTTGAGCTAAAATCGTAAAACATACCTCTTGTTGCCAAGGTGTTGATTTTCAGCGACATAGCGCTCTCGCTCCTCGCTGGTCATATTGTCCCAAACGGCGGCGTTTTTTCTGTTATTGTATTAGATTTCATTCAAAGGAAAAGGGCTAGGACGGGTAGCTTACTTGTTGCGCCACACGTAGTAATAATTAGCGACGATGAACATCACTAGACTCCAGGCCGCGATACCAATCAGCGCCTTGTTTCCGGTCCGATACAGTGGCTTGTCGTCGTCTCGGTAAATCTGTTGCAAATTATTAGTTGACTGTACCTAAGGGCTTGATGATTGTTTGCACTCACGTTATTGCCAATGATGTTGCTAACTTGCACCATCATATTGTAGAGTGCAGTCGCAACAGTCCGAGTACGAACTGTACCCGCATTACGCGATGTAATCGCCACAATGATGGCATGAACATAAGGCATTCCGATCAGCAAAGTCAAAAGAGCCCAGCGAACCCAGGTACTAGCATCGGCGGGGAGCACCTCGAGCGTGATAAGGAGGATCATAGCCCAGATCTCAGCACCAACACCCAGAAGCAAACGAATATTGAACTTCTCCGAAATCCAGGTCCAGAGTAACAAGTTCAGAATGAAAATCACAGAAGATGGAATGGTGAGCAAATTGGTATGGAAAGTGCTGAAACCCAGCGACTTCAGTTGCAGACTGATATACGTTGTTGCAGGCGTATTGACAATCATCCAGGACAACCCGAGCAGGTAAATCACCCACATATCGTAGTCCTTGAGCGCATGCCATAGCATGCGCGGTGTTACAGCTTGACGGTTGTGCATGCCACCTTTGCTGGGGTCATCGCGAAGGATACGGTTGACCATGATCTTTTCCTCGTGCTCATTGAACCATCCCTCCTTGCCGCGGACTCTACCGGCCGTCTGGGTGGGCGAAGGTGGCATCCAGAAGGCGGCGATGATACCGATTACACCGGTGATCAAACCCTCGAATGCGAATAGGTATCGCCAGCCTCCAGTACCGTCTGATCCGCGGATGTGCAAGAAGCCGAAGGCAAGGAATGCGCTCACTATTGAAGTTCCTTGGTAGGCGACCCAGAAGTAGCTCAGACGGATAGGTAATTCCTTTGATTTGTACCAGAATGAAAGGAAGAGGATGGTATCGGGGATGCTATTAAAGTGTTAACGAGGGAAATATCGTAGAGAAAAGCGCGGCCGAACGTACAAACCACCCTCAAGAAGACCCAATAAAGCTCTGGTCACGAAATAGGAACTTCGGTTCTTCACAAAAGCCTGACAGGCAGCGATCAAACTCCAAGAGACCATTTGGACGGGGATCCAGCGATCGGGTCCGAACCATTTGGAAAGTAGCTGTGATGGAAGTTCCGCGAACAAGAACGTCAGGAAAAAGATCGTCTGGCCGGTGTTGTAGTCGTTGGTGTTCATGCCCAAGTCATCCAACATGTTGTCAGACGTAGCTTGGATGACATTTCCTCGATCGAGCTGCAATGCAAAAAATGTGACACAGGCAAATGTACAGATGCGCCAGTCGATCTGCGGGTCTGTGTCAGTATGTCGAATCCATGGGCCCGGAGAAACGGTCACTGAGTCCTTGTGAACTTACCTTCTTCACAATGGCCTTTTCCTCTTCTTCTGTCCACTCGAATTCCGGGTCCCAGCGATGGTAGCCCTCATACTCCGGGATGGGCTTGTAGTACCGGGGGTCCTCGGTTGCATCGAAGGCACAGTCAATTGATTTGACTGTCCCCCGACGACCTTCAAATGATGAAGTAGACTCAGAGTCACTTGCAGATGTGACTCGTGGCGCGACCTTGGACTCGTACTTGTCCGAGTCGGAGCCAGTACTTTTCGACTTTTCGATCGTCATGTTGGCGCTACTAGGGATCGGAGAATGCGATCTGGTAGAGCAAAGCGAGGGCTAGAGGCAGTTCTAGCAAAGAACGGGCATCCACAGCTATAAAAGAGCCCGAGCCAGAAAGAAAAGAAAAGGTTCGCGTATGAGATTTGCTATCAGCCATCTCGGGCCTCTATCACGCCATAGTCTTGTGGCAGACGCGCAAAGCCGGCTCCCTTTGCCTTCGAGCTGCGAGATAGCCCATGTGGATCGATGATGAGACTTTCTCCGGTATGCTTCAAGCCGTTCGCCTCGGAACTCATTCTAACCAGGAAGGTACATAGTCAGACAGTCCAATCCAATGAGGGGGGATGGTGGTTACAGTATCTTGTGGCCATTGCGAGACCAGATTGCGTTCTCCTCCTACTCCACCGACCATGTGCCACAGATCTGGGCCCGGACAAATGCCGTCTAGAGTGAAGCAGAAGAAGAGAAAATCAAGACCGGTGGCTGCGTAATCCGTCGATTACCTCCTCAACCAGCGAAGTTGCGAGCTTTCCAATGAGGCCTCTGCTCGAAGCACGCAAGACAGGTCGAAGTGACGTTAGGCTCGGCGAGTTAAACACGGTCGAATGCGCCTGTCGTTTTAGCTTGACCCCGCTGGATGCTCCACACGATGGAGTCGCGGAGTAGACCCAATGCGATGCCAGCGTCATGGCTATAATTATCAATGTCGGGTAAGAATTTCAGGTCCAAGGCTTCAGGGGCATTGAGCATAGCGTGATAATTATAGAGTTATGTTTTTATGTTCAACTTTCCTGCATAGGCCATCGATCCTATTTGACTAGCAAGAATTTACTATGTACACCAGTCAAGTAAAACTAATCACGAATCGCGAGCCAATGGAAAGGAATCCCTGTGGCAATCATCGCATTTAAATAATAATAAATCTTCAAAATGTTCCGGGCCAACCATTCTTCCTAAACTCTCCGAACGGTCAGAATGGAGAATTTCTCTTGTTGCAGGAAAACATTCGCCTTGCGCGAGGGTCGTTGATTAGCACGCCATCAACGGGGTCAGAGCGAACATCGCAACGAACCCCGGACTCGCAACGGGCCACTCGCATTAAATGTATGCTGATGCGCGAAGTATACTGGCTACGATGAACTGTCGCATGCCATAAAATCGCACTAAATGGTCCGGTTGGTCGCTGTACGCAATGCCATCACGCCATTCGCGACGAGTATAACGCAGCAAAAGGCCAACAGGAATGATTGTATGCCGACAACCCGACAACCCCGCAGCAGTTACATTACCAAAGGAGGTACTGATCGGAGCAGGGAATTCGCATTCAATTAAATATCGGACGAGAACTCAGCCGTCATTGCGCCATCGTGCCTCGGAAAACCATTGCTGGCGGATGTATATATAAATCGAGCGGATCTGCTTTTCAAGTCCCGCAGAGACAGGGTGAACTAGCCGCGATAGTATCAAAACATACTATACCAACTTGAAGCTCCTGCAGTAGCTCGCCCAAAGCTTCTCCAATTTAATTATACAATATGGCCCCCGCCCTCACCGAGACCGTGGGTCTCCGCGATGCCACCTTCAAGGTGCCTCACAAGACCGACGCCGGCCACAACAAAGAGAATTTGATCGGATATAAATATGAAAAGGATGCAGAGCTGAAGGGCACAGAGAAGATTGCCCCAGCTACTTATCCCAACTATCTTCCCGTCTGGGACAATGAGACTGCCAGGTATAGACTGACAACCGCACGATATACTCGTCATGAAGACCATTAAGAATCTGCCGCTCACGCTGTCATAGATACCCCCCTCTGACCCTCTTCGAGCACTATGACCACGGCAAAGATGCAGACCCCAATTTCCCCGACCTCTTTCCCAAGGATGGTCCCGCCAAAGTAGACGAAATCACCCCCTTCATCGGCTCTGAGATCCATAATGTGCAATTGAGCAAGCTATCACAGGCTGGCAAGGACCAATTGGCTCTCTACGTTGCTCAGCGACGAGTAGTTGGTATGTTCCGCTTCGTCGCAAATCGATTTCGAACCTTTCCAGTTCTATAAACTCTGAGACTAACGCACCACAGCCTTCCGTGACCAGGACTTTGCCTCCCTCCCCATCCAAGAAGTCGTCGACTATGCCGGTTACTTCGGCCGACACCACATCCACCAAACTTCCGGCGCGCCTAAGGGATTCCCAGAAATCCACCTCGTCTTCCGAGGCGCAGAGGACCGCACCGGCGCCAAGTTTCTAGAACAGCGTACCAACACCATCACCTGGCACTCGGATGTCACATTTGAGAAGCAGCCGCCCGGCACGACATTCCTCTATGTTCTCGACGGCCCATCAACCGGTGGTGACACCCTCTTTGGCGACATGGTGCAGGCGTATAAGCGGCTGTCTCCAGAGTTCCAGAAGCGACTTCACGGACTGAAGGCCGTTCACTCAGGCGTCGAGCAGGTCAACGCCAGTCTGAATGGTGGCGGTATTGCGCGCCGTGACCCCGTCACTTCAGAGCACCCTATTGTTCGTACGCACCCGGTGACGGGCGAGAAGGCACTTTATGTCAACCCGCAGTGTGAGTTCTAGTCTCCTGCCTCTTCCCATTCAATTCATGATTCAAAAATACTGACAGCAACAGTCACCCGTTACATCGTCGGATATAAGAAGGAAGAGTCGGACTACCTGCTCAAATTCCTCTACGAGCACATCGCTCTCTCACAAGACCTGCAAGCCCGTATTCGGTGGAAGGCTGGTACCGTGGTTGTCTGGGATAACCGGGTTGCGTGTCACTCTGCCGTATTTGATTGGGAGGATGGTCAGCGCCGACATATTGCCCGGTTGACTCCACAAGCTGAGCAGCCGTATGAGACTCCCTATGAGGGATAGAGACGTCAAGCTTGATTATAATTAATGATTGGATTAATGGTATACCGAATCAATAAAACATGCTGATCAATTGTGGTACGCGCGCGGGATGGATGTATGGATGGCGTAGACATGTGCGTAGGCTCATGCAGAGGCTGAGATCGAGGTTGTTTGTTCACGGCTGAATCGGCTCAATAGGCCGACTTGCCATTCATTGAACCTTCTTGCTGAGAGAGGGAGCATGCTGGTGCTCTTTTGAAGGGCGGAGGATAAAGAGTCGAGAATCGAAGATGGTAACTCGAGTTCTTCCACCGACAATGGACTGGCTTTTCCGATTTCTGGACTGAGCAGTTTGTCCACGTCATCTGTATTCTGGTAGAAGACTTTCATGGCTTGTTGTGCGTTGATACTGTATCCGGAACAGGAATTTGAATAGCGTAAATCGGGATTGAAGACCCAGAGCTGGAGGTGGATATGAGTATTGTATATATCATCGGGGTGACAAGGAGTGGGTACTTACCAAGAGTCCACTTCTCTGACCGCAGTGGACGACGAATCTCCGAACACTCTCACGTTCGATCAGCTCTAGCAACTGTGCCGCGACAATCATCTCTTCAGGGTGACTTTGCCATTCTTCTTCTGTATTAGGATCAGAATTTGTGTTTAATGACACGTTTGCCTTGAGTAATCGCCATCCATTGGCAGATGAATCTTCCATGCCGATGATGGCGTTGCAGTTTGTACACTCTAATGTTCGTTGTTCAGAAGCCTTTGGATTGGATTTGGCTTCCTCTTGGTCACTCTAGAGGAACGTTTCGTTAGCACAGTTGGCTTTGAGCAATACGAGAAAATCAAGGATTAGGCCATGGAATGAATTCAAATTTGTGTTTTGATACAAGGCAAACAAATAGCCAAGAGCAAGATATATATGCACATGTTGTTCATGTACCTCCTCAAGAACGATGGTCCCACTGTACTGGGCAGGATTCAAAGAACCCAGGCCACCGTCAAAATCGAAGAGAGTGCTTAGAAAGCGAACAAGGAGACAGCAATCAGAATGACCATCGAAACAGGAAGCAGAGCAAGGCGAAATCCATCTTGTAAAAGAGGATATCTGCTTTCCAAAGCCGCTGACTCAACAGCCAAATTGACTACCATCTGACTGAACGCAAAATGCACAGACGTCTGTCTAGGGCAATAGTATCGGAGGCCAGTCCATGGGAACGAAATGGTCTCCTTCTGGTTGCCCGGATCAAAGGAAAACTCGGTTTCAAAGAAGGAAGCAGATTGGATTCGTGTAAATAATAATATGGTAGCTGGGGCACTCTCACCTTTTTTAATCCTACACAGTCAGTCTCCGCCAGCAAAAAGGTAGCCACATCGATCAACACAGTAGCAGGTATCGCTTCGACACGACTCGATGCTCCGTACCCCTTCATCTGGGCATTCTGTTCCTCAATTTTGAGGGCCGCCGTGGCTTCGGACTTGGGATCGTCCTCGTGGGGATCGGGCTTGTGGCAGTGCCAGAAGTCCATCATCTCCGCCCAATTCCCACTCGGTAAATCCTTCCAATCCCATTGACCAAAAGTTCTGCCCCGATCTTTTTCTGGTATGGTTGCGGGGACTTCTGGATTGAGCAAAACAGTGCCACACATTCGGCAACGAATACGAGTCGAGGGCGACATATCTGCAGCTGTCCAGGGTACGTAATCATCCACAATCTCGTCGCGGGGTGCCAGGGCCAGGTCCTTGGCATCGATCTGCATTCTGAAAGAGTAGTCATGGCTGGGACCACTGGATTGGGAGGATTTATGCATGGTTGCTGGACTGGTGCTCGTGGTCAGTGCTCGCCGAGACGCGTCACTGACGCGCGCCGGAAGCTTGATTGTTTCTGTCACATCTTCGAATGGTTCAGACAGTGAGACTGTCACTGCTTTGCAGGATTCTGAGAGTTGTATGGTCGGTCGGACGCTGTTTAGTGCACTGGTTTGGGGGAGGGAGACGTAGAGCGTGATTTGGCGGATATTCGGTAGGAGTTCGGCGTGCAGATAGAGGAACCCATCTGCATTTGTGCTGGACATATCCACTCGAGCTTTGAGGGAAATTGGGGTTCCCTTGAGCAGACTGCGACAACAAAAGAGAAGAGGAACTTGGAGGAGCTGCGCGAGTCGACGACCGAGCAAACACTGCAAACACAAACGCTTCACGTGTTGATCGACAAGTCCGTCATCTTCAATCTTCAACGTTCATCTTCCAGCCTGGTTTCTATTCAGCATCGCCCGGAGTTGGATTACATTCCTGATTATCTACGCATGAATGGACATGAAGCTTTGCTATTTTTTATAATGAAATGATCGCTTTTCGTCAGATGCATCCAGGAACACGAAGTACATACATGAGGAACACCAAAATACGACAGGAAAAATAAACATGCAAGGATTGCTCACAGGACCGTCTCCAGTCAATTATAGTCAAACAGTCGAAATGACAAAACCGAAAAAAGGAAAAATGTTCTTTCAGGCACGGCCAGTCCTGTAGGAGAGGACCAGGCACGAGCCCATCGCCAGATGCAAATATTCGTGACAGAAATTATTTCAAGGCCAACTTCAAGATGAAGAGGCCGGAGTCAGCCCACTAACTTGCAGGAAATTGCAAATATCCTCGCAGGCATTTTTCAAGGACTTCTCAGTCTTCCACTGAAGCTCCTCCCGAGATCGGTCGGCAACTGCAACACAATAACCTACGTCGCCTGGACGACGATCGGCTGCCTTTCGAGGGATGGGCTTGGAAGAAACAGATTCCATGGTGCTGACCACATCCAGAACGGAATTTCCTGATCCTGTACCCAGGTTGAATGTGCGGAAGTTCTCACTCAGCTTTCCTTCAGTTGCAGTCCCGAGAGCTGCAATGTGACCACGAGCCAGATCAGTGACGTGGATAAAGTCCCGGACTGCAGTGCCGTCCACGGTATCCCAGTCACTTCCGAACATCTGAAGCTCAGAGTATTGGCCCGTCATCACTTTGACGACAACAGGAAGCAGATTCGTGGGAGCCTGTCTCGGGTCTTCACCCAGAAGACCAGAAGAATCACACCCGACCGGGTTGAAGTATCGAAGCGCGACAATGGTCCATTCGGGGTCGGATGCTGCAAGATCGGCAAGGATTGTTTCACAGATCCATTTTGTGCGCCCATAGGGGTTCGTGATTCCCGTGGACCCGGGTTGAACTGTTTGCACCACCCCGGCATCATCGGTGTACTCCTCTGTCTTGTGTACACAAAGCTCCTCCTTTAGAGGCAGGCCTGACGTTGCGAGGGTGCCATACACAGTTGCAGAAGAAGAGAAGATGAAAGTCTTGATGCCAAACTCTCCAAGAGTCGTCGCAAAGTCGATCATACCGCTGACGTTGTTGGCATAGTACTTCAATGGTTGTCGAATACTTTCTTCGACGGCCTTATAAGCCGCAAAGTGGATCACACCCGCGATCTTGGACTTTGGAGAACCCCATCGCGACGGGAGCTGGTAGTCTTCCAGCAGCGGCCGAAGAGACGAAGTATCTCTATAATCATGCTTGTGCAGCCTCAAAGACGGCATTTTGGTCCCGTTTTCGCTGTGGAACCTTTTGGCCAGGAGACTGATGCGGTCAAGCACCTCCTCAAATGCGTTGCTGAGGTTGTCGATCACAATGACATTATAATTGGCCTTGAGCAGCTCCAGAGTGGTATGGCTTCCGATGAAGCCTAAGCCACCGGTGACAAGGACATGTTGATTCTCTGACGGCAGCCTTTGGAGAAGCTCGTCGAGATTGTCGAATAGCACAGAGGACTGAGTTGCCGGTGTGTCCACAGAGGCGGGCGAGTCAGTCTCCACAGGAGTGCTCGCATCTGACCTTCGACGACTGTCCATGATGGGCAATATATTGAAGAAAAGGGAGAAAAGACGAGGGTGGTGAAATGGAGATGCGTTGATCGACAATCGACGTTGGCGTCAAATGCCAATTTCTCTACCACGCCGAGAAAGAAAGAAGACTTTATACGCTATTTGAGACAGTGACTGAGATCCGCCAGGAACCCACAGGCCGCTGCGCTTGATTTATACACTTCGCGGAGACCCCGTGCGGCCTTGTTGCCTCGAAATCTCGTTTAGCTTCGTTTGTGCCAATTATGGCATGTCGTGACAACCGAACAAACAAGGAATCAGCAACGTTCGCCCACCGGCAAAAATGGAAAGTGAGAAGATGAAAATGATGACGCATAAGCCGACTTGAAAAACGAACAGAAGGGGCGAAAGCTAGTGCAACCAAAGAACAGTCGGGCAGGATACCCGTGGTGGGCCATGCGGCTGGGCCCTGTCTCTTTTCCCTTTTCTCCAGGCCCTAAGCGCCTCCACTGGATGATACAGGTCCCTCAGCTTGCATGGCTCTCATCTAAGATCCTGCATCTCATGGTCGAGACCCGCCCCGGTCGATTTCGGCCGGCGCAACTAATGGGGAGAGGGCTGCGCCTGGTCGACTTTGGATTTTTCCGAACTGCCAATACCTATGTTTCACTTCGTGGTTTTTTATATGGAACAATAGCAATTATGATCCCTTGGAATCCACTTTGCATTTATTTTTCAACTTGGTTCCCTTCCTTCCCTCTCATTCTAACCCATTCCCCTCTTGTCCACTATGTCCACCACAGACCCAGAGAAGCACGTGAGCTCGCGCGGCTGTCTTAAGTCGCGACGCTCTCGAATCATTGTAGGCCTTGTCGCTTTTGTCGTGATCCTTGCTGCCATCATCCCACCTGTCGTTGTGACTACCATTCACAAGAAAAATAACAACAGCATGGGTCCAAAGTCCAAAGTTTTCGTGCCACTCTACGTGTACCCTGCTCCGGGAGCATGGTCTCCGTTAGAAGATGTGTATGTTTCACCCTTTCCATTCAGCCCAATACAGACCCCTCCCGATTCCATCCCCGATCCTCAAGCCCAATTCGATCCCAAAACACCGAAGGCCGCCACATAGACGTCGCGGCATGGATCATGTCGTGCCGTTGAGGTGTCGACCACGCCAGATATCACCCCACCATGCCATCATCTTCCTCCCAAGAAAGCATTTGAAAAAAACCAGTAAACTGCACAAAACCCCCCCTCAAGTTGCTAATTAAAAAACGATGCCAGGATCTCTACCCACCCCGACGTCAATTTTACTATCGTAATCAATCCAGGAAACGGACCGGGACCAAATTCACTGCCGGATGCGAATTATACTCGCGAAATTCCCAAACTCGCTTCCCATGCCAACGTACGTCTTCTGGGGTACGTTCACACTACCTATGCGCAGCGAAACATTTCTCTAGTCCGCAAGGATATTGAGACTTACGCTGCATGGCCAAATGTCTCCTCAAACTCGGACTTGGCCGTTCGGGGTATATTCTTCGACGAGACTCCCCAGGAGTACAGCGCCAACGCTGTGGCTTACCTGCAAAACCTGACGGACCTGGTCAAGGGGTTGAATGGGCTTGGTTCGGACCCTTTTGTGAGTTTACAATTTTCCATTTCCCTTTCGAGCCGTTTCCCCGGAGGAGAGACGTGGTTCTACCTGCGCCTCTTTCCCCTTACATGCGCGCTGCTTCTCATTCACCTCCCCCCACTTACCTACCTTGGCTCTCGCGTGGTTCTATTCACGGAACCATGCCTTTTAACCCTTGATACATTTTTTGGGCTGAAGAAAAAGAAAATCTTCAAAGCTACCCATTCAATTGGAAGCCCTCAACTGCCCCATCTGGTCTTTCGAAGCGAAAACCCCAAACTAACCACATCGTTAGGTCGTCCACAACCCCGGTGCTATCCCAGACTCCCGGTACCTACCGTCGGCAGACTCAACCGTCGTGTTCGAAGAAACCTACAGCACCTTCCAGGCGCGGAATGGGGCTAAGCTGTTCACGGCGATCCCGAATAGCAATCGCTCCCAGCTGTGTGCCGTGATCCACTCCGTACCCGACTCCGTGGAGGGATCGAAACTGCGCGGACTAGTGAAAGATGCTCGCAAGGTGGCGGATGAGCTTTTCATCACCCACCTTAGTACCGATTACTATGCTAGTTTTGGGACGAAGTGGACCGAGTTTGTCGATTTGATGGCAGCATGAGCGCGATGGTGTCTCCGGGAAAATGGATGTTATGATGATCTTTTCTAACGAGGTTATGATGTGCTACTTGATGCATTTTTACTTAATGTTATTTGGGGATAGTACGGTTGTCCATTTTTGCATTTTCCCTTTGTGCATGTCTATGTATGTCACCGTCTCCAAAGCACGAAGGTGATGTGTTACCTGTAGCTACATAAAATTTTCACCGCCCCCTCTTTCTTGCCTTTGATGGAAGATCCAAGAAACTAGTTGCAGGACTTGGGTGTCCGAGAGTTAAGCTAATAATAATAAATTGAAAAATAAAACATCGTGAAAGACGACAAAAGGACGAGACCGGTGTAGTATACTCCTTTGGGTAAAGTGGAGTCGGGCTGCGTATTGCCGTAATTTTCAATACAGATTCGTATTTGTACCGACTCCGAGACGCCCAGAGTTGGACTGGACGGTATAACGTTCTCTCCTTGTCACCACTAGCACAATATTTACTTGTGGCGTTTTTCAAATACATAGCTCTGGCTGGGTATTGGAGTATTTGAGCGCCAGCTTAGCCAGCTCGAAGCGAATTACTCTAACAATCTAACAATCTCACCACTGTGCAAACTAGAAAAGAAAAGAAAATGAGATGGCCACTTAGGCCGGAGGATTTGAAATAAAGCACGAACGCAAAACTTGGACTTTTCGAGGAACCGGAAAAAAGAAAATACAATGAAATAACGTGGTAAGTTACCTTCCTTATTGGGAAGAAGGGTGAATTAATTATTTTTCCAGATTAACGATGGCCTGTCTAAGACGTATTTTTGCACAATGCAGAAGAAGACCTGATATAATTCGATGGACCAATGGCATCTCATAACCGGTACATCCTTGAGCAACTAGAATTTTAGCACATTTGCTGTAGCTACATACCTTTACCTGCGTGTCTCACGAACAACTGCAAGTAAATTGACCTTGCTACCACGGTGGTAGATGTATCCAAAAATAGCTAAATATGGATGAATCGAGGCTTCTAAGGGTCCTGCAATTTCATGTCGGGTCAAAAATGAATCCAGAGCAAGGAAGAACGGTGAAGAGGCCTGAGACAGCAGCGTGACACCTGACAAAAACCTTGGATGTACTATACGTACTGGCAGAAACATATTCTAGATGATGCTATGAGTATATACGACACAACGCTGCGACGGAACTAAAGACACAGAATAGCAGGCCCAGGGGCTCTGACTCTATTGGAAACACCCATTTCGATTCCCAAAAAGGAACAGAGAAAAAATAGAAGGGAAAGTAAAAGTAAAAGATCCAACAAGAACCAGTTACAAAAGGTGTTTCCTGGACTCAGTAACATAATTACCCAAGTAGATATCAATGCAATACAACTGTTGCAAAGAACATTGTGTTTCCGCCCGAGAATGACACTCGACCAGAGAGGTGCGTTGTACTCCGTAGAACAATAGGTCACCAAGATCCAGACGGGGCTCGCAGAAAGATACCAATGGATCGGATCTATCCCCCAGTCAAATGGCGGAAGCCACTACCTCGTGGCATGAAACGGGTGTTTCGGGACCGGACTGCATCGGCACATTTCGTGGGCCGAGAGAACTTCGATCTATCTCTTGGTTAACAAGTGCGGCGCTGCATTTGCCGAAACTATAACTCAAACGGATAGGAGTGCGGTCAATCCTTCTGGTCAGCAGAGTCCAAACTAGCTTGTTTGAGGATTAGTGAGTTCCAACCATCTGAAGAGTTTACGAGTGCACTGACGGTTCAAGATACAAAGCGACGAAGTCGAATGGGGCTGGAGAGGGGGCTGGGAAGGGGGCGTGCGGACCTGTATTTCGCTCGAACTGCTTTCACTGTGCATAGGCGGAGGTTTCTAGGCGTTTGGTAAAATGGGTTGCCCTGAGTCGAGATCGTGGGCCATCTGTTGCCTCCACCTATTTGCCTAACTCTCCACCAACCGAGTTCAAGGCGCATTCTTGACAGCCGTCGGGCCGAGAGATCGTTGCATTCAGGTGGCAAACCAAACCCATCCGACTCATGTTCAGCCTTGGGGGCAAATAATAATCGCCCGAATGGTCAACATGCGACGCAGTCAACATCCGAAAGGATCCTGATCGCGAGAAATTCTAGAATCGCTTGGCAGAGTTCGAAAACACCGCCTAGCAACTCTTGCATCTCGCTTAAAAGAGAATGCAGAGACCGTCGTTCCACGATCGTGAATCCATTCCTCCCCCCAGTACCCTTTCAGGCAATGATCCGGCCCCAGCACGGCTTGGGTGGAGTCCAGGAGTGGGTTTGAGCTCAGGAGATGTTCTTCCATATAGTGCCAACCAATAATCTCCATTCTTAGGGGGTTCGTGATTAGGAACCGGACAGATCCGTCCGGGAACCGGCAGCCGATCTTAGCGCTGGCTCGTTCGGTTCGCGTTCGTATTTCCGTCCCCAATGCTTTTGTTTGTTTTTCTTTTGCATGCCATCGCTGTTAGAAGGAGAAACTCGGCTGTGTATCTGTCGATGGGTCACATCGCCAGAGTCTGGAGCTGGGGCTAAGTTCGAAGTGCAGTAGTTGACGCTCTTGCTGATCTCTTGCGCCATTAGTGCCATGTCTCGGGAGGGGACAGAAAATTTGCGCGACTGCACAAGACACTGCCACTTGTACGTTCACCGGGCAGAATTCTTGGGGAAGAAAAGGTCCATCAGATATTCTGCGAGTGGTTTGCCACCCTGTAGCTTGGCTGTGGCTTTTGTCGCGGCTGCTTGCGCCGCACGAAGCTGTTCGGAAGAACTGCAGTTTCTACCGAATCGATCTGCAAGGGCGAGCGATCAAAAGTTTATGTTTCGATGCCAAATTGAATTTTCGACACGTCCAAAACCATTGGTCGGTGAGGGCTCGTGTTGATCAGTCGGGAAAGTGGAAGAAGTCAGCGATTTGAGGGTAAAATTGCACACGGCGCTTTGTGTATGGTAAAAAGTGAAAATTACCAGACTCATCGTTTCAATTACAGCTGGCGTAACTTACCACCCGTATTAACAATACATAAAAAGATCCCACCGTCCAACGTCTAATGCAAAGCGAATTTGTCAACAATTCTGGTTACTTCAAAGAGGGGAAACTCCTCAAAACATAGCCAATACACTGGTCAGCTTGGAACAAGAAGCTGCAGATGCCAAGGAATGCCAAGACACCAAATACCGTCGGATCTATCGCCTCGGTCAATCACCTCCGTCGATCAGCTCGATCAATTGCCCAGAGTTTGGGCCGTCTAGCATTGCGGATGGCAGCCGAGACACTGCTCAAGCACGCTATACTGGGGTCTATTACGCCTAATGCAATGGAACAACGGCAAAAACAGGATATGATCAAAGAACTCTTTGTTTCCCAGAGTCTTCGGATCCTCGGCAAAGCCCTACAGTAAAGAAATCTATTTTTGCCTAGCTACTGCTGGACGCCTAATAGATGATATTTACTACTCAAAGTGGTATCGCGAATTTCACTCTTTGCCTTATAATGGCTCGCGCTGAACTCCGAGCCGCCGACGATCTGGGTCCTCCATCTCTCGCGCTAACGCTAGGAATCTGTGGAGCGGATGTAGTCGGCTCAATAGCTTTGCCAGGCGGAATAGTGACGTGTCGAGGTATGGAATCTTGAGGCGAGGCCCGAATGACTCAGTTTGGCCTCATTATTCGCAAGGCGCTCTGAATACTGGACCTAGACAAGAAGGAGGATATGGCTTATGGGATATTTTAACGTTCGATAAATGCCATGGGTCTGTTGATGTTGAGGGCGCTTTTGGGCCTCAAATAATGGAAAATTTAGCGAGGACGGAGTTTACTGGCCGAGACTCGATGAGTCTTTGGGTTGAGAAGCGTTGCGGCCGCAAGGCTCAACTTTTACTTTGACCCCAGGGAGATTACATGATGATTTTCCGAGGCGAAGATGAGAGCTCAATAGGCCATGCTTGTTATTAATGGAATTAATCTCGCCAAGATGGCAGTACCGTGGAGGAAACTCGTATAAAAAGTATAGTAGATTGGTACACTAGTTCTTGAATTCAATTAGACTCTAAAGGTGACGTGGTACATATTCTCAAGAGCAGTATTCCACCCAGTTATCCAGTTTCATGTTCTTGATGACAGTGGAAAAGTCAGATGCACTATCCGCTGTACAGGCTGATGATTTCTGCTTCGCCGTGACTTCATCGTCATTATTTGTGTCGTCTCCCTTGGGGTATTCGATGTGGAAGACGGGTTTGTTGGCATCCGTGAACGCGGCATAAGTATCGCACTCGTTATATTGAGCGCACTGTTCATTGACGGACCACTGCATGTTCTTAATAACTGAGCCGATGATAGAGCCGCCGTTCTTGAGCCCAATGGACAATCCTCGACTATGAGCCTGTCCGGCAAGCCAGTTGACAAATTCAATAGCATCATCCTCAGTCAGCTTCAGGCCATTCGAATTGTCATAGGCATCGATGTTATCGGGATCAACTCCGTCACATCCTTTTTCTTGCGCCAAATCTAGACGCGTCTGCATGATTTCGCGAACGTTTTTAGAGTTGGTGTTAATCCAGCGTTCGCCTGGCCAGTCGTCAAGGTTACTGCCCAGGTCCGAGCTGGCAAAGTCGCTAGCATCCGAGCGCCATTTCTCGTAGGTACCGGCGGAGAAATAGCAAATGACCTTGCGGCCCATGCCTTGGAGGGTTGAGATAATGGACTTTTCGTTGTCAAAAAGATCGATGTCGTAGACTTCCGCATCGACCTTGGTGCTGTTCAACTTGTACAGTAGCTCAATCTGCCACTTGACGCCTACTTCCGGCTGCCATTTCACGGTAGTGTTGCCTCCAGTTGTGCCATCTCCACCACTGCCACTTCCACTGTTTCCCTCATCGTTGCCGTTGTCGCTGCCATGCTTCAGACCAATTCCCAGTCCGACTCCGAGACCAACGCCGATCGCGACAATGATCAAGCCAATGGCGGAAAAGAGGAAGACTTTTTTCTTGGTAGACCAAGCCCACCAGCCGCCTTTAGACATCGTTTAGGGGCGATAGTGAATAATGTAGTAGAACAGGGCGATGTGTATTTATTTCACCGGTCAGAATAGTTCGAGGTTAGGGTCACTGGCGTTCACCTGGCATGATCACGGGGAGCCCGGATCTGCGTTGTGTGATTGAAAAAGAAAAATTAATATGGAGAACGTAGCAAATCAAAGTGGCTATGGGGAATAGGCAACTTTAAGCTCAAAGAAAAGAAAAAGGGTCCTGGGGGTCACAGGGATTTGAGGGCTGAGATGTGTGGCGATGATCCTTCGTAGGCAACCATCATAAGGCTGTGGATGTCACCCTAGGAGCACAGATGTAGGGGGGAGGGGATACTTTGTGCACTAGATCCGTGACCTTGGGAGCGTCAAATTATGCAGGAAAATGGGGGAACTCCAGGGTCCGCAGTGTTTGAAGGGCAAAGGGAGGAAAACCCAAACCCTGGGGCCTGGGGCCCGGACAAAGAAACAAGCAAAACAACCCGCCAAGGTGACCGCGCCACACTTTGGGATTTGGGCTGCAAGCAATGAAAGTGGAGAGAATCCAGGGCCACATGGGCTCGAAATAAGGTGGTGGAACCAATGTTGATCTACCGCGATCAGCGATGGGCCCGAAATCAGGCGACCGTATACTTGTCGAGCGATACATACTACAAGCGATGGGCAGGTTGAAAAGAGCAAAGCCCTAGGCCTGGGCACTCCTCAAAGGCGAGACTTTCGCCATTCCGCCATCTAGCCCCCCTAATTGTGTTAGATCCAAAAACTAAAATAGACAATCCATCGCCAAGGAACTAGAGAAAACTAGAGTGAAAAGCAGTGTAGCGGCCCCCTGTTTCCAGGCCGAGACCGGATAGTCCTCTCGCTTTCCCTTGCCTACAAACACCGCTTGAGGTTGAAATTGAAGCGGTGGGAACAGGCGTGGGTTTTTCTCAGCCAGCCCATTCAGGGACAAACGGTGCTCCCCGAGCGCCCGCTCTTAATTCGACAGGGAGTATCGCCTTGTGACAGATCCGATGGGATGTGTGGTGGGGGTGAGAAGGTGAAAGAGGTTAACCTCTGGTCTCCGACGATCTAAGACATCCCCAATCACTGTCCTTACCAGCGATGCATGCGCTGGCAAGCGCTTTGGAGCGGACTCTCGATCGGTGGAGTCTTCTCGGCTTTAGCTTTTAGTTTAGTTTTAGTTTTAGTTTAGTTTTGAGTCTTCGATCGGCCGGCTAAGCTCCGTGTTTGCAAATACATAATTACCGTACCAATACCCACAGTTCACCCGCACTTTTCAGGTCGTGTACTGTATGGATATCCTTACAGGCGGCATTTGCCTTGTATGAGAATCTGCGAATCTGACAATACACACCACATGTCCTGGACAGCCCTAGCCACGGCCCTTGGCAAATATGCATGGTTGGATTGCAAATCTTCCCTTTTCCCATCGCCCGGACATGATCTGCCAACATCTGGGACTTTGAAAAAATTGATCGCCCTCTCCTCTCCGCCTTGACTCGCTGGCTCAGAGCTCCGAACAAGGATTCCCCGTCATCTGATGCTCTACCTTAGGGTCGCAATCAACTTGCTTATGCGTTGACCGAACCATCCCTTCTCCAAAGTGTACAGAATTAAATCTTCAATCAGGAAATCAGGCTTGGCTTTTAGACGAGGCAGCTCTTTCGCTTGCATTTGCCTCCTGACAACGGAACTGCTCTCCACATCGTCATTCACGACCCCACTAGGGTGTTCCGGCCGGATAGAAATAAAAAATATCAAAAAAAAGCCAAAACAGACAGCGAGAACTAACCTAGCTAGAAAATAAAATTAAATAAAATACACACGGACCCTATTCTAGATAACCCAATCGCCTGATTCTCCCTTCCGCCACCATCCTGCGGACGCCACACCCGCAGGTAGGTACATTCTCATCCTCGTAAGCTGTGTACACGAGAAGACCAATCTCGGCCGCCATCGGATTTTGGACCTCTTGCCGTGCCAAGATCGCCAACCGCCTCAACTCGAAACTTGACCGCGCCATCTTCCTTTTTGTGATCGCGTGGACTAATCTTTTCCCGACTCCATACACTCCCCTGTACTATGAGGTTCCCGTGTCCACCCAAGCTCGTAGGGCTTAAAAAATATAGCCATCGGGAGCTTTAGCTTTGCATGTACGTTCTGATGTAATTGTCGCTGGCACCAATGACCTCAGCATGGGATGGCCTGACGGCCGGAAAAATTGACGACAGGGTATACTAGCGCACTTGTCCAATTATGGTGCTATCCTGCGGCTGGATTCTTGTCTAGGCATGGGAAAAGGAATTGTTCATGCATTGGCGATATTCTATCAATCCATTCTACATATTAACCTGCTACCCTTTCTCCTGCATTTCTCCCCCGGATTTCAGTCCCTGCATTGCTCGGAATGCGGTGCGACCGGGACGTGCAAGCCCTCCAGGCACGCGGTCAGATAACTTCCATATTCGCCGAGTGGCCTGCTCGATGCGTTGGACCTGCGTATAAACGTGGCGGCGCCATGAGCGGGGAATAAACCGTGACGACTTGAATGATGATAATGTGCTCAACTGTGCCGTGTCAGACTCTCGTTGTGCTGGCCTTTTGCCCGAGGCTGGCGCATTATATGAGGATTGCGCAATCCTTTGGGTCATGCTATTTTCGTAGTTTCTGAGAGAGTTTCTCGTTTTCGACCTTGTACAACATGTCTGATCTCTGCAGGGTTGAGTCCCGTCTGTCGGCCTGACCGCTATTTGGAAGTTGAGTCAGACGCTTTTAGGAGTTAAGCGTTGCGATACATCTTTTTGTACCTCGTATTCAGGAACACGTCAATTCCGACTACTCTCCATGTGGGTAATGTCTACAGCATGGTATGAAGGATTAATAAATATGAAATCGTGATACGTATAGTGATTTATCAAACAGTTGAAGCAGTATTCATTCACAAAATCCGGAATAATCATCACATCCATCCCAATTAGAAACCATTATTGATATAACTCTAGCAGGGGGGCGTCTCCGGACAATAGCAGCCAAAACAAGCGTTTATGATAAGAACCAAAGAAAGTATGCTGGTGTTTTTGGCAAGCCATGATACCATGATATTGTCAATGGCTATTACAGAGCAATGGGGGTGCTCAGAGTGAAAGAAACAGGGGAGCCGGAAAGCTGGACCCAGACGGTGATAGGATCACTGCCAACCTGCTCAGTGGTGAATCCCTTGGTGTCGGTGGGAGCACTGGGGAAGGTCACAGGGATGGGGCTGCTGCAGCTGCTATCAGTAGCAGAAACAGTGACACCGGTGATTTTCTTGTTGCTGATGGTGTAGCTTAGTGAGTAGCCACAAGCATCACGGTTGTAGCGTTCCAAGAATGAGGCGGACATGTCGGCGTGCTTGAGAGTGATGAGAGGCCACTCGACCAGACGCACGAACTCAGCAACCTGAACTTCGACCCAGGCCTGGAAGATAGAGTATTTTCCAGAGACACCGTTGATGGTAATAGAATCGACATCAGCATTGCGTAGATTAGCCTGGTGGAACATGTAGCCGTCGTGGTGCAAACCGAACAAGTGTCGCATGGTGTCAGCCTTTTCGGTGGCGAGCAGATCATCAAATGTGCCACTACCAGCAGAGGTGTCAATCCACTCCTGCAGGGTGCAGGCCGGGGAGTCGCAGTTGTAGTAGATGCGGGTGGCCCATCGGGGGTTGACCTGCATGCCATCGAAACCATCGGTAGCAGTCACAGTGAAGTACGGCCACATGGAGTTTGCTGTATTGAGGAGCGCAGGGCGAGTGTTATCACCGACACAGTTGGTGATACCGTTGTCCCACCAGGCCTGGAGAGCGTCACCGTTGTGAAGACCGGTGATAGCGGGAGGAATGATGCCATTGCCAGTGTAGTGCGTGGCCTGGTCAATGCCGACAGCCTTGAGCCAGGCTTGGTTGAAGCTAATCTCCTTGTTCACGTCGAAGTAGGTGGCGTTGTTCTGCTCCTCGTGGGTGAAGGTATGGGAGATAGAGCCGAAGCTGTTCAAGTTGCCAGCGGTGGTCCACCAGTTCAGAAGAGGGTCCAGCTTGTTGCAGGTAGAGCTCCAGCCATAGGTGCTTGGGGTAGCGGGCCACAGGTTGGTGCCAGTGCCAAGGGGCTTCTGGAACTCGAGGGCAGTGTCAGGAGGAGAATCGTATTCAATACCACCGCCGTCGCAAGTGTCATATCCAGCGTCGGTGCTTGAGGAGTTCTCGATGTTGCCGTTCCCGTTGTGACCGACCTCAGGGAAGTAGATACTGCCAGCATTCATCTTTTCAAGGATGGTGGGGATCCAGTCACGGACACCATCCATGTCCTCGGTGGTGATACGGAAAGTGTTTCCACTGGGGTAATAGATATCGGTCTCCAGGAACATGTCGTCGATCTGAGTGTTCAGATTGACACGGCGGTATCCAGCGTACAGACCACGAGTGATCCAGGTAATCCAGGCATGCTGAAGATAATTGGAGGTGGCACTCCAGGTAGTGTCAAAGCCGATGAAGAAAGCCATTTGTTCACGTCCATTAAAGTCGTTAATAACAGCAGCAACGGAGTCACTTGCGGTGACGGAGTTGGCAGCAAAACCAGCAATCTTTTTGGTAGTAGCAGTGTCGCTGATAGTAGCCGGATAATGCCAGAGACCCTCGGTACTGACCCCAGCTCCGGTGCGCAGACCAGAAGTAGGGAAATCGCTAATGTCGGTGAAAGAGATGTCCTGCTCAACGCCAGTGTCACAGCATCCACCGCCCACGGCAGTGGCACCATAATTGGGGCCGGGGTAAACATCGTATTGGACCATGCGAACACCATACGAGAGTTGGTAAGCATATAATTGGTTCCATTGGTCGGTGCTCAGAGCACTCTGGTAGCCTTCAGTGCCGCCGTAGTCATAGCTGATCTCGGAAGCAACAACAATACCGCCAAAGTTTCCGCCGGAGGTGGTGTTCAGAGTAGGCAAAGAAACACCAGTCTGGGGAACCAGGAGGGTGGTGAAGGGGATGCCGTAGGCATTGAGACCGGAAGAAGCAACATCGGCGGAAGCAGAGTCTCTGGCAATCACAAGAATGTTTGCAGCAACATTAGCGTTGGTGATCGCGGTGGCAGTGGCCGTGGCCGAGATAGAGATAGCGGTGGAAGACATGCTGGTGGTAACCGAAGGACTGGAAACAGCCGAGGAAGAGGAAACAGCTGAGCTAGCAGGAGAAGAGCTAGCAGGAGAAGAGCTAGCAGGAGAAGAGCTAGCAGGAGAAGAGCTAGCAGGAGAAGAGCTAGCAGGAGAAGAGCTAGCAGGAGAAGAGCTAGCAGGAGAAGAGCTAGCAGGAGAAGAGCTAG